>JAGPOW010003648.1:43418987-43445985 GCA_030014935.1 Caiman crocodilus
GTGAGCCTTGATAATTTTTTCAAAGACTTTGCCTAGGATGGAGGTGAGACTGACTGTCCTATAGTTGCCTGGGTCCTCCTTCCTCCCCTTCTTGAAAATGGGGACCACACTGGCCCTTTTCCAGTCCTCCGGGACCTGGCCCGTGCGCCATGAGTGTTCAAATATTACCGCCAGTGGCTGTGCAATGACGTCAGCCAGTGTCTTCAGTACCCTTGGATGGAGCTCATCCGGGCCTGCTGACTTAAAGGCATCCAGTTCCTCCAAGTGCTTCTGCATCATCTCAGGGTCTACACTTGATAGTCTGGCGCCTTGCTGCTGCCTCTCTACAATCCCAGTGAAAGCCTTGTCCTGCCTCTCACTTAGGAACACAGAGGCAAAGAACTCATTGAGGAGTTCAGCCTTGCCCCCCCTGTCCGTCACCAATTGCTTCTGCCCATCTAGTAGGGGTCCTATTCCAGCCTGGGCCTTCCTTTTGCTCCCTATATATCTAAAAAACAATTTTTTGTTATCCATTACTTGAGATGCCATCCTCAGCTCCATGGTAGCTTTGGCCTGTCTAACTGCCTCCCTACACGTGCGAGCAGAGGAGGTATACTCCTCTTTCTTAATCTCTCCCTGTTTCCATTTTTTATATGCTCCCCTTTTAGTCTGCAGGCTGCCCTGGATTTCTCTGGTCAGCCAAGGAAGCCTCTTGGCCCCTTTCCCTCTTTTTCCTCGGGAAAAAGCATCAGGATTGTCTCCCTCTGAGCCTGAAGGATCACTTCCTTAAGGTACAGCCACCCTTCCTGGGCTCCCATCTCTTCAAAACTCCTACTCTGCAGTGTGTCCTTGACTAATCGCCTGAGCTCATTGAAATCAGCTTTCCTAAAGTCTAGCACTTTCACCCTACTAGTTACCTTACTCACTCGACGTCTTATGATGAATTCTATTATTAGGTGATCACTGTCCCCCAGGTCCACCAATCTGTAGGTCCCCTACCATATCATCCCGCATCATTTGGATGTAAATGGATGTTTGTGGCATGTTTAGAAAAAGCCTGGCTAAGGAATATAGCCACCACAGTGTAGACATGCTTGTGTGACCCTGTGCAAGAAGTGCTGGTGTAACCTGCGTACACCCAAGGGGTGTACTCCCCTCCTCCTTGGATGGAATAGGTGGGCAGGCAATAGTGCTTTGAGACGGATGCTGTAACTCAGGTACAGATCCCTCTGTCCTCTATAGAGCCACACCATGCAAGGTGTTCTTAACTATATACACAGCTGGCATGCCTGCTACATTGGAAAGCAAACACAGATTCACTGACAGATCCTCATTTCACATTTTAGTTAATTTAATGTTCAAGAACTTGGGAAGAATCAAAACGGGGAGACAACCAAGTATTCTCTCCTTACTGAGGAGGGAGAATTTGGGTGGAGACCTCCCGAGGCTTTTCCAGATAGATACAAAAAGGGTTCTGAGCGTCTTGGCAAAGAAAAATGGTGCTGCCAGATGGGGAAATAGTGAGAACCATCCTAGAAGATCTATCACTTTGTGTAGCGAGGAAAAGCACAGGAATGAATCAGTTTTGTAGCACTCCAAGGTAAGACAAAAGGACTGTGGGCTGACCTGACATTTCACTGTAGTTTGGGAGATAAATTTAATTTAGATGCCTCCGGGCTTTGGTTTTAATGTTCTTTCTTGTGAAGAGTTTTCAACTTCATTATTTTCAGCAAGCTCCCCTTCCCCAAATAATAATCTAGAAAGATGGGCTATTGGCTGTATGTGCCTAGGTTAATCTTTACAGTTAACATGAAAGGAAGCAGGTATGTAGATGATGTGATAAAAGAAACAATGATGTCTTTGAATCTTAGTTTTAAAAAATCAAACCAAACTCACTCTTATCCACTTCAAATGATTCCAATAAAAGTGTTTTTGAAGTATATCTCTTTCATAGTTTTGGACCCAAAGCAAAGGGAGCAGTTTCATAAACGTAGCCAGTTAGAAAGTTCTCTGCAAGTTGCTAAGGACATCTTGGTTGGAACTAGTGTAGAAATTGCAGATGGAAGCCAAAGGCTTTCTTGGAGTTTTTTTTTATCAGTTTTTCTATTGGGAGGCCTTTGCTCTACCCATTTTAATTTAGCACTTATTTCCTTAACAGCAAAATCTGAAGAGGACCCTAAAATCTGGCCCTTCCCCATTTTCCCGAATGGAAGTGGCTAGCAACTATTGATTCTTTTTCTCTCTTTGACTAAGCTATGTCATACATGCTTTGCCTTATGCTGCCACTTGGTGTGCAGTACTGGATGCCTTCAGTCCACCTTTCTGTCAATGGGGCTGAGAGACCTCCCAAGCCTTGAGAGCTGTACGTTGGCTATAGAGGACACTTTTGAAAAACTCAAAGAGGAAGTTCCTAGTGAAATTTGGTATCCAGAACTCAAACTGGTTCATGGTTTCATGCACCTCTGTATGCACGCTGACAGCTAATGGTGGGTTTTTGTTTTAATTCAAGGCTGGGAAAAGGTAAAAGTAGTATCTCTTTCCCTTCCCTTTGGGACTAACAGCTTAGTGTGGGCCCTCAGTCTCTCAGGTTCTATGTAGACACTTAAAAGGCACATTTTTCCTAGTGGTACATCCCTGATTATCTTCTCCTTTCAAACACTCTGTGGCAGGCCACTTTAAGGTTTCTAGTTGGCAGTGGAGCAGCTGGCAGGTGGGTGCTAGTCTCATCAAGGCTAGCACATGACCCAAGGAGGACCCTGGGATTGGTTGATGGGGTGGAACAGCCTCCTTTTTAACCCAGGCCCTCAGAGAGAGAAGCAGCAGTCTGAGCTGAGTAGGCAAGGAGGCAACATCAGATTGAGCTGCTCCTGAAACATCTTGGAGGTAAAGGCAGGAGCTATGGGGATGGTTTGGAGACTACTGGTCCTAGGTGTGACCTAAAACTTCACCCTGCCAGGGAAGAGTGGTCTGGTGGCACTCCCTGTGGTGGGCAAGTCTCCAAGGAATGCCAGGCCAGTTACCTCCCCAGTGAAAGGCAAGGAGGGGTGCCTGAAAGCTCCAGCCCCTGCCTACAGGCGGGTTACAATACCAGAGGAGAGTGGGGCCAGGCAAGCAAAGCATCAGGGCTGCCTGATCCCAGTGTTAGGGGCCAGGCACAATGGCAGTCACCTGAGCCTACAGGGTGAGAGTCCCCAGTGTTAGGGGCCAGGCATGGTGGCAGCCACCTGAGCCCCACTGGGTGGCAGACCCCCGCGGCCCAGGGGAGCTGAGTGAAAGAAACGCCCCAGTGAGGCCAAGTGTGGCCCTAGGAAGGGGGTGGGTGAGAAGGTCCAGTGAGGGGCTGAGTGTGTAGAGAGGCCCAGTGAGGTAGCCAGAATGTAAGCGGCCCAGTTGAGGGTGGTAAAATGAGTGGCCCTAGTGAGGGGCAAAATACTGAAATGGGACTACAGGAATACTGGATGTGTCAATATGGAAGTAGTGGGTATGCCAATATAGAGTACTCGAAAAAGGGTGGAAGCCCCAGTGTGTGCCACTCAATTGGAGGCCAGGTCCTAGGCCACATAGATGAAGGCCTGGTGTGTTCTCCAGGTTGGAGGCCGGGTACTAGGTCACATATGGAAGACGCGGTGTGTGCACTAGAAGGGAGACCAGGTGCTAGGCCAAGAAACATCAGCAAGGCATGGGGCATGTGTAAGGAGAGGTCGGAGAGTGTACCAAGGCCTTGGCATCAGGGGGGCGTGCAATGGGCAACCTCCCTCCTTAGAAACAGTAATCATATTATTTGTCATCAAGGCATGGAAGGAGAGTGAGGCAGAAGTTTAGCCCTGAACAGGTGGGTGGCTGGCATTAAGATCTGACTTTAAAAGGCCAGCCTGTTACATATCCATTCCAATTAAATGTCATTAACCAAGCAATTTGGTTAGATTTTATGTTTGAGAAGTAATTTTGATAGTTCAGGTGAGATCAGACACCTTGTACTTCTGATCTATCTGGCGTGCCGTTTATAGCATCAGGGAATCTTGATATATAAATGACTTCAGGCACATCTACCCCACCTCCTTGGTGCCCCTGGGGAGTGAAATGCTTGAACATGCCTTAAATCTAGAAATGTAATGCTGAAGCTGCTCCAAGGGCACCTTCCAGGTCTGCTCTTGATCTGTCTCAGGTATTTTTGACAGTAGCAGCAGGGGACTGCTGCAGAGAGGCATCACTGGGATTTCTGGCCTTGGTGCATGTGAATGAGAAGGGAGGACAGGGTGCACTTGACTGTTTTCATTCCAGAGGAAATTGGCCATGTGGTATACACATACCTTCTGTCCCTTACTGGCTTGTTTATCTGCCTTCTTGCAACTTTGAACCACAACTTACAATCAAAGATGACCTTAGGAAGATGGCTCCTTTTCCTTAACGGGAAAGATCAATCCATTCGACTCATCAATATCTCCTGAAATCCTGTATTTACCGTGAATGCTCCATTATGTTCTCTCCAAGATACTAGGTCCTTGAAGGTGGTTTTCTCATGGTTGTCTGCCACAACATATGTATACATCAGATCCCCAGAGACCAAAGAGGCAGAACCTGCTCCTTGCTTGCTTTAGATTGTAACTTAGCCTTTTTTAACAGGTGATTGGATGGATGAGAAGGAAAGACAGACATGTGCTATTGGAGTCATGGTCGGCAGAGAACAGCGTATGATCTGTAGACTGTAGGTGGCCTGCCAGAACAATCCCAATGATCTGTCCTGATCTTCCTAAACCAGTGATTCCCAATCTTTTTAATACTGCAGATCAGCAAACCTATTTAAATTTAATTTACATGATTAATTTTACACATTTAAATTTAATTTTTATAGGGGGGGAGGGTGGGCAGGTTGCAAGGATCAGATTGGGTTGGGGCATCATAGCCACAGGCATCAGAGGACCCTGAAGGACGGTGGGGGCTGCATAGGTGGTGGCCCAGAGGGAGCCAGCTGGGGCTGCTTAGGAAGGCTGCCCTCTGTTCTGGGCATTTCCCCACCCACATCTTCCCACTCCCAGCCATGGGTGGGGCTGGGTGGGGTCTCTCCTGGCCCAGTGCGGGCTCTGGTACCTGCTGCATGGGCAACACTTCACCAGGTGCGGCCATGGCGGCGGGAGTGGGACAGGGCTGCCTATGTTCCAGGGCTGCTTCGCCGCCCAACTTTAATCCTGTACGTGACTGCCAGCGGCCTGGCAGCTAACCCTTCATGGCCCAGTACATGGCAGTGGCATGGTGGTTGGGAACCTCTGTTTTAAAACATTGTATTAAATAGAAATTCATTTGAAAAACTGAAGCATGAGTCCTATACTGTTGCTACACAGCAATTTCATTAATCTGTGCATGCACCATGTATAAAGTTCAGTTTCCCATTTGCATCTGATTTGAGTGGATCTCACTAGTGGCACCCTGCTTTGGAAGTGTGACTTACAAATACTTCTCCATAAAGGCTGAGTTGTGCAGCCCAGGGCTAGCAATTCAGTACCAGAATGGCATTAAAGTATCACAGGTTCAGTTCCTAGTTCTATTGTGTTACCTTAGATAAGCCAGAGGCAAGAGAAGTTACTTATCTGAACTGTAAGTTTCTCAGGGCAAAGATATTTTCACACTGTTTGTATCACACTTAGCACTCTAGGTAGGGCTCTGTTTCAATGATAGATAGGCATCTATAGATTAGCTTGCAATATGCACTGATCCATAAACTTACCAACTCAGAGCCTTTATTTGAGGCTCTGATGTGGACATAGAGATGCTTAACCAACTCCTTGGGTGAGTCTTTGGCTCTCTGAATGTTTCAGAATAGGATATGCTTCTTCTAAGCCACGTTAAATCTCTTTAAATGCATGGAGGGATAAAAGACCTGTTTCAAAGTCCATTGATGGGATGTTTCACTGACTTTAGTGAGGTGCGTATCAGGTTTTTAATGCATTACTGGAGTTTTTAGCATGGGAGGTTAATTCCTAGTAATTCAGTACACATTTCGACTCCTAATTCTTTCTTGCAGCTTTGGCATTCGTATGGTTCACAAATATGTAAACCTCAAATGGAATTATGCCATTCTCCTGGGGAAGCAATCATAGACACACCTGGTCTAATTAGAGTTTTAATTTCTCTCCTATGTAAAGATTTAGCTAAATCCTGTTTATATCTCTGGGGAGAGAGCAAGGAAGGACTGAGAAGTATTGAGCAAACAGTCAATTGCAGAAAGTCAAATCCTGTTGGCCACAAAATTGCCAAATCAACACAGACAGCAAATTCAGAATAAAATAACAGTCTATTTCTCTCTTCCATAGCTACCTTGAACCTACCTCAGCAACTAGACTCACTGTAATGTAGAATTGTCCTCAGATGGATGCTTTTTGAACTAAGGCTATGAAACCATGTAGTTAATTGGTAAGTGAATGTTATAATTTACCTGTCCATGCTCCTGAAGCAATACAAAGCTGGCAAAACTATTGCAGCTTTAACCCTGCTTCATTTAGGGTTAAATTGACAGTGACTTGAACTCATTTATATCTCTGCAGGGGCATGCAGAGGTCACAGCTGATATGGACTGGGAGGGACAGTTTCTATCCCCCTTTTGAAGTGGTTAAAAGAAAAGAAACTACTGAAGAAACAACATGGGGTTGATGATAGTGTGATTATTTGAAGTTCTGCTGTACCTGGTTGCTTTAGCACAGCTATCCCAGGTCTCTCATCAGACCTAACATTGAGTTTTCCCTGTAACTCCTGACTATTATTAAAGTAGGATCTGGATAAATCACAGGATTAGGTTCCTTATACCCTGCCACCCCCATGAAGAAGTCAGAGTTTGCAAAGTAATCAGGGTAGAAAGAGCAACAGTAAATAGCCATATGGATGGTCAAGGGTGCTCCAGCTGATTGGAGAAACAGTTTCCTTTGAAGTTAAAGCTATGAAAGGCAGGCTACACTCAGCAATTCACCAACCTACTGTCAATTTTATATGAGCAGTGAACCATGCGGGTACGAATACCTGAGTTCTGTGGTATCACACTTGCACTTAGGTGTGTCAGCTCAGGATAAGAACTCCACTATACGGGGAAATAGCAAAGATATGCCTAGATCCCAGAAAGGATTTTGGCACTAAGAACTCCTGCCATACTTCTTGGTGGTTGATATGCCTTGGAGATGCCTCTGGAGTATATTTGCTATTAAACTTCCACAGAAGTCTACAGCTGTGCCTCTGCAATCCCTAGAAGTCCTTCTGTCATCACAGGGCTGAGCAACCTAGTGCCCATGTGCCCATTTATGCCAGATTAGCCCCTCCCAGGCAATTTGGGATCGGGCTACCCAAATTTGCTGAGCACTTTCCTCTAAGGGGGTCTCCTCCTGCTTGTGTGCCATGTCTTGGTCTTAAAAGTTGAATAAGGGAGGTTTTTTTTGAGTGTTGTCGATTACCCTCAGGCACGCTCCTTATGAACATGTCTTGGGGCTCCTCCCCTACACCCCATTCATGCACCAACCTGTAGGTGACTTAAGGTATGGTGCTGACTGCCCAGATTTTTATCCAGATATTTCAGTCAGATGATCCTGGGCCCTGGTGAGTGCTGTTGTGGGAGGGGGATGGCTCCAGAGCTAGTGAGGGTCTGCCTAAGCAGCCTGTCCATGTAGTTCAACCAGAAAACCCCCCATACAGAACAGAAACTTAAGTCCCAATCAAAAAAGGTTTCTCAATCTTTAGGCCTCAACAAGGACTCCACAATTACACTGAATCACCACTTTAAATTCATTAAAGGTCCGTCCTTAAAAAGGGGATTGGCTCCTGCCCCCTGTTCTGGTTATCACCTATATCTTTGAGAAGCTACTGCGTTTTCTCAGCCCTGTAGTCCTTGGCAGGGATGAGGTCATGACCAAAGTAAGAAAACAAAAGTGAAACTAAAATAAAAAGGGAAGGCTGTAGTGCTCTGCCCCACTCTCGCGCATCCTTCTGGTTGATGGGCCTTGAGATCTAGGGCCCTTCCTTTTCTTCCTGGCAGCGTTGGCCCTAGAATATAGATGTCCCTCTGGGTATCTCCTTTGAAGAACCTGTGTGGCCCATGCTGGGTAGTGCTGCACTGGAGCGCGCCACAACCATGCTGCTTCTCTCTCCACCTCTCATTGCTGCACCTGAATCAGGTAAGTTTGCTCCTTTTTTACTCTTTGCTGAGCAACTCACCAAAGTGTCTTGTGCCCTTCTGGTGCTTCTCCACCCGTGGAACTGGGGTTTCCAGACCCTAGAGCCTGTTGCCCTGCAAGAGTCCAGCTGATGCCTAGATCTGCTCAGGATCCAGGAACTTGGTTCCTCTTCCTATCTCCTGTGAGAGTTCTCAAACATGACATAACAGGATCAGACTCCCTATAAAATGCAGCTACAGCTGCTACCTCCTTTTAAAACATGAGTCGAGAAAGCACTGGTGCTTGTCTCTCTTTCTGTAATAGCTTAGTAGTTAAGGATTTGGGTTAGTTATTCAGGCTAGATTCCTCCTCAGACTGAGGGGGTTCGAACCATATATCTCACCTCCTTGAAGAATGCCCTAATCATCAGGCTGTTGGCTAGGCCAGGGCAGGCAGTGGACTCTCTCTGACACTTGGGTTCAAGCTGTGCCAATGCAGAAATGAATTTAAGATTCTTTGGGAAAGAGAGAGCAATGAGGACATGATTCTAACCCAGTGGTTAGTTTAGGTAGGGCAACCACATTTCTCTGGTTGCAAATAGGATGCTTCACCTTCCCTCCCACCCCCAACCTTTCCCCTCCCCCCAACCACTCTCTGGCATGCTCAACTGCCTCCAAGGTCCAGATCCAGCTGAATGCGCTGGAGAGCAGGAGCAGAGCAGTGGTATAGAGGGATGGAGCATTGGGCAATGAGAGCAGGAGCTCTGGTCTCAGCTGACCAGCTCCTTGGAGTGGGAGCAGAGGGGAACAATTCCCATTTTTTTTTGCCTTTTTAAATACCTGTCCCAGGTATCACACTGAAAATGGGACAAAAGCATTAGTTTGAATGCACCAACAGGATGCCCAGGACAGGTTCAAAATGGAACGGTTCCAGCAAAATTGGAACATATGCTCACCCTACAGTTGGGGTATTCAGCTAGGGGTCTGTGGATTCTGGTTTTTGCTCCAGAAGTATTTATATGCTGAGTCTAAAATATGAAACTTGAATGGTTGGAAAACATCCCTTTGAGAAGAGAAAACAGGCTGTTTTCTGGAAGTAGACAGGGAATGGAAGCCAGGGCTGAAGTGTAGCTGAGAGAGCCATGTTCAGAACACTATGGATTTGATTCAAAAGCTACTAAAATCAATCTTTCCTTTGATTGCAATAGATTTTGGATGAGCCCTGGGCCAACAGCTTTTGCCAATGTAAGTGGCCTTGCTTTTATAGTACTAAAATGCATCCAATTTCTTTAAAATACCAAGAATAGAAGAGCATACAGGGGAATGAAAAAACAAAATGCAAAAGAACAAAGGGAAAATTACCTATAAAATTAGTTATAAATGAACCTCCTTCTGGAGGTCAGCAAAGTTAGCTGTACAATTTTGCCAGCTGATCATCTCTATTCTGTTAAACTCTTTTCCTAAGAATTAATTACATCTATAATGAAGGGAAAAAATAACATGAATGCTCATAGCTTTTGCTGTACTATATTCTCAGCAATAATTGGCTTTTTGTGGATAGCATGGGTCTTCTTCCCTGGTGGCAATTGTAAATCTTTTCAATACATCTCTTACAGAAAAACAGTCCCCTCCCCTCCCGCCTGTCCCCACTGGGGACTCAAGGGTTATATTACTTTTATTCCATATAATTTGTTTTTGAGGAATACTGTGCTTCCATTTATAAGCAACTACTCAAATTATGGAGAGGAAGGGTAGCAAAGATACACACACACACACACTCAACCACACAAATGGATTTTCTTCTGAGTGTTTACAAAAAAACTGATTTGTTATTTTTTGACATTTTGCCTGTGAAGAGTTTCTTCAAAGGATGAAAAATTAGACTTTGTCTCAGTGAGGACATGGGGTAGAGCTCAGTAATCAGTCTAAATGCTGGCATTAATTGCCTTGTCAAATAGTCAAGATTTGTAAAGCACGAGCAGGAGTATTTTTTCATTGTTTTGTCTTTGTTTCTTTACTTTTGTGGTCAGTGATCATCCCTCTTTATGGCCTTTTCCTCTCAATACTTTGAACATGGCCAAATGGAACTTTCCTGTGTAACAAGAAAACACCTTTGCATCAACACTTTGTTTGCTCTCTCTTTTTCTGCATCTCTTTTAACTGGAGATAAAACATTCAGCTATTCTACATTAATTTTGGAATTTTATTGGAGGATTGGCTGGGTGAGAATTGATTGTATGGTGGTGTCTCCAATTGACTGCCAAGTCTTGCTCAGTATTTGAGTTAAAAATAAATACAAGTACACATGCTTTAAAGGGATTTTCAGATGTGCTGAGCATTGGTGTAACTATTCCAATTGAAGTGGTATGGTAAGATGCCAAGTGACCTCTCCATGAGAAATTTTAAGGCCATTGAGTGCTTTTAGGATGCTCTTAACACAACAAAATAAGTTTCCTATGTGCCTGCTTCCCCAGCACTACACTCACATATATACATTCGCCCACCTCTGGCCCACACTTAAGGGTTTAAAAATTTTTTTTTGGACAGAGGACTGTGTCCTGCAAGAAGAGGCCATAGGTAGCCACAGACATCCCCCTTTTGCCTGCCAACATCATGCACAGCCCAGAGATGCAACGAAAGCCTCCATGGCTGCTGGCTTCTTCGTGCTTGAGCCTCAACAGTCTTGGTTGCCCCAAACTTAAAAAAGAACAAAACCCCCCCGTTTTGGCCCACCAAGTTCCCCTTCCTCACATACAGTCTCAGTGCTCCAATTGAAGCACGGGCCTAAATCTGGGCTGTGCCGAGGCCTGCACTTTTTCACCCTGGAGCCTTGCCACTACTCTGGTTCTGGGGCCCATGACAGCATCCATCAGAAACTCTGAAGAAAAAGACGTATCGACATACTCCAGTATTATAAGGGGAAATGGTAGTGAATCTGATCTTCTGTTTCCACTTTGTTTTCAATTGCTTAGAACTTTGCTTCCAGAGGTGAGGTTTGGTGTAAGTTTTCCATGGAAGAGTTTTTCTATGAGTCTTCCATATTTCAGCTGCTCTTAGACAATAACAAAGTGGAGGGGAAAAACTGAAACTTTTCTTAGCTTGGCTACTTTTACATTTTTTAAAGGAGCTTGACAACTTCTAAGGCTTGGAATAGGACCCTAGAATTTGGCAGGGGAGTAGTGCAGAGGGCACAGGTTAGCTAGGTACCTTTTGTCTTCTCCATGGAAGTACAGGAAGATTTGCTCTTTGCACATGCTCAGTAGAATTCTTTAGATTTGCCCTATGTTTTCCATCTGCACTCTGTATTCTCCACTAAACCTCTAGCATCAATTAAAAAAAGTCAGAGATCAGAACATATGGACAGGAGAGAAAATAGAGGATAGCTGTCATTTTTTGCCTCTTTTTAAAGTGTCCCATGGTTTAAGGGCAGATGCAGTGCCTGGGAGCCAGTAAACAAGTTTTGCCTTTTATACTAATTAGTATTAAGACTTTGTACTTTGCAACCTTTTAATATTTTATTTCAACAAGCTTAAGTCACTAGTAGGGGAAGTGCTTTGGGACCAGGGACTGAAGATGAAAGGTGTGCAGGAAGAGTGGTTGTTCTTTAAGGACACAATCCCTGAAGCACATAGGAAGTCCAGTCCCATGCTGAGAAAAGGTAACAGAAAGGCTGGGAAGCCCTCTTGGCTAAACAGGGAAATCAGGGTCCTCTTAAGAAAGAAGAAAGAGGCTTATAAATAATGGAAGCTCAGGGCAGATCCCAAGAAAGACTATTCCACAACAGCCCACATTTGCAGGGAACAGGTAAGAAAGGCTAAAGCAGCAACCAAACTTATATTAGCAATGGGAATCAAGGACAACAAGAAGTCCTTCCCTAGGCACATAGGGCATAGGATGAGAACAAATGGGAGTGTGGGGCCATTGCTCATCAACTCAGGCGAGCTGGTTATTGGCACTCAGGAGAAAGCTGAACTCCATAATGACTACTTTGCCTTGGTCTTTCACTGGACCAAAGGGAAAACAATGCCAGGTAGAGAAGAGGATGAGCATGGTAGGAATAATCATGTCCCTACTATTGCTGTAGAACTGGTGTATGACCAAGTAAAAAAATTAGATATATACAAGTCAGCGGGACTGGATGATCTTCGTCTGAGTGTGCTGAAGGAGCTGGCTGAAGTCATTGCAGAACCCCTGGTGAAACTCTTTCACAACTCATGGTGCTCTGGAGAAGTCCCTGAGATCTGGAAGAGGGCCAATGTTGTGCCCATCCACAAGAAGGGCAGGAAGGAGGACTTGGGTAACTATAGGCCAATCAGCCTAACTTCCATCTTAGGGAAAATCCTAGAAAAGTTCATCAAGGAATCTATCTGTGATAGGTTTGCAGAATGTAAGATTCTGAATGACAGCTAGCATGGCTTTTGTCACAGGCAGGTCTTGCCTTACCAACCTCATCTCCTTCTATGACCAGGTAACTCGCTACCTGGACACAAAAGAGTGGGTTGACATTGTATACCTTGACTTCCAAAAAGCCTTTGATCTAGTATCCCATAATGTCCTCATGAGGAGGAGGATTATGGGCTTTACTCTAAGACAATCAAGTGGGTGAGAAACTGGCTGCAGTATAGGACCCAGAGAGTCATAGTGAACAGATCTGTCATCCTGTCAAGAAGTGGGCAGTGGTGTCCTGCAGGGGTTGGTGCTTGGTGCAGTACTTTTCAACATTTTTATTAATGATTTGGATGGGGGGTGAAGAGCTCACTGGCCAAGTTCTCAACAATAAAGTTCAACATTGAGAAATGTAAAGTGCTCCACCTTGGAACAAGCAACCCCCCAACATACCTACAGGCTTGGCAGCACCAAGCTGACTAGCACCACAAATGAAAGGGACCTTGGGGTAATAATAGACCACAGTATGAATATGAGCCGGCAGTATGATGCTGTAGCAAATAGGGCAAATAATACTCTGGAATGTATCAATTGATGCATCTCCAGCAAAGCCAAGAAGACGATTCTTATAGTATCATAGTACCTGGGGTCAGAAGGGCCTAGAGCAGGCCATCTAGTCTGACCCCCCACCAATGGCAGGAACGAGTGCCAGGGTCACAGGACCCCAGCCACTTCCACTCTACTCAGCACCGGTGAGACCGCAGCTGGAGTACTGCTTCCAGTTTTGGGCATCACACTTTAACAAGGACATAGACAAGCTTGAGAGAGTCCAAAAAACCACCCATATGATCAGAGTCTTACATGGTAAGCCATACTAGGAAAGGCTGAGGGATCTGGGTCTCTTCAGCCTGAGAAAAAGAAGGCTGAGAGGGGACTTGGTAACAGCTTACTGCTACACTAGGGATGTACATTAAGGGCTCAGTGAGCAACTATTCACCAGGGCACCAAGGGGAAAACTAGGAGTAAAGCTCACAAACTTTGGACTGATTGAAGCTTAACATTAGGAAAAAATTCTTCACAGTCAGGGTTTTCCGGGCTGGAATAAGCTCCCAGAGGTGGTGCAATCAGCTGGAAATCTGGTGCTGGAAAATCTTCATGAGGAGACTGGACAGTCACCTTGCTGGGATCACCTGAGCTCCAGTTCTCTTTCCTGCTTGGTGCAGGGGGCTAGACCCCATGATCTTTCAAGGTCCCTTCTGGCCCCTTACAATCTATAAATACTGAGTAAAACCTCGTAACTTCTCTTCCATAGGAGAGAAGCAACTATCAGTCCTCTCACATTACAGAAGGCATTACTGAAAGCTTTTATGAATCAATCTTAGCAAAAGTAGGACTAGCATCCAGACCTCTAATATGGCAGACCCTAGCCTCAGCCACCTAGGTATGTTTGAGCCCAGGTCTATTAGACTGGCTGTGTTTTGTGTAAAATGGGGTTACTCACACATATGTAAACCATTGTGTCAAATGGTGACTGATTGGGAGGATGATAGTCTTTGTAACAGTCAGTGTAACTAGTTCTTGACTTCTAGGAGTTACTGGCTTGTCTCTCAGGGTCCAGCTTTGAATCTCTGCTTATGATCCATTCTGGGGGTCATTATAATTGCACCCAATACATACTGTATTTTTTAACAGAAAATAAAAAAATTCCATTTTTTTTACAAAAGGAACATTTTGGTTTCAAAGCTATGATTAGCCTGGGATGGATAGAATTCAAACTGGGCAGCCTTAATTCTGCCTCCTCTTATGTATACGTGATAATGCATCCTTAGATCCCTGGTACACATTCAGTTAAAGGAGCCAGGGGATCTGAACCCCAGCTCCAACAATTGTGCCCTCTATCATGCCACACACACAAGCGATGATTGTAGAAGCAGGGATCAGATCCTGTTGGGCTAGTTCTACTTGTCAGTGCAGGGAGATCTGGGGATCATGGTCTTGGGCTTCCTCTGCAGTGGTGAGCTGAAAGCTGGGTTCCTGCAGCCCGTAATGATCTAGGACTGTCCTGTGCCAGGGCAGATAATAAGCTGATTGCCAGCCCTGACCCTGGTACAACCAGGGGCAAGTGTGAGATCCTGTGTTGTCTTGGGGCCAGGAGTAACAGTTAGCCTGCTGTCAGCCCTAATGTGGGACAGTCCTGGGTTACCAGCAGAGGTAGCCCCAGTGGAGGAAGCCCAGGTCTGATTTGAGGCTTGAGGCTGTCTGGGCTGAGGCAGACAATCAGCTGAAAGGCTCCTCCCGCCAGGACTTTAAACCCCCTGCATCCAGCAGTTTAAGCAGGGCTACTTGGGCATAGGGGATCAAAGGCTCCTCATGGAGACAGCTGAAGGGCATCTCCTGCCAGGACCTTTAAACTCCACATAATATAAATATAAAATGTGTAGAGGCTCCATTAGGTACACACTACATTTCCCACAGGACCCCTGACTCAGTCAGTGCACAGGATGGATAGTCATTAGTGAATGAGGCCAATTTCAATGCTTCCTTTAGCTCTTTGGTTGGGTGCTATGCCTATGCACCACGTGTTTCTCGTTCTGAATCTCGTGACATGGAAGCAAGAATAAGTTGAGTAAAGGGTAATGGTGGACATCTATACATGCGACAGACCTCTGCTCAAATGTGCTAATTAGCATGTGTCGGAGCAGACTCAATTAATCTAGACTCAGTTGAGTCTGCTGTAAATCTGCTGGAGTGTGCTAATACGTATGGAGCCTCTGCATCATACGTATTCAGCTCCCCCATGTTTCAAAATGGCAGTGGGAGTGCTTTAATTAAAGCTCATTGAATGAGTTTTAAAGTGCCCCCACCACCATTTTGAAGGACAGGATACTGAATACATGTGATACTGTGGGAATACATGGGGTGGAGCAAGCGGATTGATGCCCAGTGGTGCTAACAGGGTGAGTTGGCACAGAATCTCTCAGTAGTGAGATGACCTTGCTTCTTAATGGAAATAAGAAGAAGGCGAAGGGATTCCTAAGACTGCATCTGGTCTTATCTTCCAAGTTCCCTTGACATACCAGGAGCTGGTTTTTGCTTGCAATTATACTTCCCTCTATAGATGACTTCCCTGATGTTTTTCTGTAGAAAAGGCAAAGTTCTGTCTATTAGACAGAGTCATTATATTTGTCACAGACCACTAAACTCAAACTCACAAAGAGTGAATCTATTGCAACCTTGTGTGACCTTCTCTTCCCTTTTCTCATCACCAGTTTTTTCCTTCATAGCCCACGTCATATCATTAAATTGCTGACACATTCTCATTACTGCGAGATGATACTAATAGGCCATAACTGCCATGTTTGATAGACAGATGCTTCACAGGAGAATGAAAGAGGCATTTGCAGAAACAAAAGGCAGCTTCTATAGCAACATGCCACATTTTCTTTTGGTTTCATTTTGTTTAAGTTCCCTGGGGTCCCTAGATCATCCAGCCTGACCTTTTGTATATCACAGGGACTTGAAAATTTCTCCAGATACAAGTTCCTCAGCACAATACAGAGTTGTTGGCTAAAGTATGTTTTAATCTTTGAAGATACTGCTTTCTTTGCTAGTTTGTTCCCCCAGTGGTTAATTCCCCCAAAATAGGTGCCTCATTTTCAGTTTGAATTTGTCTTGTTTCAGTTCTAGCCTGTGGTTCTTGTTTGCCTTTTTCTTTTAAAGTCCTCGCTACTTAGTGGCTTTTTTTTGGAGGAATCTGCATACAGAATAATCAAGTCCCCTCTCAGTTGAGCAAACTGAACTCTTGAGTCTGTAGAAAGATTCTAGCACTCGGTGATTGTTGGCTTTGTTCTGCCCTTCTCCAGTCTCACATCACTGCAACATTCTCCTGAAAGTGAAAACCGGAATGGCATACAGTAATCCAGGATGTGCGCCGCTGATGCCACATACTGCTGCCCACATCTCTCGTTTATGCATCCAAGAAATATTGACCCTCTCTTCTACAGAGAAATCTTGATCACCTGCTAATCTAGGCTCTTTGTAGAACAAATGTAATTTAATACAATATCCTGATTAGAGCTTGTGTTCAGCTGCTTGCCCCCAAATACCTTTTCTGAGTTGCTTCCTTCCAGGATACAGTCCCTCCTTCTGCAGGTATTGTTCACTCCTACATAGAGATATACTTGAATTGAATTACATAGATATATACTTGTACATAGATATATATTTGAATTTGACTGTATTAAAATACATTTCTTCTACAAAGGGCCTAGATTAGCAGGTGATCAAGATTTCTCTGTCTGACTATGTCCTACCCTCATTTTTTTATGGTTTATCAGTCCTTGTCATCTGCAAACTTTATCAACAGTGATCTCGTTTTTAGTTTCAAATGGGTATGTTGAATAGCATTGGACTTTCTATCTGCTGATTGTTTTTTGGAAACTGACACAGTATTATTGCTGCTTACAGTATTCAAGAATTTCCTTAGTACTTAAAAATGTACTGCAAATGAATCCTGGTGGGCAGGAAGAATATTCAGACAGCTCTTAAAAGACTTTTCAGTGTAAATTATGTTCCTACTGATTTTTTTTTCCTTAGCCTTAGTAGATGATGTCTCATCATCCTTGGTTACTAATAGGATGGAAAGTACTTCCTTATCTCCATGTGAAACAATGCAGGGTACCCTGCATTTTTGCAAACACAGAAAAAGCAATACTTCTTGAACACTTTTTAACATTTCCTTTTAGTAACAGACCTTTGATATCACTAGCATTTCTTTTTGAGTCTAATGAACATTAAGAAAAAAATGGTCTTAACTCAGCCATCTATGGATTTTTCCTTGATGTCTTTAGCTTTCCTTATTAATTTTCTATACTTCATAGTTTATTTGTACTGACTGTTATTCTTCGCTATGTACTTTTACAAGTAGTTGCTCATGCTTTGCCACTGAACCAGCATGGTCTCTATATTTCTGAAAAAAAGCCAATAAATTAAAAATGGTTGAGGCCGCTTAGCAAAAAAAAAAAAAAAAATAAAAAGGTGGCCTTATTACAAATATGGAAACATGTTCCTTCATCCTTACGCTGAGTGAAATGTCTTACCAAGTGGCTTTTAAGAAATGGGGATCCAATTATCTCTAGAGTGCTCAATCTGCCCAGATCACACCTGACATTATGAGGCTGGCAGCTTCACGCAATTGCAATGATTTTCATTATTTCTAGCACTGAATTCTTTACTGAATATTTTCTGAACCTTATTCCTTTATTGATTGTATTTCCAACAACTGCCATTCTCCCTCCTCCCCTATGAATGTTAGTAAACTATTGAGAGAAATAGAAAATGAAGAATAGCTTGTTATTAGTAGCACTTTAGTGTAGGGGAAGTTGATTGTAACTGTGCTGGGGTTCTACTTCTGTGTGGCCAAAAGTAATCTATGGATAATTTCTGTTGAGTTTTCAAACCGTAAGTAAAGAATTAATTCAGTGCAACTATTCTGGTTCTTCCTTGGTTTGACTTATCACTGACTTCCAGACTAATTGCTTTTATTAGCCTTCTCCTTGAGAATCACTGCTAAGGGCTCTAAATGGAATAAGACAATTCCAGCTTAGTAAAAATTCCCTCTTAGTAACCCATTGACTAATTAAAGTGGTCCTAATGTTCATCTAAAGTATTTAATACAAATATATCCAGTACTGGTTGCTACAAATTGGCTTGGATAATTTTGACATAGTGCATTTCTCTGTGAAGCCACCTGTGATTTGTGATTAGGGCGGGATGGTAAAATAGGAATAAATGCATCATAGTTTCATAGTTGGTAGGGTCGGAAGGGACCTGAGCAGATCATCATGGTTTTTTATCGTCACGTTAGAAGTACTTTACAGCAATAATACCATGTCAGACTCGCTAGTATTTACAGATTGTCGCTAGATGGCAGTATTCTATAGCTGAGCACATTTATACCCATGTCTTGTTCATATTTTAAGTCTTAGTTATTACACTAAAACTAATATTTTTCTTATTTCTCGCAGTTTATTTCTTCATGATGGGAGATCCCTTTTTTCTATCTAAAACTAGGAAGTAAATCACTACAATGATTTATAGAACCCCATCTCAACACAAGATAATTATCTAGTAGCCCCTGTTATCCACTCACAGGTAATCTAAGATGCAGAGAACTTTCACCTTAAAAATCACTGAAGGGCTAAGTTGTTTTTTCTGTTTTCAGGACAAAGCATTGCATTGCATTGCATTGCATGGCATTGTTTTGTTTTATGGGAGGGGAGGGAGGAGGAGGGTGGATTAAAGATTACTTTGACATTTAACCTATTAATCACCAATAAGCAGGAATCACTTTAAATGTTTTTATAATGACTAACAGTTAGCATTTGCAAACATTAAGCTTAATTTGAGACAGTAACTTCATGTTCTGAAATATGCTTATTTCACAGATCCCGGGGCCTCAGAACAGAGAGACTGTTATATGACTTCTTTTTAGACAATCCTACACAAAATAATGACTTAAACACAGATAGTTCAGTTTGACCTGAGAGAAGATTTGGCAACTAGCATGCAATATTGCACATGCAGTAGGTGAGTTAGAAGTGCCTGATTTACTTTCACAGGGCCTGTGCTAAAAAGCCTTTAGATTTGGGCCCCAGTCAGGATTTTGAACTTCTGGAAGTTCAAGTATCATTAATTGATTCATGCTAATATTGACTTGAGAAGTAAGTGTGTGTGTGTGTGTGTTGATCAGGGGGTTCTGAGTAAAGCTCTTCTTTGGTTGTGTGAAGCAGTGAATTTTGGCTAGGGCAAAGAATAAGTCTCTTATTTCATTCTTTCTCAAAGTGCATGATACCTAGGATTTAACAGGACTTAGTAGTAGTGTATCCTAGAAGGGAAGCCCATAACCTCCCCCAAACCTAGAAGTGCCTTGGTGAGGACACTTTCATGACTCCTCTCTTTGGCATGCTTAAGAGCAACCACTGCTATTGATTCAGGAGATTTCCATAATTTGTGTGTAGCTCTAGCTTGTACACTGCCAGTCAGAAGCCAGTGTGGGGAAGTAGGGGTGGGGAGTGATCCAGGGTATGATATTGCTGCAAGGTACACAAGGCTTTAGGCTCCCCCCTGAGATGGTTACTGAGGAGGAGGAGAGGTATTCTCTTTTCAGTCTCGTCATAAAAGGGGCTACAATGTTCCCTATAGAAGTGATCCCCAAAACTCTTAACGTCTATTTAAAAAGTTTGTTTTATTAAAGGTGTGTTAAACAGAGCATTAGAAGAAAGCCAAGGCTTATCTTTTTATTCTCAATCACATCTCCTTTTGGAAAAAGGGGTACAGTATATTTTTTAAAACAGTATATTTTTTTATATTTTTTTTATAATTATACAGTTGAAAGCTATGGAGACTAACATTCAATAACTCCTCACCTGAGTGACAATAGAAATCATTTCCCCATGACTTAATAACAAATCAACATTATTAGAACAGTAATTAAAATTCTTTCCTAGATTTAGCAACTTAAATCTTTAAGTAGATTATTTCCAGGTTCATTATCTATGACAATTTATCCAATAAATTGAGAGCGCATCAGTTGGAAATGGCAGGAGACGGATGAGTATTAGTCACGATGACTGAGTCAATATTGTGATGCTGACTTAAAGATAAATGTGACTAGGATGTATTCATCAAGGAATTTCCAGAAGACATATGGAAGTGTTAATGCTATTGGGCAAGGTTCTTCTGAGACATTATCTAGACTTGTATGCACTCATCTTGAGGAAAGATTAATTCAAACTGAAACAGGCACAGGAAAGAGCTACAAGAATCAACAGGGACATGGAGAGCCTATCTCATGAAAGAGCTTGCCTTGTCTAGCCTAGCAGAACAAAGGCTAAGAGAGGGTATCAGCAGTAAATTCCAAAGAAGGAAGAAGTTGGTGCACTTGGAGCAGTGAGGCTCCAGACAGTTTTAATATAAAGTTAGAATAACCTTATAAATAGGATTTTGTGATACAGCTGTGGTAGCAGGGGACTGGACTCATGAGCCGGAGGTCCCTTCCAGTCCTTTGTCATATATTTTAGGTATTACTAAAGCACTCTAATGCTCATCCACAAAAGTGTGTGTTTTTTGGGTTGGATTGTGGCTTTAAGCACAGCCTTCATGGGAGAGGATACCAAAGGATTGTGCAGTGGATGGCTGCTCCCAGAGGTGTTGTGCCTGAAGCAGGCACAATTGCCTTCAGGATTGCCAGAGATTCACACAGCAGTGGCATCAACTGCACCTTCTAGCAGAGTTCAGCTTGTTATCCTCATGCATCTGCTAACACAGAGATGGCTTTAATCTGTTCCTTCCCTTTGTTTCTAGTGGGGTTCCCACACCTCTGTCAGAGCTAAAATCTCTTTGGTCTTTGGCATATCAAGGGGCTTCTCTCCTGACCCCAGGACTGCTCTTGACAAAAGCCCCAAACACTTGCTGCCAACGACCTGTACCAGAATAGACAGCTCAGGGTGGCCATTAGTGTGAACCCCAGGAGAGCTTTTCCTGCGGGAAAACACAAAGGCTGAGATTTTAAATCTTCACTTTTTTATTTTTATTTTTTTAAATAGAGGGCAGCTTAATGCAGCATCATTTTCAACAGACGTAATACCTGTGTAATCAAAAAGATATTGAAGCCCTGAGATTTGTCCTATGTCCTGCACATTGGCCTAAAGGGGTAAGAGGTTCCCTCCACATATCCTCTTCACTTGAATTCTTGAAAGGATAAGACATATCATAGACCTGTATGGTAATTTATATAAAAGATGAGGATCTGGAATGGGTGCTCCTATGCTACCTCACTAAGAGCATGAACCTGAATGCTGTAGTAAGGAAAACTTTCCTGGAAATCAGGTAACTGTTTGGTCAGGCTCTAAGCCATTGGAAGAACACATACTATTGATTTCTTTTTTTAATGGCACTATATTATATTTTTAGTATGATGATGGAAATTCCAGGCCCATTGAAACGTGGCTTCAGCCTCTTTTTCCTTTCTCATGTTAATGTGTTGTGTGCAAGTGCCTTGCAAAGACATCCACAGGGAGGAGCCCTCTACTTGCCTAAAGGTCTAGCTCTAAATTTTGCCTCTGTTGTGCTGTATATGCCCAGAGTAACCTTGTCTTAAAGCATAATCAGTTCTGAGGAAGAATTTTATCAGCCTAGTCTTTTGGGAGTGGTAGCATGTAAACACTTATTAAAATGTTATTTTGGGGTCATAATTCTGTCATGAGTCAAATGAGACATATGCAAATAGAAGCAGAGATTATCTCTCCACAGGGAGTGTGTGTGTTTCTCTTGAAGGTTTACATCAAATGGTAGATTTTCATCTGGGCTGTGAGATAGCAGGCATGCTAGAGGACATTTTTTTTTTTTACAATGTGCAAGGAAGCACATGGGTTTACATTAACAGATGCAGACAATGAAACTTTAGAAGCAATCATTTCCTTTATAGCAGAGACAAAGATACTGGGGGTGATCAAATGATTCTGGAGTCTGGTCCATTTTCTGAAAAGGTTACTCAACAAGACATCTTTTGGTTTAAGATGCTAGATGGGACCAGGACGACACAGGCCCTTTTCCTGGCTTGTCTGAAGACTTCATGTGTGACCTTCACTGAATCTCCGTGCTTCAATTCCCCACCTATAAAATAAGAATAATACTAAGTGAGCCTTCAACTGTGGTTGGGGCATCTAGGAGCTACTAGGCATGTCTACATGAGATGCTGACTGTGCAGTAGCTGAATAATATGATGCAGTAGCATATCACAGTACATACAGTGCTAATATGCTATTGCACAGTATTATTAGGCTACTGCACAGTGGCATTGCTTGAAAGATGTTCACCAGCACTACGTGCATTTATGTAGTACTTGCTAAAAGAAGTACTAAATAAATGCACAGTAATGACTGCACAGTAGCATCTCTTGTAGACACACCCACTGTCATGTAAATAATGATGCATTAAGGGACGGGTGTCTGACTATGCCTGGGTGGCTCGCTGGGTTAGTGTGTGTATTGTAGCCACTACTTTTGTAGACTGTAGTTTTGCTAAGAGATTAGATAATTTGTATAGGGATGATCCTATTTTAGGCAGGAGGTGGACTAGATGACCTTTATGAAGGTCCCTTCCTGCCCTATTTTTCTATGATTCTATATGACTAACATTGTGTCTGGCTGCCTTTGACTACCTGCTTAAATGACAATGTACCCATTTACTTCCAGGTTTATTAGGGTATAGGTAGTGGTGTGGGTGGCTTTCAGCAGAAGTCTGGAGTAAGGTTTGAATTTAGCCCACTTCTGGAGCTGTAACAAGAGCCATGCCCTATTATCATGTCATCCCATTGAAATTTTAATCAGGTAAAACTCAAACATGGCCAGGGCAGAGTACCAACCATTTTAGGGTTTCTTCCCATTGAGGACAGCAGGGAATTTGGCCACTGGGGATTACACTGAGTGCTTTGATTTTTAGAATGGGTTATGTTTAAAAACTAAGCAGGAACTAAAACATGCCCTTCTCTCAAAATAGTTACCCATTGCTGCCATCTGCTGATGGCACAAATATACCTCTAATGCAGGAATTACCATGTGTTTTTGGAGCCCCCTATTTTATCATTGTAGTCTCCTAAAGCAATATGAACACCCCCAGGATACCTGACTTAATTTCCTTGGGTCAGAGTCTGCTGTCACAGGAGTTTTATATTGGAGTAATGTCACTAGCCTCATTTCAATCTTGCTTATGTAAGTTATATAGCAGAGTAGCTGTCACTGACTTCAGTGGGATTTATGCAAGATTTGAATTGCGTCTTGGTTGTCCAGATAGTCACTGAGCTGGTGATATCTATATTGCAGTTGATGGGTGTTGGAGCTAACCCTAAGAAAAGGATACAAGCTTCCCTTCATTAGCAAATGCATACGCATAGTCTTTGATAATTTTTATATGACCCATTTAAGATGGTAGTGATCTGTTCTTCAGTGCTCATTAGCAGGGAAAATTGATAATACAAGACCAGCTCATGCTGGGACAGTCAGATGCTATGACTGATGAGATGGGGAGGCAAATATGAGACGATGAATTAGTGACAAAAGACTTTCTTTTCACTGGAGACCATAAAAAGTAGTGCTCATAGCTATTGAACCATAAGCCAAAGAATGAAAAATAAACATCTTTGTCCTTTACCTCAGTGGAGGTTTATATGCAGCCTGGCACTCTTGTATTTTGTAAAGTAGGAGGATACTGTTGTGCTTCAGGAAAGAAATTGGGAGTCAAGAGATCTACATCTGTTTTCCTGCTGTTTTCTGTCAGACTCACTGTACCTGGTTAGGCAAGTAATTTAACCAGTCCCTCTGCCTGTAATGTGTGTATAACAGTACACTCTCCTACTGGTAAGGGATGCCATGAGGTTCAATTCATTAATGGGATGTTAAGAGGTGTTAGTGCCTGTCAGCAAGTGAGACATTATAGCTAAGGGGTATACTAAGCACAATCTCATGCTTAACAGAAGGAGCAATCCAGTGTTGTAGTAAAAAGACCTGAGAAATGTTGGGGCTACGACCTGAGATCCTAGGCTGCATAGAAGGTCAGAGCTAAGATGTGTGGATGAAGGGGTTTTCCCTGGATGAAAAGGCAAAGGCAAACAATATCTGGAAGCAGACAAAGCCAGAAAAATAACAGGAAGGAGGAGGAAGGAGTAATAAGGCCCTGAAAGGTGTTACAGAGAAATGATTCTTGGGCACAGAGCTTACAGGAGTGGCATGAATGAGGATTCCTGAACTGTGATGCTGCTTGATGTTTTTCCCTTGAGGGTGGAGAAGAGGACCTGATTTATATGTCATTTAAACAAACAGGACTCTCTAAGATTAGACTTTTTTTTTTAAACCTGGTGGATGCCACCCTGCAAAGTCTTGAGTATTGGCTAACTGCTCGGGCTGCTAGAAGCAGCATTATTATCTGCGTTGAACTTTAAGATGTGCTGATGTGCAAAGTGCCATGTAAACTATAGAAGTCGATTTACCCCTTATGATGGGGTTAGAGTGGATTATTGGGCACAGAGTTTAATGGAAGAATCTAACATGCAAAATAGCTCATTGAAGAAGAATGCTTAAAATCAGTGCCATAGCAATGTAAGTAGGGGAAGGATTACATGAAGGCTGAGGTGAAACAACTAAGTTTCATTAGAGTTCCTTCCAGATAAACAAGAGACCTCCATTTTCCGTGCTTCTTAATCTGAAACATGACATGAAAGAAAGCAGGCTGGATTCCAGTGCTTGTGGGACTGGCTGATTGGTTGTTTTTTATCTCTTGGTTGTGGTTATTGAACCTATGTGATCTGAATATTCAGGCTTGTGTTTTTAATACAGGAAGTCTGTAGCAGGAATGGAGTCCTTTTTATTTTCAGGGATCTTGGTCATCATGGTAGGGCCAGACCCAGTATGCCATTGCCTTCACTGCACAAAGAATGAGGGACTGGGCCCAGGGACTGTAGGCTTGCAGTATGGAATGAAACACTTGTGTTCCTCACAAGTGTGTACTTCTCCTCTTGGAAAATGTCAGCTGATTAAAACAGCCACTTCTAGTGCTCCATTCATATTCCCTTAGTGACGTCCTTGCCATCTTGCCCAGATGAATAACAAAAACAGGTTTGCAGTTCTGTTGTGAAAAGCAATAAAAATGAACTCAAGCTGTCTTTGTTCTGCTGTTTAATTTATTAGCCATGGTGTATAATCCAGAATCAGAATTTGTTTCTGTGTTCTGGCTATTGGTGGTGCTGATGTATGGGGAAACATTACAGCCTGCATTTCACAAGCCAAATTGATGGTGTGGAGCAGAGACTAATACAAATATGGCTATTCAAGTATATAATAAATTAAACAATCCTGACATGGATGTGATAAGATACAAATAGGTAAAATCAAGTTGTTATGCTTACTAGGACAGTTTCTCTCCAGAAGTATAATTAAGCAGCTCAATTTTATGCTATTTCACTCCTCCTACCTCATCCCTGCATATTTTTCAGTCTAGCCTCAGTCTAAATTTTTGACTTTCTCTTGGTCACCGCATACCCCATCAATTTCCAGTACCCTGTGATGAAGGATATTGAGCACAAGGGAGCTACAGCTATATGAGGCAGGATTTAGCTCATAGCATCTGATGTTCAATTTGAGTGTAGTGTTTAGGGTGATACAGCCATAGTCTGTATGTGAGAGCATCACTGTGGGAGTGTGATTCTCTTGGAAGCTGAATTATGGAGGGGGATGGGTTGCTGTGCCGCCTTTAAAGGGAAGTAGCATGTACTCATCCATGTTAGGGTTCAGCATGGCTGGCTGACCTGGAGCAGCAGGGCAAAGCCAGAGCTGTACCACTACCAACCCCTCCCTTCTGTCTTTGCACAGTCAAATGTTCAGGAGAGATAAAAGGCAGCAATTGTACACAATCTCCAGATGAGGTTATAGGGGAAAGCTTCACAAGTATAAGTGAGGTTCTTGACAGTCTTAGTTTGACAAGGTGGTACAAAAACAATGAACCTGCTTGTGTATCTAAAGCACAGATGATGCCATGTTATTTATAAGGTATAGGCTTTATCCCTTGAGGCTTTGAGAGAAATTATATTGCTCTTCTCTCATTTCTCTAAGTGTTTCATTATTGCTTTCTGAGTTCATAAGGCTCCTGTCATTTGTTCCTTGACACAAAGGTTAGGATTTTAGTACAACAGAGGTCACCCATCACTACTTTGGCTTTACCAGCTGTCTGATGATCATAAATGCCTTGCAAAGCCATGCTTGCTTAAAAAATGGTTTGAAGCCTAGGTAGGTCTTTTAAAGAAGGGAATCATGTCTCCCCTGCAAGGAAACACCTGGGAAATTACCATTTTATGAAGTGCTGAATTTGTTTCTTTGAAAAGGCAGAGTGAGGAAGGGCATTGAGTCAGAGCCACACAGAGAATTTCTTCACTGAAATACCTGGGTGTTCAGTGACAGCCTATCCCTTCCACAGGTAGCTCCAGAGACAAGATCAGCATTTCACTTTCATGACGATCACTTCTTTCCATCACCTTTTAAAGATTTATTCTGGGTTGATTTACAATCCTAAAAGGCAGCAGTGAAACATATGACAGGAAAGGCTCAAATGCATCAATGAAACAAATGTGATTCACTTCAATGTGTGAAGACTGAGGCATTGATGCCTGCACAGTTGGATGGGTAAAAAATTGGCTGATGGGGCACACCCAGAGAGGATGAACTGTACTCAACCTGGCGAGATGTGAGCAGTGGGGTACCCCAGGGCTCAGTCCCCAGGCCCACAGTGTTTAACATCTTCATCAGCGACTTGGATGAGGGGTTGGAAAGAATGCTATCCAAACTTGCTGATGACACGAAGATGTGGGGCGAGGTGGACACACTTGAAGGGAGAGAGAGGCTGCAACTAGATTTAGACAGACTACAAAAGTGGGCAGATGAGAATAGGATGGGGTTC
>JAGPOW010003648.1:43452551-43467893 GCA_030014935.1 Caiman crocodilus
GACATTAGGAAACACTACTTCACAGTTAGGGTGGCCAGGATGTGGAACCGGCTTCCTAGGGAAGTTGTTCTTGCTCCTACCTTGGGCATCTTTAAGAGTGGATTGGAGAGGTACTTGGCTGGGGTCTTGTGACCCTGGCACTCGTTCTTGCCATTGGCGGGGGGTCAGACTAGATGGCCTGCTTTAGGCCCCTTCTGACCCTAGATACTATGATACTATGATAAGTACAGTAAGTTTTACATCTATAAGTTTATTAAAATGATGATTAAAAATAGAGTAATATTACATTATTTTCTGATAGATCCCAACTAGCATGGTTTCTGCAAATGAAACTCATGTCTCTCTAATCTCTTATAATTATCTAACTAATATATGAACAAGAACTGGTTGGAATTTCAAAAGGGCTTGAGAAGGTTCCTCCTAAAGGCTTCCAAAGTCATTTAAGTGATCATGAGTTAAAGTTTCCATGGGTTCAAAATTGGCTAAGAAAAGAAAGACAAAGAGGAAAATGGAATAAATGGTTGATGTTTTTGGCAATAAGTTTACTCTGCACATGTGTTGGTGCAAGTAATTTTTGGGATGGTTAATGAAAAATGAACATTAGACAAAGAAATTCACATTGGAGGAAATCTTTGAACTTCTCAAGCATCTTTCAGGGGTCCAATTTAATATCCCCTCAGGAAAGAAGCTGGTTATCCCCATGGACAGCTCAATGAAGTACCTAACTTGCAGCCACAGTAACCAGCAAGCAAGATGTTAGGAGATGTAAGGAATAAGACGAATTGATAGGATAATTTCAGACAGAGGCTGAGTACAGACATTTGGACATTAGAGGGAGGTTAGATTGCATTAAAACTAGCCACGTAACCTAAGGTAAGTCAGGAGGGGGGCTAGTGAACAGTGGAGATTGGTGGGGGGGGCAGGCAGGGTCTGCAGGAGGACTAGGGGTTGGAAGGGTTTGGCAGAATCAGGGAGGCTTGTGGGGTCTACAGGGCAGTTTGGGGGGATGAGGAGGCTCTATTCTACATCCCTCAGGGCCAAGGGCTATTTTTAGCATCCCCGAATCTCCACTCCCAGATAAACAACCCCCAACAGCAAACCTACTCCCCAAATTCCACTCCTCCCCCCTCCAATTTACTTCCTCAGCTCTCGGCATCAGCAAACACTGATGAGACCAGTGGGATGGGGAGCAGGTTGTGGGCTGGGGAGTTAGGTGGGCTGGGGGTGGGAGAGAGGGTGGGGCTGGCTGATTCACGGCAAGGGTACTAAAAGTAGCTCAGCAGCAGGAAAGGGGTAGGAAAATTGCACCCTCAGGGATGGAGCCAGCAGCTAAACTTTCCTAGCCCTGGCTCTTCATTATCAACTGTATAGAAGTTCAGTTATATCGGTTTTTCTGGACCTGAGCTCAGTACACTTGGAAGTACAAGTAGAAGTACACTTAATTTAGATTGGGTCAGCTAACTATCCTGAACTTCTGTACAGTTTGCAAGTAGATCCACCCAACTAGACTAGCTAGTGTAAAGTCTGCACTTAGGCAAACTAAGTTAGATTGGGTGGCCATTTTAACCCTATCTAATCTCCCCCAAAACACCCCGATTAGGTACACAGCCAGAATGTTGTATATAACACTGTTTACCATAACTAAAAAATGATGTTGTAGATAGAGTTGAGAGAGGGGGTAACAAGAATGATCCAGTACTTGGAAAAATATCTTAAAAAACGATTAGGAATATCAAAAGGTGGGAAATCCAAGAACTGATAAAAGGAAATACTTTGTCACAGAACAAGTAACTAGTTGTGGAGCTCGCTGCTGTGGGATCCTGAATTATAAGTGTGTATATTAAAAAGTGCCTGTGGTTTTAGAAAGGAGACTACCCCTTATAGTTCAGGATTTAAGTACATCTAACTTTTAGGATTTAGAATGAGATTTTTCTGGGGGCATTATTTCACCATCTGCTATGCATCTGGTGCTGGCGACTGTAGAGGAGTGTGAACTACACAGTTGGACAAGGGTCTGATCCAATCTCATTCTATTGTTGTTCTCTAAACAAAGACCTCTAAGGCAGGAAACGACTTTATTTCATTTATATCTTGAAACAAAAAATGATAAATTTACAGTGTATCAACTTTTGTTCCAAAGAAGGTAGCATTCATTTTGTTTCAAAATAGAGTCAAATATAAACATTGGTTTGATACTTGTATCTTTTTTGTCACTCACAGCACTAACACATACAAATACAGGGTCTCATCCTGTTCCCACTTACTTCAGCTTGGGTACAACTTGAGTTCCCTGCTTTAGTAGCAGTGTCACACAGACATTATCAGAGCAAGACAGGGAGCAGGTTCAAACAACAGCACTTCAGGTATAGAACATAAATTCCACACAAATTATGCAGTGCGCTGAGAAGTTTCAGAGTGTCCTATTTTAATAGTTCTACCAGTTATATTTTTCATGTAGTG
This sequence comes from Caiman crocodilus, assembly GCA_030014935.1. NCBI lineage: Eukaryota > Metazoa > Chordata > Crocodylia > Alligatoridae > Caiman > Caiman crocodilus. The sequence continues at coordinate 43,455,012 of JAGPOW010003648.1, forward strand.
GTACTAATGGAGTACATATTTTGGCCTCAATCCAACCAGAGAAGTAAATGTGTTTAACTATAAGGACGTCAGGGGTTTCTGAATTCAAATTCAATCTTGTAATCAAGTGTTTACATTAGTGATTTCCTGGATCAGTGCCTTATTTCTTCACAAACCTGCTTTTTGTTCTGTCCAAGGGGAGGGTTCTGTGACTGGGAATGCAGGATAGATTTCAGTATTCTTGGATTACTGAGATTACTGCTCCTTACTGACCAGAATTATATGCACCTTGAGTCTGCACGTGTTCGGTGTTTGTATAGTGCCTAATAAACTGAGATCCTGGTCCTGACTAGAGTTCCTAAGTGCCACGGTTATATAAACAATATTGGATCATTTTTGTTAGTTACTTTTCTCTCCTTCCTTGGTAAGGAAGGGTTACCTTTGTGGGAGTTTTGTTTGTTGCTTGTTTTAATTCACCTACTTGGTCTTGTTTTTCATTGTCTTCTCTGAAAAATCATTTTGAAATAGATTTTCAGCTAAAAGCCACTCTACTGAGTCCTGTTATTGCTTTTTTCTTTTGCAGTGCAAAGCATCATCACATTGTCCATTGCATTATTGAAGCAGTGCTCATCACTAAGCAAATGTACAGTGGCAGCTGAAACCCCAAAGAAAAGGCATCCATATTTCTTCAATGTAATAGTATTATGATAAAGGGACTCACTGCACTAGTCACTGTAAGTATATGTAGTAGCAGACCTGCCCTACCCAGAATTGCTTACAATCTAAATAGACAAGGCAGACAGAAGAGGTGAAGTGACTGGTTCAGTGTACAGAATAAGCTAGTGGAGCAGCGGAAAATGGAGCCACGGTTCCTTGAGCTTCAGTTATAGGCCCTGTTGATTGGGCCTGTTTGTTTTATGGGCTGCTTTCATGCTGGAGCCCAGTCCTGAGGTAGTGAATACTTGCTCTAAGAAAACATAAACCCTGCTTAGCAGCTCTATGGCCCGTAGCAGCATCTAGCTGTCATGCCATGCAGGGAGGGGAGTTTGTTCTTTGAAGGTTTGCTTCTTTTGTACCCAGAGACAGCAGCTCAGAATAGATGTGAACTGTTAGTGTTCTGCTTTAGTCACATTACTCTCCCATCCCCCTTTTGCACTGATGTTCAAGAGGGAACAAAACTTTGGAGAGTCAAGTCCAATGGGCTTGCAAAATTGTTGGCTAATGTGTGACACAGTTTCACAGTTGTTAAGGGCTGAAAGTATATGTAGATCATTTGGTCCAGCCCCACTGCACTTGCGCAGGAAAGACTACTGGGATCAGATGACCCCAGCAAGATGGGTATCAAGATGTTTTTTGAAGATCGCCAGGTGACTGTACCACTTGAGTCTCCATGTTGTTTGCCTCCCCAACTTCCATGCAGTGGTACCACACTAGCTCTGTTGCTGCTTTAAAGTGTGTGTGTCACATTTTCCCTCCAAATTTTCCTCTACTTCTGCAAAAATACATACATTTTTCAGCTTGCCGCCTCTTCGGTGCACACGTTTCAGGGCCTGATCCAAACCCTTTGAAGTTATGGGAGTTTTTCCACTGACTTCAAGGCATTTTGGAGTAGGCATTTTGAGTGCATGTTTCCCATCTGAACTCCAGCTGTGCTTTCTGTACTGCTACACACTCAGTTAACTGCAAGACAGAGTTCCTGGAGAGTATTTGACCTCAGTTTGCACCTGAAAGCTCTACTAGCTGAATGTTCAGGAAGCGTAGGAAACTATACACAGGGAATATGTGGGTTTATATTTTCTTTACCTTTTTGGTTTCCTGCTCTGCCAGTCACAGGAACCAGTATATATTTTCATCTTTCATTTCTGGGCACCTCTTCAGGAAAAGCAACATGGAAAAGTGTATAGCTCATCTATTTTTTTTCCTCACACGAATGAAAAAAGCAAAGTTGTGGCCTGTATATAGTTGAAATATAATGGCAATCCTTTAGCAATCTTGTATTGGATCTATGTGGCTGAAATGGTACAAGTAGGCTGTTCAGCCTGAACTCTGTCTACACTCAGCAGTGGAGAGGGCAGCAGGGGGCCTTGGCCAGTCAGCTCATATGGTTGGCACCCAGGTTTGAGCAGTTGGGTTAGCCTAGCCTGAATATGACCATTCTTACAGAAAAGTCTGACCACTTTACTGTGTTCTCATTATTTTATGCACTTGCATTTGTGTGTCTAGCAAGCATGCACTTTGGGCATGGTCACACATAACATGTAGAATGTTTTAAGCATAGTTTAAACCTGAAGCAGACAGACATGCAAGCCTATTAAAGCAGTTTAAATCCTCTCAGAATTGTTCAACTATGCACCTGGAAAATCAAGAACTACTCTGAACTGATTCACTGTGAACTAGTTCAAGGTTATGTGTGGACACTGAGTGTACTGTGACAGGGTCTGGTCAGCCCACAGGAATCCCACACTTCAGTGCTCTCCCCCACACTGCTGCAACTGGCCACTCTGGGTTGTAGCCAGAACTGTGCTGCTTCCCCTTTTTTCCTCTGATGGACATTTTTTATCAATGAGCTTCCTCGCACTACTTGTTCAATAACAAGCAATCTTTCTAATAACCAGCAGTGTGCTTCCTCTCTACCTACCTAGCTGCAGCCCCTCATCATGTGATGCAGTCCCTGAGACAGACACAAAAGCACTGGGGTTCAAGTGCTTCCTCCTCCTTTGCCCCAACTCCCCATTCAGGCAAGCACACTTCAGACTTCTGTCAGTTGAAGCCTATTGAAATTTACCGAACTCGTATTTATGAAACAAGAACAAGAAGCAATGGTCTCAAGTTGCAGGGAGGGAAGTTTAGGTTAGCTATTAGGAAGAATTTTGTCACTAGGAGAGTAGTAAACACTGGAACAGGTTACCCAGAGAGGTGGTGAAATCTCCATCCTTGAAGGTTTTTAAGACCCATCTAGACAAAGCCATGGCTGGGATGATCTAGTTGGAGACAGTCCTGGCTTGAGCAGGGGGTTGGACTAGCTGACCTCCTGAGGTCCCTTCCAACCCTAGTTTTCTATGATTGTAAGGCGAAGCAGACAAGTGACAATGCCCCCAGCCACAGGTCACCCACTTGTGGGACTCTCAATGTATGGGTGCAAGCACCCCTTCCCCAACTGCCCCACTGCAACTCATCGTGACTTGGGTGTTGGAGCCATAGCACTTGACACAATTGTGAAGTGTTTTCAATATGTGATATTTAGGAAGAGTGCAATTGTTATGTGTGTCCATACCCTTTCTTATCAAATGCTATAGGATTCTTCCCCCTTTAATTGTGCCAATTATAGAACTCTCATTCCTTGACGAGAATTGTGGGAAGGGGCTTGGGGGACTGTCAGTGATATTTCCTCACTAAAGTTAGAAGGGTTGGTTGTAGCACAGCTAAAGCACACTTCAGGCTTTCACTTATGTCCTCAGGGCTGCAAGTAAGAATGGGTCAAAAGCAAAAGTAATGGTGTGTGGATGGTAGAGGGTTTTTTACAAAAGTATTGGTGGGAGCATGAGCTAAGACTGCAGAATATACACACCCTGAATAATGTTTTTAGCCACATGGGTATGAGAACATGCATCACTTTCATGCCTCATAACCTGGTCTTTGTTTCATAGTTGTAACTCATGCCCACAAAATGTCCATTGGATTTTTGTGCCCAAAACCATGATGAAATATTAGAGTCTGTCTAACTGATTGAATGTGTGATCATTGCTTCAGCCCTCACCTGCTACAAGAAACCATCTGAGCACAGCTATTCTGGGAGGGTCCTCAGAGCCATATTTATCATAGCATCTTGCATAACATCCAGATGTTCAGTTTCTCATCTCATAAAACTGCTGTTGGATCCACTTAGTACTGTTGCCAAGAGATTTGTGTGTGTACCATTGGCAGCTCTCAACAAGAATCCCACATCTGTCTCCTCAGGCTCAGGCACAGCTGCAGGTAGTACTCCATTGAGAAACTGAAGGGAACTTACTTAATGGAAAAAGGAGACTTTATCCAACAACAAGAAGAAAAAATTCAATGTCACCAATGTAGTGTTAAGGAACTTCCAAAAATGCATAAAATGGAAAAAAGAACTAATATGGTGGGGCAAAAGAAACCAGTGCAGGTCTGACAGAATAATAAGAAACCTGGATGGGATTATTCTTAATGTGTATTTAGGAACCTAACACCAGGTGCCAATTTTGGAAAATCTTGTCCTTAGCTTTTCAGGCCTTTCTTTGATTATTTATTGTCCTAGACAGCCAGTAGCACAACTATGCATGGGTGAACAGGACACCAGCCTTATGTGCTGACTTAAAGGGGGGGACCAGAATGACATTTTCTCAACTAGGTGTGGGGACACCATGCTGTGGCAGCTGCTGCCACTGCCACCACTACCATGGGGGCAGGGTGCAGTATCATCAGTAGCAACAGCAACAGGTAGGTCAGGTAAGACTGATTCCCTCCCCACACCCCTGGTCCCACTCTCTAGTGCCTGGCAGCACTTTCTTGCTCTCTGGCAGGGTTTTTGCCCTGGGTGCAAAACTCTCCAGTTTTTTCTTTGTAGAAAGGGGTTGTGTGAATTTTGTGGAGGATTTTGCAGAATTGCTGTTTTCCTGTCTCCAGCTGCTTATCATAACTAACAACATGGTGGCACAGCTTAGAATCTGGGCATGGGCTTCATATACTGATATGATTTCTGTTGCTCTGTACTGTCAAAGGTCCATGCGCTGCCCTCAGTTCATCACTTCTATCACAGATTGAAAATGGCAGTTATGTCTGAACTTTGCAATAGGAGAAAAACAAAATATTTCCCCTTTTCTACATCCACCAGCTAAAATACCCTGGATATAAGCAACATCTTTTTTTTACAAGTACCTCAGACTGCTGAATCAGCTCTGACTGGCTTTCCCCTTTGTGTATGACTAGCCAGGGAATAGTCACTTGGAACTCTTGCACTTCTGTACAGACACAGCCTATTTTGGCGAGTCATTTAAGAAGGGCAATATGTGACCTAGAATCCAACAGCTAATGACTGGCTTCCAGATCCCTTCACTCGGCAGTAAGGAGACTCAAATGATTAGGAGCCTTTTTCATTGACTTTCGAGCCCTTGCACAAGGTTGTAAATATTTCTTTTCAATAAAACCCTGGTTATTGTTCAAGAGAGTGATAAAGGGCGGCAGCATTGTCATGCAGTAGAGTAAAAAGCTCCTTTTCTTTCTTTCTTTCCAGGAGCTACAAGGGTATGGCAGGATAAGGATATTATTTGCACACTATCTTTGCTCAGAGCAGCTGGGCGAGGACTAGATAGAGCTTTGCCTATGCACCAGCTAACGCAATTGAAGAACACCGAACTGGTGTACCACGGGTAGTTATTCACTGATGACTTACATCAATGCCTACAGCATATTACTGCCTTCTACAGATAGTCAAAAAGCCAGAGACTGAATTGATTCAGTCTTTGCAGGGTAGTCTAAGATGCAAAGATTAAACTGAGAAACAACTGGACAGGCATTCACTTTTGATTCAGGAAATGTGGCCACATTTCATCAGTGGCTCGGGCCAGAAGATGGAGGGTGCTAGAACATGGCTGTCTGGCACACAGCCAGCGTGGGCTTTGTGTTTGCTTTCTCCTCCTGCTGCCCCAAAGTCTCTGGGATTTGCAGTTCAGACTCACAGCAGTAGGACTCTGCAGGATTGCTTATCACTTTCTCTTTCTGCTTCCAGGTATCTCTGGGGTTTGTAGTGCACAGTTGCAGCTACTAGTAAGTTTTTAGCAGGGCAACTCTGTACTTGGGGGAAGGGAAGTTTAATTCTGATCTCTGGCCCCAGATCCCAGCCAGGGTTTGCTGGGGGAGAGGGGAAGTCCCTGCCTCCCCCCTCAACCCTTCTCTGCTGGAGCAGACAGCCCAGCCCTCCCCAGGACTGGAAAGCATGCTGAGATGTTGGGGACTGTGATGTGACTTGAACTGGGAAGGGGTTTGGAACATAAGTTTCATAAACAGGTTTGACCCAGATCAGTTAAGTTTAATACTATGTTCAACAAGGTTTATCTTAAGCCTGTTTCATCCATTTTGAAACTGGTTTATAAGCCTTGAACTTCTGTTCTGTTACAGGTTTAAACCAGTTTCTGATCACTTAAACCAGGTTATGTGTAACTTCTGTCCCTAGCCCTTGTGTCAAGGCATTCCTTGACTCTAGAGTAGTAGAGTGCTGTGACACCCCATGCTAAAGGCATAGGAGCATAATGTAACCCTAAAACAAATACATCTAAATTGATCATTTCCTCAACTCTTCTGTGGTATTGAGCAGCAAACAGAGAAAAGGGTGTGCTGTATGGGATGTTTGTGGGCTCAGACAGAGGAAGGATTTGGATGAAGCAGTTTTACAGAAGTTCACCAAACATATCAATAACAGATCATGGCTTAGAATTAATCTTTCACTGTGTTATCCTTTCTGCATCTGAGAAATATTTTTGGGAAATATTTTTAAGTATTTATTATGTTTCCCGATGATAGACTAAGAAGAAATAAAGCTCTTCCTGATGAAACAAATTGATCTCTCATCTCCAAGCATTTTCTTTGGTGGAAACTGATGAATTTAACATCATGTTAGCTTTTGCAAATGTCATAGAAATAGATGAGGACAGCGAATTGGGAAAAAAGGTACAATCAATCACTAGGTGCCACAATTCTCCTTTCTCTGTTAATCATCTTTCCAGAAAGCAATTTGAGGGTGAAAAAATTATAAGCATGGAGAGGGACTTGAGGAAAAGAAAAACAAACACACATTTTCTTTTGAGTTAGGGTAGAGGAAATAGGACAACAATTCTTTTCCTTTAAAAATAACAGGGAAATATACGTAGTTTTTTTGCTTTCTAAAAAGTTATTTTCTAATTAGGCTGAAAGAGAGAGGAAGAAAGCAATACTGATGTGTGTATGAACTGATCATACTCAAAACTGGTAGTCAAACTTTAAATGCATGTGGGCATTTTTGTTACTGTAGGTGGGAAAAAAATTGCTTTTTAAACTTATCTTTAATCACTTTCTATTGAATTAAAAAGAATGTACATCTGTGTGTCTTGGCTAATGGAGTGAGACTGGTAAGCTCAGAATAAACAGAAAGGGAGGACTATATTAGTGTATAAATAAATGTCTGCAGACTCTGAAAGAGAATCCAGAACAAAACGGCTGATTAATACCTCTTGCATTGTGTTCAAACATTATGCAATCAGCAGTCCAGTTATACATGGTAACACACATTCATTGAGAGATAAACACGTGCTTAAATGCTTTACTGAACTGGGCATCTGTTCATTGTTTTGATAGGGAAAAGTAGGGAAAAGAGTGCTAAGCTTCTGCCAGTAATAGCTGTTTAATGGAGAATTTTAGAGGTCTGGCTTGGGAAGACAGATGTGGAAAAAGGAGTTTGTCTCAATCAAAGGATGTGAATGAATAAGGTGGGAAAACCAGGAAACACTGGAACACATAAATGAGAACTAAGAGAGAAAGGAGAAATTCATCCTCTTTTTAGGATTTTGTTCTGCTTTATCATCTGACCATCCTCTATAGAAAACAAATTGAATATGGCAAACTAGTGAAATTCATGAAACCTCTGGTACTTCTCCATTATCAGATAGAAGAACATGTAGGGTATAGCTTTATTAAGGAGTTGAAGAATTGTGAAGGGAATAGGTGGGTACTCTGAATGTCATTTAACTTCTGGTGGAAAAGGCGGATGTTAGATTCCTTTACTCTCCTTTGAAAGTTTGCTTTACTTGAATCCTGATGTGAGCAGCCCCTATGGACATTTGGGCTACTGTAGAAGAGTAAGGGTATAGAATGTTGTATCCATTCCCTGGCAGAGCTCTCTGGCGCTGTTCTACCATGGTACTGCAGATTTTGGGAGAGATCTATACCCAGTCAGACAAAGAGGAAAATATGCTCTGCTTTGTAGTTTCTGTATGCAAGTTCTGCTAGTGTAAAATTGGCCATAGCAGGTTGAGAACCACTGGCTTACACTATGAAATTTCCCTTTGTAGCTTTGTGCCTCTCGTGAAGGGGACCTCCAATTTCAGCAGCCACTTCTAGGGTAAAGGAAACAGACATGATACAAGAGGTGGTGGAGACAGATAGCACAGCCAGGTTCAAAAAGGGACTGGATAAATTTATGGATGATAGATCTGTTAATGACTATTGAGTAGAATGGCTAGAGATGTTTCTTCTGGCATCTCTAAACCAATAGTGGATGCCTGGTTGGGTATTAAATAGAGATATCCAGTTCAATGCTCTCTTTCTAAAGCATCCACTCCTGCCATGGTTGGAGAGAGACCTATTTGTTGCTTAAGGGACTGTGGGCTAATGCCCCCTTAGAAAGGAGGCCACTGGGAAAGCAATAACTGACTCCTTCAAACAAATCACAATATAACAGGGATGGGAGTGAGGTCATAGATTTAAAACAAGTGCACCAATGGAGGGGGTGGGGGCTGAGCAGAGCACACTGGACAGTGCCCACTGGCCCTTGAATGAGTCTAAGGTGCCAGTGGAAACTGCCCAATGAAACTCTGAAGATGGGATCAGAACAGGGAGAAGAAAGTGTCCCTACAGTCCCCAAATCCTCCTGGCCAGAGTCTCCTTTCTGGTAAGTTATATTGGTAGCTTGGCTAGGTCCAGGAGGAGGTTGACCAGAGGTCCTGGGTCTTGGTGGGGCTGTGGATAGGGAGTACATAAATAAATTGGTGAGGGGAACAGTGCAGCCAGAACTTCAGCAAGAGGTTCTTGGAGGAGGCAGTGAAGGAGTTACAGCCTGGAGTGCACTAGGGGTCTCCCTCTGCTCACAGAAGGGACAGGTGTCAGGGGTGTCCATGAAGTGCACCAGATACACGCCCATGGCAATGGCTCCATGGAAGAGCCTCCAGCTAAGGTCCCTGGTGGTTTGCAGGATCAAGATGGAATACAGACTTGTCCACAGGGGATCCTGGTCCTTGCTGAGTGTGTCCTGTCACTTGGTGTCCAGGAGGGATGTGAGGACAGGATGGTGGAGGGTGAGGACCACCAGTGTGCAGAGCTGGCAGAAATGGGGAGTTTGGAAGCAAACTGGCTGGTATGGCTAAGATGGTGAGATGGGGAGTGCCATGGTGCTGCCAAGGCAGGAGCCCCATGATGAGCTCCAGGAAACTGGGGAATACTAGGGGGTGGGGACTGCTCTTGCACAGGACCTGGTCAATGCAGGTGAAGGGAATGCCTGGCAGGGTGACCTTGAGCTCCTGGAATAGGCAGCAGGGTATACGCAGCACGGGAAGCTCAATGCTCCAGGCCAGTGTAGCAGGATCTGCCAATCCCTGCCTGACATAGTCCAGGAGGTCTCTGATTTGAGTGATGTTGGCCACGACCATCCTCCAGTGCACCCAGGATATTCCATCACCAGAACCAGCAGCTGCAAGTTTTTCAGCAGGGACTTAGCAAGGAGGTCAGCACCTTGGGTGATCATCTCTGGGGACCTGGAGGTGGAGACCAGGCTCCATGCCCAGAGGGAGGCTTCTTCTTCTAAAGCACCATTAACTGTTGGCCAAGTGGCATTCCTTGGGGCTGTGCCTCCTCTTGGACCCTGTCCTTGTGCCAATCTGATGTTATTGGTCTTATTGAGGTCATTTGTTTAGACACACATAATAGTCCTGTCCTCACAACTTGGTGCATACTTGCCACTTTCATTTAGCCCAATATTAAGTCTGTCCTGTGTGCTGCAATAACAACATGCATTCCATATCCTATTCCCTATATGTGGCTTTAATTTAATATGCTCAACAATAAAGTCCAAAAGTATGCCCTATATTTAAGAGTCTCCGGATTGTCCTGGACAACTCACAGTTTGCCATCTTCTTTTCTCCCACAGGGCGGCAAGGAACTCCTGACACTCTGCTTGCTGGTCAGTGAGCTCATGTCACCCATCTGTCAGATCTCAGATAAGTAAAGAGACTCCTCTGAGGAATTGCCATAGCTTCTTTCCATTCACCTCTGCTGGAGTATCTTTGAATAGGAGCCAGCTTCTTGTCCATTGTGCTCTCTCCTCTTGGATTTCCTTCCTCAGCTGGGATGGGGCATGTCCTTATGATGTGTTCAGGCATGCATCTCTTCAGCTGGAGCTGGCATGAAATGCTGATGCTTCTGCTGGTATGTGATAGGAACGGGGTAAGGCCCATGCCCCAGAGTAGGTAGGGACGCCTCCCAAAGCTTGTGTCAAGTCTTGGAGTCATGCATCTTGCCACCACAATCTTGCAGGTAGAAGGGCTGCTGGTCACATTGGAGGAAGTGGAGGAAGACTTGTCTGTCTCATTGGGATACAAACGGTGGACCTGAAGCCCCCTCCTGTGGTGGGACCTGAGGCCGAGCCAACCCGCCTTGGGAAGAAAGAGAAAAGCCCTGAGGACGGGGAAAACTTACCTGAAGAAGTGGAGCTGGATGAGCCATGCAAGATGAACTGCCTGCGCGCTTCGTCAGCCACTTTTATTGCTAGCTGAGGATGGCGTGGGAGGATGACATCATCAAAAAGTGCTATCCAGCTGATTTAAAAGCCAGCGGCAGGGAAATGGCCAGGGGGACACCACCAGAACCAGATGGCAAGGCTGCTCCCTGAGCCACACACAGGCTGAATCAGCAGCCCAGAGGGAATCCTGACCAGGACCTGACAGAGGGGTCTAGGATCAATTGAAGGAGGCACTGCACTGGCCCAGCAGGGCAACCAGGCCAGGAGGATGGCCTCAAGAGACCTTGGAGCCTCAGATGCTGGACCCGTGAGTGGGGCAGGCTGAGGCCCCACACCCCAACTTTTCCTTTTGTATTTTAATTTTCTTTTGAGTTACCTCAAGGCCCCAAGGCAGGGAAAGGGGTTACAGGCAACCTCCACAGATCAGGAGGAGCCAGGACAGTGCAGCAGGCAGCTACACACTGAGGGAAGCCCCGGTACTTTGTTAGGGACAATCTGATGTCCCATGATAATCCTGTGCAGGAGGAGGCTGGGAGGTGAGCAAGGGGAAGAAGAGACAGACAAAGACATCAGAGGGTGATCCGGCGATCCATCATCTGGCTGTTCTGACGGCTGGCGCATGGCTGGGGTGTAGGGAAGGTGGAGCCCCAAGAACACCTGCGAAGGGTAGTGCCTGGTCTGCAAGCAGTTACAAGAAAGAGTCCCACCATTGAAGAGAAAGATCAAGTCATGGCAGGTGAGTATGAGGGCCTCCTTCAGGGTGACTGCGACCCAAAGTTAAGGCCACAGGAAAACATCCTGTGGCTGATACTAGGTGCACGCTCCAAAGTGGCAAAAGAGTGCCTACACAAGGCCAGGTGGGTGAAGTGTCCTAAGTGGCTCTGTACCACATTGCTTCTGGCACCATACAGGAGCCTCTGCAAAGCCTGAAGGAGGGAGGTGTGGACCTGGCTATAGAGGCAGGCTAGGCCCTGCTGTGGATATTGAGCTAGATGGAACATTGGTCTGATGGCACTCCTTATGTTCTTATAAAACAAATAGTAATGTTTTGTTTGATGGTATATCTATTATTCCCTGAACAGGATGTCCTGCAGAAATGCTGTTGTAGTGCTGTGTAAGTGAAAGACCTCTTTGGTATTACTTGAAAAACTTAGAATCAGAGTTACTATAGAAAAAAAAGAGGCTGGAAGTCGGTGAGTGGGAAGGTGCAATTTAAAAAAAATTGGGGAAAGATTTGGAGGTCCGACAAGATAAAAGCAATGGTTGCCTCTAGCATGCCTCAGAGCCAAATCTTGGTAACAGATGAAGAAACAAGACCTGTAAAACAATCCAGGCCCATCCCTTACTTTTCACTTTTTAAAAAAAAAAATTCAGTAATTTTTACTGACCTATTATGGTCTTCACGTATCATTCAAATAAGAGACCCTCTTCCTTCCCTGATTCATAGCTGAATGCCTCTGGCTACAGTGTTCAAGGTGTTTATAGCTGAAGCCATAAATGTGCTAAGTTTGTGCCCTTTCTCAGGATATGTGTTCGGTGTTCAGTTGTTAAATTGTATTTAAGGAGAAACAGCAGTACTTCATTATTGATGCTCTTATTCTAGACATAGCACACAGCAAGCATTCTAACTTGATCTTCCAAGAATGAAGCAAAAGTTTCCTATTTACAAGTGCTGAGATACACTTAAATAATATTTGGAACTGTTCATAGACTCCTACCACATAGTAAAATAAGGCTTCATTTCTAGGACTGTGCAAAATGCCTGTGTTTCGTTTCGGTTTTGGATTCAGCATTTTGTTGGGACACTGATTCATTTCAGCATTTCAAATCACTGTTTCAGTTCATTTCGGCCAAAACTGTTTTGAGTTTTGACGCTCTTTCAATGCTGTTTCAGTGTTTCGGCCATAGGCTATAATGGAGAATGACTAAAATGCATTTTTCATTTCTTGCTTGATTTTGATGAAATTGCAGAAATAGTACTTCTGAGGGCATGAAGTTTCTCAAGTTTCAAGGAGATAGGTACACAGGTTTCTGGAAAACTATCTCAAGATGATGAGAGGAAAACCCATGTCACATGTGTTTATTAAGGCAGAACAGGGTGAAAACAGCAAGGATGGTAGCCCCTGCTGAGGCCATGAAGCTTGCCAAGCTTCAAGGAGATAGATGCAGGGGTTTCCACTTTTCACAGACAAGCCTATGAATTTCACTTCATCAACTTGCTGGATATAGAAACTCACAGACTCAATATAGACACTGGAATTCTGACGTCTGACTCCCCACTATCCACTTTTACCTGTTACATCCCAAGGTGAGTGGTCGCTCCTTAAGGAGACGATCCTCCATGCCCAAAGGGAGGTAATCCCAACAAGGGTCAAAGGGAGCAGGAGGGCGCGTAAACCCCT
>JAGPOW010003648.1:43467993-43490183 GCA_030014935.1 Caiman crocodilus
GGTCATCTGACCCCGGTGCTCTTTCCTGCCAAGGCAGGGGGTCGGACTAGATGACCTGCCCAGGTCCCTTCCGACTCTAGATACTATGATACTATGATCCCTCTTCCCTTCCCCGCCTCCAAGCCTGTCCCTCACCCCCTGATACTTCCATTTCCATTTGCACTGGCTGGATTTCTTGCCTGCATTGCATGTCAAGATCTGGTTTCTTTATTATTCCTTCCATCCAGGAAGAGCACACACACAAATTGCAGGTGCTTTCTCAGCCTGACTAAGGGTTTTAAACCCGAAAGCTTGCTATTTCTCCAGCTATCCAGTTGGTCTACTAAAAGATATCGGATTGACCCAAAGAACCTTGTCTGCCTGGTGTGTGATTCTGCAGCTCTGTACCTTCCGTACACTGTGGCCCATGTCTCTCAGATGGCATCCCAGTCAGCTAAGCTGAGCTCAGCCAGAGCCTCACAACTCCACTGAAACTAGCAAGCCTCAGGCCTCTCAAAGATTTTAGGGGTCTGGGCTTTCTTCAGCCAGGACTGTGGATGTATGTGGTGGCTGGAGGTTATGAGGCACCTCCTACCTTTCACCAGGGAGGTCCTTGATCCTGGCATTTCCAGGGGGCTGCCATGCCACTAGCAGTCCCACGGGGCCTCCCAACCTCGACAGGGTGCAGTTTTAAGTCATGCCCAGGACCTGGGGCCTCCTCCTTCCCCATAGTCCCATCCCATACCTCCAAGTTCATCCTGCCACGGGAGCTCAGCAGGGACATGTTCTTCCCCTGCTGGCTGGTGATGCAGTGAGTGTGAACACTTTGCTTGATGGGGCCACGAGCATCACAAATTGCCTGAACCTTGGCTACTCAACAAAGGAGAAAAACTGGCCACTGACAGCAAGCCCCTCCCCAAGGCTCTGGGTGACATCGCTTACCTTGAGAACATGCCCCCCTGTGTGCCCACCTTTCCCCCACTGTTCCAGGGTGGTTTGCCTCTGCTTTGGGGGGACTCCTTTTTGGGCACACTCCCACTGGTGCCACGCTGAGGAGTAGCAAGGGAAAGGGGGTGGTGCCTGAGGAGATGCATCAGCATCCCCATGGTACTCATGCACTGTGCTCCCTTGCCCCAGCTGGCTTTGGCTCAGTGGTGCAGGCAGGTAGTATATGTGGGATCATCTGCCACCTCAAAATGATCCCAGACTAGATTACCCCCTTGCTTCTGGGCTGAGGCTAGGGATCCTGCCTTATCCCCCTGCTCAGCAGGAAGTGTGCCCAACACAACAACAGGAGGAGCTGAGCCAGCTGCCCCCACAGCCTTTTCTGCAGTCCTTCTGGGGAAAGGGACCTGGCTCTAGGGGAACTTTGAGGGGTGTAAAGCACAAACTCTGCTTCCCCCTCCTGCCCCAGAATTTCTTGTGCTATCAACCCAATGTCCCCTACTTCAAGATTGAACTCCTCTAAGACTGGGAGTGGGAGGCTCAAGCTGGAACCTGCAATTGGGGTGAAGGAGACTGTGCTGCTGGTGCTGCTTGTTGTCATGCTGTTGTTGCTGGGGTTTATTATCACAGCTGATGTCAGAGGGGGTGTAGCTGCAGGCACTGCTGCAACTTCCTTGCTCCCAGTACCAGAAGAAGCCTCATGGCTGGTTGAAAAGAGGCTGTGTCTCAGCTTCGGTGGTGGAGAACTGACATCTGTCCCTCTGCCCCCTCTTGCTCCCTCCCAGACTTGGCAGCACCAGCCTTTCCAGCCCACTTCATGTTTTCCTGTGGTGGAAAAGGTGTCTGACTGTGTGTAGTGTGTGAATATGTAGGTGTTTGTGTGTGCAATCTGTGTAATTGATGCTGTGCTTTCCTGAACAGTGCCCAGTGATCACACTGTCAGGCAAAACACAGATTTTGTTTTCTTCAGGTAAAAAAAAAAGAATAATTTCAAAGGACCTCTCAGCTTAGGCACTCACAGGCTTATATGCTGTTTTAAAACTTTTTAGAGCACTAGGATTGGAAGGGACCTCACAGACAGTTAGCAGACACTGGCCAGTTACAGATGTCAGTCTATTCCCCACTCTTCCTCTTCTCCCTTTTTACTTTCTCTTTCCCTGCAAGCCCAACTTTGAAATACCCTTGAAACACTGAAACATCTTTGAAACAGTTTGACTTGTTTCATTTTGTTTCAAAAGTTTCAATGTGTCTCCCGTTTTTCGGATTCAGAGTTTCAAGTGTTGAAATGCTTGAAACACTGCTGAAATGAAATGATTGAAATTTTGCACAGCCCTACCGGGGAGCTGTGAGTGGTCCAATACTCATTGCTGGCAGTAGCTGCATGGTGGGGGGAGGAGCAGGGGGGATGCCTCCAGGCAGATGGCAGGGGAGGGACTGGGGTTGCACTGTCCTGGCCTCTTCCTCATCATGCACTGCATGGCATGCGTACACCCACTGCTGCCATGGAGCTGATGCTGGGGCTCTGGAGTCTGGTGCAGCTGTTTGTAGCCTGCCCACTGCCTGTTGCAGGAAGCCAGGAGGCTTCTAACAGCTGTGCCAGGCTCCACAGTCCTGATACCAACTCCATGGTGGTGGCTGTGTGCATGCCCCTGGGTACACAGCTGGGAAAGGGTCTGGGACAGCACAACCCATGTCCCTCTGCTGCTGTCCATCCCAAGGTGCACGTGCACCTGCTGCCACCACAAAGCTGGGTCAGAGAACCCAATACATCAGTTTGCAGCCTCCTGACTGCCAGCCTCAGCCAGCCTGGGCTCTGGGCAGCTGTAGGAGGTGGCAGGCATGCTACAAACAGCTGTGCTGGACTCTGCAGCATCCAGCATTGGCTCTGTGGCAGCAGTGGCTGCATGTGTGCTTCCAGACAGACAGCAGGGGTGGGGCCATGGTTCCACTGCCCTCTGGTCCCTTCTTGGTCATGTGGTACTGCCATTGCTTAGTAAAGCACTGGTACAGGTTACCCAGAGTGATTGTGGAATCTCTGTCCTTGGAAACTTTTAAGACCCGGGTAGATAAACCCTTGGCTGGGACGTGTCACAACCCAGTAAAAAGGTGCCCATGCTACTGTCAAGTGTGTGGGCCTGGGACCTTTCCTGCGTCACAGTCAGAGAGCAAAATTTGACTCTGTCTCTAAGTTAAAAGCAAGAAGGCTGCTGCCTTGCTGATGAGCAGCATTCCACTGAGGGTTTATCCATTGGTCAAAGATAAGAGGGCTCCTAGGGCTCCTAGGACTCTTGCAATAAAACCCTGGTGGAGAGTGGCAAATAATTGGTCAGCTGAAATAAAACCCTGGCAAAAACTATATATAATTGGTCAAAAAATTAGCATAGGTCCCTCCACATGTAATTCACACGGACAGAAACCTTGCCCACTACCTTGCAACCTGAGGAAAAAAAGAGCTGCTACTTGCCAGAAAATTAAAGATTCCACTTAGCAGTTCATCGTTGGATACCTCTGTCTATAAATAGGTTCATAACTTCTGCCCAACTCAGAGGACTCTGAGGGGAAATCTCTAAGGAGAACTCTGCACTCACGACAGAGTGACTTGGTGGATTTGATCACCCACCAACGACTCCCCGGGCCCCAGCTGTCCTGATAACCCTAAATTCCCTGCAGGCTCATCACGTTCATTCGTTCATGGTGCTCAATTCGTCATGTTTGCTTAATTGTAACTGGACACCTATACTCAGCTGTAGCTGTAACTAAAGTGAGTTTTCTACCTGCATTGCACATCACCACCCAGGCGACGTAAGTAATAAACCTTCCTGCAACTATTACGTGTTCACGCCTAATTGATTTCTACTCCATCTACAAATCACTTACATGCCAAGTCCGAACAGTGGCCCGGAACACAGCTGCTGGCAGCTGCCACATATCAGATAAAAGAAAAAGTTATTTTTGCAACAAGTACACTATGTTAACCCTCTCTCTCCACCAGTCTGCCTGACGTCTGCTTAATTAATCAGCATTTCCCTCGGTTGGCTCTGCGCAGCGGAGACAGGATGATCCAGTTGGAGATGGTCCTGCTTTGCGTAGGGGGTTGAACTAAATCACCTCCTGAGGTCCTTTTGAACTCTAATTTTCTATGATTCTATGAGCCACCAACCTAACAGCTTCCCTTCTGTTACTGAACCCACAAAGCACTTTGTGAAGGCTCAGGAATCTGCAGTTAAGGAAGAGATGGTGATAAAAGAAGGGTACACCGTATCTGTCACCTCCCTCAGCAAGTGATGATGACCAATGTAGGGCCCAACTCATGATTTTGAATGTTGGAGTTCAAAGTACTGCATGGCTGCTGCCTACTGAGCACTATCCTAGCTCCTGGCCATGTGTGGGAACATGGCACACTTGATCTATACATAGGGTGGCCACCGACACATCCCCAGAATACAGGACATGCCCTTGTTGGGATCACCAGCCCCCTTGGCCAGTCATTAGTGAGGGGCAGGGCTGCTGCCTCAGCCAATCAGCAGCGAGGGGCAGGGCCATCAGGCTCCTTGGCCAATCAGCAGCAAGGAGTGCAGCCACAACAAAAAGGCCACCTCCTTCTCTCCCTCCCTCCCTGGCTGGCTTGGAACCCTGGTTCTCCTGGCTATGCACTGGCCTACCTCTAGGCACAACCAATAGAATCACGAGGACAAATGATTGACATGTATTTCCACCAGTGACCTGAAAAACAGGAATTTTTTGCAGTCTGTTCCTCAGTCAGAAATGGACAGGGGACAAAGGGTTTAAAAACAGGACAGTCCGATATAAAACAGGACAACGGCCACTGTATCCACACATCCATGTTAGAGTTAAGCTTGGAATATGCTGGTAAGTTCATCCAAACCAGTGCTTATCGGCATGCACGCAGCCCTGTCCTGAGCTAACTGCATTACAGCTATTTTGGGGTGCAGCCCCTGTGGCATGTTTCCCTGTGGTGCTTCCAAGAGCAGTCTGGAGGTGGTAGACATGCCCTTTGCATTTCACATGCATCCCAATGCCAAAAGCCTTGGTTTTCCTTCTGCACACAGTGGAAAGGAGAAACAGCTCACTTGAGGTTACTAACATTATTATGTCAATTGCTGCTGCACCATTGCAGCCACCCCCCGTTTACAGTGGGGTGACTAAGGGGAGATCCCCAGCCTCCGGCACACTAAGTTGTGGCATGGGTGGAGGTTTTGTTGTTTTTGGTTCTCCAGCCAAAAATGTTGCTGACCCCTGGTCTAGCTTCATGCTCTTTGGAACCACTGTTCAGGTAGTTAAAGGCTGCTATCAAATTCCCCCTTGGTTTTCTTTTCTGCAGACTAAATGAACACCGTTCCCTCAGCCTCTCCTCAGAAGTCTTGTGCCCTAGCCCCCTACCCATTTTCAATGCCTTCTGCTGGACTCCAACTTGTCTACATGCTTTCTATAGTGGAGAACCCACAACTGGTCGCAGTATAGGAAACACTTGATATTCGCGAACTCCGGATTCGTGGATTCAAATATTCGTGGGGGAGGGCACAGCTGGGGATGTGGAGGGAGGTGGTGGCGGCAGTGGCGGTGGCGGCGGCATCTTCTACCCCGGAGGCAATTGCAGCAGCGCTTTTTAGGGGAAGGGGTCGGTCCCCAGGTGCTGTGGGGGAGCCCCATGAACAATGGGGGGGATCAGGGGGTGGCTGTGGGGTCTGACAGGGATCCCCATCAGTATTTTCAGATTTCGCCATTTGCAGGGATCTCCAGAACATATCCCTTGCGAATGGCGAGGGTCTTCTGTACTCCAGAGGTGGCCTCAGCAGTGCAGAGTAGAGCAGAATAATTACTTCCCTCGATCTGCTGGCAACTCTCCTACTAATGCAGTTCAGTATCCTGTTAACCTTGGAAATAAGGGCACACTTTTGTCTCATATTCAGCTTATTGTCCACTGTAACCCTCAGGTCCTTTTCTGCAGAGCTGCTGCTTAGCCAGTTGGTCCCAAACCTGTATTGGTGTATGGGATTTTTCCATCCTAAGTGCAGGACTTTGCACTTATCCTTACTGAACCTCACTAGATTTCTTTTGGCCCAGTCCTCCAACTTGCCTAGGTCACTCTGAATCCTAGCCCTATGCTCCAGGGTATCTACTATTCCCCACAGCTTGGTGTCATCCACAAACTTGCTGAGGGTGCACTTCATTCCATCTTCCAGATTGTTAATAAAGATATTGAACAAAACCATCCCCAGGACTGATCTCTGGGGCTCTTCACTTGACACTGGCTGCCAACTAGACCTTGAGCCATTGATGACTACCCATTGACCTTGACAATCCAAACAGCTTTCTATCTACCCTATAGTCCATTCTTCCAAACCATGCTTCCTTAACTTGCTTGCAAGAATGCTGTGGGAGACTGAATCAAAAGCCTTGCTAAAGTCGAGGTATATCACATCCACTGCTTTCCCCACATCCACAGAGCCAGTTGTCTCATCATAGAAGGCAATCAGGTTGGTCAGGCATGACCTGCCTTTGGTGAATCCATGCTGACTGTTCCCGATCACTTTTTTCTCTTCCAAGTGCTTTCTTCTTCTCCAAGTGATTCCTTGAAGACCTGCTCCATGGTTTTTCTGGGGGCTGAGGTGAGGCTGACTGGTTTGTAGTTCCCTGGATCCTCTTCTTCTATTTCTTAAAGATGGGCACTATATTCAGCCTTTTCTAACCATCTGGGACCTCGCCTGATCGCCATGGGTTTTCAAAGATAACGGTCAGTGACTCTGCAGTCACATTGGCCAACTCCCTCAACACCCTCGGATACATTGCATCCAGACCCATGAACTTGTACACATCCAGCTTTTCTAAACAGTCTCTAACCTGTTCTTTCACCACTGGGGGCTGCTCACCTCCTCCCCAAATTGTGCTGCCCAGTGCAGTAGTCTGGAAGTTGACCTTGCCTGTGAAGACTGCGGTGAAAAAGGCATTCAGCCTTTTTCTCATCATCTGTCACTAAGTTGCCTCCCTCCCATTCAGTGAGGGACCCACACTTTTCCTGACCACCTTCTTGTTGCTAACATACTTGTAGAAACCCTTCTTGTTATGCTTCACGTCCCTTGCTAGCTGCAGCTCCAATTGTGCTTTGCCCTTCCCGATTTTATCCCTGGATGCCCTAGCAATATTCGTACACTCCTCCTTAGTCATCTGTTCAAACTTCCACTTCTTGTAAGCTTCCTTTTTGTGTTTAAACTCACCAAAGAATTCTCTGCTAAGCCAAGCTGATCGCCTGTTATATTTGCTATTTTGTTCCTGTGCTTTCAATAAGGTTTCTTTAAAATACAACCAGCTCTCCTGGCCTCCTTTCCATCCTTTCCTGGTTCTCAGCTGGGATGCTTTGGTGTGAGCACTGCATCTGGGTGGAACTGCCCCATATGCTTCACATAAAGCCAGACTTAGAAGGCCTGTGGCAGGAGCATTTGCTTCTGCCTGTATTAGGGTTATCTGATCAACCTAAAGTAACCTGGAGTGCTGGTTCTTTCCACAGCCATTCCTGGTCTAATCTTGTATGCTCATCTCAGAAACAGAAGCATGTGGGACAGATAGAACTGTCACAATTACCTCTGGTTCAGCTCTTCCTGGTCTGGCACAGCATGAGGCACGTGAGGGCGTTCCACCTGGCCATAGCAGCACCTGGCTGAGGACCACTGAGGCAAGATGAGGCAGCATCCGCAGTGGATCTTGACCGGGGTTCTGCCAATTCAGAAAGGTTATGGAATGGTACTCTGAGTCTTAAAAGGTTGAGCACCACTATTTTAAGTCAGGGCAGCTGGCTTCCACATTCATACATGGGTGGATGTATGTGTGTTCATATGCATGTGTTCACTCAGATCCTTAACTAGTTCCTTCTCTATAATTAAATTGCAAGCACTAGAAATGATATAATAGGTCTTTGAATGTTCTCAGTGTACCAAAGCACTAGGTCAATAAAGAAGTAAAAAATATCTTTAAGTAAGGAAATTCTAGCAAATGTTATTTTCTTAACTCTGGTGGCTGACTGTAGTTGGGGGCTCAGTTTTGCACTGCTGTCACTCGCAATATACTCAGATGTGTAAGGATCTTCATGTTCTGTAATGATCCGAAACCCTTCTGCATCACTCTCCACTGATCTGAAAAATAAGCAATTTCAGAGGAGTTGTCATCACAGCTAGGAAAAGCTTCTGAACAGTGGAGTTTCTTTTTAAAAAAATCCTATAACCCCTGTGTCTCAAGGATTGGTATAGTGCAAGTTTAGCAGGCAACTTTAAGCAATCTCACACTGCAACTTTGAGCTCCTTTGCTCTGTGACCTCTCCTGAGGAAAAAAGAAGTTTCTATCTCTCTTTTGGTTTAGAGCCAAAACTGGTTATATGGAAAAGTCCAGAGTAATGGTTATCCAGGCTTCTTAACTTTAAATGTGCAATTAGAGATGTAAGGTTTTCTTGCATGAACTGGAGAGCACCAAAAGAAAGGATGATACATGGCTGAAGACAAGTTCATTAACAGATGCCAGAAAATCTGTTTTGATGCAAGAGATTTGTCTAAATTAGGTTACGTGCAAAATGCTCACTCTGGTTCTTTGCAGGGAGTATTGCAAATCCATATCCATGTACAGTGTTTGCATAAGCATCCTCTCAGCCTCATGAAAAATGGGCATGCATCCAAAAAAAATCAGGTTTTCAATTAGAAAAAGCCGATGATTTTAACAATATTGACTGTTTGGACACCACTATACTACAGGCAATTCAACATTCAGTAATAGGCTTGCTGGAGTGTTATTAGTGTGTGCCATTGATCCTATGTCTGTAAAAATTCTGAAAGAAAAGAAAAGGAATCCATACAAATCCTGCAAGACAAATTTATCCATCTGAACTTTGTTTAAGACTTTACAGAGGGTCAAGTCTTTCAGAAATGTTTTTTGAATTCCTATGATGCATTACAAGGGGATTTAGAAACAAAGAAGTGACTGAACTGAATATTGTGAGTTGTAGCTATAGGCACCTCAGCCTTTCTGTACCTGGATCTTTTCATGAGACATTGGCATTCACTCTGAGCATACTGTATTTACTGCATTTCTTTCATGTTGAGAGTTCTCTACATACCAAACCTGAAAATAAATTTTATTGTCTATTGCAAAGAGATAGTTTAAGTCCATGACCAAAATAAAAAGCTCCCCTCTTTCTCCTGGGGGAAAACAAAGTTTAACCGGATTTGGACAAGGGTCCACAAATGGTCTCACCCTTCCCACGCAGTAGGTCCCTTTGTCTGTCTGCCTGAACTTCATATAGTGGTGTAACTGGGATGGGGCAGTAGTATGACCTGCAGTGGTATAACTAGGTTGCTGCAGTTGCAGAACAGTGATCATGGTCTTTTCACCTCTAAGCCCCAGGGATGTCAGCTCATCTCAAAGTGGCTCAGCGGATTATAAGGGGCTTTTCATAGTTTCATAGTTATTGCCCTCCTCTATCATAGGCTCCAGACCTGATGCTCTAAAAACTGAAGAGACTTTGTTCCAGCTTCAAGTCCTCTTCATTCTTTCTTCTTCTGCATCCATTCCAGGCTGCCCCTGTCCTGGCTCACTGAGCTGTTTTCTACATGCTATCACCCAAATTTATTTCATGGTTCTTTCTCTCAGTTGGGAATTCCACCAGAAACCTACTGTCTACTGCAACTTGCTACTGCCTTCTCCAGGTCACTTTCCATGTTGGGAAAGTAGGCATCCTTTATTCTGCTTCCTTTTCCAGAGGACCTTATTTTTTTTTTTAGATCGATATCTTCAAGACACCTAAATTACAAGTCCCAGAAACTCCTTGCTTTGGGAAGAAAACCAGGCATAGTTGAGAACTAGGAATTCAACTGCTCTCAAAGGCCCAGCTCTTCCTGTGACAGGCTGAAGAAGAAAAAAAATCCCCCCCCTATATAACTGGCACTTACCTGAATAAAGGAGAAATGGTATTTAGCTCTTTAGTGTCCCATGAAAGTGGAATAAGCAATGTTACGCTTACTGTGAATTAAGAATGCCCCTACATGGGAACATAATGAGTAGATAGTATATCTTGACTTAACATCTTGACTTATCTTGACTTCAAAAAAGCCTTTGATCTGGTATCCCATGATCACCTCTTGGCAAAACTGGCCAATTGTGGCCTTGAGTCCACCACGATCTGCTGGCTGGGGAATTGGCTCGTGTTCAGAACCAGAGGGTGGTGGTTGATGGAAGACAGTCGTCATGGTGCCCTGTAACTAGTGGGGTCTTTCGAGGCTCTGTCCTTGGACCCATATCGTTCAACATCTTCATTAATGATGTGGACATTGGAGTCAGAAGTGAATTGGCCAAGTTCGCTGATGACACCAAACTTTGGGGCAAAGCATCCACACCTGAGGACAGGAGGGTGATCCAGGCTGACCTGGACAGGCTCAGCAAATGGGCAGACAAGAATCTGATGTTGTTTAACACTGAAAAATGCAAGGTTCTCCACCTTGGGAGGAAAAACCTGCAGCATCCTTATAGGTTTGGCAGGGCTCCTCTGGCTAGTACTATGGAAGAAAAAGACATGGAGGTCATCATTGACCACAAGATGAACATGAGCCTTCAATGTGATGCTGTGGCTAGTAAAGTGACCAAAACGCTGGCTTGCATCCATAGATGCTTCTCAGACAAATCCTGGGATGTCAGTCTCTCCTTGTACTCAGCCTTGGTGAAGCCGCAGCTGGAGTACTGCATCCAGTTTTGGGCCCCAAAATTCAAAAAGGATGTGGAGAAGCTTGACAGAGTCCAGAGAAGAGCCACACACATGATCAGAGCTCAGGAAAACAGACCTTATGATGACAGGCTGAGAGCCATGGGGCTCTTTAACCTGGAAAAGCACAGGCTCAGGGGTGATCTGATGGCCACCTGTAAGTTTATCAGAATGACCACCAGTATCTGGGGGAATGTTTGTTCACCAGTGCCCCAAGGGATGACGAGGTTGAATGGTTATAAACTGCGACAAGACTGTTTCAGGCTGGACATAAGGAAGAATTTCTTTACTGTCTGAGCCCCCAAGGTCTGGAACAGCCTGCCATCGGAGGTGGTTCAAGCACCTACAATGAACACCTTCAAGAGTAAATTGGATGCTTATTTTGCTGGGATCTTATGACCCCAGCTGACTTCCTGCCCCTTGGGCAGGGGGCTGGACTCGATGATCTTCCAAGGTCCCTTCCAGCCCTAAAGTCTATGATATCTATGAAACATCCCAGCTTGAATCATTCCTCTTTTTTCAAGTGGAGTAATCTGCCTTGTGCTTTTTGTACATTAGGGCAGTGTTTCCCAACCAGTGTGCCACAGCACAAAAGTGTGCCGTCAGAAATGAACAGGTGTGCTGCAGAATTTTTCCATGGCAATGACCTACAATGAGCTACAATAGGTATGAGGATGGGACCTACCTTAACTGGTGTCCTGCAGAAAATTTTTATTAATGTAAATAATACATTAGGCCTTGGGTCTGGAAAGGTTGGGAAACATTGTACTAAAGCCATGTCCACACCAGCGAGCATGTGTCTGTTGTGGTGTCTCAAAGCAGTTTGAGATGCAGCAGGAGGCATACCATGATCTAAAAATTGTTCTCTGTGCTGCATATTTGCAGCATGGACTCTGTTTGATACCAGGGAATCTTGGTATCAAAAGAAAACATGCTGGAAAATAGCGGCACAGGGTGCAACTGCCACACTGTAGCCCTGCTCCATGTTCACGCTGGTGCTGGGGCATGCAGCCCCAACCTGGGACTTCTGGTCCCAGGAATCACTTAGGGGTGTGATGGGCTGAGAGAACGGGTGGAGGTGGCAGTTGGGGTGTGTGATAGTGAGGGGGATAGAGGTGGCACCGGGGTCTATGGGTGTACATGATGGGTCAGGGTGGCAGCAGGGGTGTGTATGTGTGCACGAGAGAGAGAGATGGGGTTGAAAGGTGCTGGTGGGGGAGCACTCTGGGTAGGAGTGGCCACCAGAGCTGGGTTTGGAGAGCTGGGCCACCAGAGCTGGGCCACCAGAGCTCTGCCCCCCTAGAGCAGCCTTTGTAGGGGGAGGCCAGCCCAGTCTCTGAGCCTGGTTGGGGGCTTCCTAGGAAGGGCGTGGGGATTGCTGGAGCCTGGGCACAGGCCCAGTGAGCAGAACAGCAAGGGCGGGCACTGCTTAGAGCCACAAAGCAGCAGATGGTACAACTACAGCAGGATCCATGTCCTGGTGCAGGGAGGGAGTGAGCGGGGGACAGGCAGTGGGTGCAGGTCAGGAGTGAGGGGTGCTGGTTGACCTCTGGGTTGGGAGTGAGGGGTAAGGGCGGGGCAGGGCACAAACGTATCAGGGCTTCTCAGCACCACGAAACAACTGCGGGTTCAGCTATAGCTGTCCCTACATCCTGGTGAGTGGTGGGGGCATGGGGCAGCTCTGATTTTTCTATGATAAAAAACCCCAAAAGCAAACACCAAAGTGTATAGCTATTTAGAATTTATTTTATTATGATGATAGAGGCACGGGTAGGCTTCCAAATTGCTTTAAAATCGTGAATAAACATTGCCCAAGTGATCTCCATATATATATAGTGGCATTTTGTTTCAGTTGCAGAAGAATATGTATGTTGGATATTTTAATGAGTGTATTTGGGGTTATTCTATCAGTGAATTTGCCGTTTTTAAATAGGGAACACCAGGATCCCTGCTGGTGAGGCAAGTAGTGGGACCTGGGCAGTAGATCCTGCCCAGGGCTAGCACTGGGGACCCAGCTGGAGGGCAGATGAAGTGGCTGATCTCCTGGCCATTTGGGGCGAGGAGGACATGCTTCAACAGTTCAAAGTGGGCCACCTCAGTGAATACGTCTTCCGGGTGATTGATCCCCAGATGTCAGAACAGGGGCATAGAAAGACATGAGAGCAAGTGCTACATGAAGGCCCATTGTGTAGCCACAGCCTACTGGCAGCTGGTGTAGGTGGCTGTGCTACAGTACTCATGCCACTGCCCAGGCAGCTATGCAGTCTCTGTCTGGTTCTGGCAGGTATGCAGCCATGGGGTTACAGGTCCACGGGGATGGTTGCTGTCACAGGTGGTAACAGGCCACAGCCAGACAGCAACCCCCGCTACCAGACTGCTGCAGTGGGTAGAGGGTGCAGGAGCCACTATAGGTCAGGGCTACTTCAGTGGGCCAGCTGGCACAAGGGGTAGTGTCCTCAGATACCAACTGGCTGGGCCTCAGAAGCTCCTGAGGGCATGTAGTCCTGAGACACTTGCCAGGGGAGCTTTTTATATTGCTGGGACCAGCACAGGTACGGGCCACAGCCTCTAGCTCTCCCTGGGTGAAGATCCAGGAGGAGCTGGGCAGGATCAGTTTGCTCCAAGTGGCACAATTTGCCCCATGCCAAAGTGCATGTTCAGGCACAAATCTTTGGCACAAATTCGTGCTCGTACTACTTGAGCTGCTGCAAGTGCATGTGCCTGGATGTGTGGACACACCCTCAGAGTGCTCAAGTGGGGAATTTATGCCCTCCCATGTTAGTCATCCATAGATCAGAAAAGTTAAACCACTGCTCTGTAGAATAGTGGAATGCTTTGCTATATGCTATAATGCTCTACTCTCCTGTAGGCTACTTTAGATTACTGAGGGCAAACCTTTTTAGCAGGCCAGCCACAAATTAGCCCCATACTCTCCCCCAGTGCCACTCCAACCCCCTTCCTCCAGTGGATCTGCTGCTCTGCTTTCTATTTCCTTCCTACATCTTCTGCAGTTCTCCTTTTCTCCTTCTTAATCTGTTGTGTGTGACCCACAGAGGCTGCCTGTGTCACTTGTGGAATATGTTCGACAGGTTGGCAGCCCTTTTTCTATATCATCTTGGCTAGGTACAGATATTCAAAAAGCCCAAGGTAATATTGATCAAAGTTGCACAATTTTCTGTAAGTGGCCTAGTTTAGATCAATAGTGAACAGAACATACATTTGCAATTTGGTGGGGGGAACAATTCTTAGACTGGGTTCTGCCATTTTTAAACTAGTCTATGTGTGTTGCACTTCTGTTCTGTTACAGGTATAGACCAATTTATGACTACTTATACTGGTAAAAGTGTAATGTCTGTACTGGGCCCTTGTTGAAGAATGACTGGAGGAAAAATGAACTCATGATCTCAGTTTGCTTCACAGCAAATTTGGCACTTTTGACTTAAATTCATATAAGAAATACTTTCCCCACCTAGATGCAAAGGCAGCTATGCCTTTAGATAAATATCCACAAATAAGGACAAGCTCTTGTTAGATTTTGGCAAAGAGGTTTGAGATTAGAGGGGTCTGAAGAACTATTTTCTCATGGACATTTTCACATTTTCTATGGACTGAGGATTGCTGTACCCACTGCTTCTCAATCTGCCACTTTTAATATTTGCTAAATATTCATTAGGAAAACAGGAGGGAGAAGGGGATCGTGTAGATAGAAAATTGTTGCACTGAATCAGTTGGATTTACAGGTCCTGTTTCTTTCTACTTTCTTAGGATGATATCCTGTGGAATGTGTAATTTTAGAAACTTTCTGGGCTTGTTGAGGAAGTGCTAATAATGGAAGTCTCCTTGGAAGGACACAAACTTTCTCCCAGTGGATCTTATTAAAGAGAACAAGAAGGGGAAGAGATGATGAATATAGACTCTGGATTAGTAGCATTAAGATGGTGAAAAAACCTTGAATTACCAATCCTAAACAGTTTGTATATTTTTGGTTGCAAAACATTTTTTTGATGTGCTGTATTATGATTCTGTAATGGTGATACCTGTGACTAAAATGTGAGCTGAGACTATAAATAAAATAATCTTCGCTTGCATGACAAATTCTCAGGTAGCCTTTTGAGGCTGGCTAGGGAAGAGGACAAACAGCTCGTATCAGAGATTGCAGGCTTGATTTTTATCCTTATTGTCCTTCATTGGTGCTAAAGAAACAGGAAAAATACATGACTAGCAAGAAGAAACTAAAGTTTTCTGTTGGCTTGATTCAAGCCTTGTGTAGTAGCAGTAATAGTAGTAGTGGTTAATAGTCTAACTGAGTGTGGCCAGATGAGCACAGTTGTTTGGTATGTGGTGCTGCAAACACATTTGCAGTGCCACATACTGCACAGTCTGGTGTTCTCTGCACTGCAATGGTGTACAGCCCAAGTGTGCACTGTGCTGGGATTTTTTTCCATGGGTTTTTTTGACCTCTGGATATTCAAAGTAAAAAACCGCCCAAAAACAAAACCTGTGAAAAAAACTCCAGAGCAACTCATGCTCAGCTAGTACAAGTTGCTGAAAAGCAGAGCTGGCCCTTCCAGAGGTATGTTGCACTAGCAGCCAGGCTCTGCATGGCAGAATCGCCACAGCTGCAGCCCCAGGAGGTCCCCAGAACCCCAGGTAAGACTGCTTGGTCCAGCACAGTGCTGGCCTCAGCCTCCCCTACCCCATTCGTGTATACCTGGGATAACTTGCCTTTACTAAAGCGCATGTGGCACAGGCATTCCTCGGAGACAAGAAGCAGTGGCACAATGTGCATCACCGCTACTTGTCCCTGGGTAACCAAACATCCACGCACATCTGGATGTGCCCTCTGATAGTAGTCAGCGGACTATTGACTTCCAGGGGTTTGAGTCTGTCCCAATATGTCATAAAATGGAACACCGGAAAATTGAACCCCAAACCATACAGCAATGGGGAAGTGAATAAGAAAAATGACAAAACAAAACACAAAACATCCCCTCCCCCCAACTACTGCCCCCAAAACCCCACAAGGTGGCATGAAGGCAATGATTTAAAGACAGGAAAGAAGAATAAGGTGTAAAAAGGAGGAATTTTTGGGATGTTTTACTGTGTTGGGAGACAATGGCAAGGAGAGGAATGATGGGCGAAGGTTGCAGTATGGGAAGAAGGTAGTCTGTTATGACACAGCTCAGGGAGTGGGGGACCTGACCCAGGAGTGTAGGAATTGGAAGTGTCTCACTTGCATACATTTGAAGTTATCATGCAGGTTGCAGTAGTCCAAGATGATAATTTCTCTGGTCAATCTCTTAGAATAATTATCATGTCTAATATTTGGATTTTCTGAAACCAGACTCCCATAGGCAGACTCTTTCTGCAAAGGACAAATAGGGATTAAAACTTGTTACACCACGTGTGGAATTGAGGCTCAGCCATCTCCCTCATTTCCCCTCCCCACCCCCACTCCCAAAAAGGCATGAAAATTAGTTATTCAAGCTTGACTGGAGGACTCAGACCATTCTGGTGTGGAAAAGTTGCTGTCATGTCTGCATGCCGTTTTACCTGCACTAACTTTTTCTTGGTATTACAGGAAATGATAGCAATCTTACTGTAATAACTCATTAAAGTGCAGCTGAAGTGACATGTAACAGAAAAGTGTGAAATGTTGACCACAGTCATGTAAGCAGTGCAATGTAATAAGAACATATAGCATCTAAGAGACCTCTGCGGAAACAAACTCCCCACACTTCCATTTCTATAAATAAGAGTAATGAAAACGCAGAGGGACCAAACACATTTTCAAAGCAGATCCAAGGCAGGTTATAGGAAACAAAAAGGTTTGCACCGGAGCTACACAGAGAGCCACTCAAAGTCAAAACATTGGCAGGTGTTATGTATAGGACTACCCAATCCCTGAACAAAAAAAAATGTGCCTGGGTAAATAAAAGGATAAGTCATTTTTATGAGGTTGAACTGTGAAAGTAATAAAGGCCTATTAAAACTTACAAGGCCTGACTGATAGAACGGATGCTGATAAAAAAGACCATGGCTTTCTTCTCTCAGACATGAATACAATTAACAAACTTTATTAACTATTCTGTGACCTCATAGAATAGCTAGTATAGCTTGCTTCTTGGCTATTCAAGTTTAGAATGAGGTATTCGACATAGCTGTCCATTCTCTTTCAACTCTTTTTGGAGTCTTCAAAGGGTGGAGCTGTGTTAAATCTTTCAGCTCTTTGCAGGGAACAAGCATGGTTTCTTACACTACACCAGTAAGGCCCCTTGTTTCTGCCTTACCATGAAGGCCGTATAGATGTCTGCCAAGAAAACGCTACCATAGCGACAGTTCTGAAGAGGGGGGATTAAGGAAAGTAGCTCCCTAATCCTACTGTTTCCTGAGATGTTTGGTGGCCAAGGGCCCAGAGCAACTGTTGATGATTCTGGAGAAGAGGGGTGTTTCATTTTGGATTCTGAGAGAGGAGAAGATGTCTCAGTGGGGCCAGAGCCACTGGTAAGTATTTTGAACTTGAAGAGGAGCTGATGTGTGTGTGGGGGGGGAGGAGTACTGGTGGCAGGAAGGGAGGGGGCAGGAATTGACAATCAACTCCTTAAATGGTGGGTAACCAGAGTTTCTTCTTTAAATTTCCTCTGCAGCTTGATGAAGCCTTTCTCATGACACCAGAAGGGCAATGCAGCAGCAGCTCTATAACCTTGGTACTTGGAAAGAAAAGCTGCTTCTGAGACGATCAGAGTCCTGGTGCTTCAGAAGAAGAGGGTGCTGTGGCCTTTAGAAGACAACTAGGAATTGAACAAACTGTACCTGTCTCACCAAGGAGTTGTAGAAGGCTCATGAAATCTCTTGTACGTGTTTGTTGTTATGGCATACTGAAATATTGTTTGAGAGAGGGACTTTTTGAAACCTGTAGGGGTTGCCTTCTAAATGCACCAGGTCAAGGAAGCCACAAATGTCTGGACAGGACAGATGAAGACATAAACCAGACAATTCAGCAACTTTGTATTGATCTGTGTATGGAGAGTATTCTAAATGGTGTAATGGCATTAAGGTACTCTATGGATTGTCTATGCCTCACTGAGAAACATTTAGCTCAGGGCGTGGCAATTTTAAACCATATTTATCTGGCTGGAGACCCACATGCTGCTTTACATGGTGGTAATCATGAGGAGGATAAACCTCTGGTACCCTACATTGAACGTTTGATTGGAAAAAGAAATTATAAATTCCTGCTCCAGAGAATAATGTAGCCAGGATATAGTATAAAACTTGTAAAAGGTGTAGATTTTCTACAGAGACTGCTGAAAATAAAAAATTATTAAAAACACATTCTTACAGATGTCATTCTTTAAGGGAGGGCAGAGAGAGTTTTTGGATATAAGGGTCACAGCTACGGACTTGTTGGAACAGGCCTAAAGAAAAATCTATGGAGCCATACAGGATAGCTGTAACTTGATGGTTGCAATAATATTTTATCTTCAAACCTAAGAAACTTACAAAAAGCTGTCTGTGTGTACCCAAAATTCAAGGGTTTTGATTTTATCAGCTGCTGCTTTCACACCTAAGAAACTTACAATGGGGACTGGCAGAGTGTCTCCCACCCAAAATTGAATAGGTGTTGGATCCAATGCAATGGGCCCACAGGAACGAATCAAGGGGCAGGATGCAAAAATCAGGGCTGTCCTCCACCTCAAGGAGTGTCTACAGGGCAAATTAAAGACCAGTATGCAATAACCTGGGCAGTTCTTGGCGATGATCTACCAATCCCTGAGAGAAGTCTCATACGTAGTAAAAATAGAAGTCATCAGGATATAACCTGAGAGGGGCAGAAAACACCCCTTTTCTCAGGATTCTGAAACTCTTCCCAGACAGGATCTAGGTATGTACTCATATGTTTTTGTTAATGTTTCATTTACTTCTTTCTATATAGACATCTTTTCTGTTTCATTATAGTATCTTTTACTTACTGTTTCTTTAGGGGTCTTCATTACAGCAGAAACAGCCCAACTTTACACCAGAAAAACTTCAGAGGGGGGGCAGAACAAGACAGGGGTGGTATGTATGTAACCATTTTTAACTCTATACCTAGAGATACTTGGGGTGTGTTAATATGAGGCTTATGTCAGAACATCATTTTGTAACTCTTTACCCCAAGCAGAAGACCCTTCTTGAAGAATGGAAAACCAGAGCAAGCATGTCACCTCATGTCTTTATCCTGTAGTGAAAGGTACATTTTTCTGAAATTAAACTTTTGAAACTCTTTCAGTGTTTTTGTGGTGGAGGTTTAATTTTGCCTTGAGGTTTTTTTAAAGCATGGGTGTCTCAGCCTTGTACCTTTTAAAAACTGTATGCATTTTGGTGTGGGTTGGGGGTTAGCTGTGTTTTAGTGGTGGAGGTTTAATTTTGCCATGAGGTTTTTTTAAAGCATGGGTGTTTCAGTCTTGTACTTTTTAAAAACTGTATGCATTTTGGGGATACGGCTGAGATTCAACATGTGTGTGTTTTAGGGTTAGGAGATAGGTTAAGGGTTAGGGACAGAGCTTGTGTTCATCTTGGAAGTGGATTGTTGATGCTGAGATATCTATGTTGTATTTCCCAAGTGATCTCATGCAAGACTAATGCACCACCAAGCCCTGAGAGAGCCATGTGTGAAAACACAAACATTCACAGTTCCAAAGCTGCTGTTTTGGGGTCTGTGAATAAGAAACACAAGACTAACTACTCACACACTTTAGAGAAACCTGAAGAGGCTCTCCCCCTGTGTTTGAAAGATCATGATTATTTTTCATGTGAAAAGAGACTTTCAGGGGTTGTTGATACACATGATGCCTTGAAGGATCAAGATTATTTCTCAAGTGATAAGAGGACACTTTTGGGGACTGTTGATACACATATGTCTTGAAGGATCATGATTATTTCTCAAATGAAAAGAGGACACTTTTGGGGACTGTTGATACACATGATGCCTTGAAGGATCATGATTATTTCTCAAGGGAAAAGAAGAGATTTTGCAGGGATGTTGGCACTCATAGAGCCTTGAAAGATCATGATTATTGTGCAACTAAAAGAGTGCATGTTGTACGGAGGGGAAGTGGTCTCTATCATCGTGGCACTAGTCAAGGTATGCATCATAATAGGGGAGGCCCTGATAAACCTGAGAACAAGTGGCTTGCGGGTCAAAAAGTAAGGACCTGTTTAAAGATGACGGTGGAAAAGGCTAAGCGAATATTGAGAAAAAATAAGAGCACCCCTACTGAGACCCCACAATTTCCCCAAACCTCCCCAAGCCTGTGGATCCAGACAGCAGGTCTGATGGATGTGATGTTGAGGACCTTCTAGAGGACTCCTCAAATAACTCCACTCCCCCTGATCCTGTGGAGCCAGGCAACCGTGATGATGAAAATGAATTAGAAGATGCCTCAGAGGGTTTCTTGAATGTAGACTCTCTTGAGCCTGTAGAGGATGTCATACCAGATATAGAAATGGTATTGGTGAAAAGGAGGGAGCGGCCTATAGCTAGGTTCGGAGCCCAGAGGTATATAGAGGAGTTTCGTTCTAGGAATCTCAAACTTGTACCTGTACATGTGGCTTTTGAAGCTATAAGAAGGGGGGTAAAACAAATTGTAGAAAATCTCTGCCATTTATTCACGCCTGCTGACTATGCCTGTTGAGCCCCAGCTCAAGTCTGGGATCGTGCCCAGTGTGCAGATGCCAATAAGTACACCAGGGGTGGAAGCACAAAAGAAGTTTATTGCTAGCAATAAATGGTGCAAGTGGAATATTTCATGTAACAAGCACTGTGATCACTACCTCTAGGTATCTTTTATACAGGAGTTTTCAAGGTTTTGCAAGCATGCTGTTTGATGATTGGTAATAAGTGAGTGATGCAAGAAGTTCTCTACTGACCATGTCTCTACACCTGTGTTTTAGCCATGTATCTCATTTACATACATGTATGTTTCATTAGCATACTTTTTCTCTGCCTAGGGGTGTGATTTTTAGCATTATAACGAGCCCTTTAACCCAGTTCCCTGTTTCTTTCTTGTTTTCCTTCAAGCTCCCTCACCTAGTACTGTTGTCTCCCCCTTATCATCACAGATGGACATTCCTCACATAGCATTCTCTCCTCCCTATCATATCTGAATAGAGGTTTCTAGGGCATTCCTTACATGCCCAGCTCCGTATTGAAGCAAATGGCATGCACAACTGTTTATATTCCCCAACTATTAATTTAAATGATGTGTCCACTGACTAGTTTTTAGAGTGGATCAGGAAGCTCTTACAAAATCAGAGAGAAATACTCTTTGATTCAACATTTCGGTTGATTGTGGTAGTTGTAAGAGGTGTGGGTGGTGGTGCTCAGAGAGTGATAAATTCTATCTTCTATTCCCAAATTATTGCCAAAAAGAGACAATATTTAATAGATCTTAATATCTTTGATACTAAGCTATGTTTTGCTGGTAGTCTGCTTGCTCTGTCCACTCTTAGAGGAGCCACAGATGCAGAGTTGCTGCTACATGGTGCAAGCCAACTGCATGAGAAGTTGGAGTGGTCAGCACAAAAGCAGGTTATGCTGAAGGACATAGCATTGTTTGAAGATCTCATAAAGGTTAACATCCATATAGTGATGCATAAGGAGAAAACAGGGTGGAGTTTCTTTAAAACACACAACACACCCCAGTACCCAAATACTTGTTTCCTTGTGTTACACGATCAGCATTATTATGGGGTTCTGGATGTGAAAAAGGTTTCTGGGGCAAGAAATTATTGCGATCTTTGTCAGGCATTGTACAGTCATAGCCATGTGTGCAGGTTCTGGTGCCGCCTCTGTCTGACCCAAGACTACGCAGATAATGTGGGTGAGGCACAGAGGTGTCCTAACTGCAAAATGGTTTGTCGGTCCTCAGGGTGCTTATAGAGACACAGAGTTCTGGCCCCTGAGAAAAGGGTTGACTGCTTGTCTAAAACGTTGTGCTATGAATGTAAATCTTATGTGGACAAAAACCATGAATGTAAGGGGAGGCAATGCAAGCAGTGCTATGGGCAGATCAAGGATGTAGACAAG
Source organism: Caiman crocodilus (assembly GCA_030014935.1). NCBI lineage: Eukaryota > Metazoa > Chordata > Crocodylia > Alligatoridae > Caiman > Caiman crocodilus. Next base: position 43,489,746 of record JAGPOW010003648.1, read on the forward strand.
CACCAGTGCTTTATGCCATGGATTACTAAACCTGAAATAGGGGAGGGTTACATTTTTTATGATTTTTAATGTATGCAGGAGACAGGTATGCACATACCGAATTACATTTTTGCAATGGAGTTAGCTCTAGAAAACCCCTGGGAGGATAAGACCAAAGAGACAGAGCTGACGTGGGAATTTAAGAGTGAAGAATGCCTCTCAGACTTTATCAAGGTCTTCATCGATAAAAAGTACCAGGGCTACACGTTCATAGCTCACAACACCAAAGACTATGATGGCTACTTCATTGTTAGTCAACTATTAAAAGAAAAAATGGCCGTGAATCTCATCACCCAGGGAGGTAAACTCATGTGTATAGAAGTCACCAGCCTGGATATCCGTTTCATAGATTCTTTAAACTTTCTGCCTATGAAACTTAGCAAACTCCCCCAGGCCATG
>JAGPOW010003648.1:43499055-43518098 GCA_030014935.1 Caiman crocodilus
ATACCCAGAGCTAGCCTATGAAATTCTTTGTTTTTATTCTATTCCTTTTATGGTATGAAACTGGCCTCAGGCATTACTACAAGGGGTTTGATTTCACTATGGGGGTTTGGCTTGTTAGGTGGTGTCATGGATCACTGCCCACAATGCAGTCTGCACAATTTACACTACACTGTACCCAACTATACTCTCTAATTATCATCACCATAAAAAGTTATACATGTATGCATCTGCCCTACACCTGAGATCCTGCAGCCCTGCTCTCTGCTAGAGGGATTATGCTTGTTTGTATTGCAGAAGTGCTCAGAGGCTGCAATTTCCTTTAAGGCCCCATTTGTGCTAAGTGCTGTATAAGTGGACTGGGGGCAATTCTTGCCTGACAAGCCTGCAGTCTTAACATACAAGATGGCCAATGGCACATGTCAGCCTTAGGAATAAAAGTAAACTTTTAAAATTAAAAACAGTGTCACATGCAGAGTTTTACTCCCAAAAAGGAGGAAGTACCAGAGACTATGAAATTTTCTGGGGATTTCCTTCTGGCTGTTATACAAGGTGTTCGTAGATTATGCTCAGGATCAACCTCATAAAACCTAAGTGAGACGCACACAGAGAAAACAGAGGCACAGTCACTTCTATGATTACACATAGCAGATCAGTAGCATTGCCAAGATAGGACCCAGGGGCCAGTGCTTGGCCCACTAGATCACATCACTTCTCAAGAGAAATATCTCTATAAGGGTTCAACAACCTCTGAATGGGCTCCTGAGCACCATCTCCAGAGGAGGCTTTCTTTCTTCCCTCATCCCTGCTCCTCCAACCAAAATCTATCCTGACTTTTTCCAAGCAGGGAGTTTTTCTTCACTTGTTTCCCAGTTTTCTTATGTTTTCAGAGAATACAGTCCTTGGCAGATGTTCATTTAATGGTGTGATGGGATTTGACACCCAATCCCAACAATCTCACATCCTGCCATGCCACATGTGCCTGGCTGGATGTGTGATTTCTTAGATTAACCACTTTTCTCCCTTAAACACTGCAAAATATCTGAGTTGAGGGTGCTCAGTGCTTCCTGTGAAACATTGAGCATTGACTCAGGATGCTTGATTGGAAGTTTTACTTTTAAATAAACTTTTTGTATTTGAGAAACATGAGGGGGGAGCATCTCTACAAGCCTACTTTAAAGGTAAGCCTTGTTCAGACAGAGTATCTATTCAAGCATTGTTAAAACACATATCCACATAACTCCAATGAGAGCAGCTCAGATAGATACAGCATGAGGTTGCAGAAAATTCACCTCAAAGGGATGAACCTTTAGAACTTGATAAACAATGAATGAAAGGAGATAGTAAATAGAAACAGTATCTGGAGAACTATGCTCCTGAGGAATCATAAAGGGAAACAGAAGCAGGCAGTGAATTCTGACAGTGATTTCTCAGATTAACCACTTTTCTCCCTTAAACACTGCAAAATATCTGAGTTGAGAGTGCTCAATGCTTCCTGTGAAACATTGAGCATTGACTCAGGATTGTGTCCTGCAAAGTCAGCTTTTATTTTTCCATTAAGCTTATTTGAACTGGTAATGGTCCAGTTCCTGAGACATGCAGTGGATTACAGAACAGGGACAATTCCCACTAAAGCCAACAAGGGTTGCCAGTTCTCAGCATCTGTCTGTAGAAAGAACAGAAGTATGTAGGAAGCAAGTTGGAATGCGAAGCAATGAGATCAGTGAGGGATATAAAACCAAAAGAGGTGATTGAGGTAAAGTATCTGTCTTTAGAATTTACTGTATCAGAAAAACAAATGGTGCATGCTAGAGAGGAAGAGGTTTAAGGAAGCTGTTTAATGCCACAAATTAAGTATTTTATATAAATAAACTGAGTTTGCTGACTGTGGAGAGAAAATAAATTATATCATGATTTACAGAACTGGCCTATGCCAAGCTCTTGGGAAAGTTTTTTATAATGACTAAAGGATAGCACTCAGATACACTCAGTAATCCTGATTTGACAAATTCCATTCAAGATGAGACACCTCAGAAAGCAATTTTCTTGTGCTGTGCCTTCCTACATGTTCTTGCAGGAGAACCTCATTGTGTTCTTAGATGCAGTCTTTTTCCTCATGGCCCTTTGCCTTGTTCCACTGACTGCATTAGAGGTCAAATCATAACTTGTAGGGCTATGCGAAGCTTCGGTCCCTGATTCAATTCGGCAGAGATTCAGCCTGATTCAGTGACTGAATCTGAATTGAATCAGAGGACCACTTAATCTCTCCAAATTGAATCGGAACCCTCCAAAGCAATTCAGAGAGATTTGGAGATTTGGACATAGAGACAGCTTTAAAAGTTTTTTCTACCTACCTCTAGGTAGAAGGGGCTCATGAATGCTGTGATGCTCAGGCTCATGGAGCATGCCATAGAAGTGTGGGGGGCTCCCTAATGTGCTTGGCAGCAGACCTGGAAGTGGACCAGAAGCAATTATGGCCCAATTCTGGGTCTGCTGGGGAGTGTGCAGGGCCTGCCCCGACACCTCCCCAGCTCAGTGACTGATGTCTCCTGGGCATGGGGGGGCACCCAGGGTCCCTCTGTGGCCATCACCAAGCCTGGGAGGCATGGGGACCCCCCAACATGCTCCCTGGCAGACCCAGAAGTGGACTGAAAGTACTTCCAGTCCACTTCTGGGTTCACTACCAAGCACATGGAGGGCCCTGTCTTGGGATGGGGTCTTTAAAGTTGGTCATGTTCTCCTAAGCTCCTTTGACTGTGCCAATTTGGGCCTGATGATCACCCTCAGTTCTCACCCGCCACGTCTTTGATGACAAATATGAAAATAGGGAGGCTGCCTTTAAGTCCTCTTGGACACAGTTTGATGGACGTACTGAACCCCATGGGTTCTCAGACCCCTTGTGGGTCTTGCTTTGCAATGGGTGTTTCAGAGCACGCTAGCCTTATGGGCTATATGCATGGCTCCAACCATCCCTTTACCACGCCCCTAGCCTCACAGATGGTACCGGTATTGTCTTGCCCTGGCTTCATTGTAATTCAGCCCCTTGTCCTCACTGGGCTCTCCGCAGCCCTGTCTCTGTGCCCTCTCTGGTGCTGGGGTCTCTGTGCCCCAAATGCTGTGCTCTCTCTTGCACCGGGGTCTCCACTTTGTAGTGGGCCCCAATGAGGCCTCCTCCTTCTCCAAATAGCCTCACCCAAACCACTGGTGTTATAAAACTACAAAGAAAACGTAAGCTCCTGGGCTATAACTTAACACAGGCTACTGAAGGTGTGCTCTGTCCCTTTACCATTACAGAGTATACGTTAGTCAGGCCTCTTTCCCCTCTCATTCTCAGAGGGCTCCTTCCCCATTAGCCGACGGCAGAGAATGGCTTTCCTTCGAGTCAGCTTGGGTTTGATATGGGCCCAAGGCCCTGCCCCTTCCTGCCAGCTGACCAGGTACAGGTGCTGACTAATTTCCTCTTTAGCTAGTTGCCATGGCAACCTGCATCTGGGCTCCTGCATTTGGGCTCCTCCCTGGGCTTTCCTCAGGCAGTTCCTGCTGTCCTAGGAGCTGGGCACCTTGGTGCCCTGTGACAGGCCCCCCCGCACTCCTGTGGGACTCTTCATGCACCTCAGCATCACAGTGATCATGAGCTGTGCAGGTACCTCAAGGTATGTAGAAAAAACTTAAAGCTGTGTCTATGTCTGAATCACTGATTCTCTGAATCAGCATTGAATCTTCAGGTTCAGATTAGGCCAAATCAAATCAGGAACAGTGATCTGAATCAACAAATTGAATCACTGTCCCTGATTTGGGCTGAATCCAAATCTGAATCCAAATCGAATAGGGCCCGCTTCGCACACCCTTAATAACCTGCAGTATTGCTATCTTGTAGCCCGTATTTGCTACACAGGACAGAGAATATATTTGTGACTATGCTTCTGTACAATTCACCACATCATTTTAATGACCACCCCTTTCCCAGTGAGCCTCTTCCAATGAGGAAATGGCAGATAGGTATGTCCTGATTATTAAAAAGATAAATAAGGGGGGTGGAGGAGAGGGATCGTACAGGGAAGGGGGCTCGTAGAGGAGAGGGGAAGGAGGAGCATTAGGAATCCCTAATCCTAAAACTAGTTTAGAACAAGCCTTATCAAGGATGAGGCTTGTTCATTTCCCCTGTTGTCACTGAAATTTTGAAAGATAAGGGAAGGCTGGAAAAAGTCTGGCCAATTGGCTGAGCTATCAGAGGAGGGAGATGTCTTCATGTTGTACAGAGGCTGTGTTTATTGTACCCACAGGCTGATTAAATAGTTGGATTAAATAAACTCCTCATTATGGGTACTTGGGATTGATGGAGCTCATAGAAACCTGGTTGAATAGAAGATATGTTTAAGCCTGGTTAAGAAGACTACATCAATATTTTTTTCAACAGTAAACTATTTTTGTAGTTACTATTAGAATTGGAGTTTTTCAATCAAAATATTTAGGGTTTGGTTGTCACAAGTTGAACTTTTTTCTGTTTTTGATGAAAAGTTGAAAATATTATTTATTTATTTGTATTTTATTTTTATTTCTGTAGAAACTTTCCATACGGGTGGGAAACATTTTGCTGATCAGCTGTAACCTACTTCTCAGCTCTTGGAAATGGGGCTACCACAGGTGACTATCTTTTACTTAAACTGATTATTTATTACAGATAGAACTTATAAAAGCAGATAAAAAGCAACCCCATAGGGAGTGACTGCTTTGTTCTGCTATATTATGAAAATCTTTGGCCAGATTCTCAACTTGTAAATACAAGTACTATCTTACTGCAGAATTATTTACTGTGCAGTAACACACATGTAGATGCTGACCTTGGAATAAATTACTTCTGGTCAGCCCAATCAGTATGGTGCTCCACTCTTGCCTGCTGCCTAGTCATATGGCCTGGCAGGTGCAGGAGCCTTGTGGGCCAGCCAGCTCCTCTGCCACCTGATGTAGCACTCAGCTGCCTGGGCCTGACCAAGTCGAAAGCTAAACACAGTGCAGCCCTGTATGGGAGCATACATTCAGGGCTCTGCAAGTATTGGGCATGTACCCTGCTGGTCCAGGGCTATCACCCCAGATGCTGATGCTGATCACACTGATGCTGGCAGCCAGAGCCTGAGGCTGAACCCTGTGCCCTTGGGTAGCTGTGACCAGAGCCTGGAGCTCCCCCTGGCTGCTGCAGGGAGACAGAGCAGGGTAGGAGCAGCCTCAGCCTAAACCGCTGCACCCTGGCTGCAGTCCCAGGCACACATATAGATGCTGAACCTGGGAGTAGTTTACTGTGGAGAAAATTGCTTTGAAGTTTATTCATGCACATTAATTACATGTGTAGATGCGCTCACAGTAGCCTAATATTCTCCTGCATGTTCTAGTTGCAGTATTAAAAGGTTTGTTGTGTACTTAGGCACTGTATGATTTATTCATTACAGGTAGAATAATTTATTGGCTCACAATTCCTTGGCTGCTATATGCATAAACAAAAGAATCAGACTGATGATGTTACCTTTTTAATTAAAAAAAATGATATCTACTCTATCATGGCATTTAATCATAAACTGGCATTTTGACAATTCTCTGTCTCTCTCTCCTTTTTTAAACCAAAGGTTTCGTTTTACTGTTTCTGGACATTCCCCATGGCTCCTTACTATACTTGTTCATAGCAATGCCTCATTGTTAGAGTCCTGTGGTTTAACTTTTAGCTAGTCTTCCATGGCAAAACCATGGAATGTACTAACCTTCTAGCTGGAAAACAATAAGATTTTTGTATACAAACATGGGGCATGCTATTGACAACTGATTCACAATGAATTTGAAAGCAAAGCATGATGTAAAGCATGATGATTCATTCCTGTTTAAAAGAAAAGATACAAATGACTTTTCTGGAAGGGTAAAAATGGATCCATCTGAATGAAGTGTTTGGGTGAGATGGATAGCAAGACCCCTGTACCATAAGCAGAGAGGTGAGTCAGGTAGTTGCTTGTTTATTTGCTTTTCATTTTTTGTACATGAATACCAGTGTGATCAACAAATGGTAGATTGGAGAGAACATGTTCAGTCTCAGTGGCTGTGTGTACACAAGACACTTTACTGCATAGTAGACTATTCTATTGTTCAGTAAAGTGTTAGCGTCTACACATGCATATCATTTACTGCACAACAAATTAGTCTACTGTACAGTTAGCTACTTTCTTTAAATACAGGTAGTAAACCAGCTGCACAGTAGATACTGTGCAGTAGCGCATATTTAAATGATGACCAGGAGCAAATTTGCTCCCAATCATCCCCCACACTAGGGGGCTGCAGGGGATGGAGAACTCCCTTCACTCTGTTATTTCTCAGCTCTTGGCTCCCCACAGGAGCTGGGAGCAAAGCAGAATCAGGATGGGATAGCCCTCTGTCCTGTCCTGTCCTGGCCCTGCTCAGCTCCTGGCTCTCTACAAGAGCTGGGATCCAAGCAGCACCAGGACTTGAGAGCTCCTTGCTTCCCCATGCAGCCAGGAGCTGGCCGGGAACTATCCCCCTTCTGGAACAACTACAAGCCAGCTCTGGGCTGCTCAGGGAAATTCCTACCTAGCCTGGAGCTGGCTGGGAGCTGCCCCAGAAGGAGGACAGTTCCTGGCCAGACCCCAGTTGCTTGGGGAAATCCCTGCCCAGCCTGGGGCTGACTGGAAGCTTCCCCAGAAGCAGGACAGTTCCTGACCAGCCCATGGCTGCTCAGGTAAATCCCTGCCCAGCCTGGGGCTGGCTGGGAGCTGCCACAGAAGGGGGACAGCTCTTGGCCAGCCCCAGGCTGTGTGGGGAAGCCCTACTGGGCATGGGGCTTGTCCCCATGTGCACAGGGCTGGGAGAGTTCTTCAGCAGCATCTGTCTCCCAGCCCTGTGCACATCAGGACTCCTCCCCATGTGTGCAGGGCAAGGAGATGGCTGCTCCTGTAGCTGGCAGATTTCTCCTGGCCTTGTGCACATGGGGACTGCCAGCCCACAAGCTAGGACTCCTGGGCAGCCTGGAGGTCATAGGGAGCACAGTAGGGTAGAATCAGCCTTGTACCATGCTGCTCCTATTGGGAGCAGATTTGCTCCCCCCAGGGAGCACGTGTAGATGTGTTCCCAGGGAAGACTCACTGTGCAGTATTTTACTGTGCAATAAGTCTTTATAGCATTAATACCAATGAGAATAGCCCAATGCAAATTCTTCATTGAGAACCTAGTTTCCTAATGGGATTAACTTTGGAAAGTAGCAACCACTCTTCAGAGCAGTATTGATGTCATTTTTCTACTTTAGAAAAGTTCCACGAAAATCAGTCACAATTTATATATATAATCATTCTGAAGCTATATCCTATAGTCCTTGCTCTAGATTTACTTTGACAAAACTCACATTGACATAAATGGGAGTGCTATCTGTAATAAATTTATTTGGAGCTAGAGAGATCAAAAGAGGTTCAGAGGACAGTGAGAAAGAAGGTGAGTTAAAAAATACATAAAGGTCTCTATAGACAACTTAAATTTTGGGTAAACTTATCAATAGCAAACTTGTTGACATTCACTTATCACTGTTGGTATTCATGATTATGTTAGCAATATAAAGATTTTATGCAGTGAATTTTTCTGCTTATAATTGGTATCAGATATTGATACCATCTGCTTACAGAACAGAAGTAGCATTGGCATCAGTTTCTTCCTCACATTTATATCCCACCAAGATTATACAGTGAGTAGTATTAAAAACTTAACAAATTGCATACTAACCCCTTTTTCTGGATGAGATGCCTTCACTACAACATGTGTAATAAATGTATCCCTGACAGTCTATCCATACAACAGATAGCCACTTTGCACAAAAAGAAAAAGGATATTAGATATTAGGTGGAAGGACAGGTTTGTGTTGAAGGCAGTAGATGGGGAAGAAGAAGATCCAAGTTCAATTGCTAGCTCTTCCTCAGGTTTTCCATGAGAATTTGCGCATCACATTGCCCATCTATGTGCTGGGGGGTAGTGTCTCAAGGGCATTCGGCAGTTTTCAGGTACCATGCTGAAAGAAGATACCTAGAAAGGAGAGTTGGTCATGCACATAAGATACTGATTATCAAAGGGAGATATTAGTAAATATAGAATGTAGAAAAAATAACTTAGAATAGAGGACAGCAAAGAGTAGCAACAGCCATGACTCACAAATTCCAAAAAGTGAGAAAATCCTCTGAAGAAAGAAGCAACATCTGTTACAAAGGATGCTTTCATAAGGACCTAAGGAAGTCTAATGAGAGGCATGCATATTTGTCCTAATGTAAATAAAATGCATGAAGGGTAACTATATATTTACTACAAAATGATCTCTTTTCTGGATGAAAAGATGATGGTGGAGGAAGGAAGGGAAAGAGCAGGAATTGAAATCTCTGAGAGAATGCAGAAGAAGTCAAGATATATGAACATGCAGTGACCAAAGGAATTAAAGAGGAGAGATGCAGCAAGTTTAAAATGCAGGCAGGCTAGACATGGAAAATGCAAGATGATGAAGGAAAGATCACAGACCATAGCATGGATAAAAAGGAAACAAAGATGGACTATAGTGTGTAAGAATTGAATTAAAGTATTTAAAGTGATACTACCTAGTTCCTATACACTTCATATTGCCATTTAGCCTGAGTGCCTGAACTGTCCTTGAAAACAGAGGGAGAGCAAATGACCAAAGAAGAATTCAAAGAAAGCCAGCAGTCATTGAACATAAGGTAAATGCAGAAACGGAGAACTAGAAAGAAGAAACAAATTAACCTGAGCAGTGATGCTATTTTGTGGTCTGTTCTATGATAAAGAAAGCCACTTATTATTGTCACCAAAAAGATAGGACAAAAAAGTATTCTCTCTCTCTTCCCCTCCCCCTCCCCTACCCACATACACTTTTTAGAGGTTTCTTTTCATTACCACCTTTAACCCACCACTTACAGGCCTGGAAAAAGGGCCAAAGAAACAATACTTCTGAGCTTTAGACAGCCACCAACTACTGTTATTGCATGTCTACTGCAGCTTGTTACTTACCTGTAACAGGGAGAGGATGTAGTTTCCTCTCCAAAGCTAATGAGCTGCTGCATATGATGCTGGGGAAGCAACTGAGGGATAGTGCAGTTCAAAGTTATTTGGGAATAGAAGAGATCAAGAGGAGTAACAAGATCCCCAGCTGGATTTTGGCTGGCAGTCCAGCTCTTCAGTGTGGAATCTATGGTGGAGTATGGAGCTATCACTGCCAGCTCTCCCAGTTATTTTAGGGCAGTACAGGAAGGCAGAGAACACAGAATCAGCATTCTTAAGCTTCAGCTACTGAGGAAGGTGAGTAAATATAGACAACTGCATTTATGTGGAGGAAGATACCTTGATTTACAGGATTTGTGTTTGTTTGTCAGTCCAGAAGAATACAAATCCCAACTGGTTGATAATATTTTCATAAACTCTTGTAAGTGAAACTGTTTTAATTCCAAACTTGTATTTCCTTAAGACAACCTCTTTAAGATTTGGAGGGGTGTGCTTCCCTCCCAAAGAGGGAAGAGTGGCATTGGCCAGTCCGGTGTAGTTGGTAAAGCTGGAGAAAATTAACCAATTCACAACCTGCTGGTCTGAGACTGACTGAGCTTTTATCACTGTCTATTGTGTGTCTATTTGTCCAACAATAACCAATCTTTGGCAACAGAAACATTAGCAACAGTGGAAAAGGCAAATAGTGATCTACTGTGGAAGCCATAGTGTATCTAGAAGGTCTGGGTGAGCTAAGACAGAGTTGGAGAGAATGCAGTATAGGATAGCTTATGCACTTGTATTCTGAGCTCCTTTTATCTGAAAATGTCATTTTTGATAAATAGTGCCCATTGAATATTGGGAAAAATAGCGATAGCTGGGAAATCAAAGTCAGTGAGCATTGGTGTGGAAAAAAAGAATATTGAAAAGAAACTTTAATTATGTTGGATACAGTTTTTGGATGGAAAGTACTGGCATTATCCATCAGATACTTGCCCATCCATCATTCCTTTTCATCTACCCTCACCACTGGAACATTTGAAATGCATGGTTAGCATGCCAAAAAGACACAGTTACAAATATTCTTTTGAACATTTAGGAAATGAAGGAAATGGGCTATATATCTTTAACTCACTGCTAACGGCAGCTAAAACAAATGATTTCCAATTAGACTTAAGCCGGTAGCATGCCACTACTTTCCAGAACTTTGCACCTGAAAGTATAACTAGATTTTCAGCTTAGGCAAGTAAATGCTATCCACAAAAAAGTTGAAGGAATACTGTTGTTGTTAATTTCATGTCTGAGAGTATGTGATATCACTCCCCTAATGTTTTAGTGTCAATTACTAATTTTCAAATATCCATACTTTAATTTAGTAGAAATGATAGTTACTTTCAAATGAGCATGTTTTTACTCTTGGGGGGGTTAATTTTTTTTCTGTTCTAACACCGAGGTGATTCACAGTGGGGGCATCTACATGCTCACTGTACTGCAGAGCTGACTAGTTAACTCTGCTGTAAAGCCTCACTGTCTACACATGCGGCACCAGTAGGCTGAAGTAAACTAATTAACTCTGTTGGAGGATAGTACTGCCAGACAGAAGTACTATTTCTATGGTGGAGTTATTTAATGTGCCACAATGCACATGTAGACAGTGACTGGGGCTGACTGGAGCAGGAGGGTGCTACAGTGCGGGGGCTGCCTGCTGGTCTTTATTCAGGTACACTAATTTCACATGTATATGTCCCCAGTTATAACTATATTTGAATTAGGTAGTTCTTTGTGGTAATCACAACCATCTCTGTACTAATCACATGAATACTTTCCCTGGAGTCCCCTAGGGAAAGTATCTTATAGATATTAAGACTCAAATTCCCAGTGCAGTGCACTGATGAACATAAGAAACATCTGTATGTAGTTTCTAGCATTATATAAGTATGCAATGCTGATTGTTCTGGGAGTATCTGTATCTGCTTCTCTAATAGACTCAAGGAGAAAAAAAGTGTCTCTCTAGGAATGTGGAGGATTCTACTTTCCATGATTGAAAACTTTCATTTATTAAATTATTGCAAATGAAGGCATACTTCATTTGTCTGGTAAAACAATGGACATTTTGGCTTTAATCTGAAAACATCTTTCATGAACATTTACCTGTTCCCTGTAATGTAGAATCTTTACTAGATATAACACAGCACCTTTGGATATGCTACTGACTGCCATTCTGTCAAATTGTCAACCAGGAGCTGGAGCTAAAAAAACAAGGGGGTTATTGAGTGGCAAAATAGCACACTTAGAGGTTGCCTAGTTAATAATAACCTTGAAAGAATCATCAGTAACATATACGGTGAGCCTATTTTGTTTTAAGAGCAAAAAATGATGATAGACAACTTTTTCTGAACTAATGGCCTGGAAAGATTTGCTATCTGTAAAGTAATGAAGGTAATCTTCAATTTGAGTGACTGGTATCTATAAGAAAACTGAAAATATTTGAATTAATGAGCACAGCAAGCTATAGCCAGGTATAGAGCTCAGGTATCAGTAATGAACATGGTATACAGATGTTTGGATACATTTTTGAATGTCAGTCTTGAAATGATGACAGTACATCAGATTTGTAGTATACAAAAGATTTCTAGCATCCCAAAAGATTGTTGTAAATGATGATGCTTCTGGGGTGATGGACATGTACATTTTTATTCATTATTGGTTTTATTGAGACCTGGCAACATATTTTGGTGCCTGAATAACTTAAGTCATTACTCCATGGAAGTGTAAAAGCTAAATGGGACATGAATGATTCAGTAGTACACAATTCACCTGATACTTCAGTCTTGACTTTGAGGGTCATCCTTATAAGGGTTAGTCTGCTGTCCTCTTCTGAGTGAGCTGCAACTACATGCATAGTACATTAGATGTCAAAGGGATAATACTCTTGGGTCCCTAGCAGTTGTTACACAGTGAATGGATCAATCATGCAATAAATTGCATCATACCACAGGTGCAAGTAATTTATCTTATGATCAAATATCAAAGCATACACAAAAAAGTGTTCCATTTTTAATGTGGAACATTTTGGAGTTGGTTTGTATACACTTTAATTTGAATGTATGGCACATCTGTTTGTTTAAGGGGCACATGGGGATCTGCACCTGGGGATCTGCTTCCCAGTGTTGGGCTGTTCCTTCACCCTTTCAGCATGCTAGAATGGGAGCCTAGTTTGGGGCACCCCTCCGGGTCTCAGGCACCCTGTGCATGTGGAGTTCAGGTGGATACCTCTCACTGGACATGAGCCAGCTCTCAGGAATCCAAAGGTCGGGAGTGTCTCCCTGATTCTAGAATCCTTATACTCTGGCAAAGTGAAAGGGTGGCATGGGAAGCATGACATCAGAGGCCAGTCCCCGATGCCATGATTCCCGCCATGCCTTTGAATGTCCCAAAATGTGGGGAGTTCCTGGGTTCCTCATGCTGGCAGACATACAGTGGAATTTGACAATTTTTTTGTTGGATCCCAAAATCATGCATTCTCCCATGCACATTTGGTACAGCATGACACGTGATTTTGGGGATCCAGGACACATTTTGTCAGATCCCATCATATGATTAAATTAACATCTGCCAGGGACCTTGGGCTCAGCCAAGACTCTACAGCCTTGAGAGAGGAAAGGGTGTGACAACCTAATATTTTAATTTTTTGTCTTATTTTTTCATGAGCTTACAAACCAGCAAACGCCAAAGCAGAATACATAAATATTAGAGCAATATATCAAACAAAAACACCTTGCATCTAAATATTGGAAACCTTCAATGCTCAAGTCACATTCTTCTGATTAAATGTCTGACATCTAGGGCACCCTGAAAATGTATTTTGATTAAAATCTATGATATCTGATAAGGTTTCTAGTATCTGAAAGCAGCCAATGATTGAACTTCAGCTCTGAAAGATATATTTCTTTTATAGATGGTATGAAATCTAGTCAGGAGATCAGCTCTTCTAGTACAGTCTTTCAGCCCTAATTACGTTCTAAACTAAACATTTTCCAAAACTAAAGTTAGTTTACACTGGGAATCAATGGCAAGATACTGGAAAAAGCTGCTTCAAGGACAGCTTTGTTTCTGAAGAGGATTTGTCTATACTGACAACGTCAACCCAGAGTTATCCTTAACTACCCAAGTCATATGAGCTACTCTTTTTTTATTCCCACTGTATCATGACTCCTGCACAAAAGCTGTCCAAATTGTGCAAGCACAGCAATTAAGACGTATTCCAGGTCCCATTGCAAAGCAGAGCCCTTCTAGGAACTGGTTTCTGAGCTATTTCTCTCTCTTGGGCTTATCTGCACTTACAGGTGGTAAACAGAAGTGGGGTACAGAAGGGCCAGAAGTCAGGAACAAGGGATTGCAGTATTATTTCCAGTGGACTTATTTGACTGAGGTTTGCCATGCCCAAGTGTATTCCAGAAGCACTGCTGGTAGTGGTGGGCTATGAGTGAGCAGGGTTAGGGTTGAATTCCTACCTAGAAGTTCAGTAGTGTGTTTAGGATTGGGGCAGACTGTGGGTCAAATGAAGGCAATTACAATGTAAATGGACAGCAGATGTCTTGAGAGTGGCCTTCAGGTTGATCCTGTCAGTAGAACCAGAGGATCATAGGAATTGGCTCATGGAAAGTAAGGCTTATAGGGACCTTATGTGGCCATCTAGTTCAGCCCCCTGCTCAAGACAGGATCATCCCTGACTAAATCAGCTTAGCCAAGTGTCTGTTGAACTTTTGTGAAATTTCCATCCCTAGAAATTTTCAGCTTGTCTAGGTAGCCCGTTCCACTGCTTGACCACTGTCCAATTCAGAAAGTTCTTTCTTATCTTCAACCTAAAATTTCCTCTGCTGCAATTTGAGGCCATTGCTCCTACTTCTGTCCACTGTAGCTACAAAGAAAAGCCCATCTCTATCCTCTTTACAAAAATCACCTTTTGTGTATTTGAAGACTGTTATCAAGTCCCCCCTCACTCTTCTTTTCTCCAGACATAGCTTTACCCTCTATTCCTCTGTAAAGGAAAATTTGTTGCTGTTGTTGTTTCCCATCTGTAATACAATAAGATGCAGAGACCTTGGCTAAGACAGCCTCCCAATGCCAAGCAATTAGGAAACGCATAGTTCCTCTCTCAAAAATATAAATGGACAAGATAGGCAAGAGGGGAAACAGGAAAAACAGAGGAATGAAATGATCTGCTGAAGTATTAGACCCAGGATTTTAAGTCAGGTCCTGCAAACAACAGGCTACTGACTGGGCCATCAAACTACTCTGCCACTTTTCCACAGTCTCCAGTAGGCTTGCACCGTATTTTGTAAACAGGATGGTTCTACTGCTATTACATGAAGTTTTCTGCTATATCCTTATTTCCAAGTAGCTTTATTCCTAAGAAAATCTGCAAAGCCAGAATGTCTTTTTGAGCAGGCATATCCACAAGTCATTTTTAAAACATCCAGATGGCAAATGATCTTCTTTTATGCTCCTGTTATTACTTTTTGCTAAGTGACTATCTACTGTGCTGCCTGATGAGGAACAGTACATACTTGCATTTTTTGATATTCCATTCCAGTTAAATGACCTCTGCAATTCACTGTCACATTTTGAGAGGAGGTCAGTACTGAAGACAACATATTATGTTGCTAGTACTGTGCAGTCATAGCTGAAGGGCAAGAAAAAACAAATGGGATCATTGACAACATTAGTACCTCCACTTCAAGTACAAATTGCTTATAATCCATCTGTGTCTCTAGTGTCAGGGAGTTATTTGCTCCAGAATCAATAGTTTTAGGACCTGATATTCTGAGGTACCTGAGTGGAAAGACAGATGATAAAAATGTAATGAAAATGTAAGCATAGCTGAAGCCTTGGTATGCCTTCATTTTTCCATTTTCTCTCTATGCCTGTTTGAAGAGTAGGATAGCTTGACTTAATGATGCAGTTTCAACAAGATCTAGAAGATTAGTTATAGCATGGCTCATTGGGAAGGAAAAAACCTGTTAGACTCCATGATGTTGTTAAATATTATGGCCGAATTCTGCTGTCCTTTGTACCATGTTAAATACAAAGTATGATTCTTTAGGTCCTTTATTAGGTGTGGAGTCTTCTTTTTGGTTTGCTGGATACCAGGTATGGGGCTTGATTATATTCTTAGGAAGCTTTATGGTAAAAGTCCGGATGACTTAGATGGCATAGGAGTAGGAAGTCAATGGCCTTCACGATAATCTCAAAGCTGATCTGTTCCTTTGGTACTTGGAGAGGTGTTCTGTAGGGTTTCTGGATCAATGCCTGTGAGAACCACCTGTTGGCACCATGCCATTTTGTAAAGGGGTTGAGTTTAATTGTTTAAAATATTTTGTGTCTGTTTAGACGGTGAATTTACCAATCTGCGTAGAAATTAATTTTACCTGGAGATTGCTTCTCAGGACTTTTTAAATAAAGAAAATATAAAATACTAATTAAATTAAGTAAAGTGTTAAAATGTACACTACATTCAAAGGGGCAATGATCATTTAATCTACCAACTCTGCATGTTGTGTATTCAAGTGCTACACCTGTCTGATACACCTGTCTGCTGTGAATTATTTCTACTATGAATAATAATAGTGTTCTGATACTCAGCTGTATTGCATTATTATGAGGCACAGCCTTGAAAGACAGACAGGAACTAAAATATATAGGACGAGCATGGATAGGATATGAATGGAATCTCCCTGCATCCACTATTTATCCAAGATTTAGGCAAGATCTGGTTCAGGCTTGACAGTGCAAAAGGAGTTCACTGAGCAAAGAGATACTCTATCACCTTGAAGAAAATTTCTACTGTGCTAACTATATTATTTCCTGAATGTTCAATCTTTGTTTTCCCTCTTCAGTGTGAGCCTCTGTAAATCATTTAACCTTTGGTCCCCAGCATTTAATTTTGTGCTCTATAGAGATGCTAGTAATCTCATTTAATTACCTTATCCATGTTTCTAGGCTTAATTTTTATGAACATTTTCCAGTGTGTGGTTTCTTCATCTACGGTGAATTCCTGACTTTATGGGGACACCATACATCATTCCCTTAGAGATTTAAACCAATAACAATAAAAAAAAAAGAGCTTACGATGTCTGCTGGTGCCATGTCTAATTACATCATTAAAAACCCTAACTGTCTCTAAGGGTTTATACACGAACATTTGCCAAATATAAAATTTGAAGACCTTGGTTCTAAACAAGAAATTTTCATTTTGCAACTAACAATAGCACAGTGCAACATGAACTTTATGTGCCATTAAGTTAAAAAATAAGTGAGAAATAACACGGAGGCACACCTTGCATCACTTTTTATTCAAACAGAACATTCACCCTTAGCTAGAATCCTGTAAGTTTTGTTTCATGCCATCAAACCCCAACCACTGACCTTCATGTCAATGAAAATATAAGGGCTTCTTCTAGCACAGGATGCTAGGTGTTCTCATTCAATATTCATTTATATTATTTTCCTGTTGAATGATATTAGACTGTCTAATAGGCCAACAGTAGGGGTATTTTTCTTTTCTTTTCTGAAATGATACCATGTATGGTTCCCTTACCTTACCATCAGGTACTGTCTTTGATTTCCATTAATTTTCACTTTGTTCTCATTTTCAACGGCTAGGTAACTTCATTTAATCAAATTCACATAGTACCCTGAGATGAATATTATTTGGCACTTTGGATAGGTTAATGAACCTGAACATGTTGGCTTGTATCTCATGTGTAAAAGGAGACAGTGGGCAATGACTGGGTTATTTTGAGAGGAGCCTCCAGCTAATTCAGGGCTTTCTGATGCCTAGTAAACTGAAAAAGAAAATGACAACATGGGAATCAAGGAATGAGTCTCAGAGAGCTGTGTACAGTCTAGCAGCAAGCTGGAAGCAGGCTAAGGAAGGGAGGTCAGGGATCAGGAGATTGCCAGAGAGTTGGAATCAGCAGACTGAGTAAAGAACTAAAAACTTGCTGAACAAGGAGCAGGCTGGAGCTGTCATACCCTCTACTGCCATTTCTAGACTGCAAGCTTACTGTGCCTGGCAGTAGTACCCTCAAACATGCTGGGCTGCTCTGTGTGGGCTGTATCCTCAGTGGCCAGCCATGTAGCCATGTCTGCACAGTGCTGGAAGGGTAATTAGCATGCATGTTGGCTAACAGATGCTGTTATTCAACAGTGCTAATAATCTTGCCTGCAGTGCTGGACAGAGGCAGCTACACTGCTTCTGGTTTAGGAGATCACCTGTGTACAGCAGCGAGACATGGTTGATGGTGCTGCTCTTGAGCACTTTACAGTCTTGTTGTGGCTTCATATTGTTAGCTAAGATCATGGGCAACCGGTGCTGCCTTTGTCAGGGAGGCACATCTCCCCCCGTGCCCGTAACTAGCCAGTGGCCAGGGGGATGGTCCCTGCAGCCGAGATCACTGCAGCCACTTCCGGAATTGGCTGCAGCCACTTCTGCTCCCTGGCCAGCTCTTGCAGGGGGAGCACCGGCCCTCCCACCTGTCTCCCTCCCCCATTTTTGCCTAAACGGTGAGTGCGGCTGGTCAGAGGGCACACCAACACTCTCAGGTGCACACTCATGCACCCACCATGCATTGCCACTGGCTAACATGATTGCTTCCTGCCACCTTTTGTAAAGAATCCAACTTAATTTACTCAAAGCATCCAAGTGATTCTTGAAAATCTACTAAGACCTGGCGTAAAATGAACCTGCTGCTTGGCATGCCCTGAGCTCTGACACGGAAGTTTATAGCACTTGTACCTAGAACTGACTGGAGAGCAGAATTTCCCTCATGATAACATTTTTGAAGAGGAAAAAGATCATCATAAGATGAAAAGGAAACAGTTCTCAAACACTTCTGTTTTGCGATAATGGAGATGGAATTTTTTTAGTTCATGTTCTATAGGGCCTAAGCATCCATCAGAGAGTCGACTGAGATGATGGGCTGCTTGGGGACTGAGTGGCCTGACAGCTCATCAGTTGGGTAGCCAAGTAGTTCTGGAAACCTATAAGGAAGTGGGGCTGGAAAGGTGGGGTTGGTAGGATGGCTGTTGGCCAGCTAATTGTCTGGCCAGTTGACTGGGTTTCTGTCAACATTTTGGACAAAATGAACATGCCCTTGAGTTAATTTAATTTATATAGAATTTATATTTTCTGGTGGAAAGGTGGTAGAGTTTTTACCTGTGATGGGATTTTTATTGTTCTCCATATGAGATTTAACCAAGAAACTTCTTTATTCTACCAGTTACACTTCATGCAGTGTGCTTGGTTATACTTCCTAGCAGTGCCACCCTTTTCAGCTGGACTCTGAGATAGACATTTGCTGGTCAGCTTAAGGAGGTCGAGGACGAGGGATGTCATTGTCATGGGGGATTTCAATTGCCCAGACATCTGCTGGGAGGAGCAGTCGGCCAAGTCAGAGAGGTCCAGGAAGTTCCTGGCGGAGCTGCAGGACCTCCACTTGGTCCAGGAGATGCATGGCCCCACCAGAGGGGATGCGCTGCTGGATCTGGTCCTGGTCTCGGGGGACGATCTGGTTGCAAGGCTCCAGGTATGGGACTCCCGGGGAGACAGCGACCATCACCTGATAGAATTTGCTGTCCGACACAGTGTAGATAGGGCCCACACTAGGACTAGGGTCCCAGACTTCAAAAGGGTCAGTTTCAGAAAGCTCAGGAGGCTAGTCGATGAGGAGTTGTGGGACTGGAGGGTTGAGGACATGGGCGTCCACGAAGGGTGGGCGTTCCTCAAGGAGATGATCCTCCGAGCCCAAGGGGCGACTGTTCCCGCCCGATGCAAGATAGGCAAAAGTGCCTGGAAGCCCCCGTGGCTTAATAGGGATATTCGGGGGACCCTGAGGGCAAAGTGGGAGGCTTACTATCTTTGGAATAAGGGAGCAGCCTCCAAAGAGGAGTACTCCTCTTGTGCTCGGGAGTGTAGGAGGGCTGTTAGGAAGGCCAAGGCAGGAGTAGAGCTTCACCTGGCGACT
>JAGPOW010003648.1:43526654-43561283 GCA_030014935.1 Caiman crocodilus
GGCTACGGGACCTGAACCTGTTCAGCCTTCACAAGAGAAGGCTGAGGGGGGACCTTGTGACTATCTATAAACTCACTAGGGGGGACCAGAAGGGTTTGGGGGAGACCTTATTTTCCCCACAGGATAACAAGAAATAATGGACACCAGTTGTTGGAGAGTAGGTTTAGATTAGACATCTGTAAGAACTACTTCACAGTTATGGCAGCTAGGATCTGGAACCAACTTCCAAGGGAAGTGGTGCTGGCTCCTACCCTGGGGGTCTTTAAGAAGCAGCTTGATGCCTACCTGGCTGGGGTCTTTTGAGCCCAGTTTTCCTCCTGCCCAGTCAGGGGGTCAGAGTTGAAGATCTACAAGGTCCCTTCCGACCCTACTTCTATGATTCTTTGAAGCAGGCGCAGGACCTCTGTGTGAGGGCTGCCCAGAGCACTGCTGCACCATGAAGCAGTGGGAGGCACTGGAGTCCTCTGTGGGCAGCATGAGAGATTGTGGTGACACAGGTGTGGGGACCCAGCCACAGGAGTCTGCCCAGGCCAGCCACTGGGGACCCAGCTAGTGGCCTGACGAGGTTACTGACTTTCTGACCATTTGGGGCCAGGAGGCTACACTGAAGCAGTTCACCGAGGGACACGAGAATGAACATATTCACCAGGTGATTTCTGTGCAGATGGCCAAGCAGAGGCATGCCAAAACATGGCAGCAGTTCTGGAGCAAGGCCAAGGCATTGCACAGGCAATTTCATGTGGTGTGCAATGCCAACCACTGCTTGCGGGTAAGGTGATCCACCATGGCATACCATGATGAGCTGGCTAGAAGCTTTGGCCCTATAGTCATAGATCCCGCTCTGTTACTTCTTCACAACCAGGGGAGAAGCGGAGCCTGTACAACCAGCCCTGTGACCTATGATGTTCAACCTGCTGAAGTTCAGTTTGATTTTCAAACAGCTTAACCTGTACGTAAGTGCTCGAGTCCCCAGAGGCAGACCCCTCCTTCAGGCCTGCAAAAGCACTGCTGCCCAGCTATGCCAGGAGTGATGGCAAGGAGGGACTCATGATACAGGCAGGACCTGTTGCCACATCCAGGTCCGAGGCAATGCTGTAGTGACAGGTCCCTTGGCTCCTGCATGATACCAGGGGAGCAGAGAGGAGGCTGAAAAGTGGGCCAGGGTCTCATGCAAGTTGGCAGAGACAACACCCTGGTGGCCTTTCCACCAGGTCTCACTACCATCTGAGGCCAGGTCAAACGCCAGCTTCTCCCCCTCTCCGCTCAATCCAAGGCTCAGGAACTATAGTCTTCCAGCCAAGGCAACTGCCTGTCACCACAGCTCAGTTCCACACAGGACACCAAGAACTGGGAGCCTCCCCTTGCTTCCCCTTCTTTCTCCCCTGGGCTGCTTCTCCTTGTGTCTTGCATGTGCCCCAAGCCCATCTCCACCACCACCCTCCCTCCTCTCCCAACTCCAATCTACTTCCATGCTGGGGGCCCTTTTTTTGCAGGAGCAGGACAGCTTCTCCACCTTGCTAGCACTTCCAGCTGGATGGAGATGGTTCCAGCCATGAGGACAGTGGGGATGTGGTGGCATCACCAGGGCTATGAGCCTGTCAGGCTACAGCTCCCATTGTAGCTGGTGGCTGAGGGCCCAGGAGGTAGCCCTGCAGCAGCTAGAGGCAGAGATATAAGGGAGGAGTGGCAGCTGGCCCGGGACAGCTATGAGGAGCTGAGGCAACTGTGGGCCTCCATTGACACTGCTGTCCAGGAGGAGCACAGGGTGTTGTAACAGCTTCTAGCTGTCCTCCCTTCCCTGGCCAATCCTGCTTTTGTGCCCCAGCCTGTGCCAGCCCCAGCACACGTGCCTGGTTCCCCTGGCCAGCCTACACCTCCACCACCAGGGGCAGGGCCTGTTTGGGAGCATTTTGTCTGGCTGGTGGCTCAGCTGGCACCCTAGCAGGGCTCACAGACCTGCCATGACTGTTGAAGGATGCTGCTTCTGCCTCCCCACTTCCCAGACTTGGGCATAGCTGCAGTGGCTGCACCTAAGGAGGAGTGCCCACCCTCCTTCCTAGAGCAGCTATGGCCCTGGTCACATTGGCGTTGCCTCCACACATGGGGTGGTGCACACGAGGTGGAGGCCAGGCTTCAGCTGAGGAGCTGCCAACCCCTGATTCCCCCCTCCCTGTGCCTGTCTGTAGTGTTTCTTTCACCCCTAAGAAACCTCTCTCTTTCCTCTGGTGCTTGTGTAAATAGTTTCCATTTATTTCTGGTTTGGAATGGGTTTGTGCATGGGAAGGGGGACTGGGTGAATGGTGGTGGGGTTCTGGAAGGTCTTGCTTGGGGTACTGTTGACATGTTGAACTGTTGGTTTTGGGGAAGTTTTGGTGGGAGGGAAGGGGAATAAAGTTGCTTTTCTTTTCACAACAGCCACACTGCCTATGTTGTTGTAATCCTGGCAGTGGGTGGGGATGGAGGCCCCTGGGTGGATGGCCTGGTGCAGGTGGTGAGAAGGCTGGTGCCCTACTCAGGGGGGTGGGTTTGCAGATGGGAGGCAATGACTATCTCTGCTGCTGCTGTTTCTGGATGCACCATGATACATTTGTGGCTGGATGCAGGCATGGGACTACAAATCCAAGGGGGTGGATACTGTAACAGGTGGTAGTGGGTCTCAGCAAGGTGGCAGTCCCTGCTGCACGACTGCTGCAGTGGGTTCAGGATACAGGGGCAACTCTAGGTCAGGGCTACTGCAGTCATCCAGCTAGCACCAGGGATCCAGTGTCCCCAGACACCAATCAGTCAGGCCTGAGAAGCTCCTGAGGGCAAGTAGCCCTGAAGTGCTTACTAGGCCACCAGTTTATAGTGCTGTAGTGTTATAGGGCAGGCACATGTGCTGGCCCCAGCCTCCAGTTCTCCCTGGTTGAAGAGCTGGGAGAAGCTGGGCAAGGGCAACAATTTGTTCTGGGACAAAACGCACATTCAGGTGTGTTCACTGAAGCACAAATTACTGGCACAAATTTGTGCCACTACAAGTGCACACCTCTGCATGTGTGGAAACCCCTCTTCCCCCAAGTTATTATAGAGAAGGTGATCATAACCTCCTCTTAAGCTAAAATATGTATTATCAGGTTTGTAGCATGTACTATCTCTGTGTATTTACACATACTACATTTTGCACAAAATTTAAGGTTGAATAGCTGCATTTTCTATCAGTTCAATCACTGTTGGAACTAAAAGTTTCCTATGAAACTAATGAGTCTCTGGATGTGCTTAGGAATTATGATGTTTAGTGGAAAGCTGGATGAGTTGGCAATTTTCTGGATTGTTACCAATTGGGTTGATCACTGGGCAGTATCACTTTAAATTATATGCGAGTCTCTTGGGTGCATATAAACATTATGTTTCAACTGGTGGAATCACACCAGTTGAAATGATCTATGAACAAGCATTTCAACCATTTAAAAAATGGCTGATAGCTGTTTGAAAATCGAACTGAACTTCAACTGGTTGAACATCAACTGGTTGATTTGAATATTTGCATGGACCTTTCATGAGCAACTTCTGTTTCGGAAGTGACCTGAGTCCTGTTACAGTAGTAGTGTATCAGTAACTAGATCTTGTATTTTTGACACAGTAAAAGCAATTATTGGACCCACTGTGCCTGTGTAGTTCCTTTGCACTGTGAAAAAAACAAAAGACAACAATGTTGCTAGAAAGGGGAGGTAAACAAGTAAACAAAGGTTTTTTTTTTGGTGCATGACTTCCAAAAAGGTTTTAGACTGATGCCAGGATTAATTTGTATCCATGAATTTCAATAGTATTTCCATAGGTTTGTGTGTTACAACGTGATAGATTAAATTCCATAAGTGATGCAGTTGTTCCCCCATGCATTTTGGTTATTCTTTGTACTAGTGGCAATGCTTTTGCTATTCAGGGACAGTGAGTTAACACTCATTTTAAGAATAATTTTTCCAGCAGTATTCCCATAACTCATGCTACAATGATCTTCTCATTAGCCTATCAAGATGTGTCTTTGTACATACTGTATAAGAGAAGGTGTCATGTTTTGGCAATGAAAAGTTGCTCATAAACTAGAAATGAATTTAATAGAGAATTTGTGAGGTGTTTACATGTAGGGAGTCAATTGTCTAATACATCACCATGATAAGTAGCAGACGTGTCCTACCCCAAAGCAGTTTTAAATATGCTACCAAATTGACCATATTTATTTTAAGCTGCAAATATTTCTTGTGCCTATTGGCCCCTGTCCTGTGCTTCATGAATCTGAATAATTGTGGTCAATTTATTTTGTCTCTAATAGTTTTATCTGCAAAGGGCAGTCTAAATGGGGATGTACAGGTGGTATAGTCCCATTTGAATAAAGACATTCCGGTCACTTGAAGCTTGATGAGGAAACCCAAATCACCCCTGAGCAAAAGCTGCCAAACTATCTGCCAAGTTATCTAACTGCCAAGTTATCGAGGATCAATATAATAAGTATAAACAAATATCCTCTTGCTTCCTTATTCTGGTCTTCCTCTTTGGGAGGAAGAAAAAATGGATGAGAACTTTGGAGAATGTTTGAGATTGACGCTGTGTGAAAAAGTAGTGGAGATGATGGTGGAACTAGAGAGATTTAATTGCTGCTTCTTATTGTGACTTCAGAGAGATGAGCAAAAGACAATAGTTCAGGAAAAAGAGCTTTTGTTTAAGCTGTATCAAAATCTTATTATTTAAGTGAACCAAAAGATTGTGAAAAATATGGGGAGTGGCTTTCAGGTACACTGGCCAGTTTTTGCAGATCCCCCTCTGGGATCTGAGACACTACTGTTATCTCCAAATATCAGTCCAGAAAAAACAAAGGTATCTCTGCTGGCCTTACCACTATGTTACTACAGATAAACACTGTTATTGGTAATAAGAATTGTACATGTTCATGTTGGGACTTGATAACTGCTGAGCCTTATTGTTAGCCTCATGTTATATTCATTTTCTGTCATTTTCCATCGTACCTCTTTGGAAGTGAAGATGTTAAAAGATTCAGCCTAATGGGGGATGGATTTGCACCATGGGTTTTGCTCTAGAATGGTCATTCCGGTAAGGAAAGGCAACTTTCAAAAGTAATTGGGGATCCAGATTAGCACTATTAGAGAGAGCTGCTTTGGGGAATGCTGAAGCAACTCATCATTTGGGTGCTTTGTGTATACCCTCACCTCCCAGCCAGTAACGCCCAATGTGAGGAAGATCTGATTGACTTACAGCTTTTTGATCAAGGATGCTGTGGCCACTGCAGCTTCTATCCAGAGTGGCTTTTGTCTACCAGGAGCCTTGCCCCTAGATGCTGGCAAAGGTTAGTTTAATTCAGGGATGAATCAAGGGTAGCATATTGTGGTGATTTGTTATCTTACTGAACAACTTTCCCCTCTTTATATAGTCACAAACCCAAGCCCCAAACATCTTCTTTATATAAACCTTGCCAAGTAATAGCATTATGGTCCTGCAGCAAAACAAATGCTTTAGGGTGTCAGTTCCAGGGAGACTTTCTACAGAATGGTGCTATACATTCTATAGGATTCATAACAAGAAGCTCAAACTTAGTTTGACCATTTTGGCTTTAAGTCTGATCATTGAGTCACTAGTCATACTCCTAAACTTAATAATGAATTTATGTGATCTTTATATGATCCATTTTTACCCCCGTTCAGATCAACGAGAGTTTTGCCATTGGCAGCAGAATTGGTAATATTATGATTTGCCATAATATTAGAAGCATTAAAGCAAAGGTATAGAATTAACATGCTAAGTGACACCAGAATTTTATTAAAATCAATAAAGGTAATGAGTGAGTCTTACAAAACCACATAAGAAGAGAAATATTTTCAGTATAGCTAATTTCCATATAATTAGCTAAAACAAGCTAATATAATTAGCAAGTAACAATTTATTTTATGAGCTCATTAGCTAATGCTAAATTAATATGGATTGCTTTAATTATGGCATAAGAAATTCACATGACTAAGAGTAATTCTGCTGAAGACAACCAACTCTGTGGAAGTTACACCAGGGAAATCAAAATATAACTTCTGTTGAGGTCAGTAGAAAGATTCTCACTGACTTGAACGAGACACGGTTTTGGTCTTGGGATCAGTGGTACAGGTCAGTATGAACATATGAACATTATGGATTGCAGATGTAAAGTCCCCATAACTACATCAGCTATACATGCAAGTCGAAATACTACTGTCCTGAAGTCAAGGCCAAACTCCTGTTGACTTTGGTGTGGCAGAGATTTCATCTATATTGTTTCATTTTTCTATGCTTAATACAATTGTTGTGACTTTTATAAAATCTGTGGCCTAGTGATTAGGAGACTCACCTGGGAGGGTTGAGGTCTAGTTTCAGTCCTTGTCCCTTGGACTCTTTATTCATTTTACATTACAGTCATTGGATGAAGTCAGTAATAATTTGAGGAGCAGGGTTTAGAATTCAGGCCTCTTCCCTTCTAGCTAAGTACCCTTGATTATAGCCAACTACCAGGCCATAGTAAGGCTCTTTACTTGCTCTCCTATTGGTTCCTTGACTGTAGCATCCTTGACTGCTCAGTGACTCAGCTGTTTCAGTAGAAAGTGTGGAAGATGCTAAGGGTATGCGAAGTTACACCATCAGTTTTGTTTCCTGTTTCGACCTGTTTCTAGGTCAAAACAGCAAAATCAAAATGGAACAGATATGGTTGAAACATCCTTGAAACAAAATGAGGCAAGTTGAAACGTTTTGCCGTTTCAACGCTGTTTCGACGTTTCACCCATAGGTGATAATGGGGAAGTTTGAAACAGCCTATAGTTTTGTCATTTCTGGCAAGATTTCGATGAAACGTGCAGGAATGGTAGCCTGTTCTGAGTGTGCCAAGTTTCAAGGAGATACGAATGGTTTCCATTCAAGGAGCAATGGTTTTGCTGGAGATGCATCAATTGATGCATGCCAGCATATTGTTGGCCCTGCTGGCTACAGCATCGCACTGCCAGCTCATGTTCATACTGTGGCCAATAATTACTCCCAGGTTGTGGTGGCAAGTGATGGGGCATCTTCAGTTCTGCTGCCTGATGAGAGGCAGCAGTTGTACAAGCTCTTATGTCACGAGTTTTGTCTGTCAGCAGCTAAGGGTGCAGGGCCCCACAACACCCCTGCACCTTTCTCCTTGACAGCTGGCAGGCTTTGTGGCTGCAGCAGAGCCTAGTAGCTAGGCTTGCAGTAGTCCCCCCTCACCGCCACCCCTCCAATGCCCAAGACACACACAGTTGCACAAGCACCCATGACACGAGTTTTGCCTGCCAGTGGCCAGAGGTGAAGGGCCCCAGGACCCAGAAGCCTCTGCACCTATCTCTTTGACAGCTGGCAGGCTTTGTGGTCTCAGCAGGGGCTAGCAGGCCTGCAGCTTTCACCCTGCTGTGCCTTAACACTCATAGTGTCACCCATGTCACAAGTTTTGCTTGTCTGCAGCTTGAGGTGCACTTCCCCCAAAACCCTTGTACCTATCTCCTTGAAACTTGGCAGGCTTTGTGGCCTTAGCAGGGGCTAGCATTCTGACAGATTTGACTCTGCTGTGGCTTAACACATGAATGTGACATGAAATTTTTTCTCAAGACTTTGGGGTATAGTTTCTCTGACCCCCTAAATCAATCTTCTTGAAACTTGGCATGTTTCATGGCCTCATAACAGGCTACTATTTCTGCAAGTTTAATCCAAATCAGGCCAGAAATAACATAGTTATAGCCTTTTTTGACCTTCCCCATTATATCCTATGGATGAAATGTCAAAACAGGGTCGAAAGGGCAAGACGTCGTTGACGGAACGGAAAAGAACAGCCGTTTCAACTCAAAACAAAAGTCAAAATGGAAAACTGTTCTGTCAAAATGTTGAAATGATGGTTGGAACAGAACGCTTCTGTTTTGCGCAGCTCTAGAAGATGCCCCCTTCCCTTCTCTCTTGTCCTGCTCTTCTATAGTTGGATGTTTAAGATATATTCCACAGTGGGCGCTCTTGCAATGGGATGAAGGTTTGGTGGGCAGTGTTGGCACTGGATTTATGACTGAGATAAATCTACTAGGTGGATCCAAACCCTCAGACCAACCATGACCTTTCCATTTGATAAAGCAAATATTATTGATACAAGGTGATAGCAGATAAGAATAATGCAAACAATTCTATATCTGCCAGTCCTAGAGTTGTCATCAGAGGGAATGTACTCCTGGCCAGTACATAAGTTTCACCCTGAGATTCCTTCTTAAATGTCAGATGTCAACACCTTGGAGGTTGAAGGCTGAGGCCCACCCCACCTCAGTTGGGTGGGTGAGATGGGCTAGTGGTGTGTCTTCTGTTCATGGTGGCCTTCAGTTTTCCTCTTGGGGACCGTTTGCTGTTCTGAAGTTCCTCGTTTTGTATCCTCTCTCCACTCAGATGACTCTTCATTCTTTGGCATCTTAGATTGGTTTCCCTGTGGTCATCATACTATCCACGTTTTATTCTGTCAGCATATTCCTTTGTTCCAAAATATCCATCACATGCACACATCTTAATTTGGTTATTTACCAGTCTCTTAATTTGGTCCATCCACCAAAACCAGAAATCTCAAGGGCTCTGCAGTTGAGTACTGTGACCTGGCATCAAAGCTATAGAGTCCCTTATCTCTGTTTTGGGTATACTGTTCATGTTATGCAGCTTCAGAGAACAGTGTGGTACATATCCTCAATTTCCCAGCCTGTTTGTCTGCTGGCTTCAGACACAGTGGGCCTTGAAGGAAACTTTGTCACAAACAGACTTTTTAAAACTAATTAACTCTTGCCATTCCCATGGACCCTTGTTCTAATGCAATATCTATTTTACCTACAAGCCAATTCCAAAAAACAAACCTTGAAATATCATTTTCTATTCATCAGGCAGAAGGGAAGAGGGGGCTTACTCTTACTACCTGGCTATCTGCTTTCATCACTAGGGACGTTTATATACGTGCTGGGGTGGTGATGGGGAATGGAAGGGAAGGAGGGAGGAACTGCTTTAATTAGAGTGGCTCCGAGAATCATCCTAATTAAAGTGCTCAGATTGTCACATGTATCATCTTCCTTGTGCTGAAAAATGGTGATAGGGGCACTTTAACTAAAGATCATTGAATGAGCTTTAGTTAAAGCATTCCTATTGCCATTTTTCAGTGGGGGATGCTGATACATGTGATGCTAAAGTCTCCTGGAGTGTGGTAATTACCACACTCCAGGAGCATCTATTAATCGAGTCTGCTCCAATGCACTGTAATTACAAAGCATCAGAGCAGCCTCCGTGCATGTGTATTGGTGCCCTACGTTATTGGTGGCACCATCTCAGGGTGTGTTTTGAATGAAAGCAAGAGCAGATGTCCTTGGTTGGCTTAAGGTGTGTGCATGAGGTGAGCTCTGAGCACACATAATACATTTGGCCCCTGCAGGGACCATTTTGCCTCATCTCTGGATGGCAAAAGAACTTACATGAAAGTTAAATACCTGGCTGCTCATACTGAGGGACTTTTTGTGTGTACGAGAGCCTAATCTTCAGTGCCTAGGGACTTTTGCAGTCCAAAATGGAGGTATATTTAGGGCTAGGTGTTTTAGATAACTTTTTCTTTTGTCTTCAGCACCTGGAACCCACCTTAGTACCACTTTAGGTACATATAATGCTTCTCCTGGATCTCATGTTCAGATAGTTATCTAAAGGGGCAAAGCGTGGTTTTATGGTTTTGAAATGGGTGTCTATAGACACATGGCGTTGGCTGGATCTTTTTCTTTGTAATATTTTTAGTCATCTAATCATTAGACATCTAGGCTGCTTGCAGATGTTAATGTAACAAACAAATTGTGCTTTACCGGAACAAGTAGTACATAGGTTCCACCTGTCTCTGCAGTGTCTTTTTAGATTGAGTGGGCTTTTTGGTACTTTTGTCTAATAGTTGATTCAATCAGCTATTATATAAAAGTGCCAAAAAAGCCCCACTAAAGCACCCAGTCTGTACAGACGTTGGGTGAGCTAGGTCCAGCTAATGCAACAGCTCTTTTGGGCATGTGTGGAGTTTGAAGTGCCTTTTTTTTAAACATCTGCAAGCAGTTTTAGTCACATCTGCGGAATCTTCTCTCCTTTTTTGGCATTAGCATTTTTGTGGTTGCCCCAGAGCTCACAAATGGCCAAAGCTTTAATATTTCCAGCGCTAGTACTATTGCCTTTTGACTGTGGTGTACAGATTTGCAGGATGGCTTCTGTTTTATGAAAGGGGAATCTTCAATATCAATGCAATATTCTGTTCTCTAGGGCACATCCTACATTCTAAAAGGAAATCACGATATCTAGCACTAATTTTGTCTGGGCAATAAAAGCTGCTCTCAACATAGTGATAAGCCACATAATCATACTCACCATTTTATGTGTGAATCTATATGAAACACCATAATTTGACGTGGGTCAAACTATATCAGTAAACCTTTCCTTCTGAAGATTAAGATGACGTTATGTTAAAATTGAAAAAGTGAATTTAAACAAAGATTCAGAAGCAGCTAAATGGCTTTTAAGTAGTTTTCAATTAACAGAAGTTTAAAGTGTACAAGATGTGAAATAATGGGTTATAACTATTTTGTCTAATTGAAGTGCTGTTTCTGAGGGCAGTTTGTTTCTAATGAAGCACCTGCAAAAGAGAGATACATTTAATCTTTTTATTCTCTCATTCTTAAAGATAATAAGGAAGTTACAGTTTTCTAAATTACAGGTTTATAAGCATACACAGGGCAAAAGGATAATATAATTTGCTTCCTGTTTAGATGAGTTAAAACTAACTCTGATTCATACACAGGTCAGTTTGTTTGGAAAAACTACTATTAAATATTGAGTAATATGCTATATGAACATTAGATTTTGTTTCTTTTTTGCATACGAAAAGAGACTTTAATATGAACACTAAAAGGCTGTATAACGTTCTTCTAACCTTCAAAAGTGACGTTGTTCAAGTTGAAATTAGAAATGCTGATGAATAGAACTCGGATAAAATGAGAAACTCTCTCAATAGATTTTTGGAAGATTTTAATGAGAACAAGATTTTCATAAAGAATTTGCTCTTTTGTAATTATCACATGTTGAAATAAAACACAAAAGCACATCCTTTACCTGCCTGAATATAAAAGCTAAATAATGAATGCATCTTATATTTGATAAGTAATAACCACTGGAGTCTTATTAATAAAGAATATGATGTCATAAGGCATTTACAAGACTAAAGGGGAAATTGCTTTGACTTTAATTTTTAATATAGGGATAAAACTGAATTGTGATTCTGTGTAAACTTAGACTTACTCCAAACAAAGCATTGAAAAATGCCTTGAACAAGAAATGAATAGTTGTTACCAAAAAGTTTAGAAATGGATTTGAAAAATATATTGACTATTGATACAAAAATGACTTTAGCTTTAGTTAACTCATTAAAGAAGAACATTTTAGGATATCAGGAACCTAAAGTATTAGCTTTCCTGAACATCTGTTGGTAAGTTTATAGAATCATTTTATTTTGTTTTATTTTTATAGGAAAAAAGACAATATTAAATGTTATTACAATATGTACATATATGCTGTTTCAGGCAAATTTTATGCCTATGAAATTCCAGGATTCCTCAGAGAATCTAGTTCATAATAGGGTTCAACTACCATTTTAGTAGATATTAAAGACTGACTCCTGAAATGGCAAACTGAACTTCAGTTATAATCTTCTAGTGTATCTAAAATGTTTTGTCTGCTAAGAGGGAATGAAAAAATTTTTAATTCAGAACCTCTTCAAAGAAGGTTTTCTAGGTAAAGATATTAGCCAAAATGTATTTTAAAGCCAAGAGGAAGAGAGATCTCTGGAAGAAATGCAAAGTTTGGAATGTGTTTGGACAAAGCACTGCAATGTTATAATTATCTTTGTCTTTATTTGTAAGTTAGTACCATAGTTGGAAAAGGCAAGACATACCAGTACATCACCATTTGTTGTAAATGGTACTTTCTCTAACCACACGCTCATTTCTTATATGAGTTGACTGGTCCAGAAAGAGCTGTGATAGATTTACTGGTATTTGAAATTGTTATAATCTATTCACAAATGGGGAGTTCCATTGTGATTAGCAGGCTTAGTCTGTTCGAGTGTTCATGTATTCAAGGTGGCCTGAAATACACAGACAAGGTAAATTAGAATGAGATATTGGACTATTCAATATTGCACTGAATAATTAACAGAGCGCTTCAGGTGCTTAGCATCTCTGTAAACTGAACCATTTATTTAAATGACTAAATATGGACTTAGTTGCCCAATTGAAGTGCACACAGATTTGAAAACATTGGCCATTAGAGATGGCCAAGTACATGTATATCATTAATTCTTTTCTGTTGACACTGATGCTTTCATTTAAATTAGATGGGACACAATTTTAGGTTGGATTTCTTGTACAGTAAATAAATAAAAGCCAGTCTTCCTGTATCTATCATTTAGTAGGCATTTCTTGAAAGCCACTGAACGTCTTAAAGGGATCCAAACTTTTTCAGAGACTGGGACTAGAGGAACATATTAGCTAATAATGTTCATGCTCAGATGCAAACTGACAGTACTAATAGTATTTCCGTCATGGCTCAAATTGCCAACATTATAGCAGGAAACCTGTTTTGTTAAAACTTAGCATGCCCTATCTATAGGCTGAATGCAGACTGTAATACAACTCAAGATTTATATTGTGTCTGGTACCAGTGGTGTATATAAAGGATCCTGCTACATAGGAATAGCTAAGTGAGGGTATATGGGTGCTTAAGCCTGTATTCTTTGTGCATGACTAAAGAGGAGACAGGATTTTCTGTTCTTCTTTGCTCAAATACCCCAAAGGCTGCATTTTCTTTTTAGAAATAGGGGCAATGCTGAATAGACATTCAATATTTGTCCTGGACTGTTTGAATTTGTCTTACTGAAGTGCTACACATTCTACATTAAGGACCGGCAGCTTGCTATGAATATGTGATCCTGTAGCAATAAATGCATACTATTCCCTCCTTTAATTATGTTTTTAAATAAGGAATATACTTTCTGATCAGGTCAGTATAATTCCTGAAGTTTTGCCTATCTGTACAATAATTAACATAGAGTGCAACAAAGCTTTTTTTTATCAATACGCTATAGTCATCCTCACAACCTTTTTATGTGTCTGTGTTGTAACATTTGTAAGATGCTCAAGCCAAAGAACTCCCTTTAGAAACAGATTAGTTAAGAGGGGAACACAGAACAACGATGGGTTTCCCTGCAAGGAGTTGAGGCAAGCTTGGTTCATAAATTTAAAACTTATGTCAGCACATAGTCATGTGTGTCAGTGAAAAGGCTGATTTTGCAGTTAAGACAGTACACTTGAATTTGCAGGATCTACATGTGATTTCTGGCTTTATACTAATTTCTTGTGTGGCTCCCGATAAGTCCTTTAATCGCTCTGTAGCTCAGCTCCAGATGTGAGATATTTTTCTACCATTTTTTTCCATCTTGTATACTTAATTTGTAAACACTTTGATTTGTTGTGTAATGAGTAGTTCCACAAAAATCATTGGCATGACTTCCATGCTTGGTTGTGTGTATACTTAATTGCTCTGTTGGATCAGGATTCTAGTAAACATCATTCTTTTTAATGGGCTGACTCTTGCTCTCACTAAAGTCATTAACTTCGTTCAAAAGTTTTAAGTTCAGAAGTGACCATAAGTAGTATCATGTCATGGGGCAGAGATACAAAATTTTGACTTAAAAGCTTAGAGAGATGAAGAATCCATCCTATCACCTCTGGTAATATGGGCTTATTCCTATTTTGAATTCAGTTCTAGGCTCTCGATTTTTTTATGCCTTTATGTGCAAGATTGAAGTATCCTCTATTGTAAAAGATCTTCCTCTCATGTAGCTGCTCATAGACAGTGATCAAGTCAGATTTAAACTTCTGATTAAATTATATAATTCAAGTTTATTTAGCCTCTCATGAGTTCAGTTTTACAACCTTGCATCATTCTTTTAGTGAGAAGAAGTAGTATTTTCTCAGAGGAAAGGGGACAATAGACAGGGAAAAAGAGAAAAGAAAGAAGGTAACAAGAAGACAACCCAGTAAGAAAAAAAAAGAAAAAAAATGACGACCAACCTGGTGGAAATGAGTGAGTAGAACTGACTGCTTCTTTTACGTTTCTTCATTCTCTTTTTTTCTTTTCATCTTTCCAGAGATTGAATTTCTCCATCTCTACTCATCCTTTCTTTTCCTTGTAGTGCTCATCTCACAAACATTCACTCCTGGTGTTTTGTACTATTTTTCATTGGTTCCATGCCTTTCCCCTTATACCTCCACTCATTTATCTTCCTTTCTCTTTCCTATCCAAGTCTACTCTTTCTGGAAGGCCTGTAATTTCAAGTGAATAAGTGGAGGAACTATTTCTGGAAGCTACCCTTTAACTTGGTGGGAAGGCCAGAAAAGAAAGATGCTAGAAACAAGCATTAACAGGAAGATTTAAGAAAGACTAGTCCTCATACGTCAAGTAAAATTAGGCGCATAAATCTATAGAGAGCAGAAAACTTCCCCACTGGGTACAATTTTGCCTTGCTACTTGCTGAAAGCTTGCCAAGACCTGGATCCAGAGCACTAGCAGACCAGTTCTGCAGTTCTCACCATTAACTTAAATGGGAGTACTATCCGAGTAAAGACTACAGGCTCTCATACCCCAGATGTGTGACTAACACCAAAACCTATAGTAACAAATTGATCATTTAATCCTTCTTAGGCTTGCTAATGATTTGCTGTTTAACTTTAGTACAAAATATTTGTTAACTGGCCAAAAAGATTAAAATGTAATTCAGTAATTATATTTGCTATTACAGTGCACTCTCATTCTGAGACTTGTATTCATGGTGAATATTACCTTGCTCTCTGCAAGCAGTCCTGTTGGATATACTGACACTGTAAGTACTATTTAGTGGGCCCATCTACATGAGACACTAAATGCACAATAGACTAATTGTACTGCATATTAGTGCAGCAGGCAAAAACCATGATAATGTGCTAATGTCCAGTAAAATTAGTTTACTGCACATTAGCATCACAAAAAAAGGCACGTGCCAGAGTTACTTTGCAGTAGCACCAATTAGGGTGCATTAAGTTAGTACCTATTATTACAGAAACTAAGCTTGATGTGCTGTAACTATGGCGCATTAAGAAATGTGTTGACACTCCCAGTGTGTATAATGGTACCAAACTAGATATAACACTGAGGCCCAGGTTCTTTCCTCTTTTATGTTGGTTTTTACACAATTATTGCTGTAACTCCATTAACTCAATGGAGTTACCAGTGTAAGTGAGATGAGAATCAGCCCTGCTATTTCTTGATTATACTGTAAAACTTAACTCCTTTGGTATCTTAGCAAATGAAAACTAAAGGAACACAGCTTTAATTAGATTGCATTTCACTCCTTTGTTATGGTGTTACTGTGCCTGAAATAAGAAGCCTAAAGGTAGAAAGGTATTTCACAACTATTGGCAAAATCTATTTTGCGTCCTCAGTACTATCAACATTATAAATCACAAATGTGAGCCGCAAAAGGATACCATCAGGCTACTACTCTGTGTAGCAAAATTTACTACTCTGCATGATTTTTTAATATATTTTATATATTAGGTGGTACTATGCAATGGCTTTGGTAACTGCCTAGCTGTAATAGGATTTTGAAGATAGAAAGCCTCTTCTCAAAGAGGATTTATGTCTGTCTCTACTGAGTCAGTGAATACATTTTGAATGTTCACTGTAGGAAATGTTCTGATTTCCTCCCTGTGACACTGCGTTAAATTATTATAAAATTCCTGGCTACATTGATTTTGATTTCAGACTTATCTTAAAGGGTGACTTAGCTGTATTCTGTTCATTCCACAGTACACATGTATACAGCATGGAGAAGATCCTGGTTATACTTCACATACCTGATTTCTCTCTATTAATTGATCTCACCTTTTGAATAGTGATTGAAATACTTTAGCATTTCAGAATGGGGATAAATACAAGTGAACATCACATCTCACTGCAAACTAACTATAATAATGTTTCCTGGCCACTGATCAGAACATATCATCTCCCTCTATGAAGCCCTTGATTTCCTTTGGTCTTCTGCATTAAAATCAGACTTCCCACGTGCAGACTTCAAAATAAATCTATCCTGTGCAGATCTCTTTTTCCATTTCCTACTGTTCCTCCCAGTGCCCTTTCTATCTGCCAGTGAATCCCTTCTGAATCTCCTTTACTCTTTCCTGTCTTTATACATCCTTTGTGGTAGCCAGAACCAGAGGAGTTAAATCAAAAATATATGCTCTTGGAAGCATCTGGTAATTGTCTAAGCAGTTAAGATTAGCTAATGCAAAGCTTGTAAGTTTGCAACCTGCAAGTGGAATTTGTCTGTCACAATTTAACTAAAGTGTTGAATCTAACTGTTTGTACTGATCATGGGACCACTGAGCCCCCAAAATAAACAGAGTTGCAAGATTAGCTGATCTAACAGGTTTTCTAAAGGTCAAGCCATAACAAGATCTGACCACCTAATATAATCAGCACATTCCAAGGAATCCAGGAATAAAAGACTAAGGAGTTGAGCTTGGGCAGAGTAATGCTAATTTCAAACCTCAAAGTAATGTGGTGTAATTTGCTTATTGGGTGAACCCAAGTTCAGACTGTAAACTTTCATGATAATTTCTAACAACTTTTGATCCCATAGGGTAACAGCTATAGGGCAATATTGTGACTGGCTCTAAAGCCAACAGATTAACATAAGATACGGTATAAAGAAGCATGTATGTCAGGTAACCAGTATAATGCTGGCATAATGTCAACCAGCAATGGTCCTTCTGAAGGATGGGACAGAAGGACCATCACTGTACCAAGCATGGACCCTGGACTCCCAGTGTGAGTGAGGACCAGATCCTGACCAAGGGACCTTCCTGGTGAACCCTTGGACAGCGTTGATCGGGGACACCTGACTTCTCTGGAACACTTTGGCGTGCACCTGGCATAGAGGGGCTGCTGATAAGTTGCCAACTCCATGTGGGAACTCTTTGTCATTCTGTCTACCTGTTGTTATTATTCACTATTAGCTCTTTATTACTGTACTAGCTGTTTGTCACATTAACCTTTCTGTTAACTGTTGTATGGTAAGCTATAAGTAAACATGCCTTTACTTCACTCCAGACTTGCCTCCTCGATCCCAAACCCAGCAGCCTCACAGCTGATACGCTCACAGCGCCTAGCCGGCCTGTGACAGTCCTTCCATGATGCTTCTCTGGTGGGAACTAACATTCTCTCCCTTGGTGTCTTGCACTAAACCATGTAAACTTTTGCAGTTGTCCTGAAGGCTTGCTTCTCTTGTTTTTGCTTATAACAATTAAAGTTGCCAAGTGATTTCAGTGAAACTCTCTTTTATGTTGCCTAAAGTACCCAGATACTTAAAGCAAGTAGTTGGATAGCTAAGTATACTATAAATGTATGTAATCAATGTTACTTACAATGTTCCTTAGTTACTTTCCTGTTAACAAGCTTGAGGTATTTAGTTAGGGAGGAGATATAATACTATGTGACATGTTTGGCCATTAGTGAATAGCCTCAGAGAAAATCTTGGGAAGAAATCACAGGTTAACGATATGACAAATATTTATGAATAACAGTGTTCCTTACAGAAATCAGCTCTGGATTGCAAATGGCTCGTGTGCAAAAAAAAAAAAAAAAGGATTAAATTGGATGGAGAATATTTGCAGCTAATAAGTGCATCAGCTCTAATCAGAATGAAACCTATCCATTTAAATGTATGTGAAAATGTGACAATAGTATTAGGAGTACCTCATTATTGTTAATTCATTTAGTACTCAGTGTTACAGCACTAATCATAATTAACTCCTTTGGTATTAATCTGGTTGTCATACAATATGTACAGTATTTGCATGAGAATTCCACTCTCGATTCTCATTAATTAAACTGCCATAAAAATGTCAGTACTTTAATTTGCTTTATGTTAAATGCTACAAAGCATCCAGATTTATTTCCTATAAGAATTTATCAAACTGTTACTACTACATTACTTTAAGCCATAAATAATAGTTCACAACCACATACTTATCAGCCCATTACTTTACAATTTAATTGTCTTTCAGTGTTTTCAGGAATTATTTTTGTTAACAAACACTTAAGGAACAGTAATATTAGATACCGTTGCCAGTCCATATTAGGCAAAATCTGCATGTATATTCAGAATAGTTTTTCAAAAGTATCCTCACTTGTATTTGATTTAAGTCCATGCTTTGTCTCATTGACTTATTACATTCTTTTGCTGACTTTGTGGAGAAACACCTGCTCAGAGGTTAGGTGTCCCACAGGGGCTGGTGCTTGGTTCAGTGCTTTTCAACATCTTTATTAAAGATTTGAATGTGGGGGTGAAGCTGGCCAAGTTTGCAGCTGACACCAAGTTATGGTGAAGCGTGTTCATGCTTGAAGATAGGTTACAAATACAGGCAGACCTAGAGAGGCTAGCAAGTTGGGCTCATCGGAATCGGATCCTGATGAAGTTCAATGTTGGGAAATGTAAAGTGCTAAAAAGGTGTTTACCACTGCTACTGCACAGTAACTCTGGTTATTACTAATTTATTTAGTACTTGTGTATACAAGTACAAAAAAAATGTGCAGTAACAGCTGCCCAGTAGCATCTTGTGTAAACATGCCCTCAGTCACCAAAATAGACGTCCCTGTCATTGTGGAAGAGGCTCTGCCTATAACATCATGCTGTCACACCTGTAATTAAATTACAAGCTGTTTAAAAAGCTGATGAGCAAGGGCCCAGATCCTGCCACTGAATCTCCTTACACCTATATGTAAATGTGTTAAAGTTAGTAGCAGTATTGCCTGGCCCAAGCATTAAAAAATTATTGATCAAGCCCTTAAGTCATAGAGCATTTTTACACAAGCAAGTGCTGCAGTGCCAGGCACTTTGAAAAGCACCCAGTGCTGTCTTGCTTGCAGTTATATAATTGACAAAATGTGTGTTAGCCCTGAGAAAATGTGCTTTTGATGGTGTGCTTTTGAACTAAAATGCATAGTAGGTACTTTAGTGCTGCCATTTTCTGCACACTGGTGTGCATTTCATCACTTATACACCAGCAGGTGATGTAGCGCAGTGCATGTCAGCTCACGTGAGGAGCAGACTCAATTAATCAAGTCTTCTCCGAAGCAGCAGATCTCCAGTGCATTGCAGGATCAAAAAGTATGTGTATAAATGATAGTGGTTAGATACAGATGTTATACTCAATGTACATTAAGTGCACAGATAGTGCTTTAAAGCTGTAACAGAACAGATGTTAATAAAATGGTGGATCGCACTCTAACACCACTTTTACACATGCTCCAGGGTTAGGGGGGGCCTCCTGCATCTTCTGTATCAGCATCCGTGCACTTAAAAATGGTAGTGGGAGCACTTGAACTAAAGCTCAGCTGATGAGCTCAGTTTGATAAGCTTTAGTTTAAGCACCCCTGCCACCATTTTTAAGCAAGGGAATGCTGATATATGAGACTCAGGAGACTCCTGGAGTGCGGCAATTGCCACACTCCAGCAGACTGGATTAATCTGATGCACTAGAATTCTGCACTTGTGTATGGGCGCCCTTAGTTAACCCTTGATGGATGCACTATCAGACTAAAGTGCTTTAGGTTAGAGAAATTTTTTGAATGTCTGTGCCACATCCATCATGCATTAAGCTGGGTCTAATTCACCAGCATCCCAGGGGCCCCTTGTAGGGCAGCCTGCTTGCCTCAGGCAGAACTTGTCTGCTCTGCCTGCTCTGGGCCAGCCCTGCTTACTTGGCTGTCACTGGCCTGAGCCAGTGACACCTTTTGATCCCAGACAACTGTGAGTCACAGCCTGGCTGAGGATGGGGTGGGCAGGGTGGGGGTTCTGTCCCCACAGACCTGTCTCGGCGGCTCCTTTGCCTGAGCTGCAGCCAGCTAAGTTCCCTGTGCCACTTTTCAGCACTCTGGGAGCTCTTGCAGGTGGAGTTGAAAAGGAGATTCCCTGCCATGGGGGAGCCTGCCCAGTTCTGACCCCAGGCAGCAAGCTGGGGTGACCTACCTGGCAGGGAGGCTCCTTCCCTTCCTGCTGCCAGAATTCCTGGCAGAGCAAAAAGTGGTGCAGGAAACTCACGCTGCCACTATTGGCAGCAGCTGGGGGAAGGGAGACCCTCATCATGAGCACCCCCACAGCTTGCTGCCCAACATGGGGCGCTCCCATCCTCCTCCCGTCTTCCAGCCACTGCTGACAGTCCCCACCTGGTGGGTGCAGGGCTGTAGTGGGGCCACTTTGGCAGCCTGTTGGGATGCATGTGGGAGCACCCACACCTGCTGGCTTTGGCTAGCACAGGCAGGCACTGAGGGCTCCCCCCTCCCCCCCACTGAACAGCATGTCTTTTTGGGTAGAAAGTGCAATAGTTAAAGTGTTTTTTGCTGGGGACTTTTTGAACTTTTTGAATCCTTAGCCAGTGCTACTAGGGGGACTGAAGGGAGGAAAACTGAAGGGTGGAAAACTGGGCAGAAACTCTATGTGCCCAGGTAGTGGTGGGGGCAGGGGTCACAGAATTAAGAGATGCTGGCTGGACATGTTGCTTCCCAGGGCACAGAGCTGATGCCTTGACTCTTAAGCATTTATGACACAGTGTTAATATTTTTAAAGAACAATAAATGAAGAATGATCTTCATTTGTGTTCTGGTTGCTGAGCCTTTGGATTCTCCTTTCTTTGCAGCCATGAGAAGCAACAGGCTGATATTTTTGTATCATCACAGAAATAGTTGATGACATGTAGGGGGTGCATCTGAGTGCATGCGCACCCTCTGAGATTGGTGGTGCACCCCCTGAAAGAAGCGCCAACAACACTGCC
Source organism: Caiman crocodilus (assembly GCA_030014935.1). Lineage (NCBI taxonomy): Eukaryota > Metazoa > Chordata > Crocodylia > Alligatoridae > Caiman > Caiman crocodilus. Next base: position 43,547,627 of record JAGPOW010003648.1, read on the forward strand.
AACAGTGCTTGCGGGCAGTCGCAGCTTGCCACCCCTCTGCTGCTGATGCCACTGCCTGTGGAAGCTCCCCACTCACCGCCACCACGCTCCCACTGCCGCTGCTGCCTGCGGGCAGTTGCCATGCCCCCCAGCCTCTGGGGGCATGCGTCATTCATGACAAAAATCCTAGAGTAAGAGTTTTAGATAAAATACCAAAGATCATGAGCCTTCTAAAGAAGTTGCAAGTGTTATTAGCACATGGTCAGGTCTCAATAGGGTAGACTGGAGCTGCCTACAGAACTCCGTTGGCAGGACTGAGCCCTAACTAAGGTGTTTAGGCAAAGATACAGATATCAAGTGCTTGGGAGAATTTAAACTCTCTGTGTTGGAGATGCAGGAGCAGTGGAACTGGGTTGTAAGTGGAGAGGGGTGACTAACTCTTGAGTAATGACTTGAGATTTTTGTAAGCAGGATGCTGCCTTATTTGATGTTTTTTTTATTCAGCTGTTTGCAGCACTGTACTCTAGCTGAATAAAAATTGTTTCCTCTCCACCCACTAACAACCTACAAATGTCCTGTGATTTTTTTAATACTTCTAAAACTTATTGTTTATGTGAAGCATATAAATAGAACATAGGCTCCAGAAGCCTTTTCTTCATTCTTTTCTTCTTCTTCTTTTTTTTTTTTTTTTACTTTTGAAAACTTCAACAGCTGCAAACCATCATGGGGGTAATTAAGATTCACTTTTCCCCTTTTATTCTTAAGCAGCTTCATTTGTATTCATGTCATGTATTGAGCGGGTTTATTTTGGTAGATGATTATCCACAATAAATTGAAATACCTTTCAAAGGGCTTTCTGTAAGATAAGAAAAAATTACTTGAGTTATATTCATAAATCCTAGGTGAATACATCAGCAGATTGGTTGTGCTGTAGATTTCCACTTCCATTTAAACAGTGCTGAAATGGTCCTAAACTTAACCACGTTTATTAGCTTTCTCCGAATAACATTAGACAATATTAATTGATTCTAAACAGTAAAATATTTACAGAACACCAAAATCATTGATTCACTCATATGCTATTTGATTTCCAAAATGCATAGGTCAGTCACACATTTTTGGAGCTAGACTGTTCTCAGTGGTGATAGATGACAGAACAAGGAGCAATAGTCTCAAGTTGCAGCAAGGGAAGTTTAAGTTGGATATTAGGAAAAACATTTGTACTAGGATGATGGCAAAGGTTACCTAGAGGGGTGGTGGAATCTCTATCCTTGGAGGTTTCTAAAGCCCAGCTTGACAAAGCCCTGGCTGGGATGATCTAGTTGGGGATGGTCATGCTTTGAGCAGGGGGTTGGACTAGATGACCTCCTGAGGTCCCTTCCAACCCTAATTTCTATGATTCTATGAATTTCTCTACTATTGTGTTTTCTTTTCCTGCTAGACAGTTTTGAGATTGTATGTCTTATGTTTTGTGGTACAATATTTATATAATCAAAATGCTTTTGATCCTATCACTTACTACTCTGAATTTGTCTTAAACAGAACCACCTGTACTGAGATTCAGCTCTGCATGTTGGCTTCACATGCTGGGGTTAGCTTGAGGTGCTCTGCACTGCCTCCACCCAGTAGGATTAGGTCCTACCCAGCCCTGCATGCTGGAATTGAGCCCTGGGTCCTTGCACTATCCTTTCCCAGCCCCGCTTGCCAGCATTGGGCCCTAGGGCAGGGTGCTACCCACACATGGTACCGTGTGCCAGGATTGGGTCCCATGCTGCCCTGTGTACCCGATCTTGTGTGCAGGGCCAGGGGCTCCCCATGGATCTAGAAACCGGACAGCAAAGGAGCAGTGCCACTACTTCCCTGCTACCAAGTTTTTTTTGTGTGTGGAAATTTTTTGTTTCTAGCCAAATCAGCCAGATCAATTCAGAATCTGTGAGTCAGTCAAGAACCATAAGAGGTTCTGCAACCAGCAAACATCCTCCACCCCATCTGGGGCATCAGATGTTTCCAAATCCTGTGGCAGGTATCCTAATTTTTAGACCTGTGGGGAGCCCCACAGGCCAGATGACTCAATGCTAGGGGCTGGATCTGGCCTGTGGGCCAGGGGTTGAGCACTTCTAACCTGAAAAGTAAATCACCCACATATAGTATATGAACTATAATGAATTATGTATTTTTGATAGGATACATGTTCTAGCTGCTTTAGTGCAGGATAAGGCTTGATGAATGGTTGTCACTCATGAGACTCAATATTTAGTGACATGAGACCATAAGTTGTATATCTGAGAGTCTTCTCTGGTCTCTCCCACAACCACCTGAGCAGATAGCAGCTGCAAATAGACCATTGCTCACAAACATGTTGGCACATGCATTTGTCAGCAGGCATTCAGCATTTATTCATGTAAGCCTTTTAGGAATAAACTTTGGTGATTTAGAAAAATAACCATATGCAGTGCATGTACATTGCTTAAATCTCTTAAAATCTGGTTGACTTTGTATTTAAATGTTGTGTTTTTTTTTGCATATGTATAAATGCTGCGTATGGCCCTCTGGGTGAATTTCAAGCCTAAAACCTCATAAAAAAGGCTGAAATTTTTGAGTGGCAGCGTGGCAGAAAGGAGAGGGCAGTGGGCAAAACATCATTTTTTATCCTGGCTCTGTTACTGACCTGCTGTCTGAATTTGTGCATGTCATTATTTCTCTTAATTCTTCTGGGCTGACACTGTCTCTTTTTCTGTTTGTACAGTACTTAGCATACTGGGCTGCAATGTTGTTTTGGTGACTCAAGTTGCTGTCCTAACAATAACAACTTCATTTTATAGTAATCCTGGTTCCTTTGGAAAAATGGTGTTTTGTTTCATATGTAACCTAAGTCGTACTGTGCTGTGGGTGGCTTTGTCCATCCTTTGTCGTTATCATGGTGGGAGACCCAAATGATGCAGCTGGGAGTATGACCCGTTGACAAAGGAAAACAAATGACCACGTCAGCCATAGAAAGCTGAAATGCAGAATCCACTGGTAAATCTGCAGTTAGACACTGACATTGGTTGAACTCTTTCTCCTTACTGTTTTTGCTGGCAGACATTTCATATTCATTTGGGAAATTCTGCTTTCTTATTTGGCACAATTCAAATGACTAGCAGAGAAGCTATAATTTGTGTAGACAGGAGTGAAACTCTTTGAAACCCTGTGCTGAACAGGAATTTTCTCACTCAGAGAGAGGAAAGTGTGAAACATTAAAGCATGGCTGTGTTCAGTAACTGACTCTCTGAATACGACACCTTGTTATCTCCCAAGCTTTAATGTCTCCTCTGAGTCATATCTGCTTGGAGCCATTGCTGACAAAACAAGTTTTTGCTGCTGTCAGTGCTGCAGAGCCAATATCATACCAAAAGAAGAAGCTGTATTCTACTTTGCCTCCTGTATCATCTATAAAACTGCAGCTATGTCCTGAATCCAGAGTCTTCATTGTTGCTAGTGATGTACAAAAAAGATAAACAGTAGAACTAGTGGCTGTTGTGGTTCCCCCGCACCCCCTGCCCCTTTTATTTTTGGTCCCAGTGCTAGGCTGAGTTCATAGTCCTGGCAGATAGATAAATCTTTCTTTCAGTCCCGTTGGGTGCATCTACATGTAACCGTATGGTGATGTTACTATGGCGCCATGCTTTAGTGCTTCCTTTTGGAAGTACAAAAGCATGCTGCAGTAACCACCTGTACTATGCCACATGCATGGTACACAGTTAGATTTCACCGCTATGTCGCTGTAGCGGTGTGCTAAAACAGGGGAGTGTGATGTAGCTGCTAATCAAGTGTAGACCCATGTGATCACTATGTTGCCATAGCACACTGTACGGTGATGTGGTGCATTGCTATGTCACTGTAGGGCGACATGCAGACACCCCCATTGAGAACAATTTAATCTGGAAGACACTTATGGGGAGAATAATATGAAACACTGAGATGTCATTTTTGCAGCTTTTTCCTCATAGCCCTTGCACTTTTATAAAAGGGGTGTGGCCAATTTTGTTACAGAACAAATGTATCAAAACTGCCAAGAATAAATTTAAACTAGATATTAGAAGAGTACTTTTAAATAACAGAGCAGTAGGGTTCTGAAATAGCCTTCCAGTATGAGTAGTGGGGGGAAAGCAACTTAATCAGCTTTGAAATGGGGCTTGATAAGTAGATGAAGAGAATCCATGCTATAGTAGGGGCCTGGCTTCCAGTCTTCTTCTTTTTTTTTTCTTTTTCTATAGATGACTTGATACGTTTGTATTTAGATACCTTTAGGAAGTGAATTGTCACAGCTCTTGCTTGAGCATGCACAGAATTTAGAGCTGCCAGTGCCCTTGTCCCAGCCTGTTGCACTGCATTGCTTAGATTATGACTACAGCCAAAAGGGGTGCAGGAGACAAGAAATGCTTGCCCAATACCTTTCACTGTAATCAGGGAACTGAGGTAAGTCAGATAAGGCCTGACTTTTTTCCCTACTACTTGTCAATAGAACTAGCTTTGTTTAAAGAGAAAGTCTTTGCACCCAATATGCATTTATCCCCAAATTTCCCATTTTTGTCAAGCTCTGCAAAGAAGTTTGTGTGTTTCCTGTCATTTTCAGTGCCAAAGTGGAAAGGGAGGAGAAAAGACTGGGAAAATAAACAGAAGAAGAAAGTAAACCCTTCTCTCCAAACTGAAACATGTTGAAATAAAGCATTTTCTGAATTGATGATGTTAGATAAAAATTATTGCCAACATTTTTGAAAAAAAAGTTCCATTCAGAACCAAATATCATTTTTTTAACAGTGAAAAGTCTTTCCCAGATTTCACCTGGCTGGGAGTGAACTGTATCATATGAAGTAATGAAGTCACTTATTCCTTCCCTAGAACAAGAGGCAAGGACTAACAAGGAGGCTAACTAGTTACCGGGCTCTCAAGTGGAATTTATAAGGAGCCAACTTCATGTGACCAGCCATGAAGGCGACCATATTTCTCGAGTCCCAAAGTGGAACACTGCTTCCACCCTGCTCTTCTCTCTTTAGCATGCTTAGTTGTCTCTGAGCTCCAGTGTCAGCTGAATGCTTTGGAGAGCACAGAGGAGGGGACAGGCCAAAATGCCTGAGAGTGGAGGTGGAGGGGTGGAATGCCGGAGAGTGTTTGCGGCACAGAGCAGCAGAAAATGGACAGGGAGTTAAACAGTCCCATTTGTCCTGTGACGGTTCTAGTTTAAACACTTTTCTCACATGTACTTCTGAAAATGGGACAAAAATGTTCCTTTGACCAAACCAATTGGATACCCAAGGCAGGTGTTTAATATTATATGTGTCTTGGTGAAAATGGGACATATGGTCACACTACAAGGCATGCCTCAACAGACCACCAATGTGTGGTGCATAGAGTACAGTGTGGGAACCACAACATGAAAACAAACTCTAAGATCTTGGGCAAAATTCTGGCACCATTTGAGTCAATCAAATATTTGATACTGATGTCAGTAGAATCTGAATGTCACCCCCTGTATTTTACAATTATTTCTTGTTTGGATAGTTCATAGCATTTACTTTACACTAAGTCTGCACAGGAAGATAGTATTCAAACATTGTATACCCATTCAAAAAGTGTATGGTTTCTCACATACTATGTTATAGGATATTCACTTTGCTAATGGGACACAGCTAAGTGTAATGATCAAGAGACTGTCATCATTAGGATGTTGAACACTGGCAAGCTTGTAATCAAGTATTTCAACTGGAAGTTTCTAAGTGAATGTGTATGGGATGACTGTAGAAGCTAAAAGGCACAATGATTTTAGAAAAAACCCCCGACTTTCCAAGAGAAATGAAAGGACAAAATGCTGGAAAAGGCCATCACAAAATGTTAGAACAGTCTGTCCCAGACGTGACTTCCCACCCATGCAGTGTAGATAATGGCATTTCCTTTGTTTGTCTCTTCTTATGTTAGTCTCTTCTGGACCAAAGCTCCCTTATTTTATGTTGCATAGTGACCTTGTTTGGGGCAAAAAAGACTACTCACATTTACTGAATTGCTGATGTTCTGGAAGCAGGGGTCAGCGGTGTAACTAGATCACAATTGCGATTGTGATTGTGATCCTGGCTGTGTTGCCAATTGCTACACTGCTGGCAATGGGCCTGTCAATTTTGAATTACTCTGAAAATAGATCTGGTTTCCTTTACCTCTACATTACAGCCTTTTGCATGTGGACAACCGGTCTGATGTATTTCAGCCAGTTTTCAGTACCTGCTTTTCCAGATTGATGCTCTTTTTCCATTTTGACCACTTTCTCCTCCTTTTTCTCTGTACTACTTTAATTTTCCCTTTTCTAGGATTGCCCTTACTTCCTTTATTAGTGCTTTGCTTTTAATGTCCTCTTCTCCCCTTGGTGCTATTTTGTATGTTCTCTTTCCACCCTATAACTGTGCTTTGTGTTATTAGAAATGCATGTAATGAATCCACATTTCTCTAAATGTTTCCAGGAAGGGGAAGGAACACACAATAGTCTTTATATCTAGCTAACAGTGTCATCCGCAATCCCACATAAGTTCAGCTGCATACATACTCATTAGAAGTAAAGTTTGTTGGGTGATAAATGGACTGTATAGTGGGGAGGGGGAGATCGAACAAGATTTTTGCCACCATTGTGGGAAAGAAGCTGATATAACCTAAGCTTAATACCAGGTAAAACTGAGTTTTAAGTCTATTGTGTAAATGAAACAGTCATTTGAGGAAGGTGAAGAGGACAGTAAATATTCACTAACTGCTATAAATAACATTTGCCTTTGTTTATAAAAAGAAAAACCTAGGAAGTTCAATGAAAAAAATCCTAGCTCAGAGGTAAGTCTCCTTGTAGTAGATTTGAGAGCAGGAGAATAAAGATAATAGACTTCAGAAAAGCAGATTTCAGCAAACTGCTTGCTGTGGTCTCTAGGGAAAATAAACTGAAAGATAAAGGAATACAGGAAAACTGGCATTTCCAGAAAGAGACTACATTAAATACAAATGGCAATATCTGGATGTGAAGCAAAGCTAGAAAACATAGCAAAAAGACCATTATGACAGAAGCTCTGTAATGATCTAAAAATAAATTACAAAAAATAGAAATAGGCACACGACCAAGGCTAAGATGTTGAACATACAGGAATAGCATAAGCATGTAGGGATAGAATCAGAAAGACTAAGGAACAAAATGAGTTTCAACTGGCCACAGCGATAAAAGGCAACAGAAGAAGAGTCTATAAATACATTAGATGTATGATGAAAACAAAGGAAAATATACGTCCATTATTAAATGGGAACAGAGAACAAAGTATGGATGATGCAAAGAAAATGGATTATTTGATGCTGCCTTTGCTTCACTCTTCCCAAGAAGGGTAAGGTAGATTACAGGAAGAAAAAGTCAAGAATCTTTAGATAAGATAGAGTATCCAGGTTATAGCTGTATTGGTTTAGAGCAGTAGTTCTCAAACATTTTTTCTGGTGGACCACTTGAAAATTGCTGAGGGTCTCAGTGGACCACTTAAACTTTTTTTGTTCTACAAATCAAAGCACATAACTTATATTTTAATATTAGTAGTCTTACAAGTACAGATATTCTTGATTGTTCCGCAACCTTTCTGCAGATCACAGTTTGAGAACCTCTGGTATAAAGGAAAAAGCAATCAGCATTTGTAGCAGAGATGTTATTTTTTATTAGCCCAACAAGATTTTTGCAAAATGTCTTTTTTTTGGAAAAATCTTGTTGGTCTAATGAAAAGTATCATCTCTACTATGACTTCTGATTGCTACATAAGATAGATGCAGTCAAGTCATCAGGGTCTGTTGGAATTCAGCTAAGAGTGTTTAAGGAGTTAGCCAAAGTACTCTTGGAACTATTATCAATTATTTTTTAGGACAGAATAGGCATATATACATGTGTGCCCCACTGCGCAAGGCAAGAGGGAGCAACAGGTCTAATATACTTTGACTTTAAAAAGACTTTTGAAACTGTCCAGCCCAACATTTTCATGAGTGAGCTAAGAAAGTATGGGTCTAAATGTAACCATCATCAAATGGGTGAAAAACAGGATGGAAAATCTGACTCGTAGAACAGTTTCAATTGTTTACCATCAAAATAGCATAGTTTCCTCAGCTGGGATGTTACAGGTGTTTGTCCTGGCTCCCATTCAATTCAATATTTTCATTAAAAACTTGGAATAGAAATTATATTAATAAAATGTGTGGATGACACAAAGCTGGGAGGGGTTGCAAGCATTTTGGAGGACATGATCAAAATGGTCTTGACAAATTGGAGATATGATCTGAAAGCAGATGGATGAAATTTATTAAAGAACAGTGCTAATTACTATACTCAGGAAGGAGAAATCAAATGCACTGATACAAAACAGAGAATATCAGTTGAATGGGAGGAAAGGAACTGGGGGTTAAAGTAAGTCACAAGCTAGATATGACTCAACAATGTGATGCTGTTGCATGTCTTATTCTGGTTGTAAGACACTGAAACAACAATTCTAGCCTGTGACCTTAGTTGAAATACTCTCTTTGTATTTGGATACCATGTTTAAGGAGTTTGTGGACAAATTAGAAGTGAGGGGAGAGTGATGAGAAGTTTAAAAAACAACTTCTGAATAAAGGTTGCAGGAATTAGGTTTTGTTATGTCTGGAAAAACACAGACAGAGTCATAAGAGTTTTACAGTAAAGAAGAGGTAAATCACTGGAACAGGATATCTAGTGCGGCTGTTCTTATAATATTCAGTGAGAACTTGTCCAAAGTGGTTTCTGTTTCTTAGGGAAATATACTCTATCTCTTTAGTTTGAACATGCCTTTTAATTAATGTCTCTAGTTAAAGGTGGGTGTGTTCTAATTCATAACAGGATTCAAAAGTTTTTAACTTTGTTTTCTGCTTCTTCCCTATGTAGGAGCCTAAATAACCAGAATTTCAAAACTATTCAGGACCCAGGAAGTCCCAATGGGAGGATCTTGAAAACTTGGCCCATAATATATGGCTCAAGAATAATAGCATTTGTTATTTTAACATACTTTGCATCTTCCTCAACCTCTAATATTTACCAAATACTGAGAGGAGGCTAAAAAGATGGAGCTACAGTACAGTAAATAATGGTGTATAATATTGCGATTTTACAGAACAAGAAATATTTTTATTGTGGTTCACTTGGCTTTTGCTTTATGAGATAATAAAATGTTCTTGCAAATAAATGCCAGGCTCTTTGCTCAGGGGAGTGGGGATGTAGCTCAGAAGACTTGCGGAATCACTTTATAGCCTCATAAACTCAGAGCCAAATAAAGTTTTTAGAATGCTGTATTTTGCATATGAAATATATAATGCTTCTGTCTGTTTAAAGTTCTGCTCTTTTGTTATCTAACCAGGTTTCCTTCTCTTCTTTCTGCTTTTCTTTCCACTTTGACCTGAAGATGTTGTACTACATAGGAGTACTGGATTTAAAATACCTGGAGTGTTAAACTTTCATAATTGTCTAAGCATTAAAAATCATGAGTCATGTTCCTAAAATAATGAGATTACTTTTAAAATAATCACATTTTAAAATAATAATAATGGATGGAGTGTTTGGGTTCCATTAATTTGGGAGTGTTTAGGGTTCACCCAAGGTGTGTTTTCAGGTTTTTCTCCACAACTATCAGTGCTAGAAAAAACCATGAGATTGTTACTTAATCTTGTGTCTCCAAGGGCTGAAACCTCAAGATAGCAAAAAATACGGTAGAACCCAGATTCTTCATGAGGTTAAGTTACTCTCATTGAAAAGATGAATATCTATGAGCTATTCCACTGAGGTGTTCTAGCTGTTTGCTCAGGCTTTTATTCCAACTGGGGCCACTTCTTCTATCAGCAAGGTGGGACTCCAGCTGGGTGGAGGAGCAATGCCTTTGACATTAAAGCCTTAGCAAACAGCTGTGGGCAACCTGCTGCAAATTAAGTGCTTTCTGAGCTATCTGGGTGTGAAAAATCCAGGTTTTTTGGTATCATGAGAGTTGGTATCACCACCCCTGTAACTTCTTCAGCCAGCTTGCAAATTACCCTTAATCGTTCTGGGTAAGTGTTTAGTCCTGGAATTAATCAATCAGGCTAATCTACATAGAGTTGTGAAATGGCAGGATGATTGATCAACCCCCTAGCTGCTGATAGCCACCAATCCTCCTGCATGAATATGCACTCAAAAAGAATTTCCATGTGTGGATATGGAAAATATTAAAGGAGAGTAAGCACCAAGGAGAGCAGTCAATTTCAAGTGGTTCAAATTGTAAGTAATACGCTGAAGAAGAGCAAAGGAAAATGTAGGTTCGATTACAGGAACGCTCTTACTGGTAAGAAAATTAGCTAAAGCTGTGGAAAATCCAGTGCAGCAGTAACTTAAAACCAGTTAGAAAGATGCAGCTGAAAATACACTTTAAGGAATAATTCTGCATTGACCTGTCAGGAGGAGGGGTGATGAGAAAGAGACCAGGCCCTGTTATATTGTTCCATTGCTAGTCTGAGATTGGTCCATCTTGTCCTATTAATTACCCCAGGGAGCATGACCTGACAGAGCTTTGTATGTCAATATATCAAGCAAGGAACTTTTTATGTTGTTGCTTGCCTACTCCAGAGCACAGGCTGTTTCTAGTTCACTTACAAATTCATCATTGAGGAGATAAAATGCAAATGCTTTATTTACTCTATTACTGCACCAACAGCCCTCTTTATTTTGGCATATGTTTAGAATGAATTTTTAGTTTTTCCTAGATGAAAATAAAGAGTGAATGTGATGACCATGGGAAATTCCTACAGTATTTTATAAATGTTCATCTCTTTGCTTGATTGTGTTTGTACTGGGGCCCATATAACTGCTAAGGGGCTAAATTAGGCTTGGGTTAGCCTGGTATGTCAGCAGGAAGGGACCAAATATATTTTAAACAGCACTTTTTACTAGGAGATTAAGGTGCAATGTAGGTATTAATACCCTTGAGGCTAACCTCTGGATTCACTGCTTGTGATGGGCAGAAGCCATTGGGGCACTTCAGTATCAGCTAATCTCAGGGGTTGGACAAAGGGGTGCACCCCCTGGCCATGCCCGGAACTGATGGGAGCCAGCTGGCTGGGGCAGCAGGATAAAAAGCCCCAAGTGACTGCTACCAGTGCTCATTCAACTCAGCCTGTTGGGGCTGTGCCCAGACCCAGACCCCTGCCTCCTGCTGCCGCCAGTCCACTTGCACAGGGGGCAGCTCCCACTGGGCCTCATCTAGGCTCCAGAGAACCCCAAATGCCCAGGACTGCTGCCCTGGGACCTGCTGTTCCCTCCCACCCCTCATCTGAGTGTATGCCTGGCTGCTCTTCTTCTGGCTGTGCAGGTAGCAGGTACACTGCTGAGCCTGCTGCCCTTCTGGTCTTCCAGCTTTGACAGTAAGGCTGGTGGCAGCAGCCGCAGCCAGGAGGTGCCTGGCCACCCTGCCTGCAGCAGGAACCTGATCCTGGCAGAACTTCGGTGGTGGCACTGGTGGCGGTGGCTGCCAGGTAGCATGACAGGCCAGGAGGAAAGTGGGGAGGGTCAGGCCAAGGGCAAGGCAGGGGTCCTCAGTGAGGAGGTGGTGTGGCTAGGTGACCCCAGCTTGCACACTAAGGGCTTCACCATCACTGTTCTGCTGGTGCTGGAGGCTGAGCTGCAGACTCCCCTGGCTACTGCCATCATTGCTGAAGGTGAGGGTGTAGGTGGCTGGCTGGTGGTGCCCTGCCACTAGGGCTGAGCTTCCTGTGTGAACAGCCCTGCCTGCTGCCCACCCATCTGTTCTCACTGACATCCTGCACCATGCCCCTGACACCCCCTGGCTCCCTCACCCAACACCAGGCCAGCATCTCTGGTGAGCAGACATGCTCTGTCCCATGATAGCCCACAGGGTGTCCTGCAAACCACAGCCACTGGGACATGTGAACCTCTCATGCACTCCCCCCACATAGCTCCCTACACTTCCCCATGCACACAGTGCTGGTGACTTAGGGGGGTGCTGCGGAGTGAGGATGCTAAAATACAAGTTCCCCAGGGTGCCAATTTCCTTAAACCTGGCTCTGGGTGTGCATTCTCCCCCTTGTCTCAGTAATGGTTTGTCTGAACAAGCCAAGCTGCTCTAAGAATTGGGCAAGACAGATGTACAAAGCCTGTTTCTTGTTATGCTTTTTATTCCTTTCATTGAGGCTGAATAGTATCATTTTGAGACATATTCTCTGTCACCACATTCACCTCTTCCGCATTCCAACTTCTGAAATTAATTCCAACAGGATTTGAAACCCATCTACCTTGCTGAGCAATCACGGTTGGCCCATGGGACAATAGCCCAGCATCCTATTTCTGAAAGTGGAAGTTCTGCCTCAGTCTTTATGCTTGATGCCCAAAGCCAGGAGGAAGTGCACTCAGAGGCCATGGCTGTGCCACCACCTATGGAGCTCAGCACTGCTGTCAAAGAACCAGCCCTGCCTATTTGCTTCTGTTCTGCTTGCTTTCAAAACTCAAGGCAGAGAGCCTGGGAGCAACACTGGGCTACCTGCTCAGGACCTGTGTAATCCCTCTTCTCTGCCTAATTGCTGGGGTTGAGAAAAAGCAGAGCAAGGGTGAGTGGGCAGAGCTTACTTCTCAGCGGTAGGTCCTGGCTTGTCAAAGAGGCAGTGAATATGTAGCCGGAAAGATTGAGCAGAGTCAAGTAGGCAAATAAAGATGTCCAGTCCATGTTTTCTTCATGACAATAAAGGAAATATTGTTGTTGGAATAAAATGTCTGGGTCTGGGTCCTGCTTCCATTGAAACCAGTGACAAAACTCCTGTTGACTACCAAAGTAGAAGGAACTTGCCTTTTGTACTGAGTTTGTACTTACTGTACAAAGGAAGTTTGTACTTACTTGGCATAATGGTACTCCCAATTAAACTCAACAGAGGCTGCATCTACACAAGTGGCAGCTTGCACAGTTGTTACTGCGTAGTCATTTAGTACTTGCATAACCAAGTATTAAATGACTGTACAGTAACTGGCATTACTATGCAGTAGCGTCCCTTCACAGGTTTTTTCTGATGCTTCTGTGATTAATGCCCGCTAACACTACTGCACAGTAACATATCATATAGACATGGCTAGAATCAGTATCAATTGCGTGTAAGATGCCTGAACTATCTTTGCAGCATACAAATGAAAGAGGATAGACTGGTCATCAGATGCTTCAAATTTACTTTGACTTACAAAGATTTTTAATTTTACTACCACAGTCATCATAGAATCGTAGAATCATAGAAGTAGGGTCAGAAGGGACCTTGTAGATCTTCAACTCTGACCCCCTGACTGGGCAGGAGGAAAACCGGGCTCAAAAGACCCCAGCCAGGTAGGCATCAAGCTGCTTCTTAAAGACCCCCAGAGTAGATGCCAGCACCACTTTCCTTGGAAGTTGGTTCCAGATCCTAGCTGCCATAACTGTGAAGTAGTTCCTATGGATGTCTAATCTAAACCTACTCTCCAACAACTTGTAGCTGTAATTCCTTATTATCCCGGGGGGTGCTGGGGAAAACAAGGTCTTCTCCAAACCCTTCTGGTCCCCCCTAGTGAGTTTATAGATAGTCACAAGGTCCCCCCTCAGCCTTCTCTTGTGAAGGCTGAACAGGTTCAGGTCCCGTAGCC
>JAGPOW010003648.1:43561383-43592021 GCA_030014935.1 Caiman crocodilus
CTCTCAAGAGGGGAGTTTCCCATCTTATAAGTGTGCTGCTGGTTACTACTGCCCAAGAGCAGCACCCTGCACTTGTCCATATTGAAACGCATCCTGTTTTTGTTAGCCCACCCCTGTAACCTATCCAGGTCTTTCTGCAGTCTTTCCCTCCCTACTAGTGTGCCCACCTCACCCCAAATTTTGGTGTCATCAGCAAATTTAAACAGGTTGCTTTTCACCCTGTCATCCAAATCGTTAATAAGAAATTGAACAGTGCGGGCCCACGGACTGAGCCTTGGGGGACTCTGCTGCCCAATTCCCCCAAGGTCAAATATGACCTGTCCACCACCACCCTCTGAGTACGACCCTTCAGCTAATTTGCAATCCATTTGACCATGTAGGCATCGATGCCACAGTTGCCTAGTTTTTTAATGAGGATGGGGTGGGAGACAGTGTCAAAGACCTTGCTGAAGTCCAGAAAGACTACATCCACAGTGACACCTGCATCCAATGCTTTTTTGACCTGATCATAAAAGGCAATCAGGTTGGTCTGACATGACCTGCCCCTAATGAAACCGTGCTGGTTGCCCTTGAGTGTCATCTCTGATGGCGGCCTATCACAGATGTGCTCCTTGATCTTCTCAAAGAGTTTCCCCAGATTTGAGGTAAGACTGATGGGCCTATAGTTGCCCAGGTCCTCCCTCCTCCCTTTTTTAAAGATGGGGTCCACACTGACTCTCTTCCAAGCATCTGGCACCTGGCCTGAGCACCACGAGTGTTCGTAAAGCTGTGCCAAGGGCCCTACAATATATCCACTGAAGTTAATGGAAAACTTTTCACTGATTTCAATGGTTTTTTTAAGATCAGTCCTTAAATGTTTCTAATTAATTATGACCTTAAAGAGAGGTGTCAGGTCTTTCATTGCTCACTGGGTTGAAGGAAAAACTCACGCAGAAAGAAATCATTCATTTTTCTTCTGATCTGGAAAAGATTGCTAGATGACCTGAGATCAACCCATTTGATCTGCAGTTGATATGAAATGAAAGATATTCAGGTACTAAAAATACCTGTAACCTTCAGGTTAAATTAGACAACTAGCTACCTCAACTTCAATGTTAAGACCATCATATTTTTCCTTTCATGCAGTGTACCTGCCAACCCCAGTTAATTCTCCCTGTTGCGTATCTCTGGCTATAATGAATTAATATTTCTTAGAGTATTTGTCCCCGCTAGGCTGTAGGGATACTTCAGAAATACCAGTTTGACATTGCAGAGGAACGTGCAGCTTGGAAAAACATATAGCAACTTCTTGTGTTTGGATCAAAGCCACATGAGAAAGTAAGTCCCTGTACAATTAAGAGTTGATGAAATTATAACATCTTGCAATTAATGATGAAAGTACATTGCTCACAATTAATGATCACTGCAGTGTTGCCAACTCTTGGGATTTTGATATTTTCTTAAAGCTCCAGATGCTGAAGTCAAGTTGTTATCTGAGAATCTCTAGTCTTTATGAATAAAAAAGTGGCTAGCCATAATGGTTTTAAAAAAACAGGTTGCTAAAGGCTCCAGCTTATGAGGAAAATCATTTAAAAGGGATTTTTTTAATGTCATTATTTTTTAAAGCTAGTACCATTATTTCTGAGACAACATTCATTACCTTTTGAAAGATTGGGGTTAGCAATATTTTTATACCTATTTTTTGGCATCACTTACATTGCTATGGGGCTAAACCTCCAGAATTTCTGCTGTAAATACCATAATCATGAGTTTGCTTTATTTTACAAGCATTTGATCTTATTCCTTTTTAAGAAGTACTTTTAAATGTTCCGCTGCTTTACAACAAGACAAGTATAGTCAATGATATTTCAGTTCCTATACTTGTCTTGTGTCATTTAGTAGTTTAGCTGTGAAAAATGTAATTGATTTAGTACTCCCACGGTACTTTGATTTTGCACAATTGTTTAATACCTAGGTGTTTCTTAGAAATTTTCATTTACAGAGGGTATAATTACAAAACAAACAGTTAAAATTCTTTTTGTTCTTTTTCAAACTCTAATTTGTATACTACATAAACTTTATTCTTTTAATAAATGTTAGTGAATGAACTGTTCTACAAAATATGCTCTTTTTCTGCATATAAATTAATCTTGGGTATTTTAACAGTTCCTTTACCATAATATCTGAACACCTCATAATCCACAAGTCATTTATTATTACAGTGTGTGGTGGGGAAATTCAATTATTGTTAATTTACAGATAGGTAACTTCAGCAAAGGGCCAAAACTAAAAAAGGATGTGCATGCCTAAAGCTGGATTTACATAGACTCTAGATCAGCGATTCTCAGCTAGAGTGCCACAGCACCCTAGGATGCCCAAGATTCTTGTAAAGGTCCTGTGTGATAGTAGCACTGTTAAATGTACAAACACCTATTGATGATTCCTGAAATAATCCCCAGAGATTTCAAATAGAAATCCAAAGTGTCGAAAACATTCTGATTTGTTGCAGGCTTTTTGAGTTTTTTGCAACAGAAGATTTGCTCTCATATTTTTCCTTAGTCAAGAAAGGAGTGAAAGCTAAATGCTGGCATTTTCTGCAGGGTGCCTTGAGTCTAGTGATGGGTACTTTAAATCTAAAAGTGCTTTGAGTACTTTGTGAACTACTGCTTAAAACACTTGAATCCAAAACCCTAATCCCAAAAGCCCCACCCAGGTGACTCCTTCAATAGCCTAAACTCCATACGCATCTCAGTTTTTTACTTGATAGTTCCTGAGATGCTTCTAGTTAGGCCTCTGTGTAAACCCAGAAATGCCCATTTCACCTATAAGGATCCAGATACTAAACTAAATATCAATTAAGAGCCCTAGGGGCTCCATCTGGTAGGTGTTATCAGCAGACTTAATATCCGTCTACAGGT
This sequence comes from Caiman crocodilus, assembly GCA_030014935.1. NCBI lineage: Eukaryota > Metazoa > Chordata > Crocodylia > Alligatoridae > Caiman > Caiman crocodilus. Next base: position 43,564,281 of record JAGPOW010003648.1, read on the forward strand.
TTGGACTTTGCACAAAATGCACTTTCACCTTAAAATGTGGTTGGAGGAGGAGCCATTTTTATATGCACTAGTGTAATAGTCACCCAGGACATGCATAATTCAAGTTCAATTCCCTCATCTTCTTGCAAGGGTTCAAACCCACATCTCCCATCAGTATGCCCTTAAGTACCAGGTTTCAAGCTGCTCAGGGTGAGGGCACCTTTCTCCCGAAGCTTTTCCATGTTGCAGAAAAAGTATTCAAGATCCATTGGATGGGAAGAATGAGGGTGCCTGCCTAACTTAGAGGTTGTGCCAGTCACCTGGAGGAGTAGGGAAAAGCCGCAGTATCTCTTCTCAGGCTTGTAATGCATTTTATCCAGAAACAACTTAATGTAAAATACAGAAGCACACAATATAAAGACCAAACAGTTAAATTTTCTATATATACTTTAATTTGCCTTTTTCTCAGCAGTGTTGTAGCTATTGTATCTGAATGACTGATCATGATCAAGTGCAGTAAAGAAAAGTCATAAGCCGACTCAACATATCAGGATGGCTAGAATTAAATATATTTGACTTCAGATGCAGATGACTCAGAAATCGATGACTGATCCCTTTGTTTTTACCTCAGTGAATCTTAAAGATCAAAGTTAGCAGAAGCTACATCCTAATCCAGTTCTGCCAGCTGGTGAAGCATCCATGAATAATGGGAGATTATTTTCAACTAGCCCTTTTCCAGAGAGCGTTTTTCTGCATTTATTCAGATGCTGTACCAATGAGGGCTGGCAGGGCGGTTCTCTTTGTAATGAAGCTCTTGACCTAGGGAAAAGTATCCAGAGAGCCTTAGACAGACATTTTCTTGTAATATGCAATTCACTAAAGCTCTCTGCAGCTAGGCATGACCACTATAGCTGTGACTTCTTGCTCCTAAATTCATACAAGTGGCTGTAGGGCTGAACAGATTATCTGATATCTGCTTAATGCTCTGTGTACTTAAGTCTTCTGTAGAGCAGAACACTAGGAATCACCATGAATCACCTCTGGCTTTCATGGGAGACTTGGACACTGCCATAGGAGATTAACCAGTTAGTTACTATCCCATCTAGTGGGCTTATAACACAAATTAATTAAAAAGGACTGTAACTTTGTTTTTGCAGTTGAAGAGGAGGCCCCTTCCTTAATGGCCTTGCACTGTGTGTGTATGTGGTGGGGAGAGTAAAGGGAAGTGGAGTGGATTTTCTTGTTGACCCTTTTGTATAGCAGCTAGGTATAGACAGTCAAAAAGCCTGAGGCACAAACTTAGGAGGTTGGTTGTTGAGGCCCTGACAGGGAGGGGAGTCCACAATGAGTGGTTGTTCCTTAAGGATGTGATTCTAAAAGCACAAGGGAAATCCATTCTGGCCTGTAGGAAAGGTAGCAGAAGGGCTGGGAGACCCCCTGGCTCAAAAGGGAATTCATGGACCTCCTGAATCTGAAAAGAGAAGTTTATAAGGGATGGAAGTCAGGAACTACCACTAAGAAGGATTATGCAGCACTGGCCTGCACCTGTAGGGAGCAGACCAGAAAATCCAAGGCTGAAACTGAACTCAAATTGGCTATGGGAATTAAGGACAATAAAAAGTCCTTCTTCAAATATGTGGGAAGTCAGAAAAAAAACAAGGGCAACACTGGACCCATGCTGAACCAAATGGCACAGCTGACAACTGACACCCAGGAAAAAGCTAATTTCAGTGATTACTTTGCATTAGTTTTCCACTTGCCCAAGTGATCACCCTGCCTGATCCTCCCAGGGAATGGGAGGATGCAGGACTACCAGGGTAAGGGTGATAATGTGCCTATAATTGGCAAAGATCTTGTGAAGGAACAGCTGGAGAGGCTGGACATCCACAAGTCAGCAGGCCTAGACCAAATGCATCCAAGAGTGCAGAAAGAGTTGGCTGACATCATAGCATGACCAATGGCAAGAATATTTGAGAACTCGTGGTACTCGGGAGAAGTTCCTGAAGGCTGGAAGAGAGCCAGTGTGGTGCCTATCTTCAAGAAAGGGAAGAAGGAAGATCTAGAAAAGTACAGGCCAATCAGTTTGACCTCAATCCCTGGAAAGTCTTGGAAAAAATCATCAAAGAAACCATCAACAACAAGCTAATGGAAGGCAATGTTCTGAGAGATAGCCAACATGGCTTTGTTGTATGTACTTCTTACCTGACCAACCTCATTTCCTTTTATGAACAGGTGACACATTACCTGGAAAAGGAGAAGAGGTTGATATATTTAGATTTCAAAAAACCCTTTGACTTGGTCTCCCATGATGTCCTCATGGTAAGATTGGGGAACTGTGGACTTGACAACCTTCTGGTCTGATGGCTGGGGAACTGGCTCTGTGATCAGACTGAGAGAGTGATAGTTGATGGAACCCAGTCAACATGGAACATGGTGACCAGGGGCATCCCCCAGGGCTCAGTACTCGGATCAGTACTCTTTAATATATTTATAAATGATCTGGATTCATGTGTCACAGGGTAAGTTTGCAGAGGATACCAAATTATTGAGAAGTGAGGTCTTTTTAGAGCAGGGGTTCTCAATCCCTGGTTTGGGCTGCAAGTCAGCTGCTGGTCCACAGCACTGTCGGCTGCTGGACCTGAAGTGGCTGTGGACTGGCAAACTATGGCCCCCCAGAGCTGTGTGGAGAGGCCACGGCTCCTTCTTCAGGACTTGTGTCAGTGCAGGGTTTGGCCCACCTCTCCACCCAGGGGGAGGGGGTATTCTTACCTGTCTTCTGGTCAGAAATTCTGGCCATGGTCAGCTGTGACTGCTGGGCTGTGGTTTGCCAGGCTATGGCATAAAAACTTTGGGAACCCCTGCTCTAGAGGGTAGGCTGGCAATTCAGGCTGACCTGGACACGCTTGCAAGGTGGGTGGACCAAAACCTGTTGACATTAAACATGGAGAAATGCAAGGTGCTCCACCTCAGGAGAAAAAAACCCACATCATACTTAAAGGCTTGGCAGCACTACACTCACTAGCACCATGACTGAAAGAGACTTGGGGATCATGATTAACCACAAGATGAACATGAACTACCAATGCAATGCTGAAGCCGGCAAAGGAGATAACATTCTGGCTTGCATCTCCTGATGCATCTCAAGCAAGATCCAAGAAATCATCCTCCAGCTTTACTTGGGCTTGGTGAGGCTGCAGCTGAAGTATTGCATCCAGTTCTGGGCTCCAAACTTTAGAAATGATGTGAAGAAGCTTGAGAGAGTCCAGAGGAGAGCCATGCTTATGATTAGAGGTCAAGAGAACAGGCTTTATGAGGAGAGGCTGAGAGGCATGGGACTCTTCAGTCAGGAGAAGTGAAGGATCAGGGGTGACTTGGTGGCAGTTGACAAGTATGTAAGGGGTGTACATTAGGAACTGGTAGAACACCTGTTCACTAGGGCACACCAAAGGAAGACAAGGTCTAATAGTCACAAACTGCTGGTAGACTGTTTTAGACTGGATATAAGGAGAAATATCTTTACCATCTGAGTCTCCAGAGTCTGGAATGGACTCCCCCGCAGAAGAGCTGCAAGCATCTACTCTGGATACCTTTTAAGAAACACCTGGATGCTTATCTTGCTGGGGTGATCTGACCCCAGCTGACTTCCTGCCCCTTGGGCAGGGGGCTGGACCTGGTGATCTCACAAGGTCCCTTCCAGCCCTAATGTCTATGAAATCTATTAAATCTATGATTCAATCTTTTTAAGTTAGTCTAAGCTGCATAGATTAAATTGAAACAGAAGTGAACAGACATTTACATTTGAGTCAGGAAATGTAGCCATATACCTGCAGTGGTTTAGGCCAGAAGCCAGGGGGTGCTAGAGCATGGTCCTCTGGCTGTGTGTTCACTTCCTCTTCTTGCTGCCCCCAAGCTGTCTGAGATTTACAGTTTGCAATTGCAACAGTAGGACTCTGCAGGGTTGCTCATCACTTCCTCTTTCTGGTTTCAGGTGCCTCTGGGATTTGTAGCCCACAGTTGCAACTGGCAGCAAGTTTGAGTGGGAGGAAAGGGTGTTTAACTCCCTCTCTCCCCCTTCCTGGCCCCAGGCCCCAGCTGGGGTTTGCCTGGGGGGACAGTCCCTCCTCCTTCCCCCTCCGTAGACTGGGCTGCATCCCCAGATGGGCTTGTCCCCACCCTACCCCCTTGTTAGCCAGCCCTTATTGCTCCAGCTCAGAAGCAGAGGGGCAGGGCCAGCTCTGCTTTCTGGAACAGATGGCCCAGCTCAGGGCTGCAAAGCATGTTGGGATGCTGGGGGACTGTGATTTAACTTGAACCAGGAAGGGGTCTGGGACAAGAGTTTCATAAACTGTTTTTACCCAGTCACTTAAGTCTGATGCTACATTCAACCAGGCTTGTCTTAAACCAACTTCAGCCATTTTGAAACTGGTTTTTGTGCACTGAGCTTCTGTTCTGTTACAGGTTTAAAACAGTTTCTGATCACTTAAATCAGTTTATCTGTAACTTCTGTCCCTAGCCAGTATGTCTGTTACAGGTTTCCATCAATTGGAGGGGCCTGGCCTCAATGAGAAGGTGGTCCCTTCCAATCCTGTGTTTCTGTGACTGGTTCCTGGTGTCACAGCTAAGTGTTATTTAAGGTAATAAAGGAACAGTTATATATTTCTGAGTACTTGTAAAATGATGCCTTTTCCCCCAGTACATCATCTGCAAATATTTTCATTACCCTGAGGGATTCTTTGTGCAACAAAGATAATTGACTGTACTTACTAAATTATATACAGTAAGAATAGTAATGAAAGAATAATGATCATATTGCATTGGATCTTGATGTGCTGTAACCACCAAACATACAAGAACAAAAGCATTTCTTATATACAAGGATTTTTCATTTTGCGTTATCTATAATAATAAATCAATCTATATGATGGAGTGATTCTAAAGATTTTCAGGATAAATATTAGGCTATTTTTATGAGGAATAATTATGCATTTTATGACATGATGAGAGGCTGTTGTGTGCAGAAACCGATGGCTCCAGTTAACTTTCTGTTAACTACACAAGATAGAGGAATAACATGTATATCACAATGTATCCAGAGATCATAGTTTTAAAATATCAAGCAAGATATAATGTTAGAAAATTGGAAATCTAAGAAGTGCTCTTTTGAGACTATGCATTAAGAAATACACAATGTAATTTCTCTAAGCATAAAATGATACAACTAGATAGAAATAATGACCTTAATAGAGTTCAAATGGGTATGCTAAAGGAAAAATTCCTGAGTAGTTGGAATGAACAGTTAAATTGTAAGAGCAATGAAGAAGGTTAATGTGTATAGGCTAGAGCTGGACTGGTAAAGTAGGCACCTAAATCACACAAAGTAATCCAGGTAACTCCTAGCAGCTAGACAGCTCTTGGAGGGGCCTGATGCAGTAGCTGTGTTTAAAGTAAGCTTAATGCACACTGACAGCACTGAGCTCAATACAAAGCAGAGCTGTCAGGGCCACTTTCACTCAGAAACATAGGTGAAGGTGGCATTGAGGCTGCCACACACCTTTTGCCTTTTCCATAATAGTCTGGTGAACAAATCATGCACCCAGGGAATGGGAGTTGATTCCTGGCGCACCTCAGCCAAGGGCAATTCAAAACAGTATCTGCTTTATGTTCCCTGGAAGATGCTGTAATCAAAGGCTACCATTAATCTGAAAGGGGACTTCTTCCACCTGTCCTGTTGAAAGTGGACTACTTTGCAGCCATAAGTGCCAGAGCCAGTGGGCCAGAAGGAAAGCAAGCAGGAAAGACTGTAGCCTAGCAGTTAGAATTTGTAGCTGGGATGTGGGATGTTCTGCAATTTTGCTTCTGTTTTCAAGATTTTTTCTGTTCTCCATTCAGTGATGTTCTAAGGGAAAATGCATAAACAGGCCACGAAAAAGGGACCAGAATCTGATTCACCTGAGAACCCTCACTGCTTGGTTTGGTTCAACATGTTAATTCACATCATAACAATATGCAAGATACTACAATAACATCTTTTGCATATTGTCTTGAAGTCAGTTAGTCCTATGCACAATGTAATTTTCTGGGGACTGTAGAACTGAAAGATCACGTAGAAAATTCTGCTACAGCAGCATGATTCTTTCATGCCATCTAAGGCATAGTGGTAAAATACAATCAAATAAAAACTACAAATCCCAAAGTAAATACTGAGTCTGGAAAGGTGAAACAGTTATACAAGGACACAAACATGTCAGTATTGTCTTGCAGGATTTCTAACTGCTTTATCCCAAAATCTGGAGAACATTACAAGTCTTTTTAAAAATTAAATCATGGATAGATAGATATCAATACATATAACATCTACTAACATATTTTCTCCAAGCCTTTAGTTCACAAGACCGTTTCTCCTTTTGTTTCAACAAAATTAGATATTTGTGCAGTGTAAACACCAATAACAGTAGACTTTTTGAAACAAGACGTGAAACCTCATCCTTTGAAATCAATGGGTATTTTGCTGTGGGGTGATTGTAATGGGGTTAGGATATCTCCCAAGACAGACTTCTAGCTTCAAAGCAACTCAAGGTCCAAATCCTGAAATACAAGCTGCACAGACAGATTATATAGATCTTATTGAAATGCAGCATTGCAAAAGAACTGGTATATGCCAGAGAATCTGTTCTAAAAGAGCAAATGTAATGAAACATTTCTTGGCATTTTTGTTATAGGTAATTCTTTTTTCATGGAAAGATAGAAATTCTAGAAAATTGTGTTATTGGATTTCTTTTCATTTCTGAGGGAAACGACCTTTTTGATTCCATTCAGTTTTCATTGAATTCATAGGAGAATTTTGATTCTTCCTTTTTTATATGAAAGGTTGTCAGGTTTTCTAATAGAGGCCTCTACAGCTTTGTTTTGAATTAAATTAATTCAGTCTTTCTTGACTGTTGCTTTTGTATCACCTCATTACCAAAAAAAAGAACACAAAAAACAATGTAGGTATTCCAGGAAAAGCATAGTTTGTTTAATAATAAGAGTATACATAATTTTCCCAATATTTTTAAAACTACTCAGAAGGATGTCAATTCTTAGGGCTGATTTCAGTTCTTTAGATACTTCTCTTTCTGGACTCTTTCTGCAAAATTCAAGCTTTTTAGAGATTGCAGATATGGTATGTTTTTTTTTGTTGGTATGGATGGGCATTCAGGCACAGCTCTATTGGCTGCAATTTATATCTGAGAGAGTATGTTTACCACAGTGTCACAGTGCTTAGGGTTGGAAGGGACTGAAACAGATCATCAGGTCTGACCCCCTGCAGGAATGAGTGTCAGGGTCGTATCACCCAAGCCAAATATCTGTCCAGCCTTCTCTTGAAGAACCCCAAGGTAAGAGAGAGCACCACCTCCCTTGGGAGTCCATTCCAGAGTCTAGTAGCCCTAACTGTAAAGTAACGTCTCCTGATGTCCAGCCTGAACCTTCTCTCTAACAATTTGTGGCCGTTATTCCTAGTAACCCTGAGTGGTGTCTGGGGGAACAGAGCCTCCCCCAATTCCCGCTGGTCCCCCTGGTGAGTTTGTAAACAGGCACCAGATCCCCTCTCAGCCTTCTCTTGTGGAGGCTGAATAGATTCAGGCCTTTCAGCCTCTCTTTGTAGGGCCTGCCCCACTGCCCCTTGACCATGCGAGTGGCCCTTCTCTGGACCCTCACAATACTAGCCACATCCCTCTTGAAGTGCAGTGCCCAGAACTGGACACAGTACTCCAACTGTGACCTGACCAGTGCCACATAGAGGGAAAGGATCACCTCCTGTACCTGCTTGTGATGCATTTGTAGATGCACAACAAGGTGTGGTTAACCTTACTGATATGTGCTTTAGTGCACAGTGGTTACTGTGCATTTATTTAGTCCCTGCAATAAATGCATAGTAACTGGTGCTACTGTGCAGTAATGCGGGTGCATGCATTTTTAGGTGATGCTAATGCACAGTAGAATAATTCTATCGTGCATTAGCACAGTTTTTCCCTGCCATGCTAATGCAGAGTAGAATCAGTCTACTAAGCTTCTAGCGTCTTGCGTAGACGTGCCCAGAACAATTGGTTTTCTCATTGCATTTTACTTTTCTGAGAATTAGGAAACAGGAATTTCTTGTCTGAAAATGGGAAAAATCTCTTAGATACAGGGTTGTCTACATCTTTAAAGCTGAACTGCTGAGTTGTAAATATTTTATAATTTTTTTTACATTAATGTCATATCTCTGTTCATATTACTTAGGCTATATAGTAATATTTTGGTATATTCAGTGCATTTTATTTTTTGTTTTCTTCTGGAGTTATGTTTTTGACAAGATTTTGTTGGGGTTGTTTTTTCGTGGGATAAAGATGTTAAGATGCATGCCCCTTTATCTGGATCATGAATGCACTTTTATTTTGATACATGATTTTTAAAACAGATAAAACAGATTGAAAGACAAATTTAGTCTTGACAGAATAGATGAGAAGGTGATACTACCAAAGCATTGAAATAAGTCAAGGATTTTACAATTAGACTTATTTTTCATGGTGGTCTGCTGGTGATCTTAGGGCTTTGGACTGATTCATGGGGCTACTCATGCTAAAATTTAGGCATATGCCAAACTGATGCTTATCTCTTCTGATATCTAGTTTTGTGCTGAAGACTTCTGATACAATTATGCCTAAGTTTTCAGAACAAGATGAGGTATTGAGATTGTTAGTTGACCTCCATGAAAAATAACCCCTTGTTGACCTCAGTGGAATCACTCACATGCTGAAAGATATGCTGGGGGCCAGGTACAGAAGTTACACATATTATACAAGAGTGCAGAAAGCACTCTACAGCCATAAGCCAACAGGCAGGGCACACGAAGTGCTGTACAAATGGTAGATTTCTTTCTAAAATAACCCCAGATGGGTGTGGTATCAGACTTCAGTGCTGTAGGTTAGAGCACTATAACGAATATCTCTACCAGATCCTATCACAACTCATGTTAGGTCGCATTCTACCAGTGGCTTATGGGCCTGGATCATCTTTTATCCAGGGCAACAGTCTGGTCTCAGCCTGAGCTTGTGTGGTCTGCCCGAGCGCTGGGCTGGCTCTGCCTTTTTCCCCTGGCCTCTCAATGACCTGAGGCAGCAAAGCCCTGTTTCTAGCCTTTTCCTTTCTGTCCCCCCATTCCCTCCAGCCAATTATGAGCAACTGTGTAGTATTATCACTCAGCATGCGGATTTTGTCTACCCCTAATAGGCATTTGTAAAAATTGCTGCTTTTGATTAAATGCTGTTTGCTGGATACCGGATTTATACAGGGGGCTGTCCAAGATGTTCATCTCGTACAGTGTTGTTTTTAGATGTCCAAATCTCAGTCTCTTCAGCTTGACCCATACTTCTCTGTCAAGATTGTGCACAATGGAAGACTCATTTGGTGTTGGTAGAAGAAAATGTAAGAATAGATTTCAGACTGGATTACTTTGATCGATCAATTCATCTCCATTCATTCCACCCCATATCTAAATTTAGCACAACACATGAGGATACTGCACTTGGCCTGCTGGGCTCTCCATGGGCCCAGAAACCTGGCAGCAGGGGAGTGGTTATGGTCTATCTTCTTATGCCACTTGGTCTAATGCTGTAGAGTGCAGGGAATACACCTGTGTGTGTGTAAGTTGTGCAGCCTGTTATGAGTCTCTGCTCATTGTTAAGCACAGTGATGAGCATTGTAGTGTGACAACTACTGGACTGTAGAGGGGCACAATAATGCTCCAAAATAGACTAAAAAAAAAGATACTGAAAGCTTTTTTTAGCTCCATAGCTGAGGTCTTACAACAGTTGCAACTGCAGGTTTCTATTTAGGAGAGCATTTGGGTTCCATTTGGGAGAGCACCTATTTATGAGCACTGCTGCAGGTAAGGCACAACGGGAAACAGGAATTTTCTTTAGCAAAGCCTGCACACTCCCTCCCCTCCATGGTATAGATGGTATCAACCTAAAGAGGACCAAATGGGATCCTTGTTGTGGCTGGTTGGAATGGACAGGTTGGTGGCTGCTTGCTTCTGCACTGCTGTGGCACTTTATGAGTCACCCAGGCCCAGGCATGTGTCAGGAACATCCAAGAACAAGGTCTTCAGATGGCCACTTGCTGTCTGAGGGAGGCTGCCCATGCTGTTATGGAGCTGAGAGAGTCATAGCACCATAATAAGGAGTTTATGCACAGGGTCAAAGTCTGCTTGGGACCCAGTTACCACACCCCTGAGTGGCATCAGTGCTGCTTCCCGTGGGGAGACTGGTGCCTCTCAGGCAGGAGTATTTAATAAACACTAAAACTTTGGCAGCTTCAATGTTTGATCTAAACAAGGCACATCTCTTTCTTGTGCCAAATTCCCCTGCACCTTGGTATGTGTTCCTGGGGAGGGCTAGGGACAGAGAGGGGAAGGGGGCAGTGCCCGGCCAGCCTGGGTTGTGGGCAGCTTTGCCCATGATGGCCAGAGGAGCCCAAAGGTGGAGACCCATGGTCCGATGCCAGGGCAGGGGCCCTCAAAGTCCTCCAACTCTACTCATCCAGGGAGGGTATCCAGTCCATGCATGAGAGGAGAGGGAATACAAGTATCCAGGACATGTGTACATGCACCCCTCTTCCCCCCAACCAGGCATCTGGGACACATGCGCACGCATCCCCACAAGCATGCAGGCACACACACACACATAGAACCCAGATGTCTGGGATATGTGCATGCATGCACGTGCACGCGCGTGTGCACACACACACACGGCAATCACAGTAGCTAGGCATGGGACAGCTGACTGGGGGCTTGTGGCCATGAGGGTGCATGCCATGATGAGTTGCTCCTGTAACAGATCCAGGTGGGCAGCCATGATGTTCCCAGCAGTCAATCAAGGTGGCTCAGCCATTTGGCTCCACTTGGGAGCCCAGGGAGCCTGTGGGACATGCTAGGAGGTGGGCAAAAGCTGCCCCCTACCTGTTGGGCTCAGGCCATGCAGGCAGGCCATGAGCTCCTCCGCCACCCTCCCCACAAAGGCTAATGTGTGTTCTGCTTGCTCCCAACTTTACCTTGGGTGTTCATAGTAAAGCTCAAATGTTAGAGTTCTTCTGCCTTGGGCTTCTTGAATGCCTGTACTTAGCCTAAGTTCCTTACTGAACTGGGGTTATATTATATAGCTGAAATGCTGAAGTCAGGTGTCAGTAGTGTATCTTAACAAGTGACTTCATGTGATATTGTACGTTAGTTTATTGGGAGTTACTTACTGCCATTTGGGGAGGGAACAAGGAGGGAGTTTTTCAATGAACATAACTTTTCTGTGATGTGGGATATGGTGGATTTTGAAATACAGAACTAAGGCCGATGGGGGTCTCCCTCACTAGGATGGAGAGCAAACAGCAGAAAGTAGAGAGGCTGTAATGTTTAATAGCTATTTTGCTTCAATACTCACTTTTAAAAATGAGCATAGCAGAAGGCTCAGTGAAACTGTCAAAAAGAAGGGAAAGGCCACAAATCAGGATCAGGAAAGCAGTTGTTAAAGGATATCTGGAGAACCTGATCAGCAGACACAGATGAAACTCAACTAATGTGCTCAGTGAACTAGTTAACTGGATCCATTTTCAGTTAATTTGGAAAACTCATGGATGACAGGTAAGGTTTCAAAAGGACAAATGTACTTATTATGAAGAAAGAAAAAAGAGGACTTGGGCAATTATGGCCCACTGACTTTAATTACAATAATTTAATTGTTTTAAAAGATCTATTAAAAAAGCAGCCAGTTCGTAAGTACCTGGAGGGGAAACTGTTATGGAGAAAATTGCATCTATGGAGATTCAGTTCAGAGAGGTGAGCCAAAGTTTGGATGCCTATTGGAAGCTTCTTTGAATTTGGAAAGGTGGGAAAGTATAACCTTTTTTTTTCAAACCCTTGGTCACACTTGTAACCTAAAGCTCAGGCTAGATTTGGTGTTCTTTACACACAGTAGGTGCATCTACATGTGAAATTAGTGTGGCGCAGTGAGCTCTGCAGTTCATCGTTACATGTGTGCCTGGGACTGCAGCATGTTGAGCGGGGATGGCACAGCCCTGACTAGCAGGGGGCCCAGGGAGTCAGCCTGCCAGCTCAGAGCTGCTCCAACCTGGCTCAACATGCTGCAAAGGGGCTGGTTGGGGCACAAGGGTGCTCCAGTGTGGGGCTAGCCAGCAGGCAGCCTCTGCACTGAAGCACCCCCATGTCCCAGCCAGCCCGTCACCATCTACATGTGTGATGCAGTGGAATAAATAACTTCACAGTAGAATAGTACTTGTGTCAGGCAGTACTAACCTACACCAGAATTAATTAGTTTACTCTGGCCTAATAGCACTGCACATCTAGATGGTGATGCTTTACTGTGGCGCTAATTAAGCAACCTCCTCAGTAAGGGTCTCATGTAGGTGCCTCCAGTGAGTATTAATCTGAGTCTAGACTCTCTCAGGCTACAGTCTGGACAATATCTGTCAGTGGCCTGTAAGATTTGTTACATTTTTATTTATGACTGGAAATAATGGGGGCAGTTGGGGACCAATGGCTGCCTGGGATTTTCTGTTAGGTTTTGCATGTGTGCTAGTTCCAGGCTATGTCTGCCCCGTGGCTCAAGGTGTGATGGCCACCTGAATAGATACACCCAAACTGGTTTTCCTTTGGCTTGTTCAGGCAGTAACGGCAATGAGGAAGGGACTTCAGCGTGGGTTGAACAAACCCGTTCCGTATCCTGGGTACTTACTCAATGGTTGAAGCTGTTGCACCTTCACTGTGACTGGCTTTCCAGCTTGCTAAATTAAGGCTTGCTTGGGTAGATCTACATGGACTGCAATCACATTTCCTGCAGCATAGTTATAAACTTCATCTCTCTTGTGCATCAATCTGGGACAAAAGAGGATAGCTTCTATTTTTATGTTTTTACCATTGGGGTAAATATACTGTAGTACTTCCTTAAAAGTGGGGTGCAGCCTCTCTTCCCATCTTCTCAGTGTCTATCCATTAAGGCACCTGTGGGGAGCTCTACCATTAATAGGTTTTGGCAGATGCTACTTGAAACTGGTTGTTACATTTGAGCATTTGGGAGTTGTGCAGAGACTCATGGTACACGATACTGGTCCGGTACAACTCTGGTACCGGCTGAAGCAGACCTCAGTCAGACTCTGTGGCTCTGAGTAATTTCTGCACGACACATGCTATCAGGATTAAAATCTACAAGGTGACTATCCCTGAGGGGATGCATAGAGTAGTAAAAAGTCCAAACAAATATTAAGCTCTCCAGAAGTGTGGAAGACAACTTGAGAGTATTTTTTAATAAGAGATTTATTTTGCACCTGCAAGGGACAGGAGCCAAAGGAGACAATTAAAAGGTAACATTATTTCTGATAATAGCTGGCTTTGAAGCACCTGGGTGTTTTTAACTGTTATGATGTAGGGAAATCTATGCTTAATTTAGCTACTTGGACCAGTAGCCTGAAGAAACTACATTGTATTGTGTGAAGACGCTCAATTAAGAGTTTGAAAAATTGAAGGAGTTGTTTAACAAAAAGGTCCCTGTCCTGAATCACTGTGGTCCCATATGGTAAAGCAGACAGATTTGTTTAGGCGAGCTGTGAAAGACCTATATAATTGTTTAGATTATTTTGACTTCCCTGAGATAGTTTTATGAGAAGATTCTACAGCTAAGCTGGTCTTGTTACAAATTGAATCCATTCTACTAGGCATGGTTATACCTGACATACTGATGTCTAATAGCGTTGTCTAACAACATACTGATGAGCCACTGTCTAGTGGGCCTGCATTTTAAGTATTTTTAAATTTTATCACATTTTAATGATGTGTGATTTTAGACATATCACTGCTAGTCTTATCATCCTCAAGCTAACAGACTAGGGGAAAATAGTGTCAAAATAACAAACCACCTACTAAAAAGACAGCAGAGTCAGACTCTGATCTGTATTTAGCAGTGTTAGAAAGGCACCAAGGAAGCATGGGTTGTCACCTATTGACATTTTGTTCAAGAGAAAGCCAAAGAAAAAGAATGTCTGCAATGTTAGAAAATAACCTCGGTCACTGAGGACTTGCAGATATATGAGGAGACAGTCTAGAAATAACATCACAAAAGAAAGTCCTGCTGTCAGATCACACATACTACAGTGAAACTACCCTTCTGGAATTTGAAGAAGGTAGGTAAGGGCACTGAGCCAATGTTTCGCACAAGAAGGTCTCAAAGGACCATAGCAGGCTGAGATGGCTGACCCTGAAGGTCAGCTGCTATTTGGTAACAATGGCACTAATGTCCCAGCAGAAGCTCACAGATTCACGTGACTAAGGGAGAGCACAGAGATAAATTGTCTTCTAGCAGCTAACTTACTAGTTAGTAGGTTAAGTGTTTGAAATTCTGTATTATGTTATGTCAGTGTTTAATTATTCTTGTTTGGCTGGGGAAGGAATATGCAGGGAGCCTTCTACCTTCAAGAGGCTCTTGTAAGAACCATTAGTATTCAGTTGTTGTGCCATACAGAGACAGACTTGCATTGCACAATGTCGAGACGTTAAACTCTGACAATGATGTCAGACTCTGAGTGACTTCTGGAGCCAGTGGCTGAAGATGAGGAGGAAGCAGCTGCCTGTTTCAGGACCTGACTGGCAGGGTGATAAGAGGAAGAAGCAGGAGGAATTAATTTAGAGCAGTGCTTTTCAACCTGTGGTCTATGGACCTTGGCAGTCCACAGGCTGTGTCTAAGGGATCTACAAAAGATGACTATGATCAGACAAAGTATGTGAATACCCACACTTACAATTCAAAGAGTTCTACACCTCCACTGAAATTTCTGAAGGGGTCCTCACCTTTTAAATTTTTTAGTGGGTCTGCAAAGGTCTGGAAAAAAAGTTTGAAAATGGCTGATCTAGAGCCTTGGTTACCCTGCTACTCTTCTGGAGTCTATTACCTACTTCTTCCAACCTATTTTTTCTCGAGTCCATCTTCTACACTGTATTGACACTCATGTCACCTTCTAGTTTTATTTTAGTTTAGAGAAACTGCATACACAGAAGCAAGCTCCTGACATCCCCGAGGTGAGGCTAGGAAAAGGTCAGTACAACTGCCTGTACCAGAGTTATTTTTTGTTTCATTAGTAGTTGATATGTGAGGTACTGTCCCTATAAGATGTGTGAAAATAGTACTTAAATTCCCATGCTATGATAAAAAATAGGCCTGGTGGTACAAAATTTGAGATGCGTTGTTTTTCTTCAGATGCCAGCTGACTGGGACCAACCTTGTCTTCAATTCTTGGTGCCTTTTGAGATTCTTCCCTTTTTGTTGTCCTCCTACAGCTAAATGATAACCCAAATCAATGGGAGTCAAGACATTTTGTTGAGAGTAGGAGAAAGACATTACTTCCAGCAATTCTTTATTCCCCCTCACATCTCTTTAGACATCACAGGGCTTTCTTTGCCATTGCAATATCTTCATTAAATCATCCACAGAACAGTTATCTGGAGAAATACACACAAATAGTTATTAAAAACAGAGAAAAAGGAGAGGAAACAAAAATGATTTGCTTAATTTACACTTTTCCTAAGACACACCAAGTAAAGCATCTTAGTTACAAAGGAAGAAAGTGATGTTCCTCATGTGCCAGAAAAAAACCCTGTCTTGATGTTCTCTTTTTACAGGCTGAGTGAGATTATCTCTATAATTCAACCAGGCTCTTTTTTTTTATTGCACTGAAAATCATAGAAAAGTAGAACTGGATGGGATATCAGGAGGTCATCTAGCCTTGCTCAAGGCAGCAGCATCCATATCTAAACCACCCTAGCCAGTTGTTTGTCTAAGTGGATCTTAACAACTTCCAAGGCTGGAGAGTCCACATTTTTTCTAGATAATCTGTTCCAAAGCTTATCCATCCTCATAGTGACAATGTTCTTCCTAGTATCCAAATGACACTTCCCAAAATGTAGAAGCCTGTTTTTTAAATTAGCTTTTCTCACACAATCTGGGGTTTTGGGGACCCTGTGTGTCTCTGTGAGAGGAACTGTTGCTGAGATAAAGATGCTGTAATGGAAATTAGTAACTGTTTTTTAAATGCTTTATAAGCTTTGCTTATATGATTTTGGTCAAATGTCTTTTTTATGAAATGCAGTTTGTCTTTTTAATATGCCCTTTGTTAATTTCCTCAGCATAAAATATAAACAATTGTTCACCCTACCTCCTGTTGTCATTAAACTTAAATTACTGGCAGACTCCAGATGCTGTTTAAGAGGGACTACTCTTTAGCAAAAGTAGGTATCAGAGTTTACCTGAATAGGCAAACCTAGATCCCCCTTTGTACTTCCATTCCAACTCCAGTGGATGTGAGGGGCACTATCACGGGGACTGGGTCACCATGTGAAGTCACATAGGTACATTCCACCCAATATCTATACATTATATGCTATAACATGTAATTAATAGGAAACTGTTAATGCTGGTAGGTCCAAAATCTTGTGCTGTTCCAAAGTCCATGTATGTCTTTTATATATTTTTCAAATCAAATTATATCATTTGGTTTTAACCCCCCCAGTAAGTTTATGTTTGTAATTGTGCCTGCATAGTCTCCTTCATGGTCAAAAATGAAAAAAGTATGTCACCTGGTAGAAAGATATAACAATTTAGAAAAGAAAAGTTTCACTCTCAGATTCCCCAGGCTCATCATGAAAGGCCAGGCAAAATGATTTTGGGAAATGTTCTATATGAAAAATACTAGCTCTGCATCCTTTTAAATACTAAATGTTAGTTATGGGAGATGGCCCTCCAACCAACTGACAAGTAATTTAAAGAAGGAAATGTTCAGTGCTGCAAGTGGCCAAATAGGTTCCCATTACAAATAATACCAGGAATGCATTTGATCTATTGTACTGTGTACTGAAAAGTCTATAGAGATTATTTTTATTTTTTTTACAAATTAGCAACAGCATAGACATACTATAATTGTACAGACTAAGTGCCAAGAGATATGGTGATACCCCTGTCATTCAAAAGAATGCTTTTTTGCTGCCCTGAAAGAATATCTCTCTACTTATCAGGACAGTGTCCTGTGACTCTCTGTACCTAATAATATGTCTGGAAACTCGCTCCCTTTGGGTGATACGTTGTGTTTAGGAGAAAGGGTTGAGTCACTAGTGCTGAAGTGTCATTTCTGGTAGTGTTGCCTCTGAGTGTATTTCATTGCGGGGTAAAAGGGTCTGGACTGAACAGCAACTAACAGATATATTGTTACATACATACCTTCACTAAATAAAATTAGAGTATCAGCTCTCCTTTCCTATATACAAAATTATATTTAGGAGGGACCTGGACTTGATTCAGTTGAGTTTCCCAGCCAGAATAGTTTTTATGGATAAAACACTAATGAAGCCAAAATGTAAGAGCTTTGGGTTGAAGGCATTTATCTAAAATATTTGTCATTAAAGGTTTCACTTTTTAAGTTATTTTTAGGAAAGTTTTATACGTTTTACTTGGAAGACAGCAAAAGGATGTCTTTGAAAGCCAAAGCATCAAATTGAACCCTGTTAAGAAAATACCTTGCTATGCTGGGAATCAGCAGAGTTCTTAAGGACAGTAGGCATATGCACCATAGCTAGATGAATCTGCAAAGGACACGTTGTGGAGGAAGGTTGGAAAATGTTGTCACTTTAACAAGATGAAGTGTTGTCTCTTGGTTCTGGAAACAGAGGAAAAAAGGATTGGAGGCATTACAAATAACATCTTTGATTATCTGATCCCATATTCAGTTGCTCTGCTACTGAATGTGTGCCATCAATAAATTGTCAAACCTAATATAGCAGTGACTTACTGTCCTCAAAGGCTATAGTCAATACAGAAGATGTACTGTCAGTATGATGGATGGGTTCTATCCACCACTGCTTGATCTACCTGTCTGTGTGTTTACAAGTTTCCCATCTCCATAGTATCTGAGTGCTTCAGTGATTTTTAAAAAAATAGGAAAAATAGGATCAGGTATATACTAAGAATGTTTTGCCATTATAGCTATATCGATATACTATATAAAATACTGCTAGTGTGTGCATAATCTCAGAAAACACTGTGCTTTTTGCTGGTATAGTTTATTTCAGTCGATATCACCTCTAATGGCAAAATAACCATTTTGTTGGTATAACTACATCTACATTAGGGGCTTTTGCCATCTTAAATATATTGGTCATAAATCACATAGCAAAGCTGGAAAAAGATTGTAGTGCAGAACTGGCCCCTTTCTTTAATTTCCTCTCTTCATGCCAAAGTAGTTTGTGCTACTTTGTAGATTGTTGAGGGTATTTTGCTTGTTTGTTTGCTGGCTTGTTTATGTTTCTGCATGAGTGGACATGAAGAAATTGTTAGAGAATTTCGATACAGAAAAAATTATGATGAATTCTGAAAAAGTTGAAATCTGTAGTTATTTTTGTTTTAGGATTTGTTTCAGTACAATAGATCCAGCTTTTGTGAACTTCTAGGAATTAAGTTTCCTCCTAGAAAGAAATGCAAAATTCTAAAATTCTTGGTTCAGAGAGGATACTTTTTATTAGATTAACTAAGAAATCACAAAAAAAAATTATCTTTCTTTGCACACGTGCCCTTCTTCAGGCTGAGGGAAAATGAAAGATGGTAAAAGTCCCTTCAGGGGTCTATAATTCCTTTGTTTCAGTGAAGTATAGCTATCATGGTAAGTTATGCTGGCAGAAGGAGCTAGGGCCAACACAAAGGTGGTTTGGAATATCAGGAGAGAAATCTTGAGCTAAATTCTGTAGTCAACCACATCAAAATAGTTTGTTGGCAGTGACTTTTGTAGTTGAATAGATGCTGCTGTGTTTTATAACATAAAGCCATTCTTAGGGAGTATAACTTCATTACTTGACAGAAATAGTACACACAAAACTTTGGTGTGAAGCAGTTTGAATTGTCCCACACATAACATACTTGGCTTATACTTTCAAAAACAAAAGCATGAAAAGTTAAATCCCTATTAACATATATGCTGTCCCTAGAGTGGCAGAATTACCTTACCATTATGTTAAGAACCAAACACCATTGACCTTCACAACAGTAAATCTGCCTCTCACAACTTTCCCTTCTCTATGCTCTCCTTTGTCAAACTACCCTGCTTGGCACTACAAGTGTGGATATTTGGTGTAGTGGAATATTGTTCTTGGAAACAATAATTTGGAAAGATGACTAACTACAAAAGGAAGTTGGATTTGGGGGTGTGTTTATGCCTTTAGGTTGTTTTGGGGTACATTGTGAAGGCAGAGCTTTTATCCTGATGTAGTGACACTTGCAACTGGAGGCATATTTTATACTGAAGAACAGCCTATTCATGGGTGGATCTAGCATTTTAAAAAGGGAGGTCTGGTACATCCTCCCATAACACTACATACAGTTTTCGCCACTTGAAGGTAAGATTAGGAGCTTTACTAATGCTAAGGGTTAGGGCTATATTATTCAGTTTAAGATCCAAACACAAACACATATAACTGAGCTTTAGGGGAATGTCTGCTGGAGGGAGTGGGGAGGGGTAGGGAGATACCTGGTGCCAGAGAAGTACAGCTATTACACCCAGCCTTGTCACAGATAGAATTGATCCCTGCACCCCAACGCATGGATTCCCCAGACACTCCTCCATGGCCCCAAAATACCTTTCAATGCACTGCCCCTGCCACCTCAAATGCCTCCTGGCTGCACTCTGTCCCCTGTTATCCCACATGCCTCCCATCCTTAGGACCCTCCACTGAGCCCCAAATTGCATTAACTCTACCATTCCTCTTCTGCTCACAGAGTCCTATCCTGCCTGCTCACTGTGCCTGTGAACCCACTGAACCCTGCACAGACTTATCCCCATCATGCCCCAACCCCTCTGATATCTCATCATCCCTCCCATACCCTACTGAGCCCTCCCCTGCCCCTCTGAGCACCCAGGCTCACTGCAATCCCTCATATACCATGGGCCCTGCTCATTTACAATCCCCTTGCACCCCATTTTACTCTACAGACCCTACCAGTCCCATCAGCCCCACCTCAAGCTGCCCCTCCCTTACCCACATAATGCCCCAGCCCCCTCTTACCTCACATCCCTCTCCCCAAAAGAACTCCCTTTCATTGGTGCCTGTGACCCCCAACCAGTCCCTCATGATGTCTGGGAGTCCCTTTTCCTCCGAACCCTTCCCAAACAGTTCCCCCTGCCTGTCACTGCTGCCAACCATGGAGCTAGTGGGAATAGGGCTATAATTGCCACTCTCCCACAGCTGCCTGCCTTCCTCACAGCATGCCATAGCTGGTCTCCTGCCATCCATCATCAACATACAGAAACAAACTGCTGGGCTCAGGGGAGGACTCTCTTCAGGTGCTTGTAGTGCCCCTACCAGAGGAGACCAACCCCTTGGTCTGCCCACACCCCATTTTATCCTGCCCTGGCTGGTTTAGCCTTTCAGAGCCCCAGTCATCTGCTGCAATGAATAATATAGGAAAGGTTCACTGGAAAACTGAATGGCAGGTCTTCCCTCTTCACCTCACCTTTGCAGCTCCCTTCTGCCTCTGACTGATTGATACACCACTGTAGAGCTTAGGTCTGTCTTCAGCTTTGACCCTTCCCTCCTTGTCTCTTATTTGTTGTGGACTCAGTCCCCCAGTACAGAGTCTTAGGTAATGGCACACCTCTACTAGACATACTGGGGGTTGAGCAAAGAAACAGTACTAGGAGTAGATAATAGACAGGATAATTGTAGAAGAAAGGAGAGCTTGATCCTTTGGAGTAAAGTGATTAACAGGAATCAAGTGGGTAATAATGGGTATGCCTACATGTGAATTTAAGCATGCTTAAATTTAATATGCATTGAGCATTTTTTGGCAGGTGGCTCCACGTGGTAGGACTTGGGACTAACTTTAGTCCCATGTCACTCCAGCCTTGCCACCTGCCCCTGTGGCCACCAGGGGGAGCTCCAGTCTCCTGACATATGGCTGCCAGCACTTGGCAGCCATTTTGAAGGCAGAGCCAGCTGCCAGCACTTGGTACCTGTCTTGAAAACACACACTCCACTTAAAAAATTTTAAGTCCCTGGCTGCTGGTTCTGTGGTGTGATCTGAAGGGGGAGGTGGGGATGGGAGTGGGGCATTGACTTTGCCACTGCACCCTCTTTGGATCCACCTCTGAATGTTGATCCTCTGAGCTCCTGGGCTTCCATTTGGAAGGGAAATCCCTCAGTGCTCTGTAACGGGTACAAATACTATCAGGTGAGAGGAAATCACATTTTGGAACTTCGACAGGTCAGAGCAAAACAGTTCATTGATTGTGTTGCTGCATTTCTGTTAAAGTAAATGCATAGAC
The DNA here is from genome assembly GCA_030014935.1 of Caiman crocodilus. Taxonomy (NCBI): domain Eukaryota; kingdom Metazoa; phylum Chordata; order Crocodylia; family Alligatoridae; genus Caiman; species Caiman crocodilus. The sequence goes on from JAGPOW010003648.1 coordinate 43,585,638, forward strand.
TGAAATCCAAGCCTGATAAAATTGTAGGGCATTCTACATCAAGACACAGCTATATGATTCCTGGCAGTACAATCATAACAGCTGATTTTCTAAAGGAAAGCTTCCTATGTTATTTCTAGCTGGACAATCACAGTGTTTGCAAACAGTGTAGCTGCATAAACCTGGATAATACAAACCTACCAAAACATATGATATTCCCAGCATGAAAAACCTTGCTGTGATAGGTCCCAAGCAGGTCAAGTGGAAGACCTGCCATTCAGTTTTCCAATGAGGCCCAAACTACAGTCTAAACTGAATTACTGACAATAGTAACCTTCCTTAGCAAGTTTAAAATGTACCTGAAAGCATTTTTGTAATTTTTGAAGTTTATTTCTGTTTAAAAAGGTTTTCCATTACTTTTAAATGGTATAGTTAAAATAAGGAGAGCAAATGTTTGATTGGAAAAAGAAAGACTTCACAATGAAAAGGAACATTTGAGGCATCTATTGTTAAAACTCTTATTTCAGGAGATACAGAACTTATTTCAGACTTAACAAGCATACTGTGGGCTACAAGGTGCAGCTCCATCAGGAAAATATTTTATGGCCAGAAAGGAAAATTGTATATAAAAAAGCACCTTTTCAGTGCTTGATCTGAAGCCTACTGCACTTCATGAAAAGCTTCCTATTGATTTCACTTGGCTTTGGATCAGGCCTTTACACAGCTGGTCTGCTCCCTGGATGCACATGTAGCTGATTATATCGACAAAAAAGCTTTCTGTTGCTTTTGTGCTTCTGTGCACATGGAGGTGCCAACACAGTTAAGACTGGAACCATGCAGACTATGATCTTGTCTTCAGTAGAAAACAACTCATTATTGCTAATCCATGTTCACCCTTGTTACAGGAATGGTTGGAAAACCTTGGTCAGATGGGATTGCTGAAGTAGAACTGAATGCAACTAATCCTGGGTCCTTGTCTATACTTGAAGCTAATTTATGTGCTGGGACATGTTTATTGTGTCAAAAAGCAGGAACCTTTTTGCTATGTCAAGAAAATAAGACCAGGCAAAAGAGGACAAATATGCATACAGGAAGAGAAATTAATAATTTTAGATTAGTGGATCCATCTTCCAGACCCATACCGGAGCAGGATTCCTGTTAGTAAATCTGTTGTGTTACTGGTGGGGACTGCACATGTGAGAACTTGCAGTAGAAAAGCTGCGGTTGTCAGGGATCTGTTCCAAATGGAAACGCTTTCTTTCTGGTCCCTGCTGCCTACCTTCTTTTGGTATCTTGTAACAGGTGAGTGCTGATGTTATTTCTGTTCAACGTGGCTCATCAGCCCAGGGCTCAAACTTGATTCCTCTCAAAGGCTGCATGAGAAGAGAGCAATGGTCAGGAACCATTCCCATTTCATGAAACAATGAATTCCTTATGAGTCTGAGTATTGCAGTGGGGTTCTTAAACAAATCAACCTGCAGTAGAAAAGAACTGCAAATATATTTAGACTGAGTTAGATACTAGCACCCTTAGTGTGTGTGTGTGTTTTTAAAGGTAGGCAAGTCAGCACAGAGGGCCTGAATATACTGTGGTAACCTTTGCCCCCTGCTTGACAGCATCTGTTTTTTTGAAAAGGTCTCTCTCTCTTCAGAGTACCCTGTCAGTGCAATATATCTGTAGGTTTGTGTACTCCAGCTATGAGGAGAACAGGCTAATTAACTGGTAGAAGAATTTTAAGCTTCTCTTGCTGAAGGCACTAGTTATGTCTTAATGACAGCTAAATGCATATTACTTTCTGGTGTGTTTAAGGTTCACAAACAATAATCCTTTTGCCCTCTCATATGATGTAGGTGAATGCCTAATGAGGGTTGGCATTTTATGACTAGGAAAAAAGAATGAGGTTACTGCTAAGTAAGACTAAGACAACTTTGCATTTGCCTCAGGCTTTCTAGGCTGGGAAGAAGGTAAGCCAGGTTTTAAAGCTCAAGGGACTGGGAAGAAGCACCATTTTAAAAGGCACTAGGAAGCCTGGGGCCATCTAATGTGTTCAACTCTGTGCTTCTACCTACTACCTGATAAAGAAGAGAAAGAGAAGCCTGGTTTGGTAACTCCAGATTTGCAACAACTCTCTGAATTAAATCCCTCTGAACCATCCACTACAGGGCAGGTTTTTTCCTCCTCATGATATCTGCTGCAATGGTAAGGAAGGCTTTCATTGCATGACAGGAAAAAGATTGATGTTGAAGCAGTGTGTGTGTGTGTGTGTGTGTTCTGAGCTATTCTGTAAACAGTTAAAAATCACTTGTTATATATCCCATATTTCACTGAAAAACATTTAAAGGACATTCAGAATACTTTGTTACTGCAAATGGGGAAAAATAAGACAGGCACCCAGAATTAGTAGAGACAATATCCTTAAGTCTTGCTCTAATCTGACATATCATTGCTACCCAAATTCCACAGATGGTTGAAGCTGAATGCTTCCCAGTTAGCCATCAGAAGCAACCAACCATCTCACAAGCAAACAACAACATTGATTCTGCACCCTAAGTGCATAAGTAAAGAGCAAACCTTCTACCAAAACCTCACTCACTCCTGCTGTGGAAAGACCAGGGCCCATGGAAACCTCTGTATGTTTCTACATGCACATACTGTCCCATCCTGTAGCCATTTGCAATGGCCTACTGAGCTGTTGGACCATGAAACATTTTTACTACATCCCACAGCTAAATCTGTTCCAAAAGTTTGTTTAGCTTATATGTTTGGGATCAAACAAAACTCTGAACCAGAACCTACAGGAACATAAAGGTGTCTGTTACCCCTTGCCAATGAGCTGAGCCAAGCTTCGTTCAGAATTAGAGGCTCTGATGTTCTTAAGTTTCTGGGTTAATTCACAAGATTACCAAGCCATGTGGTAGTACAAAAGGGTTTCACTGCATCTGGGCTGGGTTTACACACTGTGGCTAGGGATAGAAATGAAATGTACACTGGTATAAGTGATCAGAAACCTACTTAAATCTGTAACAGAACAGAAGTTCAGTTCACATAGACTGAACCCAGTTTAACCTTCATACATTTCCATGGGGTAATTTCCTACCCCAGACACATATTTTGTGCAGTATCTTAGAGTTAATTAATTCTAAAAAGTTTTCTTTTTAGGACATTGTCACTGGCACCACAGTGCATAATATCCCTAAAAAACAGTCAATTTACCTAAAAGGTTTGCTCTCTGTGGATGAAAAACTGCCCAGGGTAACATGTTACCCCAGGCACGAATGTGTTTTTCCATATGGGGTAACAATTTACCCCAAGCCCATGTTAATGCATTGCAATGTTAACTTGTTACCCCAGTGCAATTTCTATATAAATGACAGGCCTAGATCTGTTTGGCTACTTTGGGTGGATGCATCTGAAAGGTCAGCATTCGTTCACACCTCATTCATGTCCACTTCTGGTATCCATGGTAACTAATGGATGGCCATCTTCCACTCTGCTTTTGCAGAAGATGTGGTAATCCCTTTTGCTAACCACTTTGTTTTCAGGCTACAAGGTCATCAAAACACCCTGCCCTTTGCCAACTCCCCCACAAAAAAAATCCCTTGTCACATCCAAATCCACCTCTGCTCTCTCTTCTGATGGCAAAACTCTGCCTCACCTGCCCCTTTCATAATGTACAAGCTAGTTTGCCCTGCCTTTGTTGGAAGTGAGGACAAGGAGCAAAGGGGCAGCAGAGAAACAGAACAACATCATACTGCAATACAGTGTACACTATGGAGACCCCTTCAATGGTAAGGGCTTGACATCTCCTGTGCCCCTTTTTCCTGCTCTTAATAAGCCCCTGCATATGTGGTTTCCTAACAACATCCATCCACATTTGGCTTGCCTGCAAAGGATGGATGCTGGTCTCTGGCTTCTGTGCCCAGGAGGAGAGGGTGCTACCTGCACTACCATAAGGCAGGGTGGAATTGCTTCTGTGACAGCATAGGTGGACAGGCTTGTCTTTGATTGTTATTTATATGCATTCAGCAGTAATCAATTTTTTCTTTTTTTTCTACAGTCCAGGATGAGAAGGCAGTGCATATTCAGTGCTGAAGCCTGTCTTGTACAGGTAGCCAGGGATGACAGCAGCACATCCACTAATGAAATCTTAATTCCAAGGCAGTGAGGATGCTGACTTTGTTCCTGACATGGGGGATTGTTCAGAGCAAGATAACCATTTGTCTATGGAAGCTTCATCCAGCTCAGATGAGCAGTAGTTGGTGCCACAAGCAGAAGTGATGCCAACACTTCCAGTGGGAAAGGGAAGAAGACCAGCCCAGGGCCACTGTGGAAGACCAAGGAGAGCTACAGCAGGATGGGAAGCAGAACCACTGCCACCACCCAGAAAACATTGCAGATGATGGCACCTTTAGAGGAAGGAATGGCAGAGTGTGGGGAAAAAAGTCCACAGCTAATACATCATCAGAGCACAGCTAAGGACATAGTTCATGGCAGTACTGGGCCAACAAGGGAAAGTAATAAAGACACAGTGGTGAAAATGTTTCACCTGTTTCTCTCACAAGATATCCTGACTGTTATCATAAGAGAAACAGAGGCAGAAAGAAGATTCAGGGAGTGAAATGATAGCCCTCCTGAAGATAGGAAGGAGTAGAAAAAGTTGGATGAAACAGAACTGAAAGCCTACACTAGCCTCCTACTTCTGAGTGGTCTATACCACGGTGGTCATGAGGCCTTGCTTTCATACCGCCATGAGTTTAAAATGATTTCATCAAATCACCAACTACCTGAGATTTGACAACAAACTGACACGTGAGGAAAGGAGAGCTGTGGACAAGTTTGCTGTCTTCAGAGATATTTGGACACAATTTGTGGAGCAGCTCAGGAAATGGTATATTTCAGGAATATGCCTGATGGTCGATGAGCAACTCATTGCGTTCGGGGTTGCTGTGCCGTCAGACAGTATATGCCCAGCAAGCTTGAAAATTTGGTGGTGCTGTGATGTAGCAACATCATTCCCCCTGTCTAGAGACATCTACCTGGGCAAGCAACCAGAAGCTCCAGGCCAAGGTAATCTTGGTACCCAGGTCGTTGAAAAATGGGCTCATCCCTGGTACAAGGCAGGAAGGAATATTGTGAGTGACAGTTTCATCACAAGTACTGACCTGGCAGAAAGACTGCTACAGCAGCATTTGATGTATGTGGATATAATTCAGAAAAACAAGGCTGATATCCTAAATGAAATGCAAGCAAATCAAAAAAGAGAAACTTTTTCATCCATTTTTGTTTTGGATGGGGAACTCGCCCTAGTTTCCTATGTGCCAAAGAAGTCCAAAGTTGTGTTGTTGATGTCAAGCATCCGTTGTGACCTGTCAGTGGGTGGAGAGCAAAGAAAGCTGGACATCATCCATGACTAAAATAAAAACAAGGGTGGAGTGGGTAACCTTGACCACTTAATCCATAAGACCACCTGTAGATGGAAAATCAACAGGTGGCCAATGACACTATTTTTCAATATGTTGGATGTGGCTGTCATTGCCAGCCTCATCATTTGGCTAGGCTACAACACAAACTGGAAGCAAAGATCACATTTCAGAAGAAAGTGCTTTATTTTGCAGGAGCTTGGAGAGCAGCTGATTGAGGGACAAATAAAACAAAGAATGATGGATACACATGATCTGTCTAAGTCTGTCAAGTCTGGTATGACTGCCCTAAAGTACAAATTGCCACAACGCACCATAGTAGAACCTTCTGCAAGCATGAATGGATGGTGTGCTTTTTGTCCAGGGACAGATGACCACACAACGTGGAAATGATGTGAAGATTGTATGTGATTTGCTTGTGTGCACCACAGTGCATCACTGCTGCTTTGTGAGGATTGCAATATTTAGTTAAAACAGGCAATGTTTTTGGAAGTAATAGTTAATTTGAAAACAGTGGAAACTGCAGACTTAGCAAATTGTTCATTCATTTTTTGAAACTCTAAAAAAAAAGTTTAAATTTTGTTCATAATTCTAGTTAAATAATATTTTGGGTTCAAATCATCATAAATATTTTTTCAAGCCATCTATATGTTTAATAAATAGTATAGCAGAAAGACCCCACACTTCTTTCCCTCTCCCATCCATTTCTATCTTTCTCTTTTCCCTCTCTAGCCTGCCTCCTCCCCTTACATGAAATAAGGTCTAGGGTAAATCTTTTGTGAGTTAAGCTAAGGAAATGAGTCTGTGCATTGCAATGTGTTACTATATGTATATATGGTAAATATATATACTATTTATATGGAAACGTGCAGTTTTGAAGTGCCCATTCTACTATATACTATATATGCATATGTATATTTATACATATGTGTGTGTGTGTGTGTGTATGTGTGTGTGTGTGTGTGTGTGTATATATATATATATA
>JAGPOW010003648.1:43592121-43605757 GCA_030014935.1 Caiman crocodilus
AGTAGAATGGGCACTTCAAAACTGCATGTCCTACTGGGTGGGACTCTCATCAATGAGAAAATGACAGCTGTTAGCCCCTCTTTCATCTGGGTTTTGAACCCACAGGGTTCACAAGGGAACTGCCTGATAAAAAGGCAGGGGAAAGTGACCCTGGTGGATGCTTCCCCTATCTGGACCAGCTGCCCACCATGTAGCCTGCACCAACCATCCACCAGAGGATCAGCTGGTGATCCCCTCTGGACCCCAACATCGACTGGCCATTGATCATCAACCCATGGCACCTGGATAGGTAAATATCACCTTGGTGCTTCCCAGCTTCTTCCTTCATCCTGTCTCTCTCTCTCCCTCCCCCTTACTCCCAACAGGCACTACAGATGTGTGCTGCACAAGTCTGGGTCTCTTTCCCCCTTGCTCCCAAATGGCAGTACTCTTTCCTGACAGACAGCTGTGTGCTCTTCCCCTAGGACTGCACACCTCCAATTTCAGTCTCCAATTACCATCTCACAGTCACACGTGTGTGTGTGTGTGTGTGTGGACCAACAGTTTCTTGTACCTGTTTAGTTTCTTGTATTTGGTTTATGTTTGCATAGTTACACCCTCATCTAACGAACCTGATCTTGCTGATCCTGAGCATATTTTTTGCTTGTCAAGTTAACAGTAACTTTTGGTACCTTTATACTATTGTCACTGGTTCCATTTTATTCATGCGGGTGGGGTAACAAGTTACCCCATGAGACAAACAATGTTGAATTGCAGGGTAACAAGTTACTCCATGAGAATAACAACAGTTATGGTTTCATGGGAATGGATGAGTATTAAGATAGACCTGGGTGGGTGTAGTATCAGACATAACTGATGTATTTTAAACTGGTCTGTTGAACTTCTGTCCCAGATCCACTCTTGACTCAAGTTATCTCCTCATCCCCCAGCATCCCAGGATACTTTGTGGCCCCCCACAAGCTCCCTTCACAGGGCGGCCAGCTGGAACATGGCTCACACTCAAATGCTCCAGCCCAGAGCCAGCCCCTAGGCTGTCACGGAGCGGAGACAGCGAAACTCTGCTCCGCAGTCTGTGTCCTACCTGCACCTGTCAGTCCTGCAGGGCAGTGGGGACACCCTCCCCCCCTGCCTCATCCCTGGCTGCTGAGCCCTTGTCTGCCCTGCTATGAGGAGCTGAGGGGTAGCTTGGCTCCGCTGCCACTGCAGATTGCACTGGGGGGGGCATTCCCTTTCCTTCCCCACAGCAGGTCAGCTCTGAGCTGGGGCACCCTGGGACTGGTCATGGGGAAAGTCCCCAGAGGCATGGAGCTCCTTCTGTGGCCCCACGCCCACCTTCACGGGCAGGCACCCAGCCTGGGGGAATGCTTCCTTCTTCCTACCTGTAGCAGTGGTGGAGCGAAGCCATGCCAGTCCCCAGGGCAGAGCAGCCCTGGTGGACGCTGGGCTGGGGAAAGCTCCCTGAGGTGCAGGGCTGTCCTTCTCCCATCGCCTCCCACAGGCAGGCCCTCAGTGATGGCAGCTGGCACTAGGATGGGGGCACCTTCCCCTCCTCCAGAGTGACAGCAGAGGATTGGGGGGATGTTCTGGGCAGCCAGATGGCCCCCACTTGGCTGGGCTGGGCTTGGCAATGGCTGGCAGGCTGGGAGGCACGCTCAAATGCTCTCTGCCTTTTGGCCTGGGCTAGCACAGGCCTCCACGTGCTCCCAGGTGAAAATTGAATGCGTGTTCAGTTCATTATTGGTTCAATCTGCTGAGTTTAGAGAAACCTGTGAAGATTGAGTTGATTCTGCCTCAGGCTTTTTGATGTCTGTACTTAGCCAGTGGGTTGGAAACAGTGCCTTTGGACAACATGGGCAACAGAACTGCTGCTATCTGGCTTGAGATTTTTGAGCATAGAGCTGTGTTTTGCTGGTGCTGTATATGTCTAAGAATTGCTGCTGTTTGTTCTGTTAATCTTTCTGTGCTCAAGGCTACGAGAGGAAGTTTGTGTATATTGTAAAAAAAAAAAATAAAGTAGTTAAGGTAGAATATCGTGCATTTATGTGAAGACTTTTTTTCCTCTCTTCCATTGTGTTATTAACTGAGTCCAGAAGGGCAGACCCATTCTATACAGTCTAAGACAGGATGCTATTTTGACAAAAAAATAGTGTGAGAGGTTTGTGCAACGGGGAGGGGAGAGAGAGAGGGAGAGAAACAAGTAGGAGATGGGAAGCAAGAGCTCAGGAGGAGAGGGTCCTGATTCTCTACTGCCTGCTGCTGTTCAATGTGCAAATGTAAAGAGACATTTTCTAGCCATCAGAGAGATCTTCTGGAAAATTTCCACCCCATAGATAGGGGAATCTCCGGGGCTAAGTGGACAGAGGAAAGCACAGTTGTTTCTTAAAGCAGCTGTAATACTGCTGCTGTTGTGCCTATAATGGTCCCAGAAATATGCCAGAGGCAAGATTTGTGAGTTGAGGTAATATCTTTTATTGGACCAATGCTGTCTGTAGTTGGGAGAAATGTTAGATAAGCACAAAATGCCTTTCCTCAAGTCTGGGATATAGTCTAAGCTATATACAAGTTAGAACAATTTAACCTCACTGGCTAGGTACAGACATTCAAAAAGCCCAAGGCAGAATTGATCTAAGTTACATGATTTTCTTTAAGTAGTGTAGTTTAGATCGGTAGTAAACAGAACATACAGTTGCCCTTTGGTAGGAGGATGGGGTCAAATCTTAGACTGTGTGCACTGAACTTCTGTTCCATTCTGGGTATAGACTGATTTTGTGTGCTGAACTTCTGTTCTGTTATGGGTACAGACCAGTTTCTGATCACTGGTAAAAGTATAATGCCTATACCTGGCCATTATGGACAGGTACAGATGTTATACTTTTACTGATATAAGTGATCGGAAATCAGTCTACAACTGTAACTGAACAGAAAATCAGTGCACATAGACTAGCTTAAAAACAGCGGAATCCAGTCTAAGATAGACCTGGATCAATGTAGTATCAAATTTAAGCTGATTTAGGTTAGATCTGTCTATCAAACTTCTGTATCAGATCCCCTAGTAACTCAATTAGGTCACAGTCTGCCAGCATCCCAGGCTGCTTTGTGCCCCCTTGCTGATCCCCCTTGCAGGGAGGGAAGCTGAACTCTGCTCCCACTCAGCTGCTCTGGCCAAGTCCCCAGCCAGCTCTGCCTCTGGGCTCTCACCAAACTAAACAAGAAAAGCCTCTGTCCCCAGCCCTGCCTCTGGCCAGCTGTCAGGCACAGGCCTGCAGGCTGGGAGTGTTGGGGGGATGCTGGCATCTGTGTCTCTGCATGAACCCTGTGTTGGACATGGAGGAGCAGTCCAACACAGAGACACAGATGCAGGGACAGATACCAGCATTTTGCCCCCTCTCCCACCTGGCTGAGGCTGACAGATTCAGTGTGCCAGCGCAGGCAGCCTGTGTCCCACCCTACCAAAGGGTGAACATGTGCTTTGTTTGCTTCTGAACTAACTTAATCCGCTTAGAGCAACCCAAGCAAATTAGTTAGAACATCTGAACCGAGCCTATATTACTGATAGTGATGACTTAAATTGGGAACTGAGTGGTTAACTTGTGGAGCACTATCAACACAACTTTCAACAAAACCGTCAGAATCCACAATGGTCACAAAATGCACCAAGTGCACTAAGTGCATCCTGGGCCAAACTGAACAGCTCCTGTACTCCAGAACAGACGTCCACAGAAAAGTGATGAAGCATAGAAATACCCAGTCACCAGTGAGAGAACACTTTTTATAAAGCAACTACTTCATCTCTGAACTTGCAGCGCTTGTCCCCAAGGAGTCACATAATACCTTGAGAAAACAGGTCTGGGAACAAAATGCATTGGACAGCAAAACCCATGGAATTAATTCAGACAATGATTTCATGGCTCATTATGTGCTTTTCTGCTCCCTCTGGTAACCTCTTTTTTTATTCCACAGGTGATAATGGCTCTCTGTCCTTCTGAATGGCCTTATTCATTTTCATAATTAGGTTTAATTATAGCACCTGTCCTTTACTTGGTCTGTGACTACTTCTGATAACTTCTTTTTGCTCTGCAGGTTAACTACCTGCTTTCCTTTTTTTAGGTAATCATGTTCATTAACTTAATGAGGTTAAATAAAAACAGTTGTTTTAACTAGTATTTAGTTCAAACTGTATCCATTTCTTTCCCAGACCTGAGAGAAAGTAATTTATGCATGAAACCGGGTATAACAACTCTTCTAAATCTTCAGTTGGTTCAATAAAAGAGATTTCTCCAATTCACAAATCCCTTATGTCAGTGAGCACCTACACCTGCACAAATGGAAAGAAGAGCATATTAGGAGTTGGTCAGGGACAGGAAAGAAGCCCCACTACAGTTGTTTTCTTTACAATTTATAGTTGCTGTAAATTATGGAGTTTACATCAGCAGAGGAAGTCAGTGGGCCACCTGCTACTCCAGCCTCTGCTGGGGTCAAATAGCCAGAAATCAGCAAGCTGCAGCTCGTTCTTTATGGCAGTCCATTGGTTCTTGTTGCAATTTAGCCATAGTGGTGAAAATCAAGTGGGAGGCAATGGAGACTATAGTGGCCTATATTGGTTCAGCTGTCCCAGAAACCTCCACACAGCATTTTAACCTGTTAGTTTCACCTGTAAGGCTCAATTCTTGGAGATGGGAAGGTGGGAGTAATAACATAAGTACTGAGTGGGTGTATCTACATGTGTGCATTACTAGGTAAATGCTTCGTAAAATATTACTGTCACACATGCACTGCAATTAGTGTGCAGTGGATTAATTTATTCTGGTGTGGGATAGTTCTGTCAGATGTGGGTATTATCTTAAACTACAGTAAAGTACTGCATTTAAACATGCGTTGATGGTGATTTCAGGATTAGTTTACTTGGCTCAATTGAGCTGAAGTATATTCCGTCACATTAATTGTATGTGTAAACATGCTCAATGATGTTTATATGAGAAAAGTCCAGCTCTTGGCATTTGGATGTAGAGCGTTAGCTTCTCAGAGGTGTCCCTCCCTTTTGACTACACAATGTCTCCAGACATTAGAAGGACGAACTAAGATAAACCAAACCAAACCCCTGACTCAAACATCCCCTAATTTTGAAAATATTTTGTAATTTAAACCCAGCTGTGATATGGTAGCTAGCTCATCTTTATAAAAGCTTGAAAGTGAATTGGGATATCACATGCTTCCAAATACTGACATGTTAGAACTCTGGATCTGGATCTAAAAGTTAACCTGGGGCTCCTCTCTGGGATGTACAAAGTACATTATGCCTAAATGACAATCTTTATACAGTATCTAATTATTAGTTAAATTCATCCTACTCTAATTATAGCCTTGTGCTGCCTCTTGTACAGAATTGCTTTTCTGCATCAGGGAAGGCAACTTGTAGTATATAATGGCAAGAAAATTAGCATTAGTGTCCGTTGGTGGTTTTTGCTTTTGACTTCTAAGTCTGTGGCTTGGGAATAATTTTAACATGTTCCTTAGGTAATTTCCTAGTGTACCACAGAAAAAAGCTGCATATGAAATGTCAAGGTACTTACTGTTCTCTCTATTAAAGCTTATAGTCTGCTTAAATGGACCTACTGAAACCAGACATCATTCTGCATGGATAGGTTAAGCCTAGATTTGCACATACATGGGAGTGCTGTATCATCGTTGTTTCAAAGAAAAACCCAGGGTTTTATAAAGTACAAGATTGTCCCTATAGATCAGCTATGGGAAAAAGGGATATTTGCCTACAGTTATTTGACTTATGAGGAATATATTCTGATCCACCCATTATGATTGTGTTAAGGCTTAAATTATTCTTAAACTCTCTAAAACAGACTAGCACTCTGTCTATTACTCATAATAGTGGCTCTATGATTTCCTTTAATAATTTGTCTTATTGTGTGAGGCCATTTTCAGAATATTTAAACATACCCTTTTCAGGATACATTAAAGGCCATTATTGCTTTTTCAGTGCTCATGATTAATTAATATATTTGGCTCAAAGTTATTTATAATGTCTTCTGATGTGTTGGTAGGAAACTTGTTCCTGTTTGCTTTCTAGGGTGGACAGACTCGAGAAATTTAAGGATTTTTTTCCATTTCCAGATTTCAAAGTGTCTCAGTATGTGCCTTGAATAAGATATTGTCCCACCTAACTTAATCATTTGCATTCCAAATCACCTGGTTAAGCATTTAGAAACTCTGCACAGTCAATGGAGAGACTTTGGATGCACCTAAGAGTGAGTCAGGTTTAGGCACCTACACATGCAGAAAAGGGGGAGAGCATTCAGGGGCAATTCAGAAAGTCCATTACTTGGAGGTAGCCAATAGGAAATGCTAAAGTACTGGGTTAAATCTAGATTCCTGCCCCCCAGGATTGTGGATGTCTGAATGTACCTGCCATAGGACATGTACATTCATTGGGGGTCAGACTTGATGATCTATTGAGGTCCCTTCTGACCTTAGCATCTATGAATCTATGAATTTGCAATTCACAATACCTAGTCTGACATCTGAAATAGCTTACTTCCATGGGTTTCTGAAGAAAGGTGATTAGAAAATCTCTTTGTTGTTGTGTATGCCTGATAATGAGATAACTTGTCCAGAAAGCAGGAAACCTGGGCTCTGTGATGGCTTTAAATCCACAGCTTTCCCTTCCAAAAAGCAGAGCTCTAACCAGCAGGTTATAGAAAATGTTAGGTAAGAAGTGCTTCATTCTTCTGTTGCAGCTAGGCTACTGGACAACCAGGAGTATAAGGGTCATGGAGAGCAAGCAAAGCAGCTTTTTTGTAGCCAGTTGTTCTGGCACTCACCGATGGTTAATGTAAAATGCATAAACAGTCCTGGCAGAAGGAATCAGGGTGAAACCTCACTTGCTTGTTTTATCCTGGTGCTTATTAAATACAGTTCATTCAGAAATTAGGTGTACAAAACCTCATGGATGCATCCGGTCTCTAACATACTTCCCATTCAAAGCCTTTGTAGAGCCCAGATTTCCTGCTTCCCCTTTATCTCTCCATGCATTGGTATCCCATCTGTGAAAATAGCAGTAATAATACTTCTCTAATACTGAGAGTATAAAGACATTAAAGACCATAAGGTGCTTACTCTGGCAAATAGGGGTGAAACTAACTGTGCCTTTGGAAATCACCCCCAAAGATAAGTCATATATTAAAAAGAGTTGTTAAAGGTGGCTGTTTCTCAGAGAGGAATGATAGGCAGTTATTCCTCAAAATGTTAAAAAAAAATATTTTCCAAAACCTGAAATTTAAAATTTATGAGCCATGCTGCAATAGCAATCAGTCAGGCCAGGGTGCGCATTAGTAGGCTATTGGCATTCTTCTCGGATGGATAGAGGCACTCAGCCTTCTGCCTGGGTCCTCACAATGCATCCAAAGCATGTGCCGATAGCCTATTGATGCACAGCCTGTTGTGACTTATTGTTATATTCAATGCACAGCAGATTACAAAGGTAGGTTATTTGTTAGCATGATTTTCCACACTGCTGCTTGAAGAATTTTAACAGCCGTCCACTAAACTCCCTAATGTATAGTTCAGAATGAATAAAACTCTGCTTGATGATGTTTACAAGAGTCTCTGTGCCCATTGCTGATGAGTCATGGAAAACTGTATTCCTTTGGCTTTTGGTGATGTGCGTGATGCACATAGTTTATTACTTGTGTGAGGCTAGAGTTTAAAATTAACAGATTGCTTGCTTTTATTTTCAGCTGTATCCTAATGCAGACTCTTTAATTTTGCAGGAAACAAAATACATGCTTCACCCTAACTGCTTCTTCAGCCATAGCACCTGATAGCACCATATTCTCAGCAACTGAACAAGTTGTTTTCATGTTTTTCATGACCCCATTTTGCCTTTTCTCATTATCTTATGAACTTTTGTAATGGCTGTCACTACCAAAACCTCATTAGCTTGCTTCCCTTCTTTTGTTTAGCGGATGTTCAATTATTTCTCTTTGTATCTACCCTTCAGGTGACCGGTCCATTCACTTTTTACTTGCTCTGTAATGGCATGCAGAGTTTCATGATTGTTGAACATCTCTGGGGCCTTGTTTCAGCCTGAACGTTAAGTCATAAAAGCAATCTTCCTATTTTTTTTATTACTCTGACAAAGCTATCATGCAGAGTGGCTTTACCATGGTATATAACCTTATTTGGCATAGCTCTTTCATAAAATAGGCCATTCTTAAATGATAACTGAACCTCTATAGTTAATTCACGTTCAAAACAAAACATAACAAATCATACAAAGCAAAAACAATCCCTCCCCCCAAAAAACTAAATGAGACAACAAATCAAGGAACAAGCAAAACAAGCAAGCAAGCAACCTTCCCCCCACCCCCGGCAAAAGCAGAATGAATATAACTGCTCCCAACTACAAGAATAAACTTGGACACTATGGCTGCATCCAGTTATGCACGGATGTGTGGTTCCCAGGGAACAACCACTGGCAGTGCACCTTGTGCCACCTCTAGTTGTCACTGGGGAATGCCTGTGCCATGCACACTCTGGCACATGGCAGGTTTTCCTGAGTCGGGTAGGGGAGGCTGGGCACATTGGCTTGCCCCAGCAGACTTACCTGGGGTCCTGGGAGCCTCCTGGGGCTGCAGCAGTGGCAATCCTGCCACATGGAGCTTGGCTGGCAGCAGAGTGTGGCTCTGGCCAGCTAGGCTCTGGCTTTGGGCAGGGCACGCTGCCACTGCTGCTGCGTGGACAGCTCTGCTCTTTTTTTCTGTGGGTTTTTTGACCCCTGGATATCCAAGGGTCAAAAACCCCCTTCCTCACTGCTTCCTTGCAGCACGGAGAACAACTAAATGTGCAATATCTGGTGCCACAGATGTGTCCGTGGTGCCACATGCTGCCTGGACGCGCTCATCTATATGCGGCCTATTTGTGTTTTCAGGTTTCTGGTCAGGAATGCAATTTTTTTCTCTTAACTTTTTACCAGCCTGCATCTAGGCCTCTAAGCCTGGAATTTAGCAAGGGAAGCAGATTAATGAGAGAGACCACAGTATTCAAGGTACTGACACACAAATGCTGAAATTTTTTCTAGCTTAGCTGGTGCCTACTTAAACAAACTGTGCCTTTCTTTCTTTGCCTGCTGAATCAGCAACTCTGGCTAATCACCTGGAAGATTTGTCCCTATATTTAGTTGGGTGTTCTCCTCACAAACCTTAAATAGGATTTGCATGCCAGAATCCAAAGGTTTAACTCCATAGAAAGTTTTGTCAAATTTAACTATCTGTAAACAGCACCATAGTTGAATTTCTAACTTGCAGGTTTAATTGAGGCAATTAAGCAAAATGCTGTCTATTTTTTCCCGTTTTTTATTTGTAGATTTCATTAATTGTAGTCAAATACTTACAGCTGATGTAGTGCTTGCTATTCTGAATAATATCCTCACT
Source organism: Caiman crocodilus (assembly GCA_030014935.1). Lineage (NCBI taxonomy): Eukaryota > Metazoa > Chordata > Crocodylia > Alligatoridae > Caiman > Caiman crocodilus. The sequence goes on from JAGPOW010003648.1 coordinate 43,601,565, forward strand.
TACCATATTTTCTCAATAACTTCTAGATTATTTCAATAATACACAATATTCCATGCTTCATAGTTCTCTAGCACTACCTATTTGAGGTTTATGCAAACATGAGTACAAATATTTATGCCTATTTAGGTATTTCTGTATCCCCAGTCAACAAGAAACAAGCACCTTTATTTGGACAGGGAAACCAAGGTATACAGTTATTCAATCATTTGTTTGAGTAATCTATAAGAAAAAAAATGAGTCAACCTCTGAGTTCTGTCCCTTAATCAGAAAACCAATTTCTACTATGCCGCCTGTGTCCTCCCTGGTCTGTCGTGCCACAGTCACAGTCTCGTCCATACTACTTCTGGCATCCATGCTGCAATGTGGCCACCTCTGACCTCAGTCTTAAAAGCTTCCAAGGATGGAGTTTCCATAGCTTCCATGTAGTGTTTAACTACCCTCATACTGGTTCTTCAAAATAATCAACCTAAATTTCCCTTATTGCAGTTTAAGACTGCTACTCCTTGTCCTGTCCTCTCTAACCACGGAGAATAGTCTACCCCATTCTCTTTATAACCACCTGTCAGATATTTGAAGACTGCTACTGAATTCTCCCTCAGTCTTCTCTTATTCAGTTATATCAATCACAGTTCTTACTTTTTCATAAGCCATATCTGCTAGATTTAAATTTTTGTTGCTCTGTGTCTCCTATGAGATCCTGACCACCAGTTCTCTGAATTGGTTCAAGTCTGCTGTTTTCCTGAGGTCAAGTGTTTTTATTCTGATACTCTTTTTCTTTTTTTCCTTAAGATCTTGAATTCTGTTATTTCATAGTTACTATCATGCAAAGGTGCGTTCCACCTTCAGATTCTCAACCAATTCCTCTCTATTTGTGGCAGTAAATCAAGAACTTTTCTCTTAGTTAGCTTTTCCACCATCTGCCCCCACCAAGTATTTTCAGCCCACATTAAAACATTTCTCATCTGTGCACTGCTCTGTTACCTGGTTAATAGATGCCATAGCAATTAAAGCTCCTTATCAGTACTGGGTTTGAAATTTGGACAATTCTGTTGGTGGTTTGAAAAAAACACATCTTGTTCACCTCCTCCTCTGGCTTGGTGGTTGACAGCAGATACTTCCTGTGACATCATCTTGCTGTTCTCCTCTTTTACTTTTACCCATTGACTTGCACACACGTGCGCGCACAGCCTCCCCCCCAACTGTTTTCTTCCTCCTGCCTCCATCCAATGGGTCTGGTCCATAATATACTACCCTGCTGTTAGGAAATACTTTCTCTTCACTCATGTATTCTTTTGCTGAAACTTTGTAACAGTTGTACTTGCTCACTGATGTTTGTCAGTTAAATGGCTGCTCATTCTATCACCACTTTTAATGCAACATGATTACTATTATGATTTACAGAGTGTGTTTACACAAGATGCTTAATTGCACAGTAGTATAGTTTACTGTGCCTGCTTGCTGTGCAGTAAAAACCCCTAATCATAAGTACATTTCATACCTACAAATGCAGGTAGCAAATTTACTTATAATTAGTTACTGTGCAGTAATGCATGTGCAGACATGACCCAGGAGCAAATTTGCTCCCAGATCAGCCAGGCTATTAGGGGGCCAGGCTGAGGCTAGCCCTAGGTCTCTAGGCTGAAAGCTTTTCCTACCCCGGGGCTGGGATGCCTCTATTGCAGCCCCTGCCTTAGGCCTTTAAAGGCCTGCAGGCATTTTGAGCCCTGAGGCACACTAGCAGGGAGCTTGAGGATACTCCAGGCCCCCTGTGTCCCTCTGAGCAGTCCATAGCTGCCAGCCAGCTGCCATAGCACCCCAGCACTGCTGCCTGGCACTGTAGTGCTGTGCAGCTGCTAGGTCCCTGCTGTCCAGGCTACTGCCGGGCCTGCCAGCCCCAAGGCCCAGCTGCAGGTAGCTTTTGGTTGCTGGGGCCAGCTCAACCTGCCTGCAGCCCACTCCCAGCAGCCTGCCCTGAGCTTGCAGGTTCTGTGGGGCATTGTCTTTGCCATGTGGCCTGCCATGTGGCCAGGGCTTTGTGCTGGGCACTGCAGGCAGCTGTCCAGGCCTGGCAGCATAGGAACAGCTATGCAGAAGCCCAGAGAGCTGGCATAGTACACACATTGGCCTCATCAACATCAACACCCATGCCTACCACGTGGGGCCCCAACTGGTTGTAGGAGGCTTGGTGACCTCATGGCACTGTGGGGGCAAGGCAGAGGTGCAGAGCCAGTTTGAGCAGAGTGGGTACTCAAACACCCATGTCTATGAGAGGCTATCAGGCTGGATGTGGGAGTGCGGGCACAGCTGGTTGTTGTGGCAGTGCTGCATAAAGGTCAAGGCCTTGAGCGCACAGTGGGTTGCCGTCACTGACCACTGTTGGTTGGGGAGTGCCTGTAAGCCCATGTCCTTTATGTGGCAACTGATGGACATCCTCACGCCCCGGAACCCAGGCTGCAGCCATGCTACGTATAACAGCATGGTGACCCGCCCAAGCCTTTGCCCTCACTGGGCAGCCATGGTAACACATCACTGGGGGAGGGAGCCTTGGGCATTCAGCAACCTGGCCTGCCAAGTTCCACAGTTGCACGCTCCAGCAGCAGCTTGGGTAGCTGGGACCAATGCCTGATGCACCAGCTTTGCAGCTCCAGTCCCCACTATTAGGAGTAACTGGCCATGATACCACTGGTCACCAGCCATGCCAGCCCTGGCCATGTGGTAAGCCCTGCACTGGGTGGAAGGTACTCCCCAAGCCTACCCTGTCCCTGCTCTAGCCCCTCTTCCACCCCAGCCTGATTGCACTCCCATGGCCCCAGGTTCCCACCCAAACAGGATGTAGGGAGGCATTAGATGGTGCAAAACATTATTGAGCTGCCCATGCCCCCACAGCAGGTGGGCATGGGCCTCTCAGGCATCAGGGTGTAGTGAGTTGGACACCCTTCAGTCTACACAAACAGCTCCTTGTACACCACCTGGGGCACATGCAGGAGAGGTATGCTCAGAGCACAGCAGTAGTGTGGAGGGGGCTGAACCTGGAGTGCCTCACCAGAGAAGACTCCTACAGGGAGGGCATGGGCATAGGCATGTCCTTGTCCTGGTCATCTTGGAGCTCCATGTTTCCCCTAGCCCAGGCACTGTGGGCTGGGTGGCAGTGTAGCAGAGCAATCCACCTGGAGCTGCCAACTGCTCTGCTGGCCTGGGGTTTGGAGCCACGGCAGCTGGTATTGCCAGGAGCTTGTCCTGTCTTGGAAATGGCCTGGGGAAGGTGGGCTGCATGAGGCCAGCATCTGGCGGTCCACTGCCCCAGGGGAGTGAGTGGGGTTGGGGGGCTCAGCTGGTGGCTGCCTGGGCCTGCTCACCTGACTTGCCCTGGTCCCTGGGCACCTGTGTATGCCCAACCTTTGATCTGAGGCCAGTCACCAAACAGGATCTGGTACAGAGCATCTGAAAAGTTGCAAACTCACATAAACAACTTCTTTCTCATGGTTCTATATGACCTGCAGCTGCATGTGAGGGAGAGGCCATGCTTGGCAGCCAAAATGCAGCCTCAGGGTCACCAACACCCACAGCCAGGGACCTGCAGATAAGCCAGCTCCACCAGAGGAGGACCTTGGACAGGACCTTGCTTATGGACCGCCTGGTCATGGTGTTGAAGAACTGGCTGGTGGATGCTTGGACCTGGTGGATGGAAGACATGGTTCTCCAGGGCAGATGGTGGGTGGGACTGGGGTGAGGAGGTGTAGGACTGGGGTCACCAGGATGCTATGCAGCATGCAGACTTTGGTAATGACTTGGGAGAGGTTGTCCTTGGCAAACTTGAGGCAGGCAGTGAGGGCACGCCATTGTCCCTTGAAATGGCCAAAGGCTCACTCTCCCAGAACACAGGTCTGGTCCAGGCACTCATTAAAGTGGGCCTGGTGTGTGTTCAGCTGACCAATGTAGGGCCTCAGCTGGCCCCAGGCGGGAGTGGGCAGGCAGGGTCCCTGATCTGACCTGACGTCACGGAGTGCATCCAGAAGATGGTGAGGCCCACAGATTACTATCCATTAGTGGTAGTCCACGTGGGGACCAACGACGCTTCGAAAAGCTGGCCGGATGACATCATTGAAGATTTTAAGGCTCTTGGAGGGCAGCTTAAGTCAATTGGAGCACAGGTGGTGTTTTCTTCCATTCTACTGGTGAGTCAACGGGGAAGG
>JAGPOW010003648.1:43605857-43625645 GCA_030014935.1 Caiman crocodilus
TAGGTTGGACATTAGGAGGCACTACTTCACAGTTAGGGTGGCGAGGATGTGGAACCAGCTTCCTAGGGAAGTTGTTCTTGCTCCTACCTTGGGCATCTTTAAGAGTAGATTAGATACGTACTTGGCTGAGGTCCTGTGACCCTGGCATTCGTTCTTGCCATTGGCGGGGGGTCAGACTAGATGGCCTGCTCTAGGCCCCTTCTGACCCTAGATACTATGAAACTATGAGATACTATGAAACTATGGAGGGGTGGGACTGCCATAGAGCCCAGATGCAGTTCCAGCACCTCTGGTGCCAACTCTTCACCATGCCTGGCTGGCTGCAGTTTCTGAAGATGTGGGCATTGTGGGCACTGCCTGCTCAGCCAGCATTCACATGCACAAAGGTGCTTTGGTGGTCCACGTTGGCCTGGAGCACCAGGGAGAGAAAGCCCCTCTGGTGGTCTCTGTGGGGCCAGCAGGTGATGGGGTGTGGGTCTCATCCAGGGTCCCCATGCAATGGGGGAATCCCAGGGCATGGAACCCCAGCACTACCACCAGAGGGTTATGCACATGGATCACAGTGTCCCTTAGCACGACCTGGAGAGTACCACACACTTCCAGGATGGCCTTCTTTGCGGGGCTGGCTTTTGAAGAAGGCTGCTGGTTGCTAGCTGCTGGCAGCTACAGCCAGAGTCTGAAGCTTCCCCTGGTGGCAGCAGGGGTCCATTGCAGGACCCTGGGAAGCGAGACCAGATTGGTAATAAATTTTCTCTGGCTTCCCTGCACATGTAGATGCCTGCCTAGCACCATTTACTTGCGGGTAAACTGGTGCCACAGCGAAATCATGTGTAGTCACACCCAGTGGCTCTAATTAGGGAAATTTGATTCACTATGAGTCATAAAAGAAAGAAAGTTCTGGTTCAGGACTCACCCTCTTATTGAGGTCAATGACAAAATGCTCTGCAACTGCACTGTGTTTGCACAAAAAGACTCTCTAAAGGCTTATGGTTTTAGAAGGAGAGAACAAATGTTTCAACAAATGCTGCATTTACCTATTTTGTATAGATGCATATTTCTTACTTACTAATCTGTATGTCATTTTGAGGTATTTTTAAAGGATACCATGATAGTTAATTTTCATTTAAAATTCTTAGTGGGTATATGTACATGAGATGCTTAATGTGCAGTAGACTGCACATTACAGCATCACGGTGAAAACTGTGCTATTAAGTTAATGTGCAGTAGGATTAGTCTACTGCATATTAACCATCATGAAAGAGAATGTGATCATGCTAATGTGCAGTAGGGCAGGTTACTGTCCATTTATTTAGTATTTTCTTTTGCAAGTACTAAACTGAATGCACAGTAGGCACGGCGCACTAATGAATGTATAGACGTGCCCAGTGTGTTGTTTTTAAATGAAGTAACGTACATATGGCTGGGTGCTCTGGGGGAGAGGAAAACTGAAGAAACCACTTGATTTTCCTTGGACGTCATTGTGCATTCCAGTTAGTTATCTGTCTTGCCATGCTCCTTTCCTTTAGTCCCTCAGAGCATGAGTTTCACCAATTTAGGCCTTGTGAAGAACAGGAAGTCAACTGGTCTGAACTGGTTTAACCAAATTAAATTGAGCTCATTGTAGTACTACCAACCCCTAACATAGACACATTTAAACCTGGCTTAAATCTGTGTAGTTTAATTTGATATAATATTAATTCAAGATGAATTTATCCAAACAAAGGGTTAGCTATTTTAAACATATCTGTATCACAGGGTTTATGCCTATTTAACTAGATTCATTAGGGATTTTAAAAATCTTAACTGTTCCTCCTTAACTGTGTATTTATGTAGATATTCAGCTTTTTGGAGCTAGCTGCTCTAGCAGGTGAGAACAGCAAGCGATCCAGGACTGGGTGATTACACGTTTTGGCTCAGAAATGGACTCACAAGCTGCACCTAATTAGTCACTTTGAATTAAGAGCAGTGTTGTCTAGGAAAAGAGATGTGGTGTGAGCACTCTTGTTGTTCCAGGCTGCTAGATGAGACTGTTGAAGTGAAGGTGTAAAATTAGAGCAGACCCTGTAAGAGAGATTTAGGTTTTGCTGGTGTCAAAACTGGCCTCCAGGAGTTACAGAAACCATAAGATGCAAGGTAGCAGGAAGTTCCTATTGTTCTTTCCTTCCTGGATTGTGCAAAGTACAGCTCAGGCATGGCCCAAAACTAAGGCCCAGAAATATATGTGTATATATTTTACACACACTACACTTCAAGTACTAACCCCTTCATGCAATTAACTGTAGACTTAAGTAAAAAGCATTTGACTTTGCAAGTGATCTTTCTAAACTACTAGTGGTCCTTAAATTTGGGTGTGTAAAAACGCTCAGTGTTGGTTCTACTACTTATGCTGAAGACAAGGTAAAACTCCTATTGCCATCAGCGATGCCAGAGTTAAGAAAATCTTGAATGTTATTGTAAATCTGTAACAAACTTATTAAAATAACTTTTTCTTTTTCCCAGAGTCACATACATACTTAAGCTAATTTTCCTTTCTATTAACATGCTGTTTTTCACCATATAAGGAGAATAAGGAGCAACTTATTGCCTTCCAATCAAATCGTATGGGAAACAATTGTTACAATTTTCTTTTACACTATGCAATTTAAATCTTTAAGTTCAACAACTGCATCTACTTCTTAAAAAATCAGGGCTGTGCCAGCAGATCATAAATAAACATGTATTATCATCCCTCCTGTTGTTATGTCTTTGATTCATTTCTCAGTCTCAGGCTTGCTAAATCAGGACAGAAAAATCTCACTGCTGTCAGGTTTTATTATTCATGTAGTAAAAAGGGAGTGGGGGGAAAGGAATCATTTTCTTTTTTGCTAATGAAATACATGGAGCAATGGTTACTTTTTGAATTCTTCTAGGAGAACACATATTTCAGAGGGAAAGGTATAAACATGATCATATCTATGTGGGATTAAATGGATTTTGGAGAAATAATAAAAATAATAAGCATTCTAATTAAATATGCTATATAGATCTAATTAAATGTATTATGTTATTTCCAGTATTGTATTCCATTTTTAAATTTCATTTTAATTTAAATTAATGTTTGCTGACCTAGCCCATGAAAGCTCACCTAAATTAAGTGGCCCTCCAACCCAAATAATTGCCTACCCCTACTGTAAGGCCCTCACAGATCTTGGTTTAATATCTATTCACAGAAAACCCATTCATAGTTGTCAGGAGTCAGGGCCACCAGCAGGCAAAATTCCCTGTAGCTGGCCTTGGGTATGAGTGAAGCTCAGCTGCCAGTGGCCTAACTACGCTCATCTGGCCTGCTTGGGTGTTGCCATTTGCTTATAAGCAGCATCTTTTTCAAAACCCAGCAAACTACTTGACACGACAGATGTTTTTCTGTTGAGCTTTGAGCTTTTGAAGCCTTGTTCTAATTTCCCAGTTCCTGTGTCCTGCCTCTCTGTTTCTAGTGTCCTAGGTCCTGTTTGTTTATTTCTGGTTCTTTGTTCCCTGGATCCTACTTACTAGCTTCCTGGCTTCACCCTTTCTTCTGGCTCCTGTCCGCTAAATCTGTGTACAGTACTAGATTCCAGCTTGGACCCCTTGTGCTTCCAAACTCTTGTTGGCTTCTTGACCCCTTGTTCTTCTAGACTTCATTCTACAAGCCCTGGCCTCAAGAGGCAGCAGTTACGCTTAGTATGGCAATTGGCCATGTCCTGGTCCTGGTTCTATACAACTATAGCTGCTTTCACCAGGCCCCCAGCCAGTGACTAGTCTGGATCCTTGCCTTTTATTCCTGACTTCTCCTTGGGTTGTACCCAGGGAGACTGCCTATGTCACTCTCCTACCCTGGAGATATCATACCTTCTTAATGTGTCAGGTTGCCTTCAATTCTATGACCTGGTCATGGTACTTAGCTTTTGTCTGCTTATGCACTGTGGCAGGAGATCATCTAAGGGACTGGCATCTTGACTTTCTAATTCACAATCATGGCATCTGGACAATCATGATACCGTGAATTCTGTTGTAGTGGTTGTATTTCAGACTGGGTTTTTTTTGCCACTTTCCAGCACCGTTGGCAGTGAAAGTGATAGCACTGGTCACCTTTCTGTAGTAAGCCAAATGTGCTGTATGTTCAATATACTCAAGACTTGTAAAAAACCTTGCATTGCCCACGATATGCTGGATTATTTTACTGAGGAAGCTGCATAGTCTACATTTGTTGTCCAAGTTGTTGTTCAAAATATATTTTTTATTGTTGCCTGTTGCAATAGCCTGGTACACACACACACACACCCCCTCTGGTTCACCAAAAATTCCCTCCATTGCTCAACCAAGCAGTTGAATGCTGATGATTGAGTTGGTCCATGGGAAGCAGGTACGTGAACCTGCCAAGTAGTACCTTTTGCTGCCAGTCTTTCATCTATTCTTTGAGCTGGCCTCTTACACTCCCAGTGCTTCTGCTTCCAGTGCTAGGGTGTTATACTTTGATTGGCCCTAACAACTGCTTGGTGTAACAGCAAGTCCTTGCTTCAGAAAGTGTCTTCTCAAGCCTTCCACCAACCATCGGAAAGCTGCTCAAAAGCATGAAGCGGATCCACTACCATGTCTAGCTTTCTCCTTGGAAGACCCTCCTGTGAGTCAGCACTTGCTTTTTATTATATATTTAGCACTTCATACTTATATAGAACATGAAAGTAAAGGAGATTTTTAAGCAGAGATTTGAAGAAGGATAGCCAGCCAAGAATGAGGCCAGCAACCCGAGTAGCAAAGAGTTGGTGTGAGGTTATTCTTAGGGAAGAAGGAGCACCCTTACTTTTTGTAGTAAATTTTTAAGTAAATTTGTTTCTGGTGCTCGATGACTTGTTTGTTTGCAGCTTTTTAGTTTGTAGGGTCTGTGGTGTGGTTGTATAGTTTGTAGAGCATCTGGGAGCTGTATGTTGTGAATTTCAGAACATGAATAATTCCACTAAACCTGCCCTTGGAGCTCATTACTACAAAGCTTATGCGTTCTGTATCAAGGATTGTTATTTCTCATGTTTACTGTGAACTAGAACAGAAGCTAGTTTTTAACATTGTTTTTAAAATTCTAAGGGGATTCCTGAGAAATACTGGAATGCTTTGAGTTTTTAATCTGAAAGCCTGAAATTACTGTGGAGATAAGGAACGAATCTATAGATAGATTCCTCTTCTGATGTGTGTAGTGACTTCTATCATAAGAGTACTGATAACCCTGCAGACAGCACTTGGAATTTTGCAAGATTATACTGTTACTTAATTTAACCAAAAATAAACAAACTACATAATTACCAAACGGCATCCATGGTGCTGTGATCTTCTATTTAATGGAATAACAAGTCATAGAGTATGGCTTGCACAGGAAAGCTCTATATTATTTTTCATAAATATTCCTATAAAAATATTATAGGCACCTAAAGTCCAGAATATTTTGCTTTATCCTTTAAGAGGGTTTCTCTAATGCTACAAGATAAATTATTTTTTAGTTTCTTTTCAAGTCATAGAGCATTGTAGAATCATATTTTTCACAGTATTGTCTTCTCCACTTTAACCTCCATGCTTTTATTAAGTATGAGTGTAGCATATGACTGTAGGGCACTTAATTATGAAGACACCAAGCCCAATGGTCAGCCTCTGAACACAGCAAAACACATATCCATGTTTACCTACCTGGTCTAAATAAAATATAGTCTGGCTTAAAAAGAGTAGGTGTCTAATATTCATTTTAACACAAAGATATGTGGAAGGAGAGGCCTTTCATCTGAGGCTAATCACGGTAGATAGATAGTAACTATCATGCCTAAATAAAAGATATGGGCTGACCTAGGCAGAAGTTTTGAGGGAAGCCAGTGATTCAAAGGGTCATCAATAAAAAGCAGGATTTCCATAAAAGTTTCTAAAGAACTCGCTACACCATCCCTTCCCCTCCTTTTTTATTTTCTGAAGAGAATAAAAGGATGGTAATGGAGGCAGTAATGGAAGAGACCTGAAAAGGAGGGTGTACTGTCTTTCAGGAGTAAGGATAAGTGATAAAGATTAGAATTCAAAACTGTCTTGACAAATTAAAGAAACAGACTGTAACAACTCTGGTGGAATTCAATAAGGAAAAACACCAAGTAGCAGGTTTGGGTAGGAATTACGACTGAGCAGACAAAATAGAGAATGACTGGGTAGTTCTGCAGAGAGAATCTAAGGGTCACAATAGATTACCAGGGCTGTTGTTAAACATCATAATTCACACACGTTAACTCTAAGGAATATTAAATGATATTACAGTTAGCATGGGCTGTGAGCCGTCTCACATTAAATAAGAATTAATACTCTTTTATGCACACAGCACTGATGTGCAGCTAGAGGGTTGGAAAGTTGGGGGTATGGCTAGGAGCTGCCATGTCTGCTCTGTGGTTGTACAGGTTCCCAGCTCTTCAGTGGCACTCTGCTCACCTGCACCTCCTGCACTCCCCCACCCCCAGGGCAGTCCAGCAGCTCCCTACTCATTTGCCCCTACCTTCCCCAAAGCTTCTTATCCATCTGCAGTTTCTCAGCTTTCTTTGGCTCTCTTGTCAGTCTGGGGTTGTGCAATTCTGGATGGAGGTGCTGGGGCCAGTGCATCCTGTGACACTGGAGTACTGCAGATTGTTGGCATTGGCCGCATAGAGCAGACTGACATTACTGCAACACGAGCTGCCCAATAGCAGCTGGAGATAATCCTTGTCCAAAGAGTGGTAACTCGGAGACACTCAGAGGGCACTTAGCTCATCTTTTCCTGCCTTAATACCTATGGGACATTTCCTTCCTAAAAGCATTTAACATGTGGGAAAGAAAATATTAAATACCCTGCTAAGAAAACATGAAGAAGTCTCTATTACATATGAGTTTCTAACCACGAGCAAGGCATGTCCAATCTGCTATGCAATGCTAAAAACTCAGATTGAAAATTGTGTGTAGTTTTGGGCAACACACTTCAAAAAGGTGTGTTGCCCAACTAAAGAGAGTCCAGGAGACAGCAATGGAAGTGATCAGAGACCTGAAACTGTGACCTAAAAGGAAAGATAGAAAAGAAAAAAGAGCCCTTAGTTTGTTTAGTTTAGAGAACAGAAGACTGGGGCAGACAGGATAAAAGGCTTCATATATCAAGTTACTGCAAAAAGGAAGGTGCAAACTATTCTTTGGGGTCAGTGGGGACAGGACAAGAAGTAACAAGCCTGAATTGCAACAAGGGAGATTTAGGGTGGATATCAGGAAACACTGTCTAACTGTAAGCATAGTTAAGCACTGGAATACATTTAAGAAGGTTGTGGAATCTCTATCATTAGAGGTTCTAAAGAGGATATTATGTATAGATCCATCAAGAATGGCTTATGATCTTGTGTTCGGAAACAGTGATGGATTAGATGATTCCTAGAGATGTCTTCGACACATTACTGCCTATGAACCTATGATACATAGTGATTCAGCCTAGTCTCCTGGCTTAAAGTATTGATACAGCCAAACATTCAAAAATACTAACGAGATTTTAGTATTTTTGTTGCTTTTCTCTTTTTTCTTTATCTTCTGATTTTTTTTAAGTCAGTAGAGGTCAGGTTTTTAAGATTTGCTCAGGAGGTCTAGAAATTTCCTTTTTTTTAAGATGAAAGCAAGGAGTTGATAGCACTGAGTTTACAGGTGTCCTCTTGAAGTGCTGCTTCAGAAATATAATGAATTTATTGTCACTACATGCTAATAAGGCAGGGAGGAACAGGAATTTAAATAACTTGCTTTCAAGGGTTCCACAAGTAACATGACAAAAAAGAGCCAGGTTTGCACCCATGATGCTTCATCATCTACGCTTAGGACAGAACAATCCCATGCACTCCCATACAAACTGGGGACTGACTGGCTATGCAGCAGCTCTGCAGGGGTGGGGTATAATGGACGATAAGATGAATATGAGCCAACAGTGCCCTTTTTGTAAAGAAGGCAAGGAGATTACTGGGCTCCATTAGTAGTAGTGTTGCTAGCAGATTGAGGGAAGTGATTTTTCCTTTCTATTTGGAACTGGTGAGGCCACATCTGGAGTACTGTGTCCAGTTTTGGGTCCCCCACTACAGAAAGTATGTGGACAAATTGGAGAGAGTCCAGTAGAGGGCAACAAAAGTGGTTAGTGGGCTGGGGCACATGGCTTATGAGGAGAGGCTGAGGGAACTGGGTTTATTTAGTCTGGAGAAGAGAAGACTGAAGTGGGGATTTAATAGCAACTGAAGGGTGATTACAAAGAGGACGGAGCTGGATTGTTCTCAAGTGACAGAACAAGGGACAATGGTCTCAAGTTGCAGCAAGGGAAGTTTAGATTAGATATTAGGAAAAAAGTTCTCACAAGGAGGGTAATAAAATAATGGAACAGATTACCCAAAGAGGTGGTGGAGTTTCCATCGTTAGTGGTTTTTAAGGCCCAACTAGACAAAGCTTTGGCTGGGATGATATAGCTGGGATATCCTGCTCTGAGCAGGGGGTTGGACTAGATGATCTCCTGATGTCCCATCCAATCCTAATTGTCTATGCTTCTATTATTCTCTACCCTTGATCACAGCTTGGACTAATTGTCCTGTTTCTCCACCATTTCATCACAATACCTATTCACAATATTCCCCTTTCGCCCCCCCTGCAACTAAATCTGGCTCATAGTCATCATTGATCATTGCAAGTAATTAATATAAATAGAATGGATTTTCTCCCAAAGTTAAATGTGTATCTAATGAGGCTTTTGAAGGATGACAGGAAAAGATGGGCAGACACATACCCTTTCCTAAGGACTTATAACATCACCAGTCTGACTTGGGGCATATATGTCATGCTTAAAATGCCATCTGCTCAAAGTGGAATCAATATCCAGAAGCATGAACTGAGTTATTTGGCAGTTCAGTCAAAAGTCTACCTATTAACTTGATTTACTGTACAGGGCAATTTGCATAGTTTTTCCATGATACTTTGTTTCAGCCCATTACATTTGACCAGACTTAACAGTAAAAGTTCCCGGGGTTGTGGAAATGACATTAGTATTAGCATAAAATTGAAACTATAAAACATTTTTTTAAAGAGGGGAAAAGAAATAGAATCTCCAAATTAGATCTTTGCAATCTCATATGACACATTATGAGACATAGATTACAACACTTAGACTGGACATTTCCCTTGGGTGCAGTCTGCAAGGTAATTTTGAAATGGAGATTAGTTTTCTCTGGAAAACTCTGAATTACTTACAGCTGATTAAATAGCAAGTACTTTTATGACACTTGCACCTTGTAAAATAAGACTAAATTAAGATTCTGCCAGCAACTTTCTATAATTGAAATGCACTGAGTGATCACTGACTGAATCTGGAAAATGTTTGTGATGCTTTCTAGTAGCATTGGTTTTTTTGTTCTGAATCTAGACAAAGATGTTTGGCAATGAGATATTTGATGGCTTGCTTGTCATCACATACATAGGCTGATGGGCTGACTACTCCTGCTGCAGTCATAAAGATCCAGGCCAGTACTGAGTAGGGATTGGATGCTCAGCTCTCTTACTGGTCTTTGTAATAGGCTAGAAATATGGTGCTCAGCATACAGCCTAGGTTCAAAATCCAGAGGGGCTGTTATGATTAGTCTGATCCTTATATCACATTGTGAGATGTATGGAAAATAAACAGGATGAGCTGGAAGATGCTACCTGTGAAAAGAACTATGATCTGATTCACTTCATAGAGACAGATCTTATGATTGGAATGATATCAACATTGAGGGTTACCCTCTGTTTTGGAAAGACAGGGTTGAGAGAAGAGGTGGTGGTATTACCTTGTATGTCAAAAACATGTACATTTGTGCCTGGTTCAGAAGGAAGAAGATAGCAAAGCAGAAGGCATGTGGGTGAAGATGAAAGGTGAAAGATGAGGCACTGATATAAAGGTTGGGATTTATTATAGGTCACCTAATCAGGAAGTGGAGGTAGATGAGGCATTCAAGCAAGTGACAAACCTACCCAAACGCTATACTGATGGGGGGCTTCAATTTCCCTAACACCTGCTGGAAGAACAATGCAGCCAAACATAAATGTCAAACTGAATCCTAACTTGTATGGAGGACAATTTTCTGTTTCAGAAGGTGGAGGATACAACTAGAGGATCATCTATCTTGGATATTGTCAACAGGGAAGAATTGCTGGAGAATGTGAAGGTGATGGACAGCTTGGGAGGAAGTGATCGTGATATGATAGAATTTTAGACCCTCAGACAGGGAAAGCAAAATTAGGATATTAGTTTTCAAAAAGGCAAATTTAATTTGTTTCAAGGAGTTAATAGACATGGTGTCATGGGGAGATAAACTGAAGGGCTGGGAGTTTCTAATGGGCACAGTATTGGAAGCCCAATAAGAAACTTTCCCGGTATGATGGAATCACAAGAAGAATGGCAAGAGACCAATGGGGCTTCACAAGGAGCTTCTAAAATGCTTCAAATGCAAAAGGAAAGCATAAAGGCAATGGAAGAATGGGTGTGTACTTGCAAGGAAGTGTACTGGGAGATAGCAAGAACCTGAAGGGACAAAATCAGGAAGGCAAAGATAAAGAATGAGCTGCACCTGGCAAAAGGGTCAAGAACATTAAGAAAGGGTTTTATAAATATGCTGACCAGAAAAGGAGGACCAAGGAAGCTTTTGGTTCTCTGTTAACAGGTCAAGGGGAACTCCTAACTGAAGATGCAAAGGAGGCAGAGCTACTCAACAGCTACTTTACCTCAGTCTTCACAGAAAATTTAAGTTGCAGCCAGACACCTAATAGGGATTATCTGGCAAGCTGAGGGAGGAGATAACAAAAGAGATGGTCAGAAAGATTTTGTTGGGTCTGAATGAATTCAGGGCAGAAAGACTGGATGAGCTTCATCCCAGGGCACTGAAGTAACTGGCAGGGGAGATGTGAAGAGCCCTTGGAAATGGTCTTTGTGAAGTCATGGAAGATGGGTCAGGTTCCAGAGGATTGGAAAAGGGTCAACTTAGTACCTGTTCTTTTAAAAAAGGAGGAATTGGGGAACTACAGACCCATTAACCTCACCTTAGTACCTGGGAAGTTACTGAAGCATATCCTAAGGAAGGCCATTTGCAGGCACCTGGAGAAGGAACAGCTGACCACAAACAGCTAGTGTGGATTTACAAAAACACATAATGTCAGAAAAACCTGATTTCCTTCTTTAGCAAAGTAAGTACTTGGGTGGGTGAAGGGAATACTGTGGATATAGTGTATCTGGACTTCAGTAAGGTTTTGACAAGGTCTTGCATGACCTCATAAACAAATTGGAGAAATGTGGGATAGATAAAACTATAATAAGGTGGATAGATAATAGGGCTGTGCTGATTTGATTTGGAGGAGATTCGACCTGATTCAGCAGCTGAATCTCTGAATCTGAATTGAAATAGGAGACCAATAAAAAGGTCTGAACTCATCTGAAGCCTCCAAATCGATTTGGAAAAGATTAGGATATTTGGCGATTTGGGCAGTCCTCGCTTGTTGCCTTGGGGAGCTGGACCTGGGCTCCATGCCAGTAAGTAGGGGGTGGAGGAAAGGGGCTGAAGGAGCAGAGAGGAGACCATGGGGGACCCCTGCCAGGCCCCATACCTTGCCTGCTCCCCCAGCTCCCCAAGTGCCCCCTGCCCAGTCTCCCAGCACTGTCAATGGCTTCCCTGTCCAGCCCCAGCATCCTGGCTCTTTTTATATATATAAACCCCCCCCCCACACTCACTGGCTCCTGCCAGGTGTGGGGGAGATCCCCATTGCCCCCCACTGCCCCATACTGCTTGGGGAGATCTAACATGAGCCCCCATCCCCTGCCTGCTCTCTCAGCCCTGTCAATGGCTGTCCCACCTGGCCCCAGTACCCTGGCTCTTTAAAAAACAAAACAAAACAAAACCCTGCACTCACCAGATGCTACAGCAGTTGGGGGCTCATGGCAGAGCCCCCCACACAGTGTGGGCAGTGGAGATCACCTCTCTACCTGGTAGGAGTAGGTGAGTGTGAGGCTTTTTTTTTTTTAAAAGAGCCGGGATGGTGGGACCAAGTAGGGCCAACAATTGATGGGGCTGGGAGAGTGGGTAGAGGATGAGGCCTGTTTGATTTGGAGATGTGGCTGATTAGAAAGCAGCTGAATCTCCAAATCAGATTCAGGGAAATCAATTTGGGACAGTGATTTGAATCACTGAATCAAACCACTGTCTCCCAAATCATCCAAATCCAAAGCGAATACTAGCCACTTCGCAGAGGCCTGATAGATAACTGGTTCAATAGCCAGAAGCAAGGGTAATTATTGACAGATCCATGTAAGAATGGCAGGAGGTTTTGAGTGGAGTCCCTCAGTGGTTTGTTCTGGGCCTGGTGCTGTTCAATGTGTTCATTGACAATTTGGATGCTGACAAAGAAAGCTTTTTGAAGAAGTTTACGGATGAAAAACTGGGAAGAATTGTGAACACATTGGAGAATGTAAGCTCAATTCAATGGGATCTTGACAGAATGGAAACTTGGGCTAGAGCTAACAGGATGAAGGTCAGTATGGACAATCGCAATGTGCTACACCTTAGAATAAATAATTAAAAACACAAATATAAAATGGGGGCATCTGACTAGATGGAAGTACTATGGGATAGGATTTGGGAGTCTTGGTAGATAACAGACTCAATATGAGTCTACATTGTGATGCAGCTGCACAAAAGATTGATATAGTTTTGGGCTGCATCAACAGAAACATTAGGTGCAAGACATGGGAGGTGATAGAGCCTCTCTACTCAGCACTGGTGAGGCCTCATTGAAGTATTGTGTGCAATTCTGGGCTCCACACCTTAATAAGGACATAGAGAAGTTAGGGTCCAGAGTTGAGCAATACGGGTGATAAAAGGCTTGGAAAGCAAGTCATACGAGGAGAGGCTTAAGGAGCTAGGTATAGATTCATAGATTCTAGGTATGTTCAGCTTGTATAAAAGTCACTTAAAAGGGGACATGACAGGAGTCTTCAGATGCTTGAAGGGTTGCCATAAAAAAGAGGGAAAGCACCTTTTCTCTTGTGCTGCAGAGAATATGACAGGGATCAATGGTTTGAAGTTGCAGCAAAGTAAGTTTAGGTTAGATATCCAGAAAAACTTCTTCACTGCTAGAATTGTGAGGCAGTGGAATAGACTGCCTAGGGAAGTTGTGGACCCTTCATCATTGGACGTGTTCAAGAAGAGGTTAGACAGCACCTGGTCAAGGATGTTCTACGTGTAGCTATGTCTACTTTCTGCTAAGGGTATTTACCTTGTTTATGGGCTTTGTTGGTTGCCCCAGGCCCCTCTTTTGGTACATATGTTATGGTGTTTTTAAGCTTCCCTCAGAGGCATTGGGTGTTGGCTGCATTGTAGCCAGGGCTGATAATTTTGACTGGGGTGTGCCAATGTTCCTGCTGGGACCAAAGCTGGAGGTTCCTGGCTAGAGGGTCTTGCCCCTTTGCTTAGGGTCAGACCAATTGCCATATTTGGGGTCAGGAAGGAATTTTACTCCATGGTACAGACTATGGGGGTTTTTTGCATAATTTACTTGCTTTGTTTATAACAGTTTAGAGATTTAGGTCTGTGTTGTGTCAGGGTTGATGGTAGAGTTTAGATGATGGATTGTATAGAATAGTTTGGACAGGGATGATCCTGCCTCAGGCATGCAGGTTAGATTAGAAGACTTCTGGAGGTCTCTTCCAGTACTTCTTCTCTATGATTCTATGATAAACAATTTCACTCAGTGATTTTGCATTTAGCTTAATGCTTTGTGGATGAACTAGGCAGAGATTCAATCAGCTATTAGATAAAAGCGCCCAAAAGTCTTGATGAAACATATGAGTTATACAGATGTTGGGCAAGTTGGGTCAAATTGATGCAATCCCTTTTCTGGTAAAGTGCTGGATTTTTTTTTCCCATTTCTTGCAGTGCTCTAAGATTCAAACCCAAGTTTCCAGGGAAGTTTGTGGCCTACATGTAGAGCCTATAATGATTGGCTATCTGGTATGGGTGCACTGATAGAGATTTTTTGGGCCAATACCAATGGTTGATTTTTTAAACAAGGCATATCGGCCAATACTGCTCCAATTGCTCATATGTATCCAGGCAGCGTGGAGAGCAGCATTGTGCTGGTAAGTCTGTTGTGGGGGAAGAGGTGAGGGGGAAGGGAAAGGGTATGGGGAGCAGATTGAGGCTTTTGTGTCAAGGGAGGAGTGGAGCTGGGGAGGGGCAGGGGCAGGTGCTGCACAGCTGGGGTGGGGCACAGAACAGAGCTCCTGCCACAGTGTACACTCTAGGAGGGCACAGGGGACATGTACCCCCAGATCTGCACGTGGGGTGAGGATGGGCTGCTGCTGCAGGCTGGGACGGTGGTGGTACCAGGCTTTTCCTGGCAGGGGCTTGGCTAGGTGCACTCAGGGCAGAAGGCAGTGGTACTGGGAGGTGGGGCTACTGGGGGGGCCTGTAGCCACCTCAAAATTTGCCATACTCCCCCCAACCTGACCCTCCCAGTGCTACTGCTGCCCACCCCAGGCACAGCCTGGCCTAGCCCTATGGCCGGGAAGAGCCTGGCACCACCCCCCAGCCTCAGCAGTAGCCCACCCTTGCCCTGTGTGCAGGTCTGGGGGCACATGCTGCCTATGCCCTCCTGGGATGCACGCAGTGGGAGTCTCCACTGCCCCTTGTACCCCCTGGACAAGTAGCTTGTGGCTCTGTCCTATGCTCTACCCCAGCTATGCAACACCTGCCCCAGCCCCACTCTCTCACCCCTGTGGCCTCGATTTGCCTCCCCTATGACCCTTCCCTCACAACAGACTCACCAGCCAGCCCCAGCTGCTCTCCATGCTGCTGGGCTACACTTCTGGCTGCCTGTATGCTGTGCTGTGGCTGCGCACATGCACAGGGCATTGATCAGCCACATCAGCCACAAAAATCTAATTGCAGATACCATCAATTTTCTTTATATTGGTGCCAACCTGATATGGGACCGATGTATTAGTGCACCTCTACTATCAGGGTATAGTTGCTTCTGTGGATGTTTCTTGCTCCTGTGCCTAAATGCATAGCTTTGGTAGTAGTAGGGTGATATAGCTATGATAGTCCAGAAATTGTGCACCAGGCAAGGGTTTTTTTGGGTGTCACATTATTGGGTTATCACAAAGCTCAAGAAAAGACAGGGAGGATTCTTGCTGTCAATAAGTTTTTATTTCAACAATATGCACACACATACAAAGCATACACAAACAACATGCTCACACAAACATGCATACACATACAAAGATGGCTCACAACTTCTTGTTGATGTTATGTCAGCCCTCAGGAAGGGAGTTACTCCTTTCTACTACAATTATGAGATGTTATCTTTTAGGTGGGATGGTTGAGATGAACTCAGACAGGCTTTCAAATGCTCTCAGTGACTTGAATGCTTTACATTCAGAAGCTTGTCTAACTTTATCCCAGCTATGCAATTCATCCAGTAAGATATTACCCCCACAAAATCTTTGTCTTTCATAAATACCTAGCAACATTCAAACTATCCATAGATTGAGCCTTCTGTGGTACCTGTGAGAAGTGCTGGAAGGATTTAACCTGCTAGCACCATCTTTATCTTGAGAGAGACATGCACCTCCTCCTGGCTATGCTAGAAGAAATGATTGACCTTGAGGACTGTAGTAATAACAACAACAAATGGGATGATATGTAATAGTGCAAGGTCATACCCTAAGGGACTAATAACCTGAGTTAATTCTATAAAATGGATCTCCTATATCCATTTATATCCATTGCAAGGGGCTGAGAAGAATGATTTGGGCTTAGAAGACTGTTATAAGAACCACCATTGTGATTTGGCCATGAAAAAGGTAAATAGGATGTGAGGTATTTCCAGTAAAGACAAGAAAGTATCAATGTCATCATGCAAATCACTCCCTGGTAAGAGATGAGTTGGAATATTATGAATGATTCTGGTTGGTCATGTTCAAGAAAGTGAAACAGAGATTTAAGCAGAAATCAAACTTTGCATTGCCTGCACTATGTTTGCCCAAGGACTCCCAAGTATAACAAAACCGGCAACAATGCAGCATTTCTTTGCAGATTACCAACTCTCTGCTGAGCCACCCACTTGCTACTGTTCTGTGCATGCCCACTCTCCTGAATTACATGGAGTAGGTAGCTAAGAGGGGTCCTTAGCTTATGCCCATTGCTGCTCTCAGGTTCTTCTGAAAGGACGGCAGTGCTGGGGCATGCACTTAGGACCTCTGTAACACCCAATTTCTGTAGAGTCGGAATGAGTCAGTGGGGCTCAATTTGTGGTGATGGCTTCCAGGTTCAGCAGCAAGTTGGTATAGATAGGCCATATGTGTAACACTGCCATCCCATGCCTTCTGCCATCACAATACATTATGGCTCTACTCCTAAATGTCACTTTTTATAAACAAAGCAGACTGTGGCTTTAGAAAAGTTTGTGGCTGTGATGAGGAAAGGAATGTAGAGTGATTCTTCATCAGAGGCATTTCCCGCATACTGTTCTCAAAGACAGGAGAGCTAGCATGGTAGTGCACATATGAGCTGCAAATGTTGTGTAGTGTCAAAGGTTGAAATGTAGGTTCCTCCTTCCTCCACAATTAGTCTCCATGCATTGGCTAATGCAGAAAGACAAGAAGGTGATCTTTTGTGTTCCAAGGTATATAGAGCTGCTGGTTGCTCTAACAATCACAGATATGAGAGGCAAAATGGGAGAGAAGTTCTTTGCATATTGCTGACTTTCATTGTCCTCCTAAATAGACATCACCTAAATCTGACCTATCATCACTAATTTACCTATATTGGTGTGAGAACTAGTGGATTGTGACTGCAAGCAGGGAGATGCAACAAACAGGTATTACCTGTTTACCATGTCCAAGAGGTCATTTTATTTATTAGTCATTTATTCATGTTCTAAATTATCTAAGTTATACCTGCTGTTGTGGTTTAGCAGTAGAATCCTTGTTTGTGATGCAGGATGCATGGGTTCATCTCCTGGATGCCCATATAGCTACAGCCATTGAGGCTCTGGACTCAGTCTGGCCTTTGGATTCTGTCTCAAAGGTCTAAAGTGAGGTGATGGAAGGTCTGAGCAGCCTCCATTCTTCCATACTCTTGCCTAGGCATATGTCTCAAAGGTCCTGGATGCCTCTTGTGCATATGCTGTAATCCAGAAGGACTGGCAGTTGGCTGCTAGTACATCATTTTAGATATTGATACTACTTTAACATGTGGCAATAACCATAGGTGTTGGTTATCCTTTGGCTGGCTACTTAGCAATATTTTTTCCCTATTGTTAAATTACAGTGTACAT
Source organism: Caiman crocodilus (assembly GCA_030014935.1). NCBI lineage: Eukaryota > Metazoa > Chordata > Crocodylia > Alligatoridae > Caiman > Caiman crocodilus. The sequence continues at coordinate 43,623,234 of JAGPOW010003648.1, forward strand.
TGGTATGCTGATTTGAATTACCCTACGCTGGCTGCCACACTTCTGTTTATCAGTTTGTAAGGAGTATAAAGTCATATTCCTTATTCCAAATAATCAAGGAGATTTGATGACTAGTAATTATTCACCCAGGGGAAAATGTTCTGAATGCAGCCAACTGAGGAAAAAAAAATCCTGTTTTCTGAATCGTTGTGAATATTGTTTTAATACATGAACCAAATGAACAGAACTGAATTTTGGACAAGAGGTCACTTAGAAAATCCATTGGTACCATAGGTGACTTGGCTAACCTGCTGTTTGTGACGAACGTCGTAACAAATGCAGTTTGACAGTCTGGGCTTCCTGGAAATCAGATCAGGAGCCAGATCTTTGCTATTTTCCTTAGTGATCTCAACATTGGCTTTGAATATTTTTTTTTGAAATATTTATTAATGTTTATTTTGCATCATGTTATTAATCTCAATTCATGCCGCGGGATATACATGAATATCTTTGTTCAGGATAACCATTTCTGTTTATCAGCAGCTAGTATTTTCAACATGGTTTTTTTGGGGGGAAAGGAAAGTTAATTGGGGAAAAAACTCAGGGGAGAGTCATTGTTAGAATTCCTAGAAATGCTTTTCTGGCAGCTAAGATACCATGCAAGCTATTACGTCACTGCAAATGACATATCCACACAGGTTTTCTGCCACTGAAATATTCACACTAGGTCATGTTTGGAATGAACCTGATATCCATACATCAAAGCGTAATGTTCTATATCTGAAGCCACTGTATTGGTTTATGCATGTGCATCTCATTTGATATAACCTTATTGGGTATGTTCAATTATTGTCCCATCACTTCCAGATTTTCCTGTTGTTGATTTGTTGTCTAACTTGTGTTTTATCATTGTGTGTTACTTTGCCTGCTGCCTGGAGGGTCCCATCAAAGGGCAGGGGCGGCATACTAACTCGAAGGCCACAAAGAGTTAAGGCCTGTGCCCAAGTTCTGGGTTAATAAGAGGAGGTGAGCTGGCCTGCAGCTAGGCAGTCACACTCCCACAGCATACATGCCCCCACTGACATCCCTTCAGTTGAAGAGAGGGTACCAGTCGTCTACCACCTAGGTTACAATCATATAAAACTTTTCTTTCCAGACGAGAATACATATTAGATAACATTAAAATGTTTGATCTTTTCATTTCAGGACCCTTCTGGAAAAGGCTCACCACAGTATCAAAATGTTTTACTTTGATATTTATTAATGGAACCTAGGGGTGAACCAATATAGATTTTGGGGCTCAATACTAATAGCCAATATTTAAAGAGGCATATTAGCTGATACTGATCCAATATCCAATATAGCTACCTCCCTGTGGCAAGTCTGGTGTGGTGGAAGGGGCACCACCCCTGTGGTGAGGGAGGGGGCAGGCCCTGCGTAGGAGGCGCACAGGATGGAGGCACGGCTTGGGTGGGGGGTGGCTTCCACCGCTGCTTGCATCTTGGGAGGGTGGCGGTGTGTGCGCCCCCCAGATCTGTGCATCATGGGGTGGGCAGCAGCTGCAGGGTAGAGCCAGAACCACAAGCGAGGCTGCATGGGGCTTTTGCTTGCTGAAGACTGGGCTCCAAGTCAAGTGCCACCAGAGCCTGCTCCAAGCCCAGCCTCCAGCAAGAATATACTTATATACTTATACTTTACACTAATGATCAAGCCATAACCATCATCCACTACTTTTGCTGTTTTGTGGCTTTACTGTTGGAACTCGGTCTGTCCTAGGTTGAGCACAGCCATTACAAAAAGCCTGAAGCCAGTATATCACTCAGCAGTAGAATTCCTGAGGAACAAATACTGAGGCAAATGTGTGCTTAAGCTACTCCCTTGGTTCCCATCTTCAGTTAATTCAGACTAGTGTTGAAAACATTGGCTCTAATCCATAAGACGTTTAAAGGATCAGGACCTCACATTTCAGAGTCTGCCTTAGCTTCCTTGGTCATCCGTCACCCTCAAGCCAATTACATTTCACCAGAAGAACTGGCTATTGGTTGTTGCACTGGATGAAATTCTCTGTTATGCAGGGAACAAATCAGATTTACTGAGCTCTTATGAAGAGATATATGGATATGTAATATTTTACTTGTGTAATAAGTACTATATTCCTTGTTTTCTGTCTTCCAAAGCCATACACCCTCAGCCTTCTAGATTTTGTCCTTTTGATCTGTATTGGAGGATTCACCTAGCAGCAGACAATTGATTACTCCACCTGGACCTTCAGATTTGTGTGCCTTACACATGGCTCCTGATCATGGAGCTTTATCCTGGTGCCTGTGACTGTTCTGAAAGTTTCATAGTTTCATAGTTTCATAGTAACTAGGGTCAGAAGGGGCCTAGAGCAGGCCATCTAGTCTGACCCCCTGCCAATGGCAGGAAACAAGT
>JAGPOW010003648.1:43625745-43681979 GCA_030014935.1 Caiman crocodilus
CCCAGATCAGCTGCAGCTGCCGGCACCACCGCACTCACCAGTTCGCTGCTGCTGCCGCTGTCTGTCCTCAGCTGCTGCTCCTTCTGCTCTCTGCTCTGCTCTGCAAGGGCTCACAGCAGCTGTTTTGGGCAGGCCCATCATTAGCCATAAACAGGGTGCGCTTACACTGTGATGGCAGCAGGGCACAGCTAGGATGCCACTCAACCCACCTACTCCTGCTTGTATGCTCCAACCTCGAAATTCCTTGGGTATGATCCTGTTTTATTTATACTATTCTATAAGCAATGGTGGTTTATTGTGAAGAGAACTGGCATATTAGGCTGTAGTGGATATCTGACAATAGCATCTTGGATTCCTACAGTTAGGTGTGTTTGTTTTTAAGTTTATTTTGTTGGATACAACTTTAGATTTCATGAAACACTAAATTTCAGAGCAGAAACACACTGGGTGCATGTACATGTGAGCTTTGCTGTGGAGTTGACTAATTAGCTCTGCAGTAAAGCATCCCTATCTACATGTGCACCAATATTAGGGCACAGTAAACTGATTAACTCCATTGTAAGATAGTATTGTTGGAGATAGTATTGTCCACAGTACCTTACAGTGGAGTACGTAACAGCACTGAAACACACATGAAGATGGTGACAGAGGTTGGCTCAGGCAAGAGGCTACTAATGTGTGGGGGCTGGCTCTGCATTCTCAGCACCTTCATGCCCCAGCCAACCCCTCCACTGCCCGATGTCACCACTCAGAGTCTAGGGCTATCCCATGTGGCTCCTGCCAACATGGGGGCTTCTTTGCCTCTGTTCAAATGGCTGCTGTCTGGGGTACATGTGTAGATGCTGCACCTGGGAGCAGTTTCCTCCAGCTTAAATGGCTCCAGAGTTTGTGTTGCGTTAACTGCACATGAAGACAGAGACAATGTTTGCCATTGTTGTCTCACATTTATGTAGCTAAGAACCCGATCCTGTTAATCCTTATGTTCATAATCTTTATTGGTTAATGGTTATCTGACTGAGATGTATGAATTGATATAACAACAAATGAGGAAGAATGCCCATGTATTCACAGAAATCACAAAAGATCCCAGAACACTAGTAATTTAAGGCTTCATCAGACATTATTGTAATTTCTAGCTGCCAGTTCAGGTTGCTTTCTCAAAACATAATTTTGGCACTATAAAGCAGAACCGTAATTTTCTAATAGTGTGAACAGCTGTCATTGTATAGAATGTTTATACATTGTCTTCATTAGCATGGAAAATAAAGGAGGTCATAATTAAATTGTGTTTTTAGCAAAGCAGGAGTTATAGCATCCTTGAGTTTGTTTCTCATGTCTGTAGTAGTCTGTAACTTTTTCTCAAGTGCTGCTTCAGACATCAGGTACAGCATTGAATCAAGATGACATTTAAGATGGTACAGTGAAGTTTTAACAAAATATTATTATTGAGGAAAGTGATGGAGAGCATTTTAGTTGATTTATTTGTAGCAGTAATGCTCAAAATGCCAGCTCACTGAATTCTTTCTTTAAGCAAATGCCCTCTGTCAGGCTATCATTGAATGACTTTGTATTTGTGCTACAAAACAAATCCATCACACTTGGCTCACCCATGCAAACAGAAGTGTACAGAATAAAAACTCTACAGAAGCTCTTGGGAGCATGTATGCATCTATGTGTATGTAACTGGACAAGAATACAAAAAAAAATCATGTACTTGACATAATAGGGGTATCCTTTGTTACCTGTCAGCTCTGTGTTCTGGGGAACCCTTGAGCAGTACCCAGCCTGTCTGACTCAGAAAGGACTCTCCTCCTCCCTTCCCCCCACAACCTCTGCCTGAACCAGAGTGGATCAGAAGAAGGACTTACAAAAGGCAATGAAGGTGCAGTGGAAGATGCACCTAAACCCTTCAGGACAGGATAACAATACCTTTGGTCTCATTTACATCAGAGATGAGAACAGAGTGGCAACAACCCTGGTCTCATTTACATTGGAAATGAGACGGGGAGGCACCTTCATTAGCATTCAGGGTGGAGAACAGAGATTCCAAGGCAAGGACCGCACTGAACTCTAGGACCAGAGAAGTAGGGAAGCACTGCATGATGGGGGATCCCTGCTCCAAATGCTAATCAACCCAGGTCTGCACACACCCAGCTCAGCAGTTATGAGACCAGTTCCAGTAATTACACCTTTATTAGTACCCAAAACACTGAATCTGCCTGTTTGCATTGTGAGCTTCCTCAGGGTAATGCTACCCATAGCCAGGAGTGATCAGTTCCTATTATCCAGCATATAAGCCATTGTTTACCCATAAACAAACCTAATGTTCTCTCTTGAGCCCCTACAAACCCCACTACCTCAGCTCCACTTTCTGCCCTGGTGCTTGGATCCAAAACCTGCACCAGTTCCACTCCTTTTCTGCCTGGAATCCTTTTCTGCCAGCGCGTACTGGGGGCTCTGCCTGTCAAACACCCGGGAACCTTGGAGTGGTGAGACCCCAACTCTCTCTCTCGCCTTCTTTTGTTTAAGCCCACTTTCTAAACCTCAGACTTGGTTCAATCCCTCTCTCTCCTTCACTCTCTTACTCCAGGCACAGCTTTCTACCCATGACTTCTGCTGAACAAACTTGAGCAAGCCCACTTTATAAACCTCAGAATTGATTTAATCTCTCTTTCTCTCCCTTTTACTCCAGGCAAAGCTTTCTAAACCTGACTTTTTCTGATCAGACTTGAGCTAGACTTCCCCAAATACCTAACTGAAACTGTGTAATACTGTAACTGTTTTGTTTGTTTTTCCTTGTAGTAGTCTGTACTATTACAACTAGTATCATCGTAAGTTTCATATACCTGGAAATAAAATATTTTTCATAGTCAAGCTGGTTGCTGTACTCTCTCGCTGAATCTTATTTACTCTTCCTTCTCCTCTACCTCCATACCTGCTCTGTAGCAACACTTCTTTTACCTCAGCCAAAGATCCCTGTAAAGCCCAAAGATCTTGTGGGGTCTGCTCATCAATGGAGTTACTGCTAGAACATTTATGAGAAGAGATTGGGATGTGCCGAGTTTTGAGGCGCATGAGGGTATCAGCTGAAAGTCCTGATCGGACCCAGCCTTCTCAGATGTATCGTGTGTGTGTGTGTGTGTGTGTCTAACTTCATATATTATTATCCTGCTGAAATAAAGGGTGTGCTGAGCCAGGGCCCATGAGGATGTCAGCTTGGAAGTGTGGAGTAACCCTGCCTACTCAGAGGTACCCCGTTAACCTGTGTGTGTGTCTTACTGTTTTATTGATTGTCCTGTTGTGCTGAGCTGTGGCATATGAGTGGGTCAGCCTGTAAATGCTGACTGACCCAGCTGGCTCAGACATACTCTATCCCTGTACTGAGGTTGGGGTGCATGAGGATATCAGCTTGGAAATACTGAGTAACCTGGCCTGACTCAGATGTGCTCTGTTAGCCTGTATATGTGTATGTGTTTGATTGATCCGGCAGCTGGAGGAACCCAGCCCCATTGAAACTAAACCCTGCAAGGTAGCTCCACCGGAGGTGAGGACTTGCAGAAGGGTGAGATACAGCTCCATATAGAAACACAAGTGACACAAGCAGCACATTGATAGAATTACAGCAACCCCAGAAATGTAAATCTAATAAATGAGTGTACCCCAAAGGGATGGGCAAATTTGGTAACACCTTAAGTATATGACATGATACAAAGATTTTACAGGTGTCCTTTTAAAATTATACGCATAACTTACTTTTGGCATTAGCCTTTTTTAATAATGCTCCAACATATATAGATGCAGATAAAGCATAAAAAGCCGTATAGATGTAGGAAAAAGGCTTTGGAATTCTTGACTTCTGAGTTCTTAATTTCCCAGTCATAATGTTATATTCACCTTGATTTTGTGTCTTATTTCTATAGTTTCATTAAGAATGAAGGAAAAATCTGAGCTATTCAACTGTATTAATTCATATGGTGTGCTGATTTATATTTCCTGCTACCTTTACTTCATGGCCAGTCCAATCAATATCAATCGGATTTCATGGTAATTTAATTACAATTTTGTCCTAGCCGGGATTCATAATCTGGCCCATTAACACAGGATCTTGCAAGTATTTTGAATTTCACATAATCAGTGGGCATTTGAAGTTAATAAGATGCCATAAGTTCCTGAGTCCAGAACTAACTGGCCGATAAGTCTAGGGGCCTCTCTATATGTCACATTTATGCCATGATTAATGTATTAATCACAGCATGAATGGGAAGGGTGCTACATATATGACTTATTAAAGGTGCCATAAAATGGGTAACCAGATATAAAAAATGTTCTACATATAATATAGAACATTTTTATGGCTGGCTTGTATGGTGACTTAAATTTAAGGTGTGGTTGGGGCTGACAGTGAGTCAGCTGATTGTTAGTCCTGGAGCCAGGAATGCACATGGGGCTGACACTGCTGTAGGAGTGGTCCTGGCACTATGATGCTCTGCCTGGGCTGCTGGGCATGGGGAATCAGAGACTACCAGCACGGTCTTTAAACTGAGCTGCTAGGTATGGGGTTTTAACAATCAGTTGATTGTAACTCCCAGGAAACAGTGCTGGGCCTATCCAGCTAGAGCCAACAATTAGCTCATTCTTGGCTTTGGCCCAGACAGCTCTCAGTCTTGAACTGGACCAATGGCTATCTGGGCTGTGTTGACAATCATCTCTAGCACCAGGATTTGGCCTGGTCCGAAAGCAGCCTGGGACCTGACTGACAATTAACTGATTATGAGCCCTAGACTGCATCAGGGCTGGTTTGAGTCCCTGGTGTCATACCAGGGCCTACCCTGACAGTGGGATGATTGTCAGCCCTGCCCTGGACCTGTGGGCACTCATCTTTCAATTTGCTAGTACAGAGGTAGCCCAGGTTAATAAACCAAGGGTCCTCCTGCACTGGTAAGTAGAAAGGATGTGATTGGGATCTGATCCCTAATCCCAAAATTGTGCCTTCTGCCATGTATGCGTGGCATGGCGGCAAGTTTGATTGTTGGTATTGGGAATTAAATCCCATGGCATCTTTAAATGAATGTGCTCCAGGAGCCTAAGGCAATTGTATAGGGTAGGAAGATATCACCTAATCCTGATCAGAACACAGTATTTATCAGCATGCTGCAACTCAGGTTTTACAGATGTTTGGGTATCCCTCTGCAGTACATACAGGATAGGGGAGAACAGAGCTGTTTCAATGCACAGGAAGAAAACGACAATTTAGTACACCCTGCCAATATGGGCTCAACAATCTTTTTGCAGTGTTGTAGCTCCTTTGATCTTAGGGGCATAGTTCTTGATTTACACTGCGTATGAAGGTGAAAGATCAGATGCAATTTATTCTCCTGCCAAGATTTATTGTACTCTGATTTAAATATAAGCAAGGTGCCCCTATGAACGATTGTTTGAATAATGTAGATCATAACAGAAGAAAGCAGCCAACATGTTGGCTTGGGGCAGATCTGTAGGGGATGCAGTAGCACAGTTATACCTTTCTTTAGTTGTGCCACACTAGAGGTCTCAGTGTGAGGTCTGGCCAGAGGCCTTACTTTTGCAGAGCTCCAGAATCCAGGGGGTAAGTGCCACTGCCACTACTTACTGCCTCTTTTCTCCTGCTGCTGAATTCAATGGAAAGAGGGAGGGAGGGTAATGGGAAACAGCAGCAGCTTTGTTCCCTAGGGTCCAAAGCCATGTGAAAGCAGGGGCTCTGCTCTGGCCAAACCCTGCTCCAATTAATTAGTGAGCTCTGAGCTCAAGCAGTAGCTCACACTGCTCTGGCAGTATGCTCAGAGCTCTGTGTACACAGCCAAAATAGTCAAGGGGTTTGCATCCCCCTTGCCCTGTTCCTGAATCTGTTACCAGTTTAGTTAAATAGAGAAATAGCTTGGTTAAATCTGTACCGTGTGTAATGGGTGCAGAGCTGCTCAGTAATAATTCATGAATACTGTATGTTTATCTGGCTAGTGGAACATACACCATATGAATATTCTGGATTAGATTAATAATAGACTATGAGGGAAGGCTGACAGGAAGGACACAATGGCTCCTGATAAATGACCTATCCAATCACTTCAGGGTTGTTGAGGGATGATCCCCAAGCTGTTGTACGTCTGGGCTGGAGCCAATTGACAGCATTTGCTTTGCTTTGCATTGCTATAGCTGGGAACCCAAGTTGGAAGCCCAAGCTGACACAAGGTCCTTCTGCATGTATGAAGAAATTTGACTCAAGTTTTTAGATTAGATAGGTATGTGCAGACTATTGTTTTAAAATCCTTTTCCTCTAAATTCTTTGTTTAAATTTGCTCCAATTTATTCATCCTGTATTATTCATCCTGTATTCCCAGAGGGAAGAATTGGAACTGAAATCCATTGGACCTACTGGGTAAGCACAGTTGATGCACAGGCCCAGCTGGGGCAGATCCTGCTCTAGGTGCCAGCTGGACACGATCAGGAAATTAGGCTGAGTTATCCCCCAAGAAGAAGGTCTCATCTGTACTGGCCTTCATAAGCTCAGAGTGGACAGCAGTCTGGGCAATCCATCCACCACTTTGCTTGTACCCTGTGACTGTCAGTACCCTGTGGTGTCAGGGCTGGCTGACTTGGAGGTATCCAGACTCTCAAGGTGTTCTTTCACAAAGTCAGCATTGATGGAGGGTAAGGCATCTCCCTCACCCAGGCCTTTACATTCCATAAGGGGCGGGGGCATCCTGTGGGACTGGTGAAAGACCGATGCAAAATACCCATTTAGAAAATTGGATTTTTCCTGGGCGTTGGTTGTCAACTGTCCTGTCTGGTTTAGCAGGGGTCCAGAGTTGCTCTTGCTTTTCCTCCAGCTCACCACATATCTAAAAGAGGACGTTTTATTGTCCTCGATATTTGTAACCAGTTGGAGGTTAGTTGCAGCCTTGGCTTTTCTGGTTCTCTCTCTCTGCAGTTTTGGACCAGTGCAGAATATTCCTTCTTGGAGGTGGAATCCGTCCTCCAGACTTCGTAGGTCTTTCTTTTCAGATGCAGGAGGTCCACTAGTTCTCTGCATAGTCAAGGGGCTGCTGTGCATTTTTGCTGCCTTTCCTCTGAGTTGGGACAGACTTTGCTCATGCATCCAGGATTGCTCCTTTGAGGAGTGACCACTCTTCATGAACTCCCCTTCCCTTTGGGTTGTGATCCCTTAGGGCCTCACTGACAAGCTACCACTGCATTGCTTCTTGGCTTCAGCCCTAGTTCATGGAATGGTGACTTCCTCCTTGTTTGGACAGAAACAATTCATAATCTGAATTAAGGTACTTTACACTATTCAATGATGAGTTTGGCCAGGATTAACTTGAACCTTGCCTTCAGGTCATGTGGCAAACAGTTGTCTTTCTAGCTCCTCTTTCCATCTCTGCCAACTTTGTTATGGACTAGGCAGTGGTTCTCAACCTTTTTTGTACCAGGACCCATTTGTAAACATAGATGGCCAGTCCCAACCCAGTCCCTCTCACTCCCAATGCACTGCTCCCTGCCCCCAGGCCCTAGTTCCCCAGTGTATGGGGAAGGGGGTGGATGTGTGGGATGGCGGGGGCTGTATGGGGCAGGGAGGGTTTTGGGCATAGGGATGGGTGGGCAAGCAGCCCCTTGCAGCTGGAATTCTGACAGTCTGCAGTGGAAACGCCATTATTTTCCATGTTTTTCTCCTTTAAAGGAGAATCCATTTTTAACATTTGTTGATCCATTTTTAAAGTTTGTTCTCAACCCTTTCATATATTCTTGCAAACTATTTTTGGTTCATGATCCATGGGCTGAGAAACACTGGACTAGAGGGTGAGAGAACATCCTACAGAGTGAGCAGTGTAACCTAGTCTCCCAAGGCTAGTCTGGTAGGTTGTGCTGTCCTCTGGCAGCAGAAATGGAGGGTAGCCTTAGGTCCTGTATCTTTTCTTAAAACCAGGGGTTTGACAAAACAAATGGTCTGAAAATTGAAATGCTAGTATTATTTGGAATCTGTTTAAGAATCTTTGTATGTGGGAGGTACTTGGTTTTTCCAGACTCAATTCAGGCTCTTATTACAGTGGGATATCTTAAATTTCAGGAAAAAGACAATTGCATTTTGCAGGTGTGAGATTCCACATTTAAGAAATATATTTAAACAGCAAGGTCTGGAATAGCTTTGAAAAGGGGTATTAAATTTGTACTTGGGCATTCAGTCCTGAAAGATCAGAATGATTGTGCCTACTCACAGAATGACCCCAGAATGTATTACAAAAGATAAGAAATAACAGCCTGAAAATGTTTGCTCTTTACAAATTAGGGAAATTCCTTTGATAAGAAGGAAGTCTAATGTGTTGACATTTTTGTGGGCCAGTGTAATCCTCCTTTGATATCCTGTCACTGAGACACATCATATCCTCTGAAATCTCCCAGGCAGGGACTGAAAGCAATACATATTCTATTAAAATAGACCATATTTTCTGGATGGAGGGGCCTAATTTGGAGTGACAAACTCCATCTTTCCTCTTTACCCCTACAGAAGATGGGGTTCTGCAGTGTGCACTTGGCACCAAGAAGGCTAACAGCCTACTGGGCTGCATTAGTAGGAGTGTTGCCAGCAGATCAGTGGAAGTGCTTATTTTGCTCTATTCCACACTGGTGAGGCCACACCTAGAGTACTGTGTCCAATTTTGGGCCCCACTATAAAAAGCATGTAGGCAAGTTGGAAAGAGTAAAGCAGAGAACAACAAAAATGGTGAGGGGGCTGGGGCACATGACTTATGAGGAGAGGCTGAGGGAACTGGATTTATTTAGACTGCAGAAGAGAAGACTGAGTGGGGATTTGATAACAGCCTTCAACTACCTGAAGAGTAGTTCCAAAGAGGATGGAGCTAAACTGTTCTCAGTGGTGATGGATGATAGAACAAGGAGCAGTATTCTCAAGTTGCAGCAAGGGAAGTTTAAGATGGATATTAGGAAAAGCTTTCTCACTAGGATGGTGGCAAAGCACTGGAACAGGTTACCTAGAGAGGTGAAAGAATCTCCAACCTTGGAGGTTTTTAAGAACTGGCTTGATAAAGGCCTGGCTGGAATGATCTAGTTGGGCATGGGGGTAGGTGGGCTTTGAACAGGGGGTTGGACTAGAGACCTCATGAGGTCCCTTCCAACCCTCATTTTCTATTATTCTAAAATAGCTTTGAGATGTCATTTTCAGGCAAAGAGAGGTCAGTCCAGGGAAACATTATCCACTTCCATGCGTACCAGGTTTTTCCAGTAATAGCAATTCAATGATCTTATGTAAGATTCTTTTGCACTCTAAATTTCTATCTGAAGAGTATGTGTGACTGAGGAGTGGTTACTAACACACCTGCACTGGCACCCAATATGGGACTGATGAGTAGCATACAGCCTAATGCTACACGATATAAATAGATGTTGTCAAATGAAATGGATCAGCTGAGCCAGGTTGCACAGGTGATCTTTATTGGGTGAAATGCAGGTTGCCCATTGTCCTGCCTGTTAATCCTGCATGACAACAGATGACGTGTTCCACCCTTGCAAAGATGCATGCCAAAGAATTTCTGGGGTACAATTCTGTATGTGGGGAGAGCTGGTTTTGGTTTAATCCTAGGCCTGAGACTGCCCTGCAGCTGATTGGTGGTCATAGCTCTGAGACTGCATGGGAGCATTGAACTGGGGCTACCAGCCCTGAGACCACACTGGAGCAAACTGGATACTCTGGTGTGATCCCAGGATTGGGATAGCCAATAAGTTGATTGGTGGTCTCAGCCTCTGACCACAATGGAGCAAGCTGGACACCCCAGTGCAGTCTGGGGCTTGGACTGCACCAGAGTGTCAACAGGTGCTCAGGGAATCCAAAATGGAGAACCCAGGGAGGTTTTCCTAAGGCTTTGATATCCTGATCCTGTATATCTCAGGAATGGGAATTCCCAGGGCACAAGATTGGGTCCTTGAAGCCCCAGGAGTGCCTGCACTAGGTGGCTGGAGAATACAACACTCCTCCATCATAAACCTAATAGATATCTACTTCAGTAAAGCAGTAGGCCTGTGCAAGTCGGCAGTGATATGATCCAGCTTCAGATCCGGCTGTTTTGGATGGCCACAATTTGATCCGGAGCGCTGGACCAGGTTGCCTCAATCTGGCCAAAGCAGCTCTGAAGTTTCGGAGCCCTCTTTGAGATTCAGCCATAGGGTATAATGGGGAATCAATTAAATATCTATAATGTTGTTTTTTGTCCAATTTGGATGAAACTTGCAGGCAGGGTAGCTTCTGCAGAGAGAATGAAACCTGCCAAGTTTCAAGAAGATCAGTGCAGGGGTTTGAGAGGAACTGTACCCCAAATTCTTGAAAGCCAACTCATTTCATGGCTGTGTGTTACAACACGGAGGAGGGGGGTTGAAAACTGCAGGGATGGTAGCTCTTGCAGAAGCCACAAAGCTTGCCAAGTTTCAAGGAGGTAGGTGCAGGGGTTTGGCGGGAACTGCACCTCAAGCTGCGGACAAGCAAAACTGGTGCCATGGGTGACCCTGCACGTGTTAAGGTGCAGTGGGGTGACCGCTGCAGTGATGGTGGCCCCTGCTGTGATGCCTGTCAGCTGTTAAGGAGATGGGTGCAGAAGGGTTCTGGGGCCCTGCACCCCTAGCAGCTGACAGGCAAAACTCGGTGCCAAGACTGTCTGTCTGGGGGCAGTTCATTGTCTGTATTGATTCTTTTCTCTCCTTAGCCTGGTTTTGTAGGTGGTAATTGACGCTCGTTAAGTCATTATGTAGCAGATAGGTCTTCTGTATTGAGCTGGTTCCTGAGGCCCTGGTCCCCTGAGTGAATCATGATTGATTGATTGATTGATTGATTGGCCACAGCAGCTTAGCAGCCAGGCCTGCAGCAGTGTCTCCCTCCCTGCCCCAAGACAGACAAGGCAGTCCCACAAGCACCCATGGCACCAGTTTTGCTGGTCCGCAGCTTGAGGGGCAGTTCCCCCCCAAACCCCTGCACCGATCTTGAAACTTGGCAGGCTCTGTGGCCTCGGTAAGAGCTACCAGCCCTGCAGTTTTGACCTCCCTGTGTTGTAACACATAGATGTGACAGGAGTTTTGCTTTTAAGAATTTGGGGTACAGTTGCCCCAAACCCACTGCACCGATCTTCTTGAAACTTGGCAGGATTCATTCTCTCTGCAGAGTCAACCAACTCTGAAAATTTCGTCCAAATTGGACAAAAGGCAACAAAGTTATAGCTATTTTATTGTTTCCCCCTTATACCTTCTGGCTGGATCGCTGAGGCAGCTCCGAACTGCTTCGGGAAGCCGAACGAGGCAGCGCTTCGACCAAGACGTGCTGCTTCAGATCCCCAAGTGTCCAAAGCTTCTCTGGATCTGAAGCCTCCCACAGCCCTATTAGGAACACAAATTGATACTACCTGTCAGAGAGACAATTTTTGGGCATTTGTGGCATGACAAGAGGTATGGATATCTGTTTCTTTGGCCTTTGTGCTGCATTAAAAATGTTTATGGTGGTGCAGAGATGACATCTGTCTCCACCCTATGTAAATGTTCTGCTCTCCATGGACACCATGAAATGTGTTGATGAGATGTTGGAGATCTTGTTACTGAGAGGGTCAAACACTATTGTGCAAGGAGGTTTGATTTGCCCAGAAAGAAAGATAACCGAATGCTCTGTAAACCTTCCTTTAAATGAAGGCTATTTGGGTTATCAAATCAAATTAGCCTATACAATAGAATTCTTTCTAGAATGCTGAACAGTACTTGATGGATTATGGTCCATTCTTCTGCTTTTAATACACAAAAGCACCATGAAAATGTTTGCCTTTGTCAAGCAGATTTTTTTTCTTGTTTTTGTGGAGGAAATCAAAGATTACATTAGAAGTGACAAAACAGAGAAAGAGACAGAGAATGAGGGATTGCTCTTTTAAATGGGGTAGAAGGAGGATGTGCAAAAGACGATCTCATTTGTTAGGTGAGTGATTTTCAACCTTCTTGGACATAAGGCACCCCTCCATAATTTTTTGTGAATGGAGTGGCCCAGTTTCAAATACTAATTTATATATTACAGTGCTTAATTTCTTGCAAAGGGGCAAGAGGAGTTGGGAATTAGCCAGGCAGGGATAAGCCTGGGCCTGGGCTTTATCTGCTTTATCTCTTCATAACTCTTGGCATCCTTTAAAGGATTTCTGTGGTGCTATGGCACCCTGGTTAAGAATTATTGGCTTAAACAAACCTCAGGTCTTTATAACTTTCCTGTCCTTTTTGTCATACTGGCAGAATTCTTAAAAGTCAGCAGGTTTTCATGCAAGCTGATATCCTAGGGGACAGGTGATTTATTACCATGTTTTTTTCCATCCTTTGAGAGTTTTTTTTTTTTTTAAAAGGAGCCTCCTAGTGTAAAGAATTCCCACCTCTAAGTAGCCTTCCTCTTATTGAGGTCACCCCTGGGAAATTTAGATATCATGGATGTTGTGGACACTTGTGCCAGCTGATTTACTGACTGAAGCTCAGAATTCTTGGCACTTGCCTTGCTTCATACTGGGGAAAAGCAGAAATCCAAATTGATCAAAGTAAAGAGCATCAAAAATCATCACAGTGAAGTTGTCATTGAATTTTCATAGAACCCTCTTTTCAGAATTACCAGACCTGGCAATAATGAACTGTACCCTGTGACATCTTTACCCATTGTGATCTGATAAAAGATGTCACAGATCTGTTGAAGGATGTCAGAAATATGCATTCTCTGGATTAGGACAATGTTTCATTTAAGTGGCTTTTAAAAAGTTATGATGAAAATAGGGGCATGAAGATCAACCCATTATATATCTGCCTCTATTTTGGGACAGGCGATCAGAAAACATGAATATCCCTTAGCAGTGCTTCCCTCATTCTTTAGGAAGTTAATGAAACTCTCTGAATGATGAGACTGTTTTGCTACTTAATTATAAATGTGTGCCTGATTACCATAAGTGCGAGACATAAGCACACCAGCGGAAGTCTCATATTATTAACAATTATTACAATGTCATATGATTCATTATTATGGGCCCATTTAATATTGGACAACAGGAGGACAATATGTAATTCCAGCTGGCCTCGAAAGCTAGAAATTCCTGTCCCAATGTAACCCACTACCTTACTTCATATGGGGGTGGCACTGTACCATGAATTTCCAATGTTTGGTGATCATTTTCACCTAACTTACAGATGGGAGACCAACCTACTCTTGTTAGGGTCATTGAGATCAAGCCGACTGGAATGATGGAGAAGGCTCAAAGATGTAAACCCCACATCTGAAGAAAATCCTGTATTTGGGAAATTTAGAATCTGGCTACTAAAACAAGCTTTGTGGCTCTAGCCCATGTTTCTCATAGGTGTGGAGAAGAGGGACCAGACATATAGAAGTGGAAAAGGAGAGGGAAACTGATTTTGTGGAGAGAGAGGACAGAGAAAAGAGAAAAAGTGACCCAAGAGGGCAGGCATGTCCCTGAATGTTGTGACTTATTTTGTCAAGGCAAAACTCCCTTAAAATGTCTGGGACAACTTGATAGGGAAAATGGAACAAAAAAATTCACTCTATTTAAATGGAAATCCCAATTCTTTTCTCATGGTCCTCTTTTTACCCCTTTGTATGCTGTTTGCTCAGATATCTTGAAGATGCCTGCCCCTGATGCCTGGAAATCCAGCTGCACATCATAACATAGAAGTCTCTTGATTTCAGTAAACCCGGGTGGAAGTAGAAGGGCCTTGAATAGCCTCTGACTTCTGCAGCTGCTAGTTGTGTGAAGAGGCCAAATCATCAATTCTTTCCACACTAACCAATTCAGGAAGGAGAACATGTAATAGTTTTTTTCCTAAGGTATCCTGTAATATTAGACTATTGCTTTTATGGGGTGAAAAATGAATTAATAGAAAATAGGAGAAAAGTAGGGCTCTTTTGGGTTAAAGCCTGTTTTCTGTTTGACAGCAGATTTTCCATTTGAGGGGCTGCTGTACATGTGTCACCAACTGCCCTAAAGCTGTTGAGTTGGTTTTCAGCTATTCTTAGCCATTGTTTAAAGGTCTTTTTTGTTGTTGCTTAAATGCTCAGGGTTTTAAAGTAATAAATGGAAAGGTGATATTGTGCTTTCTGGAGAGTTGCTGTGTGGCAGAGATGGGAGAGCAGGATAATTAATGTTTAACCTCCTCCTGAGAAAGGTCCTGGAAACTCATTGCAAAGTTACAAGCCCCTCTAGATGGTAGCTGCTTGGAGGGACTAAGCCAAAAAGAAAAGATGCTCTCCTCATACTAATAAACATTATGGTGTGGGTAGGCATTGTACATAAAGCAATTCATCACTAAGTGTGTGAAAAGGAATGAATGCTACTGTTCCCCACCTTAGTGGACAATGGATGAGCTTCTTTGATGTATCTTTTTATTAAAACTCTGCTCACTTGGCAGAAATAAGATCAGGAAATAAGTGAGAGAGGCCAAGGAGGAGAGGCAAGTTATGCATTTGAAAATACACATTCTACATGGTTGAGATTAAAGCAGCAAAGTTTTGATTTTAAAAGGAGGAAGGATGGTCTTGTGCTAAAGCAGAATACTGAAAATTGTGAGAGGTGGTGTCTGGCCCCAGCTATCCTTTAGATTTTCTGCATGACCTTGGGAAAGTTGATGAACACTGTGCATCAGTTCCTTATTTTGTGTAACAGGGATAATACTGCTTGTGTCCCTCCCCACAAAGTGATTCTAAATCCAAATGGCAGACAAGGTTCTTTGGGTGAATCTTATGTTTTTTATTAGACCGACCTAAATAGTTGGAAAAAAAAATTATTAGCATGCTTTTGGGTTTAAAAAACTTTTTGTCAGGCTGTGGGAGCCTCTGCAGTTGGTGTATGCTCTTCCTGGATGGAATAAATAGAGGGAATTGACTATTCCTTCCATCCATGAAGAGCGCACACACCAACTTCAGAGGCTCCCTCAGCCTGATGAAGGGGTTTTAAACCTGAAGCTTGCTAAGAAGTTTTTTCCCAGCTATTTAAGTTGGTCTAATAAAAGATATCAGATTTACCCAAAGAAACTTGTCTAACCTATGTCCTTAGACCAACATGGCTACAACTTACACTCCTCTAAATCCAAATAGTTGATGCAGTCATGTTTACTGCTCTATTTCAGAGTGATGCTGACTGAATGAAATCCATTCAAGGATACAAATAGGTTCTGAATGCTATTAAGCAATATCAAAGCAAACACTTTGCAATTTTCTTTACAATTCAGTACATGAAGACTGTATACAAAAATTGTACCTGTTATATCAGTCTCCACCTGGGTTTGCAGACCACAAAACAATACCTCAGAAAGGAATAAACTGTCATTGTTGGCCCTGTATACACTATCAATGCTGTCTCTGCCTTGGAAAACTGCTGGTGCACTTCTCTAGCCCAGTTGGAACCCTGTAAGAAAATCTCTACTTGGTATACTCATCTGTTCCCATCTCAGCAAGAGAGCAAGGGTCTGAAGCATAAGAAGATTTTTATATTCTTAACTGTAAACAGGATTCCAGCTTGATTTCACTAAATATTTCACAGATTCACAGAGGTTTAGGGCTGGAAGGGCCCTTCATGTTTTTATTTTTTGCAATTGGTTCTCTCCATTTTCATGTACTAAACTGTAAAGAAAATTGCAAAGTGTTTGCTTTGACATTGCTTGATAGCATTTTTAAATTTCAAAACCTACTCCTATATCCTTGAATGGGTTTCCTTCAACCAGCACCACTCTGAAAGAGAACAGTAAACATAACTTCATCAGCTTTTAGAACTAGATTTCACAAACACCAACACTTGTGAGCCTTCCCATGCAGTTGGTGCTCTTGTCCCAAGTGAAAAATATGCACTCTTGACAGCCAGTTGCTCCTCATGAAAGAATAAATGTAGAGGGAATAGAAGAAATGGACTCTGAATTATTGGATTGTTCTTGAGATGTGATGTGACCGTCCTATTCACAGTCTGACTGCACTTCTACTTATTTCTAGGGGAAGTGAGGGACTTGCATATTGGAATCAGCAACACATGCAGCAGTGCATGTTATCTTGCCCTCTGTTATCTTGTTTTCATCTGTCCTGTGATTTTTTTTCCTTTTCCATCCATAGGATGTTATGTGCTTTTTAACAATTTCCTTAGCAAATGGTGTACAAGCACTACAGTAAAGCATCCATGTTATTCCCCTTGGACATGAATCCCCACAACAGCTTTTGAAACATCAAAATGTTTTGTGTTTTGATATGTAGTTCTGATCCTTTGCTTTAGGCTTAACAATGATGTGGCCATTTGTGCCTGCATTATTTGGGAACAAAGATTATTCCTTCCTATCCTACATGGCAAATAACTATAATCTGGCTGTACAGCACTGAGGAGTCCAGTGAAGGTAGGCTGGGGTCCATGGCTTTAGTACTGCAAGCTGACAGACTTGAGTCTGATTGCAGTAGGGAATGCATCTCTGCTTCTGAACATAAAAAAGAGCAACTCCATACAAACTAGGGCTCTGAAAATGACTTTTAGTTTAGATTAAGGAGAAACAAGAGGATACATCTCTTGTTTCTAACAGGTAAGAAGCACCCTCTGAGAAAAAGTAGTTTAGTGCTTTGTACATTTAGGAAGAAAACTTAGGAATTTAAAGGTACCATGTAGAGAAAACCCAGGCATCACACTTTCATAGCTACACACACTGCATTTAGACCCCTGCTTACTGTGGAGTAGCAACAGGACTTCTGAGGTAGAAGTGCTGGCTGTACCTTTTAAAAGAGGTAGCAGGTGCCTCTGGCCAGATTACTCTCTCAGTGCCTGAAGGCATTATGCTTTACACAGCGTAATGCTTCCCTTCATAGCTCTTAGGTGCTGAAAGAGCTCCCTCCTCTTGGAGCTCTCCTGACTGTAAAATACATAAATTTACCCCTAGGGTATTAAAGCTCTGAAATTGGCTATGGAGTTATGATTCTTAGAGGAGTGAGGCAAAAAATGACTGTTATGAGGCTTTTACACTTACAGAGAGCTTTTCAGTGCCAGTACCCCACTCCCACTCCCAAGCTTTTCCATCTCTGTAATTAGCCTTGGGGACTTGCAAGTAAGTTTTGAGAGAGCTTTTAAGAAGTGGATTCCTACCGCTGTTTTTAAATGTCAAAGTTTTGTGTTTAACCCTTGGGAAACTAGCCGCTGGGGAATGACAAGCTTCCATTGCATTTTAGGCTCTGATGGAGATTGTAATGTCAGGAGGAAATAAAATCTCTGTCTGTGTGGGAGCCCAGGCAGCTCAGGACATCTGCCTGGAGGAAGACTTGACTGGTGCTGTTTCCCACCAGCTGGTGTCAAGCATGAATGCTCTTTTCAGGTTGCTTGCTGCCAGCTGTGTACTTCTGCAGGTGAGGGTGTGAGGACAAGTAGTGCGCAGGAAGAAGAAAAGAGTGGAGAGTTTCTGACTCAGAGTTCAAGGCAGTTTTATGCAAGGAGAGGACCCTCTGTGACAACTGGAAATATGATGGTTTGGAGTGGGGTCTCTTCCAGTGGTCATATCATTTCTGCAACTAAAAGAAATTAGAAAAAAAATCAATCTGTTTTCCAAGGGGTTTTGTTTATATACTTTTGACCTTACTTTGACACTGTAAGGGACACAGTGATGCTGACTATATACAGGTGTGCCAAAATCCTGTAGATATGGGCCAGCTCTGGTCCACAGAGGGTTTTTGTTTGGACTGTGGCAGTTCCCTCGGTCCTGCCTGGTCCAGGCACTGCCTGGCTGTGGTGTGTCCTGTTGCCCATGGGCATGGATCAGGGCTGGGGTGGCTCTACAGGTGGACTGCCTCTCTAGGCAGACCAGGCAGTGACAGCTTTTTCCACCTGCTGCTGCTGCTGGCCCCAACCCTGCAGTACCAGTGGGGACCCACACCACAGCCCCAACTTGGTGCTCCCCGCATCTGCTCCAGGCTCACCTGCTCATGCTAAATGGTGACAGCAGCAGTGCCTGCTGGGCAGAAACTGTTGCTCAGTGTGGGGGAAAAGCAGTCCCCCCCCATCGCTGCTTCTTGGTGCTCTCTGTTGCAGCCACCTGGAGCCTGCTTCAGACTGGATATAAGGAAAAACTTCTTCAGTTTGTGTGACCAGACTCCCAGTGGGCGTGGTGCAGGTGCCTATCTTGGAGATCTTCAAAAGGAGACTGGACACACACCTTGCTGGGGTTATTTGACCCAAACAATCTTTCCTGCTCAGTGCAGGGGGCTGGACCCGATGATCTCACAAGGTCCCTTCCAGCCCTCAACTTCTATGAATTTGTGATAACCATACCCTTCCCACTCCTAACCACACATCCCACAAATGCCTCACCCACCCACACCCCCTACAATCCCCCGCCACACACCCATGTGCCTATGGAGGGAGCACCACTCACTGCTGTGTGCACACACCCCACTATACACACCCACATCCCCACCACACACATCTCACACCCTCCAACACCTCCCCAGCCATCCTCCTCTTTCACACACACTACAAACCCCATATCCACCCCACATATCCCCATAAACTCCCCCCAAACCTCCACACCCCACATTCACAACCCCCCACAAGCCCCGACTCCCTCACTCATATTCTTCCACACCCCCACAATATACAAGAGTAAGACTTCATTTTGAGCTATTATGTAAATCGCCTCTATATTTACACACAACACAAACACACACAAATCAGGACAAAGATATTTAAAAAAAATAAAATTAAAATATCTTACTGTGGATGTTTGATTTTTAGCAAATAATTTGTCTTTTTTCCAGTTACAGGATGGCAAGTCCCCTTCCCAAACAGAGTACTTCTGGGGCGCAGGAAGGGACTTCTGGTGGCAAAGGTCACAGGCTAGGTGGTGGGACTTCTGGTCCCACAATGGTGCCCAAGGGGCGGGACACCTGTCAAGGGGTGGGGCTACCCTTGCAGACCTTGACAGTTCGCTAAGACTTGTTAAATAGCCCTCCAGTCGAAATAATTGCCTGCCCCTGCTGTAGAAGCTTCATGGAACTCACTGGATCTCCATTAAAGATCGTTAGACTGATGGGGGCCCACGGTAGGGGGTAAGAGCTTCCCTACTTCCTTCTTCCTCCCATGTACTGGATGATTTATATTAACTCCACCTAGTAGGACTCCCCAAGGCAGGTGGTTGATCCGGTTACTTACCCCAGTTCTGGTCTCCATACAGAGTCAGGGTCATAGCCAATTTCCATTTTTATTCATGTGGATCTCAAGCAGCAGTAGGTGAGAAAAAAGGCATTTAGGAAGTAGGAATATCTGCTTGCAAAACTAGCAGTGGAAACTTGGGAATAGTTGGCCGCTTGGAGCTACTTAAACTTCTTTTAAAGAAAACTAACTACTTACAGTAGTTTCAGCTTAAATTTGGTTAAAATGGCTTCTTTTGTCCCTGAGGAATGTCTGATAATGGTGAATAGGTGTGCAGCTGATGGTAAGCCATGATTCGCTGGTTTCTCTGTTTGGGCAAAACTTGTTGTCCTGCTCTATAACAGGTTTGCAGCGTGATAAATTTTAACTTTACAATCACTAAGCTCTGGAGATGGTGGTGCATTTAAAAAACACATACTCTATAAATCATCCAGCATCTCCTTTTCAGCAAGCATTAGAAAGAAATTAGTTGAAGCCTGCAGTTAGGTCAAACGCTGGTCTGGTGATTGAAGAGATATGTCGTTTCTGCTAAATCCTTCAAATGCATCGCTCAGAATGTACAAGCACACAGACCATGGTTTGTAAGCTATAATAAATAAACCTTAGCAAAAAATCTGGCTGAGGCAGTTGCTTTACTGCCTCATTGCTTCCATCATCATCTCTCAGCGTTTTCATCTATTCTTATTATTTAATTCAGAAGACTTAATCAGGATTCAGCATGATCCAAAAACTCCTGAGTCTGGCTGAAGGCAGGGGATACTTTTATAATGGTATCTGTGATATTTGTGTATTCAAAATAATAGAATAATTTGTATTAATTTTCCTATTGTTTCTATGGCAGAGTTCAGTATCTTTTTCAATTATCTCTGAGAAGTAGTTAACATTTTTTAAATTTGATTTTGTTTAAATCAGTGAGGGGTAAATATTGACTGCTTCTAATGCATCCCATAAGGACTGAAAAAGGTAAAACAACTTCAAGGTCATAAAAGTCACAAGCCAATATAAAACCGGGCAGGATTTTGACTTGGAATGTATCCAAGGGGAATAAGTCCCCCCCAACTGCACCTCTGCAAAGGTTACTGCATGCTGCTCTAGGCATTTAGGTGTGAACTGGAGCTGTACACCTGCTTGCATGCCACTGGAAAAGGTGAAGAGAACAGAGTCAGGAACTGGAGCCGTATCCCAGAGGATTGCTGCTGAAGTACCATGATTTCCAGGGCTAGTGCATCTTGTTTTCTTTTCCTGTCTCAGGATTTTGCCTAGAGAAATCAAACAGGAGATTTTTTTTCTTTGACTTTTAACAACCATAGCTAATGTTAACTTATCACTGTATGGGTTACGCCTGCCTCCTTTCCTCTTCTTTTTTTTTTTTTTTTTTTTTTGCAAATTAGATCAACTTTCTTTCCCCTTCCCTGTTATCTCCTTAATCCCCACAAGTCCTCTCTGAAGCTAGTTCAACCTCCGTGACTTCTGAACTGCACACAGATGTTTATTTTTGTTATTACCCCAAGCAGCCTAGGAAGCATAGGCAGCAATTATACAGCAGTTTGTGTCTGACTGTTTTCTTATTCTTTAGCAGTGGTGAACACACACACATGCACACTTACTTACATGCATTCTTTAAATTGAACTACCTTGGTGGTAGGCAGACAATCTTCAGCACATGCTTAAGAGTTTTGTTACATTGCATCTTAAGAAAGGGTCTTGGATATTAGTTTGTCAATACTGAAGTGCGACTTGGGGCCTGATCCATCAGCTTTTCTATCTGAGATTTATGACATAACTCTGAATGTAGCAAAATGAAAATCTGTTCCTTTTGCAAATTTTTAGCAAAGAATGACCAAAAGCAAAGGTAGAGACAACAACAAAATGTAACTACTTCTCTGGAAAGAGATTACCTTTTAAAGTATTGTGGAAATGTTTTCAACATCATCACCCTAATTAAATCTTACTGAAGCTATAAAGTTCAGTATTTCAAACTTTTCCTCCTTACAGGGGATTAAAATATATTGTAAATGGAAAACATAAGTTTAACCTTGCTTCTAAAGTTAGTTGCAACTCCTCATACAAGTGTGAGTGAATAGCTCTTTCAGTTGGCACATCCCATTGGAAACAGATGTATTAAAATGATCATCCCAACTGAAACTGTAAGAATAAATTATATTGTTGAAAGATTTGTAAAAACTAAAGTAATTTTTGCCTATTTAGTTGCAATAAGAGATCAGGAAAGCAGCACAGAATGAACAATAAAGGAGAATTTATGCTGTCAAATAGCAATTTATATCTGTTGACTGCTGTGAATAAGCTTAGAGACAATATCTGCCATGTCGTAAATGGTCTTTTTATAGCTAGGTGGGTGCCATTAATTCATTCTTTAGGGTACTGGAATACACTGTTTTGAATCTGTTCTTAGGAAATCATCCAGATCAAGCAGGTGTGTTGTTTTTTAGGATGACAATTATTTGCATTCCTCATATGTAAATATTTATTTATAATCAGTTGATATTTTTTTAGTTTGCAATTGCCATGGCATCTACTGTATATTTATCTTGTCAAATTTAGTAGAACAGTCATTGTGCATTAATTAAATGTTCTAAGTTTATGGCTTCCAAGTGGCTGACAGCTGGAAGCAGAGTGCTCTGAGGGCTGGGAACAGGCTGGATATGGGCATACATTTGGCATTTGTGGAAAGCATTCTGGCAACTAGAAGGTGAATCATTTTCATGGAAAGATTAAATGAACTGTCAGTGAAAAGGTAGATTGGCTAGGTTAGCAGAAGACAAGTCACTCAAGGGACAGATCTGGCAGCTGAGAGGCAAATCAGATGGGTCTGGACAGTAGGAAGTGGCAGGTAAATGGCAGGTAAATGGCTGGAGGAGGAGGAGATAAACTTAGTTAAGATTATATGAAGCACAAACAGAGATGAGTTTAGTACCTTGTCCAGGATAGGTCTTGCCTGATGTATCCGATCCTGTACCAGAATACCATGGTGTTGAGGATGGTTTAATAATATCCAAATAGTTGTCACAAGCAGGGATCACAATGTAGGATGAAGGGCCATGTTAGCATTGCAATAGAGACTATATAAGGAAGGGTCAGCAGAGTTAAGAATGTATAACTGGGTAATAGGGCTGCACGGACTGTCAGTTGGTGATTTGATTTGGAGGAGATTCGGCCTGATTTGGTGGCCTAATCTCCAAATCCAAATTGATTCAGGGAACCAATTTAAAGGTCCGAATCTATTCAAAGCTCTCTGAATCTTTGGAAAAGATTCGGAGAACTTTGATGATTTGGGCAGTCCCCAGTGGATGCAGCAGGGAGCTGCAGCTGACTCCGGGCTGGTAAGTACTGGAGGCAAGAGAGGCGGGGCTAGGGGAGGGGACCATGGGGGGACCCCTGCCAGCCCCCTCGCTCCCCCAGCCATCCCTGGGTGCTCCTGCCTGCCCCATCTCCTGGTACTTTAAGAAAAAGCCTCGGTACTCACTGGGTGCTGCTGGGCATGGGGGAGCAATCCCTGCTTCCCCCCCACTGCATGGGTGCCTCTGCCCTGAGCCCCCTGAACCCTCCCTTGCTCCCCCAGCCCCCACCATGGGTGCCTTGCCTGGGTCAGCCCAGGCCCTTTAGGAAAAACAAGCCAAAAAGAAAAGCCCCGGGACTCACTGCTCCTGCAGCAGCCTCAGTTCTTTGGGGACTTATGCAGACCCCCCACCCCATGTGGCTCAGGGCAGCAGAGATTGCCCCCCTGCCTGGCAGAAGCAGTGAGTCTGGGGGTTTTTTCATTTTTTTTTTTCTTAAAGAGCTGTAGCTGGCCTGGGCAGGGCACCTATGGGGGGACTGGAGGAGCAAGGGGCCCAGAGGAGCAGCGTGGGGCAGTGGGGATCACTCCCCCACCCAGCACTTGCTAAGACAGGGCTTTTTTCCCCAAGTGCCAGGAGCTGGGGCAGCCATTGCCGGGCTGGGAGCAGGGCAGGGGATGGGCCTGGCCTGGCTGATTCAGAGATACGGCAGGAGCCAAATTGCTGAATGAGATTTGGCCGAACTGAATAGGGACAGTGATTCGAATCACCAAATCGAATCACTGTCTCCCAAAATCAGGTGAATCTGAATCTGAAGTGAATAATAGATGCTTTGCACAGGCCAAGTGGGTAATATACCTTGATCTGGAATTTTCTGGTGCCAATCCCTCGACATTGTAATGGTTGGTATTTTATGCAATACCAGTTCTTTAGGTTAGGTAGACTGGAATCTCTTGGGTGTAATCAATGAAGCATTCTAACAGTTTTATTAAGGTAATGGATTCAACAAAGTAGACCTCAAAGTTTGGATTTAAAATAGTGCCCAAAAAAATAGAGGCTCAGTTCCTATTGAAAGCAAGTGGTGCAAACCACTCTCTGAAAGCTTCTTTTGAAAATTTTAGCCCAAATGAGTTAGTGGTGATATTAAAAAGAGAACTAAAATGTTTAAGTCATATAACTTACATTTACTAAATTAAAACCAAAATGATAGCATGTCTCAGAAATTTCCTAAATATTACTCTAAAACTTGAGAGAGACAATATAATCCAAATTGCTTCATGATAGTATGTTATAAAAAGATTTATTTTGTGCCACATCTGATCAGGATGTTTCCTCCCTGTTTTATAGTGATTTATGGTGATGGGCAGAGTTCCAGACATGGGGATATTTGGCTCAGGTACGTACTCACAGTTTCAATCTGATTCTGAAGCTTATCTGAATGAAGCAAACATTCTGCTTTTGACAAACTGGGTTAAAAACAACCTCTCTTGCAAGAATTCTACTATGCCCAGTGAAAAAAGGAATATTTCAAAGTCATATTGTGCTGTGCTGCTGCTGGTTTAAAACTTAGGCAAACTTAAAAATATAGGCTTTATACTTCAAGGATTTACCGTACTGTGAAAATAAGACCAATGGCTATTGCTACAGAAATAACTACTTAGCTTTCTGAACTTTTGTCTTATTAAAATAGCAGCAAAGACATACTTTTATTTGCTTTTCATTTTTGTGTTATGAAATGGAAACACAGGTTCAAGGCTTTCTTTCAAACAGTGTGGCAACTCTCGTGTGTGTGTGTGTGTTTGTGTGTGTGTGTATTTTCTCTCTCTAAATGCTGCACAAGTGTCTCAGCAAACAATACTTTGGAGTTATAAATGATTTTTTATTGCTGGACTAATAGGCTGGTAAAAATATTCTGATCAGTACCCGGTCTTCACATTTGGTTGTCTGATAAAATAAGGTTTTCCCAGTTGTGCTGTCTCTCTTGAGGTAATTAAGATAAAACATTGCAGTTGTGATCATTTATTTGCAATTCATTGGGACTACTGAAATGTTGAGGTCTGCACAGCTCTCAAAGGATGAAGCCTGATTTTTAACTGCTTTGCAGCTTGCATCTTTCCCCACGAAGGTGAGTTCAGAACAGGTGTGCTACCAAATTAGAGTGGCTTCATTTACAACCAGTATGCTTTCAGTTCAACTCAAATGATTTTTACTACAGAAAGAATACTTACTGAGGAGTAAGGTCTGTAGTGTGCAAGATTTGTTCTAAGACAAAATGAGTATGGGTGATACGATGACCTGCTGTAGGTTCTGCAACTGAATTTAGACAAGCAACTTAACCGGATGAGATGCCTTTTTTCAGAATAGGATGCATACCAGTCTCTTACCATCAGTGACAAATATGTTGCTGTGTTAGTCCTGAAGGTTTAGATTTCTCTTTGAATCGGAATGCCTCCAACAAGAAGCATATTCAGATTTGGATGGCTAGTCCCCAAGTTTGGGGAGGTTAATTTCCAGTTTATTTACTAGGCCCATTACAGAGTGACCAAATTCAGACTAGAACAGAATTTTGGATCTAGGGCTATAGATCTATCTTGAGGGATCTAGGGCTATAGGTCAAGTCCTTTTGTTTGTTAAAATGGTGTTACTGTGTAGTGCACTCTCAGATCAGTTGCCTAGTGCCTGCCTCCTGCAGCAGTGCTATTTGGTAAAGCGGCAGGAGTCAGGCACTAGGCAACTGATCTGAGAGTGCACTACACAGTAACACCATTTTAACAAATAAAAGGACTTGACCTATAGCCCTAGATCCCCCAAGCTTGCTGGCTCAGGTCTGGGGAGGGTCTGAGCTGGGGCTGTGCAGTGCGGGGCTCCACTCTCCCCACCCCCTCAACCCTGGTTCCCACAGGTCCTGTCTACAGCTGTCAGCAGCAGCTGGGTGGGGGCCCGGAGAAACAGGGTCCCCCACCATGTGGTCTCCCCTCAGTTGTGCTGGCTCGGCCTGAGCAGCTGTCTGCCAGGCTAGGAACCAGGGGTGAAGCGGGCATGGAGCAGAGCCCCTTGCCTTTGTGGAGGGAATCCGCGCTGGGCCGGGTAGCAAGGAAGAAGGGAAGTGGCTGCCATGCACTTCCCCCAGCTATGTTGGCTGGGAGAGGGACTGGGGCAGGAGCGGGGCTTTGCTTCCTACCCCTCTCACCCAGCCTGGCTGGCAGGCTCAGACAGGACACAAGGATGACCTGGGGGACCAGAAGCTTTGCTGCCTTAGCTCTGTGAGGCCCCCGGGGATGGGGCTGGCCCAGTGCTCGGCCAGAACAGCCAAACATGGACTGAGGCTAGCCTGTCTGCCCTGCAGGGGTGGGGTAGTGGGAGGCCACAAAAGCGGTGGGGAGGGGGAAGAGAGTGAAGAGGCAGGAGGAGGATGGTTCCTGACATTATGTTATGCTTGCTGTATCAAATAAACTATGTAATGTATTATCTGGAGTTTTCAAATCTGTGGACCAAAAGATTCACATTAAAGCAGATCAAGAGGCTGTAGCACCTTTTGTCTTTAATCGTCTTACTCCTGTGCACCTATATATTACATTTTTCCAACCATAAAAAACAGTATTTTGCTGTTCTCATTTAATCTTGTAATCTTTCACCTGAGAAAGAGACAAGAAATCCTGTGATGAACAAAGAGCATGTTAACATTTTGAAGCTTATAGTCTGACTTATTGTGAGTTTCCTCTTTCAGTTTTTGCAGTTAATGGTGTGGAAAAAAAACTTTTCAAGACTGAATGAATAACAGGCTACATGGTCTTTTTATATCAGTTGTATAATACAAGGCATAAGGTTACTCTGAGAAATGGCTCCTTCAGCTAACTCTTTTGGCTAATTGGAGGGGCAGTGAATCAGGTCAATCTTGCCTAAACAGGACTGAAAAGAGCAACATAGTCCTTCTAATATCTAGACTGTGATCAGAAAGTGTTACAACAAAGGCTTATGGAGTTCGAGGTAGCTGGAGAGCAGAGTAAAGCTTGCTGGTATGGCAGAAAATGTATTACAACAAGCCGTATAATGAGGATGGAGGATACTGTAGTTACAGTCCTTTGCTGTCTCCCTATCTTCCAATATTATTTCAGAGAGGATACTAGCACAGCTGGAAATTTATAACAGAATTGTAATGTAAAACTATGAGTCCCATTCCTTAACTCACCCTTGCCATAGGTAATTGTATCAACTTGACACTTGTTCTTAAAGTGTTTGGGCTGATTAAAACAGCTTAACAGAGCTCCTTCCTGAATTGTAACACCATAAAGATGCTGACTGCAGCACTGGAACTCTTTATTGAAGAAGGCCCTTTCAAGTCAGCTTAAATGGAACAAAATGGAAGTGTTAACTATTTTGTATTCTCCAAGTAGTGCAATTGCTTTTTGAGAGGGAATGAAAAAAAACACCCCATTTCAAAGTCTGTTCAGGACAACATAGAACATTTAGATGCAGAAGCTGTATAGCGGAAGATATACAAGATACAAAAGCTGAACAAGGGTGTTTGTGTCCAAAAATGTGTAAAGAACAATTTTTCCAACTATTTAGTTGGTCTAATAAAGAGATATCATGTTTACATAAAGAACCTTGTCTGCCTATGACTCCATTTTTAAATTATTTACTTCTTGGCAGTACAAAGTATATGAGAGTCCCTTGCAGTGAACATATCAAATCTCTCAGAAGATTTTGAACCTGGGTACTGTTACTAGAGCTTATGTACCCTGATGAATTGATGTAGGGATTTACCAACACTAGAATGCACTTTCCTGTCATGCCCAAGCTAAGAAGAATGCACAATGAATTCATGGATCATAATTACATTTTAAAAAACCCTGATAAGACAGATGTGAGGGTTCGGTTGGGACACAGGTGTCTGGGCCTGCAGGTAGTCCCTAAAGAGAAAACCAGGAGGTTAGACAGGTGAGGGTACAGGTTACCTGAGCATCAGGTCTGGATCAGCAGAGCGGAGAATGCAGGATCAAGTTCCAGGACAGCCTAGAGGGAGATCTGAGAGATGTAGTCCAGGGTCCAGGAGAATCAGAGAGTCAGGTGCCAAGTTTCAGGGAAGATCCAGGGTCAGGGTCAGGGAAAGCCAAAGCTGAGAAGGGAACCAGGAGAACCAGGGAGAGCAGTGAACATTAGGCTTGCTAGAGCAGACCGAGGCTGTTGTCAAGGCATGCCTGCAGCCTGGTGCTGAAGTTCACCTTAAAAGGGCTGAGTGGCACTCTCAGCAGTCAATCCAGTTACAGAGAAATGGGGAAGTCACACTAGCCTTGAATCAAGGTCAGGTGTAGAAGCTAAAAAGCTCAGCTGGTCCAGGCTTGACTAACCAGAGACCCTGACAGCAGACAGTCAGAAAAAAAAAGGATATGGAGACTAAAAGTGATAATGGCATCACTTACCCATTTTGGCTAGATAAATAAGTGGAGGTTGACTATAGATTCAAACTGCCCAAAGTGGGTGTTTGTTTGGAAGGGAATCATTCAATTCTTCAGTTTGGGTGTGTCCATGATTACAAGAAAAGGTGAAGCATTTCTAATAATGTCCTTTCTACCTCTTGTCACTTTGTTCTACACCAGGCTTGTCCAACATATGGCCCCCTGGGCCACCATGCGGCCCTCCAAGCTGTTTTCTGAGGTCCGAGGTGCTGCAACGGGAAACAAAAGTAAACATTGTACTTTGTTTGGGGGGGGAGGGGGGGGCATGTGATGTGATACCGCTTCCTGTGAGGACTTTGAATATGACTTGCTGGCTCACTGGGTGATAAAAAGTTTGTGATCCGGCCCCACATTCAAAAAGGTTGGACACCCCTGTTCTACACTGTTGTGATAGTTATACAAATAGCATTGTTAGGATAATGTCAACGGATAACATTTTCAACCATGGCCCAGGGTTATGTTTACATGGCAGATTTGTCATTTCAGTACCATTGTGGTTGAAGGCAGAGAAGGTGTAACAGGGGATGGATTAGATTGCACATGCCCTGTAAATAAACTCTTCCTCTAAAGCAACTACTACTTGCCAGTGTCAGAGACAGAATACTGAGCTAGCTGGACTGTCTTGGCTCTCAAACATATTATACTTCTCTGGGCAGTTTGCTTCTTAAACTGGAAGCATTGTAGGCATGTGCATGCTAATTTCAGGGACCTAAGTCATCTGGGGTTCTTTGTGGATCCTGCCAGAGTGCCAGTTAGCCTTCTTGAAGTGGTGTGTGAACCAAGTTCCCCTCCTGGTTAGGTGACCAGATTGTTAGAAACAGTGTGCTGCTGTCATAGGTGGTAAGCTTACTGTGTAGTCAAGGTCAAAATGGCTTGGGCCCTTTGGACAGTTGCACTTAGTTCATTTATCCCTGATAAATTGATCTGCAGATAATGTAATATGAAGTGACAGTATTTGGTTTTAATATTGTAACTAGAACTGTAATTCACAACAGTGTTATGTAGTTCACAGAATAAAGAAAATATACCATTGCTGTCCCAAAGAACATAGTACAATTAAATAGGGCTACAAAGAAATGTAAACAATAGCTGTTTTTGTTAAGACGTAGGGCAATGGTTCCTTTATTGAAGAAATAAAAATAAAATAAATATTTTTTTATTTATGTTTTTTTTTAACTCATGGGGGCACAAGTCTTTTATACAAGATTTTATATCTTGTGTAGAAAACTGCTGGACCATAAGACAAAAGTGAGCCATTTGAGTTAGTTACATAATATTGGTGGTAGAGTGAATTGAATGGGTTTCATTTTATAAAAGAGCACTGTTAAATACTAGCAGCACTGTTAAATAAAAAAGCTCTATCATACTGAAATTCCTCATGCATACTTTTGAAAAGGTACATAATTTCCTTGTGGGCTGATGCTATTGAGGAAGGTCTGTTAAAAGGGTAGCCTAGCTCAGTTAATTTCTCATAGGGAAATGACACACATTACGTAGATATCTGTCTGATACATGTCCATTATATTTACAGTTCTACTGATATATATAGTCTGTATAAACATCCCTTCCTTCTGTTTCTCATTTGCGTGCTCGCTCTCTCTCAAGATACATATGTTTAGATGCTTATACAGATAAATATAGGCATATTATTATGCACAATATAAGTAAACTACTAACATTCTGGATATATATGGTAGTGTTATAGCGATTGTATAGCTGTCATGGTCCAGGAATTATGGAAGAAGCAAGGATTTCTTAGGGTGATATCTTTCATTGGTCCAACTGCATCGTTGGGATAGATTTAGACAAGCTTTTGAATGCAAGACATTCTTCATCAGGTCTGAGCAGTAAAAGCCAGCACAGCACATATAGTGAAGCCATTGTTTGCTGGCTTTTATTGCTCAGACTTGATGAAGAATGTCTTCTATTCAAAAGCTTGGCTAAATCTATCCCAACTATGTAGTTGGTTCAATAAAAGATATCACCCTAAGAAATCCTTGTCATGCATGCATGCACATATGCATGCACACATATGTATGCACATATGCTAGTGCATCAGTGATTGTTTTGCGTGCGTGTGTGCACAGATGTGCAAAGCAAGCACCGATACACCAATCAAGATAGAAACATTGCTCACTCACAAGTCAAGGCTATCACTGGAACCACTGGAGGTTGCTATAGTGTTTATGTAGTATCAGACAGATTGAAAGGAAAAACTTCTTCACAGTCAGGGTGTCCAGACTGCGGAATAAGCTCCCTCCAGAGGTGGTACAAACACCTACCCTGGAAATCTTCAAAAGGAGACTAGATGGTCACCTTGCTGAGGTCACCTGACCCCCAGTTGTCTTTCCTGTTTGGTGCGGGGGCTGGACCCCATGATCTTCCAAGGTCCCTTCTGGCATTTCCATGTATAAATCTATGAATAAAATCTCAGTTTTCATAATATTTGGAGCTTCATTGCCTTCAAAAGTGGAAGATTACTTGATAAAGGCTTTTTGTCAGTATAACATTTGAAATGACTTTATTATGCTAAGGGATTATTAATATAGGTCATGCCAGATGAGTGTACATAAGAGCTTTCTGTCAACTTATGCTGCTAGGTATTCTGGTATATGTGAAATGCTATTTCAGGAATGTTTAGAAATTTTGAAAAAAAAATATTGGGACCATATTTGTGCCTCTCTGTAAAGCCAAGCTCTTCGTTTAATCATCATCAGTTCCTTGATATAAGGATGCATGCTGCCTTCCAGCAAATAAGGAAGTCACTGGTGAGCCCTTAGATGACTGAGGAGGCTGATACAAGATCTATATATTTGACTGCAGTCATGGTAAATAGTTCCAGGAGGAAGTAGCTCCTAGTGATTTTGGGTCACAGCTTTTTTTCCTTTGTTTCTTTTGTTTAATCTGCCTCCATAGTGAGGTGAGTTTGCTCAAAATGATCAATGCCTTTTTGTATATCACAGTGCTATTAGGGATAAATAAGTGTTTAAGTCTCCCAGATTTTGATGTTAATACTGTATTTCTTCAGAGATCTTCTTTTACCCACTTCTGGAGCAGTGACCATTAGTGAGCTGGGAGTATAGGACTTGTTTTGAGAACCAGTTGCCAGGTATCCTTTTGATAGGTCCTGTCCAACAAAGCTGATGCCATACAAACGTGGCTTCAGTGCTGGTGGTGTTTGAACCAGAATTTTGGCATTCATTCTTCTGTCCTTCCGGTTGATGTGGAGGATTTTTTTAAGACATTTTTGAAGACATAGTAATGTTCCAAAGCTTTCAGGTATTGTCCGATATGTTCTGATATGCCATTTTTCTTAAACAGCCACTATTTTATGGCAACTGAAATCATAGGCTGCCTTCCATTTGCCAGTTTGAAAAGGGCATAGTGTCTATTGTACCCCAGAGTCTATATTTTCCTTTTTCACCTTTTAGTACTAGAATGAGCCATCATCTTTGATGACTTCAATTTTACTCAGGTGATGGTGGCTGTTTTTAAAGGTGCAACTTTTTTGTAAGTTCCTTTGAAAAAGAAGATTTTATGCATCAACCCGTTAGCACACAAACTTTCAAGTCTGAAAAGAAATGGCAGGACGTATAATTAACCCAAATATTTCTTTTAAAAATAACTGCTCTGCCAGGAAGACAGAAGGGGGTGGGAAGGAGAAATGTGTATGTGTGGGTGTGGAAGAAAGGGAGTCCTATTGGCTAGCTCCTATACAAACACAGAGTAAGAGACAATACCTGCATTCATTGCAGCCTGAATTATGCCAGATGCAAAAAACATCTGTTACCCTCATCTTCCTCATGCTTCTTCTGTTTGTAACAGTAACAGGAACAGCTGGTTATGCAGACTAGCTTTGAGCACCAAGAGATGGGTAGAGCCCTGTGTTACTGGATTTAGATCTCTTCAGTCTCATAAAAGGACTTAAAAAAAAAGGTGATGTTAATGGTAAGCCAGGAGTCCAGGCTGGTCAGCTCCCTGACTGTGATGAAATATATAGAGCCTACAAAGTAGTAGCCCAGAAAATATTAAGGGAGGGTCTAATTACACCCCCCACCCCAGCTGTTACTAAGCTGCGAATTAGAACCAGCTGCTACATAGACACAAGCTCAGGAAGCATGGGGATGGTAGGTAGAGAGCTGGTAGGCGGAGTTTGCAGTGGCTTTTGTTGATACAAAAAGTTTAATGTGGAAAGGACTGCCAAAGAGAAGAGGTAGCAGGATGAGGTGAAGGATAAGAAGTGATAGTTTTCTACTGCCTAGCTTAGGCTCCCTGACCTGGAGCCACAAGGAGAGTATGAGCCTTGGCTGCTGTTCTGCCTTTTGCTGCTTGCTTTGAGAAGGGAAAGAGGTAGTCCTGAAGGTAAAGTGAAGCCCAGGGCTGGGAATACAACTGTGTGGGTGTGTAACTGAACTTTCTATTACCCTATAGGTAAGATAAGACAAGACATTAGCCTAGATGGATCATTAGATAGACCCAGTATGGCATTTCTTGCATTCTTATGAATCTAAATATATGATCTGGCCACAGGGTGGGCATGGATACTGAAGGGACTTTTGATATTAACCTTAAATTACAATGAGATGCTTGCCCTCTGTGCCAGTCTGGAGGAAAAAAAAAGATCTTCCAACTCATGTCTAATCTCGTAAAGTTGCCCTGAACATACATCAACACAACCTATTCTAGCAATCTGCATGTTGACAGTGAAATGCTGACATATCCTATCTTCAGGGCATCTCATAAACAAGGCTATTTCAGCTTTCCTGAGAAAATAATGGAACTATTAGCAACAATCAGCATCTATTTATAAAGGACTAATCTTGCCAGACAAACAACGTTACATTTTTAGATAAAACTACAAAATGAGAAGCTGGAGGGGATGCAGGAAATTATAATAATATTTGGATTTTACAACGGGTATTGATAAATGTCTCATAAACTCTAACCTGCAAGATTAATTTAAATTGGAGTGGGTTTCAGTCAGTCCTATTGCTAGGAGCAAGCACTTCTTGAAAAGTTCTGAAAAAAGGGTAAAGATTACTTTCTCCATATCTAGCTATTTATGAGTATGAAGAGGTTTAAGTTAGTTTTAGTCTTTATTAACATTTCCCTTAATGAATAGGAGACAGAGTGATCAGTACTTATAGTAATAATTATTATTGCTGTGTTGATGATACATAACCATGGGGCAGAATGGGATTCTTCTTGTCAAACACAAATTGATGTATGTGTTTTAAATATGTTTGTTGTCTTAACGTTGTCAAGAAGTACTTCGTTATGAAATCTCATAATTAATTACTTGGAAGTGGGAGTAAGGATAATGTTGATGGAATTCATAGATAATACTAAATTGGAAGGTGTTGCACGGAGCAGTGAAGGAGGGGGGGAAATGCAAAGTGGGGTAAAATGAGCATAAGTTAATCAAATGACATTGTAAAAGTGCAAACAAACACCTGAGGAAAAATAATCTGAAATGCAAATAATAATGAATGTTGGGGAGAGATCTGTAAATGAAAAAGGCCAAAAGAGGTCTGGAGCCATTATCAGAAGGCAAATCAATATGATTTTCCAGTGACCCATGGTAGTAAAGAGAGATCCTATTTTAAACTAACGTGTAGTAATGGTTAAATACAGGTTTCCCTTGATTTATGCAGGTTTTTTATATGCGAATTTGCTTTTATGCAATGAGCATATTTAGACCCATAATTTATTATATGTGAGGTAAATTCACTCTTATGTGATCAGCATAGAAGCAGCTGAATCTGTGGTGGAGGGGAAAGGGCTGTGGCCCCACTCACCCCAGCCCCGGCTGGAATGGCCCCTGAGCGGCTGGTGTCAGCTGCTTGCAGCCCCTGGGCTGCACTGTGCTCTGCCTGTCCACCCATGCCTGGGCTGTGTCTGTCTCTACTCACCCAGCTCCTGGACTGCATCATGCCGTGGTGCAGGCAGCTAGTGTTGGCTGCTCTCGGGGCTGCTCCAGTACAGGCTGGGGTGAGTGCAGACAAGCGGAGCCCTGGGTGGCGTGGGGTGCAGCACTCACCCCAGCCCTTGCTGCAGCAGCAACCCTGGGAGCAGCTGACACCAGCTGCCTGCACCAGGGCATGGTGCAGCCCAGAAGCAGAGGTGAGTGGGGACAGGCGGAGCACAGTGCAGCCTAGTGGCTGCAGGCAGCTGGTCCCAGCTGCTCCCAGGGTCGCTGCAGCCGGGGCTGGGGTGAGTGCTGCTCTGTTTTCTCTGCTTTGCTGTCTTGCGCAGCCCCAGGAGCAGCATCCCTCCTCCCGCCCCTTCCCTAGTCCCAGCCTCACTCCCTTCCTCACCGCCATGGGAACCTATCCCTATTTGTTACATTGTAAAGTCGGTTCACTTTATGCAAATTAGATATATGCGCCATTCTCCAGGAACACATGTACAGCATAAATCGAGGTTAAACCTGTAATAGTAAATTGATACTAGCCTGGATCTTGAGTATTGTGACCAGAAGTCTTCTGGCATTTTCAGAGTCAGGGCTTTAGCCCTTTCAGTGTTCTTCATAAAGATTTTTTCACTTTCATAATTTTTATTTTTGTCCTTTGAACTCTCTTCTATAGAAATAATTTTTTAGTGTGAAAGAGAAACTGTACTAGGTGTGGTAGAAAGGGCAGTCAGGGCAGAGGCTAATATGGGATTTTGAGGAAAGACACCTAAGGCTTTAATTGAAAAGCACAAAAAGACCCAAATTATGGGCTGATGCAAGAATTACTGGGTGAAATTTAATAGCCTGTGTTATTTAGAAAGCCAGGTTGGAAGGTAATAATGGTCCCTTCTGATCTTGATATTTCTGAACTGTTGAAACTAGAGCTAGGGTGTCAGGGTTGGATACATGTACAGTTATACCTGGAAATCTTGTCAGTCCCTGCCCTCAGGTGGCCAGAGAATAAAAAAAAAAAATTATTTTTTCTGTTTAATGGAAAACCAGTCTTTCTGAATGTGTGTGAAGATGGGCTCCCCCACGGACCTGAGTAACTGCTGGCATTTTAATGGTGTTCCTGCATCAGGATGCTCTGCAAGTGTTAGTAGTAAGAAAGGGAAGAGATCTTGTCTCTTAGGTAGTCCTGCCAACAGCAAGCATCTGAAAATCATGGGCCAACTCCTCCCAATCCCTCTACAAATAAAGGAGGGGCTGAACTCATGCACCTTAAAAAAAATTCTAACCTTTGGGTTTTTTGTTTGCTTTCTCATTTTAATCTACCAGGCATAGGTATGCTCAAGTCACATTCTTGTCATTTTCTCTGCCATCATGAGGTCTGAAAACCTTTTCTTTTAAATTTAAAAGATGAGTCTCACCTATTCTTGTTTCTTCAGGAGTTTCCTGAAGAAAAGACTAAATATTGTGTCACTTGTTAGTTGTGAAGTCTAGCAAAGCTGCCCTGTTAGATAAAATCCTTCTAGTCTCTTAATTGCTGTGTGGTTAAGGGAGATGTTTCTCTTATCTGGAACCCTAGAAGCAGATGATGTCTGTGATTAATCACCAAAATGGGAGGGACATTATTGTGTTGAAGATGTCCCCAGTGATGCTCTCCTCTGCATGGGGAGAGCCTGGGGCGGGGGCTGGTAAGGAGTCCTTGATCATTCCTTTTCCTGGCCTGGATGGGGATGGTCTGCCTCCTTAAGGAAGGGCAGCCAGCCCTATCAAGGGAGTGCTTCTGCGGGGGATTTGGCTAATGGTGGAGTGTCCTACTGTCATCTCTCTCAGAAGAAAAAGCAGAGAGAGAAAAGAGGGTGGGTGGGTAGGAGGCTGGGGAAACAAGCTGTGAGGGAGCTGCAAGGAGAAGCCAGGCTGTCCTGCAAGGGAAGAAGCATGAGTGGAAGGTGGCCCTTCTAACATCCTGAGAGGACACAGGATTTTGGTTTGTGGGAATTATTTTGTGAGTGGTTTGTTTGGTGAAAAAAAAACTGTTCAAGGAACTAATAGCAGACCTAACTAGCCTGCAAAAAGGCATCAGCATAAAGGACTGGCTTATAGTTCACCTACAGGTGCATCATGAAAGGTCTTCAATGCCCTGTCCCTGGCACATTCTTCATGCCCTTTTCCAGTCTCCAGGGGCTGTTGGAAGGATCAAGTCATACAGAGATACAGGTGAGTGTTGTCCCTTGTGTTGAGCCAGCATGCTTTTTATTTTTTTATTATGGAACATTCTTCAGATCCAGCACCACCTGAAGGAGGCTCCAAGGGAATAAGCTTGAGAAGCCTGTCTTTGCAAGTTTTAAACAGGCAGGACCACCAATAATCCCACAAAGGAATTGCTTTTTCTTATAAATTACCTGGCTGGGCCTAGCAGCCCCCAAAGAGGTTTCCTATTCTTTCTGTGGGCCAGCCTGACTTTGCTATTAAGGACCTTTCTTCTCTCCTTGTCCTAGAAGCCTTTGCCACTGAATTTGATCACTATCCCATGGTGAATAGCAGCATCAATTTAGTTTGAGTAGAACAGATTATCACAACAAAATGTAAAAAGAGACAACTGGCAATTGAGACCATTGCTGCAGACTGTCGGGTTCCCTTACATGCTGTTGAGGTTAAGAATGGCTAGTCTTAATTGGGCTGCATTTTTAAAGATATCCTTCTGTGTTTTCAAGAGCTTTTAATCAGCTGTGCTTTGCTTTTCCATAGAAGGTCCTTCAGTGTTTGATAATCTTTAGTAATTTCAAAGATTTGAGAAGGTCAAAATAAACTTTCTATGTACCCTTGGAAGACAGAGTGATACAAAGCAAAAGGAGCTCTTATATTAAAAGAAGGATTCTTGTGTGAATATCAACCTGCTCCAACATCCTCCAGTATGTACTTATTTGGTTCCCATTACCAATGTATCTGAGTCCTCATAACACTTTATTTTATCAACCCTGAGTTAGGGCAATTCTATTTTTCCTATTTTATATATGAGGATTCAGAGTACAAAGACTGAATGACTAGGCCAAGGTCACACCAGAAGTTTGTGGAAGACTCCTAAGAAATCTAATTCCTGAATTCTTTTATCTTATTTCATGCTACAGCAACAGAGTATCACATTACACATGTCTGCTCACACAAATGACTGCCCTTTATCTGAATATTTTTTTTAGAAATCTGATGTGGAGCGACTGAATCCTGTTGAAGATATTAATTGAGAATTTCAGCTCCTGCTGCCATGAAATTGATAAAGAAAATTTGATTTTTGCAATCCTTATTCTGGCTGAGGAGTGCCTACTCATGGTAATTTTACATCAGTATCATTCTCAAGTTAAATCATTCTGGTTAAAACCCTCCAACCCTCCAATTCCTTGTTTTCTTCCTCTCTCCAGTTTTTAAACCACATTAACAGTAAATTGTGAACCCTAAGATAGGTCAAACAAATATTACAATCAGAGATGGCATAAGACTCATAAAAAGCACCTCATAGATAATTGTATTTTTTTAACCCCCTACCACAAATCGTAGAATCTCTTCATTATAGCTATAAAATGAAAATAGGACTGCAATCTGCGTTCATCTCCATGATCTATATGTAATGATGTGGCTGAAAAGAATGCTGCAGTGTTCAGGGACAAATATTTGAGACTGATTTGATGAGATTGCATTATAGCTGGGCTTTTTGCCAAGCCAGTTTCAAGATTTTGCTTGGAAAATTAGTTTGTGTTTAGAAACAATATTAAAATGTGGTGTGCTGTAGTGGACTATATGTCATACAATTAATACAATGGTGAAGAAGTGGCATGCAAATGAAAAGACATATGAGTTCCAGAGGGTCATTAATAAACACTGATAAAAAAAATAGTATCCCTAGAGCTGTTCGATTATTGCTGTGTGAATGGAGCATTTCCTCACTCTTTCCCAGATCTTTTAAACAGGAATTAGAGGTTTGTTGGCTGTATAGCATTCAACAAAAAGAACTGCCAGTAAACATGGTCACAAACTAACATCTGGAGAGGGTTTTCCAACAAAATATGATTTACTTCCTTGTCTATGATACTAGGCACTGAAATCATTAGTTTTTTTATGCTTAGATTATAGGAATAATATAAGTA
The DNA here is from genome assembly GCA_030014935.1 of Caiman crocodilus. Lineage (NCBI taxonomy): Eukaryota > Metazoa > Chordata > Crocodylia > Alligatoridae > Caiman > Caiman crocodilus. Next base: position 43,663,750 of record JAGPOW010003648.1, read on the forward strand.
TGAAAATAAAAGAATAAGAAACAGCTATTACACTGCAGTCTTTCCCTCTTCCCTCTCTTCCATTCAGCAATGGCAATGGGACTGAATGAAATCTTGCTTCTCACTCAATTTCTATGTCTAATATTTGCCAAATTTTCAATCTTGATTCTTTGGCCTGTATAGATGGTTATGGGCTTCAATTGTCACCCAGCTGGGCTGTTTTCCCCATCCTCTATGCTAGATTGCACCAGGGATGGGAAAGCAGCCCAGCAGGGCTGCCTTCTGCCCCCAGCGTGATCTAGCGCAGGGGATGGCGAGTCAACCCTGCTGGGCTAACTTCCCATCCCCTGCTGGATCTTGCTCTGGGGACGGGAAGTCATCCCAGATGGATTGACTTCCCATCTCCAGCCTATGGTCGAAATGTTTCAACTTTCAAAACATTTTGATTAGCCTCATTTTGTTTTGAGGCTATTTCAATGGCCTTTGTTTCATTCCGATAGTGCTGTTTTGACCTCAGAATTAGTGAAAACAGTGTTGAAATGAAATGGCTGGTGAAATTTTGCACACCCCTAGTAACCACTGATAATTTGAGTACTATGGACTTCATTTTTTTCTGCTGTACTGATACCATGTTTAAAAATTGCAACTTAATTGCTTAATCTCACATTCTCTAAAATCTTACTTTTCATTACAAATGCAAATATAGTAGACAAGTACAGTAATTAGTACTTCATTCATTCTGTAATTTAAAATTATTTAAAAGTTGTACATCTACCAAGCCATAGTAAGTGGAATCTACAACCAATTTATGTTTAATTAACATATAGTAACTAGCTTGCTAAAAGTCTGACTGTTCATTTGATGAGCATAGTCTGAAGTATTGCTAAGTCTTGGGTGCTGCTACTCTGTGAACATATAAATTCTTAATAATAATAAACATAAAGTGCCAGATCCTATTTTATCTATCAGTTGAGAAGCTTAGGTGTCTAGGTGTTATTCTTTTTTATTGAGCTTGGTTCTCTAAAAAACTGTTATTGCAAAAGGTGGTAAGGATTCCTACCATTTTGTTTCCTAAGGGAAGTGTTTTAGCATAACAAGAGAATCTGAAAGATGGAGATTTGTTGTTGTTTGTACTAGATTGTTTCTGGAGATATGAATAAAGAATCTAGAGCTATATTTTCATTTTGCCTGGGGACCTTGTGTAAGTGTGAGAGAAGGTAACTATGTTACAACTAGGTAACTGGTTGTAGCACATTAATCTATGAAGAATTGAAAATTGTCCTGGGGCTATAAATTTCACTGTCCCCTTCCACAAATGTCACTGATGGAGAAGCTGTCTTTGGGAGCCTAAGTAGTTTTGTACCAGTAGAGAGAGCTATTCTCAATAGTGGCAAGTTTCTGCTGACCAACTTGGGTCAATTTATATCCAATCATTAGGGTTCTTTTGGTTTTTAGGGATATTCTAGTACAGTATAGTAGTTCTTGATAATAGGGCAGGCTGGAAAACAGTTCTTTTTCTTTTTATGAAAAATTATAAGGTTGGGAAAAAAATGATTTTGTTCTGATGTGGAATTTAAGCTTGGTCTTGCAAATTTTTTCCCCAAAGGCATCTAAAATGCTCAGTTCCAAAAAAAGCCTGGTAGCTAGGGTAGTCTCCCAAGATGTGGGAAACCCTGGTTCAAGCTGCTGTTTTGCCTCATTATGAACAGGGACTTGAACCAGATTTTCCACAGCTTAGTTGCTTTTTCACTGGGTATATCTACATGAGATGCTACATTGCTGTCTGCACTGATACTACGGCAATGTAGTGTCAGTGGGTATGAAACATGATGCCAACACAACTGTGCAATAGCTTGTTGCTATTATGCAGTAGGGTCAGAAACAACCCGTGCATTGCCAGGACTGGACAGTAACAACTGTTCAGTTGGGTGCACGTGTAGATGTGCCCAGTTTTTGCTCCAAGGAAAAGTGACATCAATAGTATTTTGGTGTTCTATAATATTTTGGGTGCCCTGGACAGTAGAGGTATACCTGGTAGGAGGAAGCTGGAATGGAAGTAGGGGAACTGGCCTCTGGCTGCTGACCATGTGGAGTGGGAGGAAGCTGCCAGGAGTTGCAGGAAGGGGTGTTACTGAAAACCATGCCAAGAAATGATATAAATCTCCAAATTTGGTGGCAACCAGCAAGAAGATTAGTCCTCTGCCTGAGGTGTTCCTTCTCCTCTCAGCCCTCCCCAGAGTCAGAAGCCTGTCTGCCTTCACTCCCTCTCTGCTGCCTAAGGCCATATCTGCTAAAGTCTTGATCCCCCTACCACCATTGTGGTACCCCTGATTAGTCAGTGCCAGGAGTTCATGACCCTCTTACCCACTGCTAGTTACACTATTGCCATTGGTACACTGAGGAAAACTTCCAGACCATGATGGATCTTTTCACAGATGCCTACCAAACTTTGGACCTCTCTCTCAGCATTGAGAGCACTTAAGTGATCTATCAGCTTGCTCCAGGCTGATGAATGTAGTCCCCTTCTTTCCCAAATTACCACTGAGGGGAAAAACTCTAGAGGTAGTTGAGTACTTCTTCTACCTCATTAACCACTTCTCTCAGAGGATGAATATTGAGGAGGAGATCCAGCACAGGATCCAGTGTGCAAGTGTCTCTGGGAAATTGCTTTGGCATATATTTATTCATTGTGATCTCCAGAAAATGTCAAGATTCAGGTCTACAATGTAGTCGTCATCCCCACCCTCCTCTATGGATGAGAAATGTGGGTGACCTATTGTTGTCTTCTCAAGAACCAGAGGATATTACCAATGGAGCCTCCAGAAAATCCTCCACATCAAATGGGAAGATTGCTGCACAAATGCCAGCGTCCTTTCTGAAGCCAGTGTTACCTGCATTCAGATGGTGATCCTCAAGCATCAACTTCATTGGATCAGAGATTGTTTGCATATGGCTGACTCTCGACTTCCCAAACAAGTGCTCTAATCCTATCTTAGTAATAGCCTGAGGTCTTGTGGTGGCCAGAGGAAATACAAGGAAACACTGAAGGCATACCTCAAGAACTTGGAAGAGCTAGCTTCTAACTGACTCCAGTGGCACTGCAACCTCAAACAAGCGACAGCCCATTTTGAGATAAAGCATCTTGCTCTCAAAGCAGAGAAGTAAGAGTGGAGGAAAGAAAAGGAATCCCAACCTACACCCTGCCCTTCCCCATGGAAAGACCTGCAAGTTCTGTGGATTGATCTGTGGCTAAAAGATTGGACTCTTAAGTCACCTCAAGACCCATCAATTTGCCATAGTAGAGATAATCTTTGAATTGAGGGATTGCCAACAGCCACCAATGAACCTCTAATTATATATGTAAAGTGGAATTGGAGAAATTCAGAAGGACCAGCAGCTGTTCTTAGGTGGATCTCTTTCTCTCTTCCCTCTGGCTTTACCTGTGGTAAACTGGAGTGCTTTTTGACATTTTGGGGTATACTGCCTGGTGGTTGTGCAAAAGTGTTATGCATGTAGTTTTAAAAATAGGTTAGACCAGGGGTATTCCACCACTGGCCCATAGCACCATGTCATCTGGCTTGAGGGGCTTCTTACAGGTTCAGAAATTTGGCAGCAGGAGAGTAATGGTACCATTTCCCCACTGCCAAATGTCTGGCCCCATGGGGCCAAACATGAATTCTGCTCATTGGATTCAGCTCTTGATCCCAGCATGCAAGCAAGGCTGAGTGAGGGTGGTGCTGAGCTCCAGGGCCCAATCCCAGTGTGGGGGGCTGGGTAGGGGCAATGCTGGTCTCCTGGGATTAAGCCCTGGTGGGAAGGAGTGGTACTGGACGCCCCAGACATAATCCCAGCATGCAGGGGAGTGGGGGTTGAATTTGGGGGGGGGTGCTGCCTCCCTGAGACCGCATCCCAGCACACTGGGGGAGCTAGGAGGGGGTTGCCTCCCCTGATCCAATCTTAGCATCTGGTAGGTGGCAGTGTCAGGCCCCCAGGACCCAATCTTGGTGTTCAGGGTAGGAAGAGGGTGGTGCCCGGCTTCATGGCCCAATATCAGCCACAGATGCCACAATCTGGCCCATAGACTGGCTTCACACCAGCCATCTGGCCCACAGTGTTGAGCACCACTTAGACAAACACTTGACAGGGATGATTTTGATAGGGGTGATCCTGCCTTGAGCAGGGGGTTGGACTGCATGATCTCCCGAGATTCCTTCTAGGGTTCCTTCTAGCTCTACTTTTCTATGATTCTTTATTGTTTTCCTTGTTTGGACCAGAAATTGCATCTTAAGTCCGGGTTGCATTTTCACTGAAATTGGAATGTCTTTGTGAAACCTTTAGGTTTTGATTAAAGAAGTTTCTTTGATGATGGGAGGGGGGCTCTGATGGAGGAGAGGGGAGCTGGGAGCTTTGTTGAAATATTTTAAAAAATTTGGGTCAACATTGTAGGGAGTGGGAGGCCTGCTTAAATGGAGGCTGTTGACTAAATTCTACCTCTTGGTGGAATCCACACATGTATATGGATTCTTGGTGTTACTGAGGGGCTAAGAATTTGTCCCATAATGTTTTGTCCACAAATTTTTATAGTTAGGTTTCTGTGGCAGACACATTTGCCAGGAAAAAAACACCCCATTGAATTCATCATTACTTGACTATTTTGGTAAGGGACAGCAAAATGCATTACATTTGTGAGTAAAGTTAAAAGGCAGAGTGAGCTTAAAAGGATGAAAGAGAGATAATTGTTTTTTTATTAAACCACAATTTGTCGTAAACCTGACCAAGATGCAATGTATTCTTCAAAGTGGTATCTGGAGAACAGGCAAAGCTTTAACTTGAACAACTTACCTCTTATCTATTTTTCCTACCCCTTACCTTTTTCATGATGTATTGATTTCAGTTGTAGAAAATGGTATAACAGTTCCTTACATGCAATCTCCTGGTCATCAGTTAATGATTCAGGTTTATCCATGAAGCTGACACTTGGACATTTAGAGCAATGGAGAAAAATAAGAACATGTTAGGAGATTGACAGTCTGATTTTTCTTTGTTCACTTATTGTATAGGAAAAAAAAAAGAAATCAAATGAACTGAATCCATTCATTACTGAACAAATCTGGTAAAAATTCTGCAAAACTTCTGCACTACAAAACTCAGTTATAAGCTTAATTCATTTTAAGGGTTTTATAATCTTACATTGGCTTCTCTGATGTGCCATGGTGGCAGCTTCTCCCCTCCCCCCTAAATCTACCTCTTTCGTATTCACTCCTAAACATGCAGACAGACATGTATTTGAAAATTGCTATTACTCATAAAATTATTGGTGCTAGAACTGCATAAGCGTGTTTATCATTCCAGTGACCAAAATTGTGCAAATATCTGTCAGCATCTATATTATAAACTTCAGTTTTCATGTGCTTAGAACAGGTATTTTAGGTAACATCTGGACTCAAACTACACTGAAAATTAATTGAAAATATACAATTGAAAAATATAATTTTTAAATATATAATTTTATAAATATATAATTTTTATATATAATTTTTAAATATATAATTGAAAATATATAATTTTAAGATCTAAAGTGTCTTTGGATTTTTACTACAGTTATTTTAGATGCTCCTGTTTTGATCAAATTTAATTATTAATTTTCTACCAGGATTATTTTTGAAGAGCTATCAGAAACTTCAGCTACTTCAAAATCTTGCAGTTGCCTCCTGAACAGTGAAAGTCTATTTTTGTGCTCTCTGTTCTATGCCTGGTACCAGTTCTTTCTATCTAAAGGTAATATGGCTTAAATGAAAATAACTGTCCACGAGTTAAGAGTTGGTTCTGCGAGACTGGAGAATCCTCACCTGTGGAATTTGCTCTTTTGTTTTGATATGTTGGAGTCTGAGTTTGCTGATCTTCAGGGTACACTAGAAAGTCCATCTTTTTTCAAATGTTTTCTTGAGGAAGAAAAATGGGTACAGCTGGTAGGGAATTTTTGATGGAATCCTTGCAAATTGACTTGTCAAAAGCACATCTACTAGTGGGAAAGGGTCTGGTTAATGAATTTCCTCCAAATACATTATACTAGAATGTGTGTTTCAGCAATGGCATTATGAGATGTCGCTATTGACAATTTTTCAAAAGTTCTAGCTTTTCATTTTGAAATTACTTTGTTTCAAAATTCAACTTATTACATATTTAAGACGTTAAAAGGAAGAGATAAAAATTCAAACAAAATGTTTTGAAATTTTCGGAACAAAATGTTTCAATTTGGTGCAAAGACAACATTTTTGTTTGGCTTTTGTAGGTTAGCGAAAATGCTAGAGTCTGATTTTTCTTTCTGATCTGGATTATGGGAAACATTTTTGAAATAGCAAACATACTTCTGGGACAGAAAAACCTTTTCCCACCAAGCCCTAATGGTTTCTGTTGATTCCCTAATAGGTCCTGTAGTCATCTATAGATTTCTGTATTCTTGGGAAGGTTCCTGTACACTTTACTAGTTTTGCCAACACTGGTCCAGCTCCACTAGTATTGAGACCCCTTCTAGACAGCCAGTAGTTACTGTCATCTTAGTAGGGTAGAATTTATAAGAGGGTTAGAAGCCACAGAAGCCACTCTCTGCTACTGTGTTATCTGTCCTAGGGCCTCCATCTCAGAAATATCATTGGACATGGAGAAGTAGGAACACAGGAGTGGAAAGGTTGTGTTGGGTCACTGAGTCCTTTGTCCTCCTGTCTCGGATACCATGTCACATGGTCTATTAAGCTGAGCAAGTTAGATTTTAAGACATAGTTAAATCTTTTCCCATCAAATCTTTTTGAAAGACTGTTTCAGAAACTTATGCTTCTGATAGTTTGAAACTAAATATTAATTTCCCATTTAAATTTATTCATGAGAAGTTTATGATCATTTCTTCTTATGCAGCATTGTCCTTTAACTTAAATAGCTCTTCTCCCTCCTTGGTGTTTACCTCCATGATATATTTGTATTTAATATCAGCCTTTGTTCTGTTAGGCTAAAAAATCTGAGCTCTTTTAATGCCATTTCATAAAATGGGATTACCATTCTCTGCACCTGCTCCATTTCATAATTTTTAAACATGGCTGCCTATAGCTGTAACCAGTATTCCTGATAAGGTCTTACCAGTGCCTTGTACAGTGACATTAATAGTCTTCTGTCTCTGCTGGAAACATCTTGCCTAATTCAGTGTAGGATTGAATTCTTTTTTTAATGGCCATATCACATGAGTGGCCTCCTTTAATTCCAACTAATGTACCTCCAACAGAAACTCATGTAATTATTTCCTAGCTATGATATTTTACACTTTCTATTACAGTATTTCACCATACTTATAATTCTTCATTCCTCAAGGACATTCAAATTCAGAGTCTATTCAACCTAGTAGACTTTTAAGTAGATTTAGGAGCCTCAGTGCGGTCTTATTCCAGCTTGTTCCAGTCTGTGGAAAAATTGTTACTATTAAAGTTGGGTGGGTCCTCTTTGCTGCTTTTTAGAACTCAGTCTTAAAGGCAGGGTGATGGTATGTTACGCAAGCAGATGCAGTAATGGAAGTTCAGGGATTTAAACAGTATGGAATAAAATCATCCTTAAGTTTACTTAGATACCTAATGGGTCGAATAGAATCTGGCTTTCAGTTCTTCCTGTTTTTATATTCTGGTTCTTTGCTGTATTGATGACAACATCAGCTGTGTCCCATTAGCAAATTCTATTAGTACACCCTTATTATTTTGTGTCAGAGTCAATAATGAAGATATTAACAAGATAGGTCCCAAGAATGATCGGCAATGAACTACACTTATCACCTCTCTCTAACTAGTTCACCTTTCAACTCTAACTATGATTGCTTCCTTATTAGTTAGCTCCTTACTCCCCTTACATTGTTACCATTATCCCAGTGGTGCCACATGGAAAATTCCCATGCTTTACTGAAATCTAGATAAATGGGACCTACTACAGCTCCTCTGACCCCACATGTTCCATTTTTATTTCTTTGACATATTAATGCTCATTCTTTATGTTCCTCTCTTCTTCTGTTGTTTCTTCTTCACCAATGTGGTCATCATCATTGGCATTCTTCAGTCCATATGTAATCTTCTTAACTCCCACTGAGGCAACCCTGATGCTTCCATTGTTTTCATTCTTGTTCTTAGGAAATCTCTTCCAATGAGACAGCCAAAGGACCTGCAGAAGAGTCCTTAAATTTTTATAAGGTATCTGTTATCTATGTAGAAGGCAGGATAACCCTACATTCTGCCTGACTTCAGACTAACATGACTAACTAACTGTCTTGGTTATCTATAAACATTTCTGTTATTACATACAATGATAAATCTTTAATTTGAGGAGGGAAATAGCATAGATACATGTTTACTTGAATCTAAGTATCTAATCTAAGATGACCCCCCACTAATCAGATTCCACACAAGGAAAAAAAGTAATTTGGTATTTTTTTATAAACAGACCTACTGACAAAAACTATAGTAATAACAGTAAGTCATAAATTCTAGGGATACACCAATACATCAGTCCCATATTGGATTGGCACCAATATAAGGAAAATTGACAGTATCGGCTTTTTTGGCTGACGTGGCCGATAATGTTGCCAATAAATGCCCTGTGCAGGCGTGTAGCCACAGTGCAGCATGCAGGTGGCCAGGAGCTTATCTCAGTAGTATGGAGAGTAACAGGGTTTGGCTGGTAAGTCTGTTGTGAGGGAAGGGGTCTATGTGGGGAGGAGATTGAGGCCCCAGGGGTGAGGGAGGGAGTGGGGCTGAGGCAGGGGCAGGGGAAGGGGCAGGGGCAGGCACTACACAGTCAGGGCAGGGCAGGGCAGATAGGGGATGGAGCTGTGAGCAGCTTGTCTGTGGGGTGCTCCCACCACTGCATCCACCCTGGGAGGGCATGGGGGCAGGTGTGCTAGATCTGTGTGTGGGGTGAAGGCAGGCTGCTGCTGCAGGCTGGGGCTATGGGTGGCACTGGAATCTTCCCGGGTGGGCTGGGCTGTGCTGTGCTTGGGGTGGGCAGTAGTGGTGCTGAGTAGGGGGGTTACAGAGAGTTTTGGGGTGGCTGCAACTCCCCCCACATAGTCCTGCTCCCAGTGCCACTGCTGCCCACCCCGAGTGCAGCCCAGCCCAAACACCCACTGGGAAGAGCCCATCCCATCTACATCCCCATCCCTAGCCTGCAGCAGCAACCTGCCCACTCTGCGCACAGATCCGGGGGTACACTCCCTCCATGCCCTCCCAGGGTGCATAGAGTGGCAGGAGCCACCCCACTCTGTGCCCCCGGATAAGCCGCTCATGGTTCCATCCCCTGCTCTGCCTCAGCTGTGCCACCCTAGCCCCAGCCCCAGCCCCGTTCCCTCCCTCGCCATGGGGGTCTTGATTTGCCCCCCTCCACACCTTTTTTCTCCCCCCTTGCCCCATAACAGACTTACTAGCCCAATGCCACTTTTCATGCTGCCTGGTTGCATATTGGAATCGGATCGGTATCGGCCGATATGTCTTGCTAAATGTCTTGCTAAGCATCATCCCAAAAAATCTCTATTGGTGCACCCCTAACAAATTCAACATTAGCTTCAATTCAATTTAAACACAATTTAACTTAATCTGTGTTAGGTTTCATTCAGAACCTGGTAGCACTAATCCTTTCTTAAATCCTACAGTTTAGGACTGCTCACTTTCACATGCATCCTCATTCTCACACACTTCACAGTTCTCATCTTCCCACACATATTGCCTTCAATTCCATCCATGGCATTGGATATATAGGACTTTTTGGATGCTTTAATAATGGATATTGAACATATTCTCCCCAAGTCATAATCCACTGGCAAAGCAGTGCTATGGATGGCTTCTTAATCTTTGCACCAGATATAAGCACATAGTTCTCTGTGAGGATGTGGCTGGAAGGGGGTGGGTTGTGTGGGTGAGGTAGATGTGTGCATGTGTATGGGGGCTGTCCATGTGCTAGGAGCTGCCCAGAAGCTGTCCAGGGTGGGGGAAAGGAGGGGATGGGGGCAGTGGGTGCACGCAGCAGAGCCTGCCCGGACAGTGTGGAATAGGTGCAGGTGCAGAGTGCCCCACTGCTGTCCAGTTCGTGGCTGCCCCTGCAATTCCCCATATGGAGCCAAGTCCATCCCATTCCTGTCTGGGGAAGCCCGCACTGCGCTCTTGCTCACACCCACCAACTACTGTCCTGGTCCTAGCCAGAGTACACAGCACTGCTGCTGGAGCCACCTGGCATCATGAGAAATCACCTGTGGGTGGCTGAGTGGGTGGAAGGCTGCCAGGAGCTGGAGATGGAGCTGGAGCCCGTGTCGACAAGGTTTTTTCCCAGATTCTTATAATCAAGTCAATACCGTTACTATGACTTGTATAACACCCTTCTTTTTCTCTAAAGCGCTGGATGAGCTTTAGTTCTGTCCTTGACTAATGAAGGCAGTCCCTATGATGCCTGTTTCAATAGAGCCAGCTCTTTTGCTCGAAGCCTCGTTTTTAAAATTTGATTTAAAATAAAGTCAAAATGCTGTTTTCTGGGAAATTTGCATATTTGGAAATAAAACACTTACAGAAGCAGAATACTCTCATGCGTGCCTTCTATAAATTATAAGAGGAAGGCTATGGCAATGGAAGAACACCACTGAGCTCTAGCTTTAATGCTAAGCTGTGTGTAGGCAGCATCAATGAAGTTTATATTTATTTGTAGATAGTATTCATAACTGCAGAGGTTTTCAGGGTTAAATGGTGGGATGGATCTGCTAAACAACAGGCAAATCTAGGATTTTGAAAAGGGGGTGCAGGTAGTGCCTTATCACCTGAAAATACACATTTTCTTCAATTAAAAATAAAGTAGAAGCTTTACTAATATGCTAGGGGCCTAGGGCTATATTATTCAGTTGCAAAAACAAATGTATACTGTGTGGGAGCTGGATGCCACTTCCAGGGTGGGGAAAGCCCCTGGTGCTAGGGGCCCCCCAACTTGGTCACAGACAGAATTGCTCCCTGCACCCCCACGCAAATCCCTCAGACACTCCACTGCCCTCATGCATTGTTCCCAACCCCATCATACTCCATTTCACCCCCACAGTTCCCACTGCCCCTCAACCCCAATCCCATTAGCTCCTTACACCTTCCTGCCCCCCAAATGCCCCAGTACCTCCTCATCCCAACTCCTTTACCCCACAGGTGTCCCTTTCTCTCCACCTCAGATGGCCCCTTGGTGCCCGTGACCTTCCATCCAGCCTCTCATGGCCCCTCGCCATAAGGTAGGGCTATAACTGCACCCCAACTGCTTCTCCCCTCTTCACAGCATGCCAATAGCTGTTCTCTGTTGCTGTCCACAATTAAAGTACAAAAGCAAACAGTTGGGGTTAGGGGAGTACTTGCTTCAGTCTTTGGCAGCACCACATACAAGGAGAGAGAAACTGCTATTGGTTCCACTTCCCACAGCCTCCATCATTTGCTGCGATGAATAATCCAGGAAAGGGGCACTGTACTAATTTAGCTTTTTGCAACACTCTTCTGCCTCTGACTGCTGAGCCACCACACAGCTCAGGTTTTCAGCTCTGTCCCTCCCCTCCCCATCTCTAATTTGTTGTGGGTTCAAATCCCCTAGGAGCAAAACCATCCAGTACAGGTTCCTAGGTAGCAACACACCTTGAGTGGACATTCTGGGGAGTGGGAAGAAAAACATTACCAGGAATATGTAATAGTCAGGATAATTGTAGAAGAAAAAGCTAGCTTGATCAGTGGAAGATCAAGGGTTTTTCTGTTGTTTGTCCATCTGTGTTTGTCTCCAGTCTCATTCCAATGATGGAGATTCAATCAAGTTCAGGACTTCTTAAGTTTTAAATGGACTTTATGGACAATAATTTTTATCCTTTTATAGACTGTCTGTGAATTTATGGACACTTGGCAGTCTTGACTGGCAGGTGCCTTAATTTGTACCTCTTACTATATGCATCTTTGATGGGAAAATGGCATGGCAGACTTAGCTTGACTATGCCTTCTTCCTACTTCCCCCTCCTCTGTTTCAACTCTGGTGTACCTCATGAGTTGGGGGCTGCTGCAGCGTATATACCCCTGGTGTATGATGGCCTAGCCAGCAAACTGAGAAATGCTGAAATGGGGCTCAAGTATCTCTCTCAATTCATAATAAGGGGAAGAAAACCTGTATCCATGATGAAAACTTGGGGAACAGTTTATCACAGGCAAGGGCAGTTGTCTAGCTTAACGTTACGAAAATGGAAATACAAGAGGTAGTAAACCACTCCAAGGAATTCTCTTCTAGCTTTGCTAGCAGTTTGAACAGAGATTCCTGGCACCCTCACTTTCACACTTGAATCAACAGAATGTCATAGAATGTAACTACAGCATGAGGACCTGACTGTACCAGATTGCACAGGGAATGGAGGGGATCCAAGACTACAATGCCTCTTACATCATGCAAAGGACAGGTGAGGACAGGGAAAAAAGGAGGGCAAAGACCCTGCAGAGTTGCTGCCATGGCTTGTAATAAGCTGCATGTGAAAGATGGGGCAATACTTTCACCATCCTTCCAGCAGGCCTGAGTGGTTGTGGGGCACATGTGCATCACACTATTACCAGGTGGTTCACGTAGCTATATTCTGTTCTGGGCTGCATGGCTCCTGCCTGAGGCAATGAGGCATCTTGGAGCTCCCTTGTGGGTCATGCATAACTTTGTAACTCCCAGTGGAGGTCTCATGCTATAATTTAAATAGTGTTGGAGTTTTATTGTTCCATGATAGTCCAGGAGGGGCTCATCTACATAACATGCTTAATGTACAGAAGAGTAATTCTACTGCACATTAGTGTGGTGAGCAAAGCCTGTGCTAATGCACATTAGATTTAGTCTAATGTGCAATAACAGCATAAAAAAACTTCATCTGTGCTAATGTTCAGTAGTACTGATTACGGCACATTTAGTTAGTATCTGTCATTACTAAACTTAATGTGCCATAATTACGGTGCATTAATGAACATGCAGATGTGCTGATGTGTATGACAGGCAATTATTTTTTGTGATAACTTTTATTGGACCAACTGTATGGTAGGCCACACTTTTGGGCATCAAATACCCTTCCTGTGTTTTATGGAAAAATGGGCTAGTTTTATTTAGGGTTTGAATTACACTCTGACTCTTGGGGGAGTCTATGGCAGTGACAGCTGGAAGGAGCCACTTCCACCTGAGCTGCTTAGAAAGGTTTGGGTTGAGCCAAGGGCTCTCATCTCTTATGGGGGCCTCTTGTCTCTTATGAGGGCACTTATGGGGGGCCTCTCATGTCTTATGGGGGCTCTCATCTCTTATGGGGGAGCTCAGTGCTTCTGACCCCCTGTATTTTGAACTCTAGTTTTATGTAACTTTGGAATCACTGCCCGTGAATAATTATTACACATTTTTTAGTGTTTTTTGTGTATGCATTAGATTAGAGAGAAGAGACTTCAAGAGTCAGGCACATAACAGCTACAGGACATTTTTACATAGAATGACATATGACTGTGGAGGGGGAAGGGAGATGTAAGTGATATCTGTCTCAAGAAGTCTAATCTTCTTGTGCCCTTTCACTCTGCAAAGCAGCTGCAACACAGTAAACCAGTTTTGAAGTCAAGGCCTGCATGTAGTTTTTCCTTGATAAATGGTATTATTGGAATGATGTCATGTTAACATTATATATAACAACATAGCTTTGGGGCAGCAATCAATTAAGAGAACTTGGTAACTTTTTGAAAGGATTGAGAGATTAGTAGCTTGCAATGCCTCACTCAAAACAAGCTCTCAATTTTGTTTTATTAAATTGAGGAAAAGAGCATTCAGAGCCAGGTCAGCCCACAAAAGATCAATTGTTAAGGTCTGTGATTGAAATCAGGCTTAGATTGCTTATCCTTTTTAAAACCTGGCAAGTGCTCATTACTTATTTTTGAAATTCAGGATTTTCAAGGAAAATGTATTACAGTATGTTTAGAACTCCACCTTCTTAACGTTCCACTCTGCTTGTTTTCAATAAGATTGATAGTATGTACATAAAAAGAAACAGAAATAGCAGAGGGGATCAGTATGCTAAAACCTATTTACTACTTACTAGGTGTCAGAGGCCACATCTACATGAGACGCTGACTGTGCAGTAGTTTGTTACTACTGTGTTGTAGTGTCACGTGGCATGAAGTGAGATGCGATGCTACCGCTCAGCAGTAACAAGCTACTGCGCAGTCAGTGTCACCAAAAAGCTGTGTAGGGACGCTAATTTGCAGTAACTCTTGTTCCTGCGCCATCACTTAGTACTTGTGTATGCAAGTACTAAATGATTGTGCAGTAACAACTGCACAGTCAATGTCTCATGTAGACATGGACAGAGTGCACTGCAAACTTGTGTGCTCCATACCTTTTATATTGAAAATGCACTACCTTCTTTTTCAGGGCCCTGAGAGATGCTCATCTGGGGTGTAAGATGTCAGAAAGATGTTATATGTAAGTATGTCATACTATTCTCCCTTCAAATAAAGGATTTATGTTATATGTAATAATAGAAATATTCATGGATAACAGCTGAATTATAAAATATACATAGTATAAGGTTCATATGCACCCAGTCAGGACCAAAAGTTTGTATCAGAATTGTGTACACTTCATGCAATGTTTTTTGTCATCTCATCCAGCAGGTTTTATTAACTAATGAGTCCAATGATTGCGTGCATAATTCACCTCCCATTGATTTCAATGAGTGATGAATTAGGCCCTTAAATATGCCTCCCCCAAGTCACTTATATCCCCAAATTAATCATAGATAACCAGAGGCTAGATCCTGTATCACTGATTTCAATTGGAACAGAACCAGAACCAGAACCATGGCCTTCTACCCATAAAATACAAATGAAAACAGCAGGTGCTTCAGTTTTTTAAACCCATCTATCAACTGTCTCTTCTGATTTGTTTCTGTTTATAGAGAAAAAGAAAATCTACATTGGCCAAAAATCAAATACATGAAAACCAGATTGATTTGTTTTGGGTGAACTTAAGATGTTGAGTCAAAATTAGGTTTATTAGGCATCCCTAGGAAGCTAGTTTTAACTGTAGTTATGTACAGGCCAGGATCTTTGCACAATGATACAGCGATAAATGGCAAAGCACTGGCTTGTAGGGAGTTGTCCAGTGGTGCCACAATGATAAGTGTTAGGTTTAGTTTCTTTTAACAACTTTCTTAATAATCAGTATGGGGAAGTAAACAACATATTAATTAAATGTACAGATGGTGATAAATTTAGAGGTGTTGCAAATAGAGGCAGATTAGAAAATAAAGACAAAGAAGCCAGATTACACCTGTAAAAAATGGGTGTGAGGTAAAAGTCATTGGAAATGTAGCCATTCACTGGGAGGAAAACACTTTATTTATTGGTACAGAAACGTTAAATCATGGGACAACTTCTTAACATAGCCCCAAAGGTATGAGTGTGAGCTTTGCTTTGTACTTGTGCTATAGGCTATCTCGAATTGACTCAGCTGTGACTGGGTACTTCATCATTTGGGATGTGGAGTCAAACATGTGCCTCTGGTTACGCTGCTCTTTTGGTGCTGTTGACCACAGAAAACAGTGGTCCTTAGCCATGCTGGCCACATCTACACGAGACGCTGACTGAGCAGTAGCTCATTACTACTGAGCGGTAGCTCAGTACTATGGTGAAATAGCATTGTGTGACATGAAGTGTGATAAGCTACTGTGCAGTCAGTGTCACCAAAAAGTTGTATGGGGACACTACTGTGCAGTAACTCCAGTTACTGCGCAGTCATTTTGTACTTTTGTATGTAGGTACTAAATGGCTGTACAATAACAACTGTGCAGTCAGCATCTTGCGTAGATGCAGCCACTATCTTGAAAGGCTGCGAAGCTCAGGTAGACCTATGACCTGAGTAAGATATAGGCCTAAGAGCTGACCCATTTTTTTCCTCTTATTGAAGAAAGATGCATTTTTTGAGCTCTCATCTTCAGAACAGAAATGTACTGTAATCTAGAGCCAGTGAAAGGGAATTAAATATTGGATGATGCAAATTTAAAGAATGAACAATTACAAGGTGCAACCCACATATGTTTTAGGCTTCACTAAGTCAAAGGCTCATTACCACTAGTTCCACTGAGGGCACATGCTATCATTCCTTACAGGATTGGGGTGATAGAAAAGTGCTATGATAGTATATTTTAGCATGCAGGCATTACATTTAGTCAACTAATTAAAAATAACAAAAATAATTGATTAAGTGACGGTGAAATTAATCAAGTATTTGCTACTTATTACTGAACCATTTATAGAACTGAATAAATATTGGATAAAGTCATTTATGAATAATTGATATGACAAAATGCTAAAATTCATTAGATACATTATTGGCCATGAATAATTCTAACAACTTTAGCAATTATGTAATTAAAACGGTGTGGTAATGTATACATACAAGTAAGCAGAACTAAAGTGTGTTCAGCTTTAACTTTGAAATTCCTTGTATTTTCAGAGCTTAATCATGTAGCATTTTCCTTAGCCTTCCTTTAGCTTTCTTAAGGGGAAAAAGAAAGATTAGGAGAAAGCTACATAGAAGTAACACCAATCTCCAGACCTTTCAAGCTACATTGGCATGAAAAAAGGTTTCAGATGGAACCTCCCAGTTCTCTGGTGTGAGGCTACTTGGCTAGGTACATCCAGAGTGCTATCACCATTACTAGAAATCATTCAGGAATAGAATCATAGAACATAGAAAGTTAGGGTTGGAAGGGACCTCAAGAGATCATCTTGTCCAAACCCCTGCTCAAAGCAGGAGCATCCTCACCTAGATTATCCCAGCCAAAGCTTTGTCTAGTCAGGTCTCAAAAACCTCCAAGCATGGAGATTCCACAACTTCTCTGGCTAACCTGTTCCAGTGTTTTACTAACCTACTAGTTAGAAAGTTTTTCCTAACATCTAATCTAACTTCCCTTGCTGCAACTTGAGACCATTGCTTCTTGTTCTGTTATCTGCCACCATTAGGCAGATCCACACATGAAAGTATGTGCGCTTGCAGCAGCTCAAATAGAAGTGGTGCAAATAAGAGCTGGGGCTTTTTGCCTCAGCGCGTATGCATGGACATGCACTTTGGTGTGGAACAAATTGTGCCACTTGGGGCAAAATAACCTTGCCTGGCTCCTCCCAGATCTTCAGCCAGGGGGAGCTAGAGCCCAGGACCAGCACCTGTGCTGTCCCCAGCAGTATAAAAAACTGCCCTGTCCTGCCCACATCAGTACAAAAAGCTGCTCTGGCAAGTAGCTCAGGCTCGTCATTCTCAGGAGCTTTACCCGCTGCAGCAGTCTGGTGATGGGGGCTGCTGCCTGCTGTGACCTGCAGCACACCTGCCAGACCCGGATGGGGACTGCACAGCCAGTAGAGGCATCTGCCTCTCTGGGCCAGCTGCCAGTGGGCTGTGGCTGCAGAGTTGGCCTTTGTGCAGCTCTGCTGCCATGTGTGCCCCTGCCTGGCCATCTGGGCAGCTATTTTCCAGAAGATGTTCCCAGTGTAGTGGCCTGCTTTGAACTGTCCTCCTGGTTTCACTTGGCCAGGAAGTCAGCCACTTCCAGTTGGGTGCAAAGTGCCAGCTCTGAGCAGGCTCCTTTGCCTGGGTCTTGCCACTTGCCCTCTTAGCAGGAATTCTGGTGTTTCCTATTGGAAAACTGAAAAATCCCCGATAAAAAGAATCCCAAAGTCATTCTGTAAAATACCCCCAAATCCATGTTCCTCCACAATTATAATAGAAGACCACTAATATATATATAAGAGAGAGACAGTGAGAGACACAGAGACAGTGATCAGTTGGGTAATGTTTTACTGATATATCTAAAGTGTTAAAGATATTTGGAAGCCTGCCAGTGTCACTAATAAAGTGAATTCTAAATACCTATATGTTTTGCTATTTGCCTTTGGTTTTCTTATCATAGAGCAGTAAGAGCTCCATGTGACCCCCTTCACTAACCAGGATGTGGGGTCATCTGCCCTGCAGCCACAGGTCCTGTCAGCAGGTCTCATCTTACCTGACACCTGGCCATGCAGGGTGTGTCATAGGGGAATGTGGGGTTTGCATACAGGAGTGGAGGATGTGGGTGGCTGTGGAGGGATGTGTGGGGCCATGGCATGTGTGGGTAATTGTGGGTGGATGCTGGATGGACTGTGAGGTGGGGGGGCTGCTCAGGAGGGGTGGGTCCCTGGGGC
>JAGPOW010003648.1:43682079-43695823 GCA_030014935.1 Caiman crocodilus
TCCAGGAGTGGCGGATGGGGGTGGCTGTGGAGGGATGTGTGGGGCCAGGGCATGTGTGGGAAATGGTGGGTGCATGCTGGATGCACTGTGAGGTGGGGGGGCTGCTCAGGAGGGGGGGGTCCCTGGCCCCCCACAGAAGCAACCCCCCCTGCACAACTCATGGACTGCCCCCCAACAGGGCTTTCAACCCCCCCAACAGGGGCCACATGGGCCCACATACCCCACCCCCTTTTTGCTCCCTCAGCCCCCTGGATTGCTGTTCCACCTGGCCCCATCCCCTGCTGGCTTCTGCAGCCCCCTCAATGGCTGCCCCACCTAGCCCTACCCCTGAGTTGCACCCCCAGCTCCCCAGTGGCTGTCCCAGCCTCCCAGCACTTTAAAAAAAAAAAAAAAAGCCTTGTACTCATTGGCAGTAGCAGGGGCTGTGAGGGTGCCGGTCTGCAGGGCATTGTACAGCTCCAGCTGGGGCCGCTGCGGCTGTCACCTGGGCTTTGTGCTGCTGGGGAGCTCTTCCACGAGGCCCCAGTGACCCTCACGGCAGCTGCTATTGCCTGTGAATGCAGGCTTTTTTTTTTTTTTAAATTGCTGGGATGTTGGGGTTGGGTGGTGTTGTGATTAGCAGGGCTTGGGGGCAGGTGGGGGATGGGGCCAGGTGGGGCAACCATCAGGGGGCTGGGAGAGTGGGCAGGGCTGTCGAGGGTACCCCTATGGCCCCCTCTCCCCTCTGCCAATCCCCCTACCCCCTACTGGCAGGATCCTAGGTCTAGCTCCCTGCGGCTGGCATGCTGCCTGCCCTGTATGAGCAGACAGTGTGCTCCAGCACTGGGGTGAGGGCCAGCTATCGAGATGCTTTGGCTAGCTACCAGAGCATCTCTGTGGAGGATACAGCCTATGGTTGCTTCAGGGCATAGTCCGGGACCATGCCCTGCCTTGGTTTTTTTCCTCTGAGGGTTTTTTGACCCCTGGATATCCAGTTGTCTAATTTTGCCCCGCACTGCAAATTTGTTGCGTGGGGACCATTTTTTTGGTCCCACACATGCCTCTTGCAGCATCTCAAAAGGCTCTGAGATGCTGCAAGAGGCACATGCACATTCACCTGGACTCACCCACTGAGAACAGTCTAGCTCTGTCCTCTTTGGAGCCCACCCTTCAGGTAGTTGAAAGCTGCTATCAAATCCCTCCTCAGTCTTGTTTTCTGCAGACTATATAAGACCAGTTCCCTCAGCCTCTCCTCATAAGGCATGTGCCCCAGTCCTCTAACCATTTTTGTTGTCCTTCACTGGATTGTCTCCAATTTTTCCACATCCTTTCTGTAGTGGGGGGCCCAAAACTGGACACAGTATTCCAGATGTGGCCTCACCAGCGCTGAATAGAGGGGAAGAATCACTTCCCTTGATCTGCTGGCAACACTCCTATCAAAGTAGCTCAGTATGCTGTTTGACAACAAAGGCATACTGTCAAGGCCAAAATCAATTCTTGCTAAATATTGCTTGAGACTTTGGCTCTCCTCTGCTCAGGGCCAGGGCTTCTGTGTTCCCTCTCTGCATGTTTGATTGCAGCCTGCTGGGCAAAAAACAGCAGTTTAGCTCCCCTGTATCCGTTGCTATCAGTTTTAATAAGAATTATTCTGCATAAGTGTCTATTTTGACCATACTGGCCGTGTCTACATGAGACACTGACTGTGCAGTAGCTCATTGCTACTGTATAGTAGTCTCTTGGCACCAAGCTTGACGCAATGTTACTGCGCAGTAGTAACTAGCTACTGCACTGTCAGTGTCACCAGAAACGCTGTTCAGGGATGCTACTACACAGTAAGACTGGTTGCTGTGTAGTCATTTGGTGCGCAGTGACTGCGCAATAACAACTGTACAGTCAGTGTCTTGGGTAGATGTAGCCACTGATTCCTTTCTGTCTTCTGGGACTGCCATAGAGAAACCTTCCATATGGCCATCAGCAGATATCTGGTGCAGTTCCTCTTCCCCATCTCTGTCTTCTTCCCTCCAACCCCATATGTAGGGTTTGTACAGTGGGGAAGGCCTTGTGTTTGCCATCAATTTCTAATCTCTGATTCTTCCATGAAGCTCAAGTAAGTTTAGCATTTGGCAAAACGCATCCACTGATTTATAAGACTTTTCTGGATGTCACAATAAATACTGTTATGGACCAAATTGTGCCCTGGCTTTGGTGGAATTATACTTAATAATTATAATTATTCAATCTGAGTCGAATTACAACACACCATACTCCACTCTGAACTATAGAGTTGGCCCAATAAAAGATAGCACCCCCAAACAATACTTACTTCTCATCTCATTCCTCCAAACTGATGAAGATTTTCTCACTAAGGCCCCCAAATGTGAATTAAGAGAATGAACTTTATATATCCTCAAGGGGCTCTGGCTTTTGGAATCCAGTGAGGCAGCTGAAGTTCCCCAGAAATAATGATCCTATTTTTCATTAAATTCTTTGAGAAATGTTCAGTCATTTGGAGTTCTTTCATCCTTATGTAGTATGCCTCTGAACTTAACTCTCAATATTTCCTTCATTCATTAGTTAATTCCATATTATGAAAACAGTTTATTTTACAGGATACATCCTCCCTCCTTCCTGACTTTTTTTTTTTTGGAGTCTCTCAACAAAATGCCTTCAGTGGAAATTCTGGCTTTTCTGATATTTGGTTCCTTGATCCACAGTAATGATCTATTATTTGCTAATTCATTGCTACCAAGGATTTGACTCCTTTACAGATCTTCTGGAAAGCTTTTAGGCTTTCCTATTTTGATTCCTAGGTTTTTAAAATTACACAATTCTGTAAGTGAAAAAATAATTCAGCTTTCCTGCTTCGAAAGCAACGACACAAATGCTTTCTACAGGCTAATGTTAAATAATATCAGTACTTGACATTTCACTGGTGGTTCATTTTAGACGCCTCCGTTTCTCCCTTGCATATTAGAAGCTGATGGAGCAGTTGCTTTATTTATTAATCAGGTTATTTATGCTGGTCTTAGGTGCTTGATGGGTGCTTTTTGACTGTTTTGTATAAAAATTGACTGAGTACTGGATGCAGTAATGACATTTCGACTTTTCTTCACCTGGTTATGGAAGCAAGGAAGAAAAATTACCTTGGTAATTTGGTAAAACATCCAAATGTGTCATTGTGTATTTGAGGCCCCTCCTCACTGCCCAAAGTGGCTAAAGAATCTGGTGTACCTTCTTTTCCAGTGTGGTGTTTACTGCTATGGTAAATGGTATAGACCTAAACTTAAAGGGAGGTAATAGTAAGACCTTGGAACACATAGGTAAAGTCAACAGGACAAATTTTCAGCTTGTATAAATGGAAGTTGCTCCCACGTCCAGAGATCTATGCTTATATGCTGTATTTATAGATCTGATCCAACACATAGCTTTGCCCATTACAATCCAGTAAAATGGAATAAAATTTCTATTGCAACTTAAACCTATCAGTGTCAGTCTTGTCATTCTAACCCTCTTGTTTTGAAGCTTATAGTCTGAAGCTTGAGGCAAGATGCAGACAAGTTCCTTTCCAGAGGCAGGGTGTGAGTGAATGGCTTTTTGTGGATTAGAGCCCAGAATCTTCTAGCTCTGAATATCAGACAGCTTTACTGCAGAACCATCTGCAGTGCATGCAGCTGGGAAGACTGACAGGCATGATTATGTTTAAGAAAAGTTTTAAGGCAAGGAAGGTAGAACTTTCTGTTGTAGCAGATTTCATGTAACAATCTGGATTTTACAAGGTTTAGTGACAGCATCCAAAATGTGCTTCTCATAGCCGTGTATTTTAAGCCAGCATTTCAGTATATTATGCTGCCACGTTCTTTGATTCTATGCACCTACTATTCTTTCAGAATAAGCTGCAATGGAAATGATACAGCCTGTCCTTGGACTTAGGACACAACTGGCTCCTGAAAACTGCATCTTAAGTCAAAACATTGTAACGTGGAACAGATTTTCCCATAGGAAACAATGTTATAAATGGGGGATTGGTTCCTGAACCAAGGCCCGATACTCTATTTTCACCAAAAATAACCCAGAATTCTGTACTCAATTAATTATAGATGAGTAATATAGCTGCATTAAAGTATTTACATTGTAAATAGCAATCATATTGATTTGGGGGGACTTCTTTGAGGTGACTTTGGACTTTTTGAAGGGTTCTTGGCTGGAGTCTTCTTGGGAGTCTCAGTTGCAGGTTTTTTTGGAGTCTTGTCTGCTTTCTTAAAGAAAGTGTCCAAGGAAGTTTGGACAGATGTTCTCCAGGGAGATAGGTGATGCAGCAAACTTGTTTGTTGGCATGGAATTATGTTGGATCAAACGTTGTAAAGTTGAAACTGACATCAGAAAGTTGAAACAGTGTCAATTTATAGATGTTGTAAGTGCGAAATGTTGTCACTCAAAATGTAAATTGAGGACCTTCTGTATCTTTATCCTTTTAAGAAAGAAAAGTTGAACTCCTTTGGCTTTGGGCTAGGGGATTTAAATGGTATGTCTGCCTGATTTTATTATGTTCACACTTGCGCCCTCACTCACTCACTCACTCACTTGGCTTATTTTTGTGAAATTTTCCAGTATTTTAATCACCCATTCACAGGTCGGGGAGAGTGGCACCTTAAAGATTCATGAGAGTCATGAACTTACATAGATAACAACATACTTCACCAGATGTTATATTTAGGGTATTTTTTTTACTCTTCTCTAGCATGAGATTACTAGGATCATCTAAGTATAACCGAATAACTTCTCTACCACTGCAGTGGAAGGTCATTGTTTGCGCCCTTGTTTACCTGTGGCATACTGTAGGATTTCTGGCTTGGTTTTTAATGTGTGCTTTGGTGCTACAATGTATGTGAGATATTGGAATGGAGGATTTGGGGACTTTTTGCATAACTGTTTTCCTGCCAGTGTAGGAAACTGCATCTGAAGGCCTTAGATGCCATTTCCAGTCTCATATTCCTACACTTTTTCTATAACTGTAATGAATATGAAAAATAAACTTTTACTCAGAGGCAAATGTGAACATCTTGCTGTTAAGGACATCTTTTTTTACACAGGAGCTTTCTGTTTTGCAGCTCACATTATCTTGAATCTGTAATAAAGTCGTAAGGCTGTATTGTTTTGTGTTTCTATGGAAACAATTATGAGGCTAAAAGTCTAACCTTATCGGTCAGATACCCAACCAGTGCTGTGCTTTCATGTTTCTCCAAGAAAATGCTTCTCAATACAGAGCTAGCATTGCTACCTCTATGTTATTAATTCCAAGGCCCTTCCTAGTGAAAGGGGAGGGTGGAGAAGATCTGGAGAAAGCTGGCTAGAGTGATCCTTAATTATTTATTTTGGCAGCAATTATCTTTTGGTACAAATTAAGATATAGACAGATGTTACATTTGCAGTGCTACAAAAAAGAGTGTAGCAGCACAAAAATGGCCCAAGCACTACTGAAAAGTACTTGTTTGAAACAGGAGTTTCTGTGTAGCATTATGTTTTGTAACATGTTATAAGATGTCACATGCTACATCTGTTTAGTTGCATGTAATGCTACAGGAATCTTTTGGACCCCCAGCATCCCACAGTGTGCTGCTCAAGCGGGGAGGAAGCAGAACAGTTTGCCTAGCTGCAGCAAGCTGTTAAAGAGCTCTGAAGGGGGCCTGTTACTGTCACTGTTGGGGGTTGGGGTGGCAGTGGGAAGAACTGTCACTGCCACAGCAGGAACACCAGGAAAAGCCTCTGCTCCCCTCAAAAGCCATGACAGCTTTTCCTGTTGCCACAGGCCGCACTGGAAGGGCCTCTGCTCACTGACACGCTTCTGAAAAAAGCAGGGTGTCTGCTATTGGGTTCACTGATCAGCTCTCCTGGAGATAGGGATTGCAAAAGGAGAACCCACTGTGTGTGGCTGGGGAGCATATCTTCGAGATGACTTTGTAGTGCTTCTGCCAGGAATGTCTGTACAGTCCCATGTCACTCGACTTTTATAGCACT
This sequence comes from Caiman crocodilus, assembly GCA_030014935.1. NCBI lineage: Eukaryota > Metazoa > Chordata > Crocodylia > Alligatoridae > Caiman > Caiman crocodilus. The sequence continues at coordinate 43,688,074 of JAGPOW010003648.1, forward strand.
ACAAATTGGTGAGGTGCTTGGTAGTGCTACAGATAAACCTTTGTCCACAAAGTTAGAGAAATCTTGAGGTTTTAGGCATTCCTGACCCCCTCCTTAGATCTGAGCTGTGTTCTATCAGACCCACAGATCCAGCACTAAGACTTCAAGTCAGGGAGAAGGGAAGGGGAAAAGAAGTAAAATAATACCCCCAAAACCAAACCAAACCCCAGAAGAATTTTTTTAAAGGCCTTGAAGGAAAGGACTGAAACTTGGTCAGAAATGTCTTAGTAAAGGGGACAAAGAAAAATATCTGCAAGGTCCATGAATGACATGTGCCCCTGGCAGCTGGCGGGGCATGGTGGCTGGAGCTTGGCAGCAGTAAGCTGGGATCTCCCACAGATGCTGCCAGTGCTGTCAGCAGCCGGGGGGAGTGGAGGTGGTGGGCACTGACCACCAACCACTGGCAGTGTTGGCAGCAGCTAGGAGTGATTGCTGACTGGCTGCAGATGCTGGTGGTGGTGTGGGGGGCGGGTGTGTGTGTGTGTTGAGCAGCGACCACCCACAGGCATTGCCAACACTGTCAGTGATGCCTTTTTGTAAGGGGTGCACTGCCATGCTCACAGGTTGCATGTGCACCCGCATGCACGCCATACGCCAGTGGGCCAACGTCAATAGACTTCTGTTGTAATGTAAGCGGTTCATCTCCAAGAAAGTTCATCTTTAAGGAAAGAGTTTGTTTTCTTGGATAGAGACAGTGGTGACATTAATTATTTATCATCTTGTTATGAGATAATATATCATTACTAGAAGTCATGAGGTGCTTACAAAATCCATTGTTCCTGAAAAACGAATGTTAAATACTTTGGAGAATAAGTTGTGTACTTGGAAGGCATATATTCTGTCATCCTAATGCATGTTTATGACGCACATCTATTTTTGCTTTACAAATAGAGTAAGTAGTGCTTGGATTTTTTGTTTCACTTCAAAGTATTTTTCATTGCCTAACTAATGCAGACCACTTTGGGTGAGGAGGACATCTTCTGTTCATATGCCTAGTCTGCAGATGTGTAACAAGCTCATTCTGCACCCACGGCAGGGGCAGGAGCAGGGGTAGGTATATTAACCACTGTATGGTGGGGTGGTGGAGATAAAGGGGTGGAGGAGGGGAAAATAAATCTTACCTTTCCAGATCTTCTGCACAGGGATTGCAACTTTTAGTGCTGCTGCTGTTGTGACTGCTGTTGCCTTCTCTGTACAGAGAGTCCAGGCAGCCATGGCAGAGAGAGAGTCTGGCACAGGAGCCCTGTGTTGTAGGCTCCCTAGGAGCTGCCCCTGGGGCCCTGTTTGCTCCCCTACTTCCCAGATATGCTCCTGAGTACAGGGCTGTACCTGCTGTGAGAGGTGCAGAACATGAGGGTTGGAAGGGCCCTCATGGGGCCATCTAGTCCAACCCTCTGTTCAAAGCAGGACCATTCCCAACTAGATCATCCCAGCCAAGGCTTTGTTTACCCAGGTCTTAAAAACCTCCAAGGATGGAGATTCCACCACCTCTCTGGGTAATCTGCTCCAGTGCTTTACTAAGCATCCCACTTCCACTTGCCCTCCCATCCCCACTGCTGGGTGCAGGGCTGCTCCTATGGCCAGGCAGGGACAGTGCAGAACTGTCCCTGGGAGGGTGGGTGGGGGTAGTTTCTGATACCCCATCATAATCAGTGCCCAGGGCTAGGGCCCCATTCATCCTGCCCTAGTTATACTACTGCTAATCCATGGCATAGCTGTTTAGTAAGAGTATAAGTTCAAATGTGATTAGTGATTTTAATATTGCATTTCCTTGGTGTATATTTTGAGACACCTTAAAGGAATCTGTTTTTTCAGGAGGCACTGAATGCTGACCTTCTGGAAATCTGGGCCCTTTAAGGGATATAAAGTTGGCCCAGAGATCAGGCCCCCAAAATGGGTAATCACTTCTGAAAATCTTGGACATCATTATGTATACCATACTTGCTTTGTCCATCAGTCTGCAGTCATAAAATATACAAAAATGGTTGAATCAAAGTTGCAAGTACAATTAAAAGTTTGGTGAGGATCAAGAGCAAAAATGCAGGAGATGGGCAAACACCTGAAAGGGGCTTTGAATGCTGTAAACTGGCTGGACTTGGTTGTGTCCAGTGTTGTCTGCTTTGGTAATCATTACACACTCAGAAATGATGCAGCAGGACATTTGATTTCACAACTGTATGATAGCTTTCATGAAATATTTAACTACCATGTCTGATAAATTATCTCTCTCCCTCTGCATAATGCAATCTAAAAGAATGGCACCTTTAATTATTTACATAGTACAGCTGATGCCATTTCTCTCAGTGTTCCTCAACAGTTAGTTCTGTTTGTCATCAGGAGAGAGTTTAAAAGTCAGAAAATAGCAAGACAGCAAAATCATAAGCTGTCTCCTATTTTTTTTTTTTTTTTTGCTTTGATATATCCTGGAAAAGGGAGGAGGAAGGTTTAGGCTGAGAAACCACTCAACAATTGCCAAGTTAAAACAATGTGGGGCCTGCAATAGTTATGGAGTGTGGGTTTAAAAGTCCTTGGAAATGCCTACCTCCAAACCCAGAATAAGCCCTGCCATCTGCTAGGACCTCTGTAAACAAGCCCCACAGAGCCCTCTCATGGCAGCTTAAGTAGGATTGGAGGTGGAAAAGATTGGTGTGGTTCAGAGAACCTCTTAAGCAGCAATGGCTGTAGGGTAAACAGTACTGGAGGGCATAATCCAGTGGTTTTCATTCTGTGGTCTGTGGACCCCTGGGGAGGTCCACATTTTATGTCTAAAGGGTCTATGAAAGATGACTATGATGAATCAAAAATATGTGAATGCCCACACTTACTATTCAAGAGGTCCACATCTCCCATAATGCTGCATTGTTGGGGTGTCAATGTGATTGCCAATGGTGTGCCTTGCAACAGCAGGGAAGGCAGCGAAGTGCGAGCAGCTTTCAAGGCTACAGGCAAAGGGGTACAATTTGCCTTTCTTTCAGGAAAACAATTTCTTTCAGGAAAAAAAGAATGAACTCTGTATAATAACAGCTTATATAGCTGTACAATAGCAGGTCTCTGTACAATAGCAGCTATAGGGTTTGTGCATGTCAAGGAGGCGGGGGTTGGCTACCCCTTCCCTCCTGAACATTTCTGCATCTCAGAGATGTGATGCAATGTGGTGCGTCACAGTGCAGACATACCACACAGTGGGCACAACTACATGTGCATATTTACTGCTCAGTAACCTAAGTTACTGTGCAGTATGAATGCGTGTCTACACATGCACACCTGTACTGTACAATAAATATGGTGCATTAAGGTGATGTGGGTGTAATTTTGATACCTGCATGATGCAGGTATTACATTTATTCCTAATTAGTTCCTGTGAAGTAATGAATGTGTAGACACATTATTGTGCAGTAACGTGGAAACCTCTCAGCTGGATCTGCCCAGCCACTAGGGGGCCAGCCAGATCCCAGATCCTAGCTCCAGGGCTCCTGCCCAACCCTCTGTCCTGCTGCTGGACTGGGCTGCTCTCCGGCAACCTCTAGCTGTAAGGCAGAAAAGCCTATGGCCATCTTATTCTGTGGGGCACACACTCCAGGAGCTTGCAGGAGGCTGTGATCACTGGTGGAGCCCAGCAGGCACCATGTGCCCCTCTAGACAGCCTGCAGGCTGTTTGCCAGGTTTGTCCTGCTCCTGAGCTGCTGCCTGGCCACCAGTGAGTACTACAAAGGGCTGCAGTTTGCTGCATCCCTTGTCCAGCCCTGTGATCCCAAGGCCAGCACCATGGTGAGCAGTAGCACAGACTGCTAGTTGCCAGGGGTGGGGGCAGGGAGGGAGCTGCTGTGTGTTGGCCCTCTGAAGCCACATGGCTCCTGGGAAGGGGATACATCCTTAAGATGGGTGCCATGTGCTGGCTGCTGCCTCTGGCCTCAGGATGGCTGTCAAGTGCTGGCAGACATGTCATCGGCAGTCCGTCGAAGTCAAGGACGACATCGGTCGGGCTTGCTGGGTCCTCAGGTGACTGAGGAGCCCAATTCTGGATGCACACATTATTTGGCAATGGGGGCATGTTGTTTCACAAGGGAGTGGAATTCACAGCCCTGGGTTGGTTGCTTTCTCCTTCCTCCACCGCCACTGTTCCATCTTGGTATTGAGTTGTTGGGCCTCTATGTGGTGTGCGTCTTGGTGGACCAAGTGGTGCCAGACTGCCATGGCAGCCATGTGGCTGGAGGCTGGAGCTCCCTTGGTGGCCACAGGAGCACATGGCAGGCTGCTCTGATTTGGGACTAAATCTAGCCTGAGATCACCTGCATGTGTAGAAGCTGGCCTATGCCTGCTAACTGCACAGTAAATTTAATGTGATATAAATGCACATGTAGTTGCGCCCAGTGTGTCCCAGCACTCAGGGACCTACTATAAGCTCACCCAAATGAAATCTCTAGTTTTGGCACTGAGTCAAATAGGGGTCAAAGCTTTCCTATCTTCCCTTGAAATCCCTTGCCCTCCTACAGCCAGGTAGCCCACTGAAGTAATGCATGAGAGGAGAAGAAATGGAGGCTTCCTCTGCTGGGTCCACCTGGTGTCTAGGATCCTGCTTTCTCACCCCAGCCACTGAATGGAGAACCCTCTAAATGTTCCTTCCCCCTTGAGGCACCTAACTGCTGTCCCTCCAGCAGCTGAGCTGTCTTACTGGTGTGAAGGGACTGGGAGACTTCCTCTTTGACATCATAGCTGGGGGCAGGGTATTTTTTCTATATGGAAAACATCTTGGTATTCATTAACCCCTATTTAATTAACAAGTACACCTAATTGCTGACCCCATTTTGTACAGTGAGGTTCAGAAAGAAGTTCAGGGTGAGGTTTCTGGAATTTTGAAAACTATTATGGGCTGGACCCTCACCAGGTATTGTATTGTCTCTGAAATTAGGTGAGCAACATGTACACTGTAAGCCAGCTGGATTAGCTTGGCCTCTTTGATTTATCTCTTTTTTTAAAAGAAACAGGAAAAGAAAACACTGAAAGTCTTTTTAATAAGCATCATAAAACACGTAAGAGGAATTTAATATTAAAGATATGAGTGAAATCTATTTTGCAATTCCATCACTCTGCTTAGATTCCAAACTGACATGCACCTTTGGTAAATGTCATTTTAATATGGAAAACACATCAAGAGGTTGATTTTACTTATCACATTGTTGGACTTTTGACTTTGCAAAATTAACAGGCATTATTGTATGCACTGTTGCAATGTACTTCAGTTCTATGCTACTCTAGGTAACTAATTATAATGTATTCTACTAGGATGTAACACTCATGAAGGGTTTGTTTTCTTTGAAAGGAGAACTGGAATTATGGCTGCAGAGCAAGATATTCTTTCATTACATGCAGGAGGGTATTTCTTTAGAGAAAGATGTGGGTGATACATGTTATGCATTGGATGTTAGGAAATTGCTCCTAGCATCAAGCCAGAAGGAAAGGTCTGGTTCTTCTCCTAGCTACAGTGGTGCAAATCAGGAGTTGCTCATATCAATTGCATTCCAGTCCTGTGAGCGGAGATTAAAAGCCAACTTATTCATGTAATTAAAGTGAATGCCTTCTTAACTGTTTAATATGCTCTGATTCGATTTCTGCCCAAATATGTAACTAGTGACATGGTGCCTGACTTTCAGAGGTGTCAAACACTTCCTGAGATCGCACAATCCTCATTTAACTACAACCGCCACAAGAGTAAAATCCATGGGGTGCATCCAGACGAGCCCACATGTGCCTCTTGCCCTACCTCAAATCCCTTTCAGGTGAGGCAACAGGCACGTGTGGGAACAGAAAAAATGTTCCCAGCACTGTAAACTTGCAGCACAGGGAGAAAATTAGAAAAAAATTCAGAGTTTAAAAAAGTGGAGAAGGGCATAGTCCCAGACTGTGCCCTGAGGCAACTAGAGGCTGGGTCCTCCATGGAGATGCTTTGGCTCCCAGAGCATCTCTATGGTGGGCCCTTCACCATGGTGCTAAAACATGCAGCCGGCCAGTGTGGAAGAACTGATCCTTATTTCATGGCCCTTGTATATAACACGAATCAAGGTTACAAAAGGTTATAACACTCGAGACCTGGCAAAATTCAGTGGCCACTGTTATGATCTGTTCTGTCTGGAATGACTATGCCCAACATACTGGCACCACTCTAATAATTAAAAGTGAAGGTAACAAAGTTCTGATGCAGACTAGCAGCTTGCCTATATCTCTCCGTAGCATGTATGGAGATCTTGCTATCCACAGAACCATCCATCATGTATTCACCTGACAGTGATAAATGGCATACTGCTTGGAGAACTATTGGAGGCATAATTTACAGAAGCACATTTTGGAATTTACTGAGACAACTTGCAGAACCAAGTGTGAACATTATTAAAAGGCAGATTTGCTAATGACTACAAGCACATCCTACCATATTAACTCCTGCAAGTAATAACCCTAAATATAGTAAAGCAGCACTACATAACAGTGTTTGAAAGTTCAGTAAAAATCAACTAAGCCAGAATACACATGGGATTCAGAGGTATCTCAAGTCCATGAAGGAAAAAGTAAAATGCCATTGAATTCTGGTTTCAGGGTATGTATCTACTTTACCCAAAATAATTTCTACCACTTAATTTACTTCCCAGTTTACTAGATGTTGTTTTGTTATTTGGTGTTTGCCAAACTATTAAAAAACAATTACTACTTACTTAGTAACATGAATTATTTAAAATTCAGAATGAAACGTAAGAGAAGTTGAACTCTTGTATCCATAAAAGAATCTCTGGTAGCATGTTATAATCCCCATTAGCCTGTTTACAATTTATCCAAAAATACAAGTGGTTATTCATTTAGCTTAGAGTTTTTACTAACTTATTTATTTTAAGCTGGTTGCATATGTGTATGTGATGTAGAAACAAGTTCTCAATTCTGTGTGCTGCAAAGAGTGTTAGACTGGTCTTTTTTGAGTTAGGAGATTTTTTGCAGGTGTTCTTACTCTATGTTTGCTCAGGCCACTGTGATTTTCAGAAATGACGCTAACTTGTATTATACTATTTAATGTAGTAGTGCTTTGGAGCCAAATAACTGTAATCCCTACTTTTTTACTATGTTTGTCTGTAAGTACCAGTGGAGAACAGAAAGGCAATAGCAAAAACCATTTTGTTGCATGTGTTGAAGTATATCATCTGTAGAGCTATTGCACGATGAACTTTCAACAACATGCGACAGCACCTTCATAAAAATTGTGAGTTCAAATCTCTGCATATGGTACTGAACATTCAGCCTTCTGTATCCTTCACTTTCATCACACCCACATTAATGATTTTCATTTTTGACCCTGCCATCTTAAATTTGGCAGCATAAATGAAGTGGCACAACCATTGGGAGAGTGCTGATACCACCTCCGTATGATGCTCCTCATGGTCTCCACAAGTGCAAAGGTGTTTGGGGTCACGTCCAGCATGAGTTACACTCCCAGATGTTTTTAGCTACTGTAGAAGAATGAAGTCTGAACCTCAAAGCTGCTTTAAATTACACCAGGGCCCCAGAATATTCAGAAGATACAGGAGCTTCCAAGGTGCCTTCTCATCACTTATGCATCCTCTTCCAATCCTGCAGTTGTTATGCTTCAGCCCAAGTCTGAATTCGTTGCCCGGCATGCATGAGCCAATATATGAATGCCAGTTGGAAGTTTGAAAGAAAAAAAGTTTTTATT
>JAGPOW010003648.1:43711498-43724236 GCA_030014935.1 Caiman crocodilus
GAAATCAAAGCCTAGTGCGGGAAAAAGAAATTAGTTAGAGAGCGTTCGTTCTCGCCCTAGGAGTCTGTGGAAATTAAGGCTCTCAAGGTGCGACACTACTCACCATACTTTCAACATCCTCCTGCCACTTCCCATACCCATCCACACTCACAAAACCCCATGTCCCTGGGTCCCAATCCTGCTTTGCTCAGCACATTAAGGGTTCATGTCTCGTGTGCTGGGGCAGAAACCAGAGCATCTCTGTGGAGGACTGGCTCGTGGGTTACCTCAGGGCACAGATGGGGACTGTTCCCTGCCCTGGTTTTTTCTCCTGAGTTTTATTTTGGTACCTGAATTTCTAGGTACCAAATTTTGAGCCCACACTGTAAATATGCAGTGCAAGGAACATTTTTTTGTTCCTGGTGTGCATCTTGTGGCATCTCAAAGGAGTTTGAGACTCCACAAGAGGCATGTGCATGCTCGTCTGGATGCACCCCTAGAGTGCATCCCATCTGGCTCTGCCAACTTGAAAGCATCCAGCATCTCTACATAATCCCTTACCTTTGCTTTTCCTGCTCTAAGCTGTTTATCTTTTCCCCTATCTTTGCTGCCAACTGCATGCAACATCTAGTAGCTGCCCCCACTTGCAAAGACTGAAGTAGAAAAGGCATTAAATACTTCAGCCTTCTCTGCATCATCTGTAATTAGATTGACTTCTGCTTTCTGTAATGAACTTATGGCATCTTTGGTTTTCCTCTTACTTTTGGCATACTTATAAAATCTGTTTTTATGCCTTGTATGCCCCTTGACAGTTGCATCGCAAATTGTGCCATGGCCTTCCAAATTTCCCCTGCACACCCATATGATACTCTTATACTCTTCCCTAGTACTATGACCAAGTTTTCCCTTTTTGTATGATTCTTTTTTGAGTTTCAACTCATTGAAGAGATTCCTGTGTAGCCAGACTGGTCTCCTATTGCACTTCCCATTCTTCTGTTGTTTTGGGATGAAACCATGCCATTTGCTAATGCCAGAAAGTTGATGGCATTGTAAATAAAATGAAGAACCAAAATATCAGACACAAAGACTAAATTGTCCTTGAGGACTGGAGTAGGACTAGTGTAATGAAATGTAATAGTACAGCATGCAAAAATGAGGTAAGAGAACGCTCACAATAACTGTCTATATATGAATCAGGGTTGTAATCACTAGGGAGTGACAGTACCTCTTTCAGAAAATATTGTCACAGGAACAAATGGGGATGATAAACTAGTATTGAATAAATTTAGGCTGGAAATTAGAAGGTTTCCATCACATTGGTGAGATTCTGGAAGAGCCACTAGTAGGAGTAACAGGGTTAAAAAGCCTAACTAATTTCAATGTGGAGCTTTAGAAACGATTAGAGTTGTCTGTGATAGCATCAGAAGAACTGATGACACATGTGTTTCCTTCCAGTCCCATGTTCCTAGGTTATTTAAAAAGCAACATGGAACTTGAAGTGAAGAAGTATATGCTATGCAAGACACTCAAAACAATTTTAGAAGCTCTACTCCCCAGAAATTTCTAAAAGAACTGGGCTTATTAATAACTATTCTGTGTTATCATATGATGCTTCTTATTTCTACAACAAGGCAATGCATATGTGGAAATGGAATACCTATGAATTTTAATCAATTTTACATAAATGATTCAATAACCCAACAATAAATGACTATGAGAAGATTATGCACCACACAAAGCAGCTGACTGCAAGTTTCCACCACACAGATCTCATTAGAGTGAATTTACCTTGCATATAACGAATTGTTGGTATAAAAAGGGTCATTGCATAAGAGCGAATTTGTACATACAGAAACCACGTAAAGCAAGGGAAACCTGTATGTGAAATTCAAACCTGAAGATCAGTTTGGTAATGGCTTTAATCCCATCAATGAAGGTCCAGAATTCTAGCAGTGATAAAATATCTTCTTTTTTAATATGATATGTGTATTAGATACATACAGTATGGAAATGTCAAGTATGACTTAAACTTGTAAAGTAGACTTCAGTATTCACTATAGTTGTTCTTCACACACAGATAGTGACATGTATGTTCAAGTCAGGGATTTCCATTGCATCTTCCAAAGCAGATTTTGCTGATGTGTTCTGTTTGACCCAGAGCCCTCTGTCTGCAGAGCCCTAAAAATATATTTAAGTGTATTCTGGTCTAACCTGAATTTTTCAGGATGTTGAACCACTGAGAGACTCCACAATGATGGCACTGCTGATGCAACCATAATGAGGCTGCTGCTTCTCTTCATTAACTGAAAGAAACATTTCGACTTACCATTCATTAGGTTTTACTTCTCAACAGAAGTTTTCTTTAAAAATGTTGCTCCTAACTAACATGTCATGTGCCACAAAAGTAGTTCTGACAGAGTTAAAATGAACAGAATCCTCAGTGAAACTCAGTCTATTAACTGACCAGCCCAGATTTGTTTGCAATGTTGCCAACTTCTTTCTTTTCATTTCTTTTCCTCCAGTGATTGTCATCTTTTTTACTCCTGATTCATTTTAACAGAGAAACCAGTTGGTTTAGCTCAGTTTTCTGTTTTTAGAATTTGATATCAAAGAAGTCAACATATTCAGGACTAAGTCTGTTTATTATTTCAGCATCTAAATTAATTGTGACCCCTTTCAATTCTCTTTGTGTGTGACAATATTCTTATAATGTGATAAGTTTTTTTTCCTGATGCATTACAGTTTGTAATGACAACCTGGAACTGATAAATTCATCTTACTTGGGTAGCTTTAGGAGAAGCAAATTCAGGCCCTGTATCCTTGCTTTTCATTGTATGTGGTCTCATTGCAATCCATTTAGGATTACATTTCTAATTCCACATTAATACAAAGGATCACTCTTTACCAGGTGACTCCAGCTTTAAAGCACTATTTCTGGGTTTGCTTATGTGGTCTCTGTTGCCATAATGTCTCACAGTCTTTAATATATTTATACTCAGAACAGACCTGTGAGGTAGGGAAGTGCTAATATTCCCATATTGTGGATGGAGAACAGAGATCAAAAAATGGCTTGTCCACAGTTATGCAAGAAATCTACAAAGAAGCAGGGAATTGGAACTTGCTTCTTATGACTAAGGATAGACCCTAAAGCCAAGGCCATCCTGCCTTTCTAGGATGCAAAAGGTGCAACAGGAACTGTTCTGAAGTAATACAAAACTCTAGAACTCTTGGTTTAGAGATAATACCTTTTATTAAACCAATTAAGAAATCACTAAAATATTATTTTTTTCTGAAAGCTTTCAGGTGCACACGTTCTTCCTCAGGCTCAGGGAAATGTCCCCAAGTTTTCTCCTGAGCTGGATGCTACACAGCCAGTGTAAAGGAGCTGAAATCTGGGGATTTAAGACTCATTACTATATAGGTACTTCTTTGCAAATAAGTTTATATTCCTGCATTTATATATGTTTTTTCCTCAGATAAAAATACAACCATCCTATTGGTTCTACAAACAAATGAACACTTTGAAAGTGCAGCTTGGGTCCCTAAATTGGAGGGTAACAGGGGTCAAATTCTCATTTTGAATTTATGTAAATCAGAAACAGCCCCTTTGAAAACCATGGAGTTAGTTGCAGGTGCATGTAAACAGTACAAATACAGAATTAAATGAAGAATTAAATGTTCAATCACATGTTTTGGAATGAACTGAGGCATGACCATATGATATCATCATGCATCTGTGATGTTGCTTAGTTATGAATTTATATGTTCTTGAGTAGGGGTTGCACTATGTGATTTCTGATGATCCTTTCCAGCCCTATTTTTTTTATTATTCTCTGTTTAACCCTTTAACTTCCTGCCAACAGCCTTATGAAACTTTCAACTTTAGCTTGAATTTTTATGACAGGAAGAATTAGTCTGAAACCTGAATACCAATAAAATGGACTGGATAAGAAAGATGAAAATATGTAAACTCCTTCTAAATGGGATTATTTCTGGCATGTTCCAAAGAATTGCAATGTAATTCCTATATGGTCACAAGAAAAGTGTAACCCGGATCCTGTAATTCTGCAGTATAAGTAAAATAAGTTGAAATATGAATCCTTCTGAACTGACACTTGTTCTTGGTTTATGCCATAGGTGGTATTTTAAAACTAAAGCTCCCACATAAACAAACTATCAACAATTCAATAAAACACTGGAGGAACAAGAACAAATGTATATTTTAATGCTTGGGCCACTGGGAAGAAATTACTTGTCAGCCTCCTAAGAACTGCATCTAACACATTTTGGGTACTTGAGAAATATTACTACTCATATATATACAATCCCATTAGAGCAGCAGGCCATCAGTCAATTCATCTGTGCGAGTAGATGCCATGTGAACAGTTATAAGGCAGGATTTCCCAAAGTATCCTGTCACTGCACCATCACATTTAACTGGAAAACATAATGACTTATCTAGTGTGAGACAACAATGTTTTGTATACCTTTTAGGTAACATACTTTATTTGTGTTTTTTAAAACACATGGTGTTCACTAAGAATAGACAGCATTTAACACTGTTAAACATACTAGTTGATCATGGCCAACCTCAGGATTGGAAAAGAGGCCCAGAGTTGCCAAACGTCTGTAAATTTACATAGTCAGTAAAAAAAACAAGCTAAAAATCCCGGTGCCTAAAGTCCATAAAATATAGACACCTATAAAAAACCAAACAAACAGTGCCCCCCCCAACTCTCCCCTCTACCTATAAAACCCCCAAAACGGCCGTGAGCTTGATTGAAGATCCATCTCTGAACAAGACTGGATGTGTTGAAGGACAGCTGGAGTTGAACAGAGCCATCTTGTGTCTGAGTAGGAGTGCAGCAACATTCAGGGAGCATCCCCTCAGGACTTTGTATCCCATTTATGCCCCTCTCCCCCAAGCCATATGCTCCTGCTGCATCCCATTTCCTTCCCCTTAATACTGGAGTATCGTAGGTAGGCAGACAATAGTCCTTCTTTGGAGGTCTGTGCTGGAGTGGGAAGGTAAGGTTAAGGAGTGGGCTGGGAGAAGGGCATGGTGTGGGGTACTGTCAGGGGCATTAGGGTGTGGAGGTGAATAGGGGACTGTAACGAACAGGCCTTGGCTCTCTGTTACTTTAAGATAAAGGCAGCTCAGCCAGGGGGCACTGCATGGCAGGCAGGGTATAGCAGCTGCCAGTTTTCAGGGCAAGAGGGCAAAAAGATGCTGTTAGCAGATGTCTATAAGCTGACTGGATGTAGGTAGGGCCTTGGGAGCATATAAGCCCAAGGCTGGGGCTGGCAGGAGAGTCTCTGCCTGGCTGCCACAGGTGAAGGAGCTCCTGCTCAGGGGAGCCACCCAGGGATGCTGGGCTGACCATTTTGCTGCCTATGGAAGTAGGGAGGCTCAGGATACTTGTGAGGGTACCCTGGCTTGGAGGCATGAGAGGGCTGCTACTTTGTAATTATGTTACAGCCCAGGGGTTTATGTTATGCTATTGTTTGAACCGGTGGTTTGGGGTGAGGCTAGAAGGGGAGGTATGGAAGCCTCATTAGTGCCCAGGGGGCACTCGACTGCCTTGAGTGCTGCTAGGGACAGGCTTAGGCCTTGAGCACTTAATAAGCTCAGAGCCGGCAGAGAGGGAGGGCACAGCCACACAGGGGCCAGGGGCCCAGCAGACAGGGGCCTGGAGCCTGGTGATGGAAGGGACAAACAGAGCCAGTGCCTCAAAGCCAGGTCTGATTTAGTGGGCCTAGGCTAGAAGGCCTGGCAAGATTAAAGGGGCAGAGGCTAAGGAGGCCAAAGACCCACAGAGGGAATGACATTTCTATAATACTTGTCTGGCATGGGTTGTGGTGTAGGGAAGGATTTGGAGCCATGCTTTTAGCCCTTAAGGCTTTGGGTGCCCTGCTAGGCACAGTGGCTTAGAGTGGAGCCCAGTGAGGGGCCTGGACTTGGGCAGAGACTGGAGGGGTCCAGTGGAACTGAGGCCTAGCGAAGGCCTGTGGGCATCCTCCCTATATATTATAAATTACATCAAGGCATGTCAGGAAAGATAGAAAGGCATCCTAGGGGTGGAGCAAGGCATGGTAGTAGAGCTACCAGGGGGCATCACAGCCACCCCTGGGACCCTGACATGTTACAAAGGCCCCTGGACGCAGTATAGCAGGGTTGCCAAACCAAGGCAATTCTTTCCTGCTCTATCTCTTAATATTTTTTTAATCAAAGTAAACCGGGTCCAAGAAGAGGGACTGAGGTACCATTATTAGTAAACTCTGTATCTTGGCATTTAGAACATTTGAATCTGTATTTAGATTCAAAACATTGCCTTGATGAGGCAGACCATAGACGTCACTCTGGGTCTTTGATTACTCATGTGAATGTCCCAACTATCGAAGCCATAGGCTGTTTTGGGACACATTGTCTTTACTATCTCGTATTGGAGGCACTCACATTTTTAAAAATACTTGAGTGTATATTAAAGAAGAGAATGATTAGTGTTATCAGGGCACTGATCTAGGATATGGGAGACAGGAAACTAAATTCCCAAGCACAAAAGTAGCTAAATTGGGGCTTCATTTTCTCAAGTGCCATAACCTTTGAGCTACTATTTGTCTTCTTTTGGAAGTTTTGTTACACTTTATTTCCTTCATTGTTTTTCTAACTAATTCCCTAAAGCAAGCATTTCATTTTGAGTTCAGTGAACTATTTTGATTTGATTAAAATAAATATTTCAGGTTTTTATTAAGACATAGAAATCAAAGAAGAAAAATTAAGTTGAATACAAATAAAAAAAATGTTTTTCCTCTTTAATATTTTATAGGGTTTGGAAGAGCAGCTTAGCTGAAAAAATATTTATTTACACTGATTTTTTAAAAACAAAGATATATCTGACTTTGTCCACTAGGAAAGGGAGTTGACTTAGATATTTAGCATCTGCCTAGTTCATGGAAGAATTATCTGGTAACTAATTTTGGTCACTACTGTCTATAAAGATCTTCCTTATACTGGTATAAATAAGAGTAATCCTAAGTCAGTGGAGTTACGCTTGTACAAAATTAATGTGACTAGGATTGGACTTGGGACCCTGGTATGGAACTGAATGGGTATCTACAAATGAATATCAATGTGATGCAATAAATTTTGGCACAGTTCATGCTGGAGTTCATTGTCCCCAGGCACAGCCTTTATCTGTGTGCCTAGGACCACAGCATGTTGAGCTAAGGTGGCACAGCCCTGGATGGTAGGGTGCCTGTGGGGGGTCAGCCTTGCAGGGTTTACTGCTAGTCTGGGGTGGCTTCTGCCTGGCTCAGCATGCTGCAGAGGGGCTGGCCAAGGCACGAGGGTGCTACAGTCTGGGACTAGCTTGCAGGCAGCCCCACACACTCTATGGCAAAGCTAATTAGGCAACTGTGCAGTAAGCATCTTGTGCAGATGCACCCAATTTAATGTGGCCATTAAAACCTCCATAGAACCCTCTTAATCTCTTAAACTGCCCCAGCTTCTTCCTCCAATATCTTGTAAAGGCATTTTGAAAGGAAAATAGGAGACAACTATAATCATTCTTTTAGGAATAGGGAAAATGGAGATATACCAAAATATTTACATCACCGTTGGAAAATATATTGTTCCTACAAAAGAAATAGTGGCATTTGGACTGAACTTCTACTAAGAAACAGACAAAATAGTTTTTTAGGCTGTATAAATATGTGCTATGCTCCTCATTGTTTTTTCTGTTGTCTTAAAATTTTGTCTAATAATGAAAAGCATGCATTTTAACTTTGATACTTTGTGTCTCTGGAGATTAATGATTAACTCTTTATTACCCCAGAAGAGAATACTTCTATAACAAGCTTTGCAATGTAAGGTCATTTGAAATTGGCTTATTTAATGCAGGCCAACATCACATCAATCTCTCATCATTGCTGAGTGCCACTTGATATCAGCAAGAGAAAGGGGTCAGGAAAAAGAAAAACCAGGGGGATGGGGTGAGAGAGAAGAATGTATAAAGAAGAAGCAAAGAAAAATGTTCCATCTGCACTTGAGATACAGAAATAAGGATTTATGGGAGCCTATACATGAGTGTGGAAGCTGGTCTGACTCAATCAAGTCTACTGGAGCATGGCAATTGCCTCACTTCAGCTATCTCCTGCATTTCATATATCAGTGTTCCCATGCTTAAAAATGGCGGTAGAGGTGCTTGAACTAAAACTCATTCAATGCCATCTGTAATTCCAGGGACACTGATACATGAGATGTGGTGGTACTTTAATTAGAGCAGCTCTTGGAGTTACTCTAATTAAAGAGCTGCCCACCCTCCCCCCAACCCTGGAGCACATGTAGAAGTCCCCTAAGGTTTCATAGCATGTACTGAATCCGATGCTGTTAGCAGATGGTAACAAGTGATCGGAAACCAGTCTATATTCATAACAGGACAGAACTTTAGTGCACACAGACTGGTTTAAAAATGGTGGAACCCAGTCTAAGGTTTTGCCTCCCTCTCTCCCTCCCTCCAAAGGGCAAATGTGTTTTGTTCACTTCTGATCTAAACTATGCCACTTACAGAAAACCACGTAACTTAAATCAATTCTGTCTCAGGGTTTTTGAATGTCTGTACCTAGGCCAAGTGATTTTTATTAAGTATTGCACTTAACTGTGATTTTGTAAAGTGACGGTGCATTACCTTATGGGAGCTGCTGGTACAACTAGACTTTGTAAAGGTTTCAGTCCTCTTTTACTGGATAAATAAAGAGAAATATTATGTGTAAAAACAAGAAAGGCCCAAAGGAAGGAAATGAGCAAAGATTTTATTAACACTGGAAGGGTGTAGCACTAAAAAGGAAAACAACTTGGATTTCAAGAAGCTGTTATAACCTATTTAATGAACATGCTGTATCATTCAAAAAGCACTTGATGTCTCATGGAAAACTTTGGAAACTTCTGATTCTGTTTGTCATGCATTTTATTTTCCTTGCTCGTTTCTCTTACTAGAGATATTAGAATAAGAATAAAACTGTTACAGTTATTGTTCGGGTTTTAGTTCAGTTCTTTCCCCCTGTAACCCAGATGGTATGCAGAAAGGTACCTCCTCTCCAATCGAAGGGATGTCAGTGGGTGTAAGTATGCTGTGGGAGGCATGGCTGCCTAGTAGGGCTGTGTGAGGCTTTGGACCACGCTTTGGATCTGGAAAAGATTTGGACGCTTCGGATGCTGAAGCAGCATGTCCAGATCGAAGCACTGGCTTCTTTAGGCTTTCCATAGCGGTTTGGAGCTTCTGAACCACTTTGGTAAAGCTTCAGACATTTCAGAGGGCTGAAAGAGAAAATTAGGAGAGGGAGGGGGAGAAGGGGGAAGACTGACATGTCTAGGTGACCAGTGAGAAGGATATCTTTCTGGCTGCCTTTCCAATGACATTGTCTGGGGGGGACCTAGGAACAGAATAAAAGCCTCTTTGCAGGTGTGCTGTGCTTTTTTCTAAACTTGTTCTGTCTTGGGAACTGTGTGAGAAAGGTACCGTAGCAGGCAGGCAGGCAGGCAGCTTGGCCTGACTTACTTTTGTCAGAAGTTGAGCTTGCCTGCTCCTTTTTGTTGTCAGAAAGGATTAGTTAGGATTTAGCTTAGCTTAGCTTAATTTAGCATCTCTTACTACTGTTCAATTAATTGATTTCAATTTATATTTGCTTTTTGGTTGTTGTTGCAAACTTTGAAGAAAGAAAGCTGTGTTTTCCCTGCCAGCGTGATCCATCACGGTGCAGGGAGGCACACAGATTGCACGCACGCACGCACGCACGCACGCACGCACGCACGCACTCACCCCCCCCCACACGTATAATATAGAAGAAGAAAAATCAGATATTCATAGGAGAAGAAGGCAGACAGAGAGCGTACAATTTTTACATAGCTCTTAACACTTGTTACTGGAGCAAACAATCAAAGAAGAGTCCAGTGCATGCGAGCAACAGAGGGAACAAAACACACAACACAAAAGGAATGACACACGCACACAGACCTTTTGCAGCACAGGAAAGATTAATATGAAGTGTTCTGGAAAGGCAGTTGACAGGTCTTCTGGCAGGGGAGGGAGAGGGGGTAGGGGGAGAGCTAGAGATACAAGTCCCCTCTCCCCCACAAACATAGATGCATTCTCTTCCCAAGCAGCCATGACATTTGTGCTGCCAGTGGAAACAAGGAGGTGGAAGCAGCATTTGCACCTAACGCCTCTGCACCTGAATCACCTCCCCTCAGTCCAGAAGTAGGCACCAGCAGTGGAATCACTGTCTCCTCCACCCCAATTTCAGCTCTCAGTGTGAGCCTTCCACTGCCAGAGAAGGAGCTGGAGCTGGAACCAGAGATGCTGAGTGTGCTGGCTCAAACAATTCTGGGGACTGAGTGGGAATCAGAGGTTGTGCTCCACATCCCACAAATTTCCCCTAGACCCAGGTCTCCTCTGGAAAGCAGCACCTCGGAGGTGCTATATATATATATATAGTGATCTCTGACGTATTCTGGATCTGGATCTCATGGTTCTAAACTGTGGCTGAATCACCTTTTTTGGTCAATTCTGTGCCTTAATTTCACAAAACTAGTGAGGAAGAGAGGCTGTTACCCTTTCCCTATAAACCACTGGTTATAGCACTCACCTAAGATGTGGAAATTATTACCTGTAGTGTGAAGGATTTCAGGAATTGGGTAGATAATATATTACAACTAGCACAAAATTTGCACTAGGGATCAAGGTATCATCTTTTGTAAAGATTTATGAGGATGAAGATGGTGTAAGATTTTAGACTAGTGCTTGGAAAAGGATGCTTACTAGCTCACCTAAGCATCAGCTGCTGCAATTTGGAGCAGATTCAATGCCTTTTGAAGCTTCTTTCTAGTAATTTTAATGGATTTTGGATTAAGCTTTCTCTGAGGAATATATCTACAGTAGAGGCTGCTGTTTAATGTGAAGATAGCCCAACTAACTCAGGTATTAGAAGCTGTATATGCTAATTTGTCCTGTTTAGAAACATACTTCAAGTTAGACTGAGTATCTCAGCTCCACAGTAGAGACATCCTGAGGATCAGTTTGACATTGGCAGTGAGAGAGGGATCTTGTGGGATGGGAATGCTAATGAAAATACTGAATCAAAAAGTTTGAGGTGAAAGATTAGTGGTAGTACTAATGAAAGGGTGTTAAAGGCAACATTGATGCCAGCGCTAGGAGAAGAAAGTAGTTGGTGGGGTCATGGTGCTGGTGGCAAAAAACAGATTTCAGTGGTGTTTTGCAATTTGATAGGGTGTTGTCTAGAAGAAATTTGCTGTCTGAAACAAAGCAGTATCGGGCTTCTGGGGAAACACATCATGTTAGCTGAAAGCCTATTATGCGAAGAGGTGAAATCAATAAACTATATACCAGTGTTGTTGCTCTGCCTGCCAAGTCATATTTCCACATTTCAGTGTCCACAGTGTAACAGGGTATTTGTGTGATGCAGTTGTTGTATCCTTTCACCTCTTTGCCACCAATTTAAGAATTTTTTTATTCTTGTTTCATAGAATTTGTGAGAGAATACAGTCTATCTGTTTCTGTCTGGCAAAGGAAATAGAGCACAGCTTGCTGTCAGCTCTTTGATGAGTAAACTCATGTGCAGTACACTTGTATGAAATAATGGGCTTCCTTTTGTGTAAGACTGTCTAGCGGTGCTTACTGATTGCTAGTTAACCAATTCAGAAAACCATTGTGTTTCTGACATTGACTGATAGTGTTCTTCTTGGCATATAGAACATCCAGATGACCTTTGAATGGAAAGTTTTTCACAATGGACAAACAGACAGGTCATAATTTTATGTAGAGGATGTAACCAGGACTATTTCAGAGTAGAATATCTCTCCAAAATTTCCCTTGAGGTGTAAATGGATGCTAACATTGTGCATACTGTAATTTATTTAGGATAATTCTATTAACAGTAGAATTTAGACAGCTCAAATGGTGAGATTCACTTCTTCTGTAGAACAAATTACTAACTGGATCTGACAACAGTCGTTTACAGTAAATTAAAAATGTCTCTGCCTGGTCTGTTTGAAAAGTGTTACTAGATATAGTGGTGTAGAAGCTCAATGTCAGGAATTCCACTTTTTCTATCCTGTCTTAATTGCTCAACTGCCAACATAGCCAGAGTGTCAGGTGAAAGAGAGTGACTTGGTCATTCATATGTGCCATTTTAGGACACAGTCAAAAAACACTCCTAGTTTTTCTGTCAGCTAAGGCATCTGTAGCAATCCTTGGCCCGAAGATGATATACTGCCTTATCAAAAATCTATTCCTTTGGAGTCTTCATACGGTCTTAGTTGTTTCCTACTGAAGAAAGATCTTCCCCTCCCTCTCTTTCAGAAAAAAAGTATCAGTAAACTTGTTGGTTTATTTCTCACTTCAGTTGCCATCCGTGGAACTGCTTCAAAAATTTCAACTGAGATTATTATCACTAAGGGACTCTTTAATATCTGCTGGCAGCCACAGAAAACTACAGTGCAGTAGAAACAATATCCTGTTCTTGCTGTAGGCAGAATATGCACTGCTGCTCGTTGTGTGATCTCTGACGTATTCTGGATCTGGATCTCATGGTTCTAAACTGTGGCTGAATCACCTTTTTTGGTCTGTTTTTTTGATGAATTGTTTGTTTGATAAAACATATGGGGTTTTAGTCAGGCAAAACCTATTTGTGAATTTGAGTGAATAGTTTTCAGCTAAAATTCTGTGCCTTAATTTCACAAAA
>JAGPOW010003648.1:43724336-43739458 GCA_030014935.1 Caiman crocodilus
AATTCTGTGCCTTAATTTCACAAAACTAGTGAGGAAGAGAGGCTGTTACCCTTTCCCTATAAACCACTGGTTATAGCACTCACCTAAGATGTGGAAATTCTCAATATACTTCTTCTCCATCTGAAGGAACCTGGAATCTGGAACCTGCCTCTTCTACCTTCTGGAAGAGCACTCCAGACACCAACTAAAAGTTAATGCTGGGTGGAGGCATTCATTACACCTGCTTTTAGTGCTGTCCCATTTGTGTAAAATGTGTAAACATTCATAGGGCCAGAGACAGAACAAGTGAACATGAGCATGATTCTTGTACACACGCTCTCTGTTTGGCTCAGATAGTTATTAAATATTTTAGAAAACTGAAACAGCATCAACAGGAAAGACTGAGAGCACTCAATTTTCATTTCCATTGCTTTGTTGTCTGTTAAAAAGTCCCTGCATAGAGACATTTCAAATTGAACAGAAATTAATATTTGCCAGGGTTTTGGGTTACTTTTGGTGAGGGAACAATTAAAATACATTTTCAATTCAAACCAAATCACTTCCCCCCTCCAGTAATACCACCAATCCCCTCCACAATCAGTTATTTATTCATTTATGTCTACTGCCCTAATCCCCATCACGATCTTCTCCCCAGAAGAACAACAAAAGTACTTCTCAATCCTGAACAAAGATAAGAAGTTTTCCAAGTTTTCCCCTGTGTTAGCAGACTGTTCCATAGGTGGGATTAAGTTAATAGGCTATATATTTGCAGATCATGCAGAACTGCACTTTATTGGGTGTTTGATTCATATTCTCTATCTTGGGGGCTTAAATATCTAATACGAGCAT
Organism: Caiman crocodilus; assembly: GCA_030014935.1. Classification (NCBI taxonomy): domain Eukaryota; kingdom Metazoa; phylum Chordata; order Crocodylia; family Alligatoridae; genus Caiman; species Caiman crocodilus. Next base: position 43,725,165 of record JAGPOW010003648.1, read on the forward strand.
GACATATTTTTTGGCAGCTTCCATTCAGCATAGACCTTCTTCCAGGTTGTAATATATTGCTGGATTTAGTTTACATTTGCAGACAAAGCATCCTAGAAACAGTGATTTTTTTTTCTATTTCATTTCCCTTTTCTTTAGGTCCATAATGTTGAACTATAAAGATCTATACATTTTTAACTAGACATTGAAACTTTCCAGGTGTTTATTAATGCTGTTATTTCACCATTAATCCATTTTGTAATATTCTATTCTAAAACCTTTACTGATATTTGGATCATGGCAAATAATTCATTTTTACAGTGTCCAAAGTTTACTAAGGAATTCACCAAAGAAACAAAATGAAGTGGTCCCCACTGGAAAGAGTTTACAATATTTTAAATTTAGACTTTTGAATAATTAGTAAGAACACATTAAAAGGAGTCAAGTGTGCAGGAATTAAAGAAGGTAAACTGAAAACTTGAGTAAGAAGAGTTCTGTGCATCATTTGAAAGAAGAAAAGGCACTTGCATTACTTTGGTCTGTGCTATCCTGGTTCTTGGGTATGGATGGTGTGACCAGCCCAACTAGGTAACATAAAACATTCAAGTTACTGCAAGGAGGAAATAGATCTAAAATATCTTTAAAAAAAAAATATATTTATACATAGATGTGACAGGCCTCTGTCTTACTTACTGCTGCATGGACATCCTCATTGCTGGGCTGGGGGTGAGCCAGCTAGCAGTACGTGGCTGGAAGATGCGCCACCAATTGGTCTGGTGCCAAAAGGCGCTGGGCTTAAAAGAAGGCCAGAAGTGGAGCCTGGGGACAGAGAGAGGGGGAAGCAGCAATGGAGCCAGCGAGCGGATCTGCATACCTGAGTGGAAAGGGGTGAGGTGTAGGGGAGGAGGAGTCCCACAGAAGACACAACAGCCAAGTTGCCTGAGGCACGGAAGAATTACTGAACATCACCTCTGGAAGTAAACTCTGCTGAACAACAAGCTGTGGTGGGTGAGTAGCCCTGGTGCAGCATAGCCAAGGCAGAGAGACACACCCATCGATTGAAGTGATGGTTTCAAGCCTGTCACAATAGACCTTAATAATTCTAAAAACTCCTTTCCCTTTTAGTAGTAAGGTTTATCTTTCTTCTGATTTGGTTTAACTTTCTTGCCAATAAATATGTATGTTTATACGTACATACATTTAATCCATTCTTAAGCAGTATTTTGTTTCTAGGATGATAAGATGGCAAGCTGTGATATGCATGTTCCTCTAGAGGAACAAAGAGATTATAATGAGTCATTATTATAATTTGTGCATATCTCTGTTGCTGCTGGTGGTGTAACTTTGCAGACAGACATCCCACCCACTGTGTATTCTTCCTAGTTTCAATCTGATGACTGGCTAAAGTTATTGGACATTCAACTGTAGCTCAGGCATCCCACAATGCATTAGAAATAACTGTTCTTGAAGATGAAGAAGCTTTAACTGAAGCATACAATGAGTAGTCCACGTGAAGAAACAAATCAGAAAACCACTGTTCCATAAGCAGAGGATTGAAAGAGCTGCATAAGTAAGCTGACAGGGACTATTCATTCCGGTCTGGAAAGCATGAATAGGATTTTTCATGAAGCTTAATTTTCTTCTAGCTCTTCAGTAATGGATAAACCATTTGAAATAAAAATAGAACTGTTATAGAGCAGAGTGCTTCTTGTTGTTTATTTGAAAAAAGTATGACCGCCTCACTAATGACAGAAAAACAAGTTAGATTCTGGGTCACAATTCACTTGCATAAAAGTGGGGTAATTCCTCTGACTAGACTGCAGTTACTTCAGATTTACAGTGATGAAACTCAGGTTAGTATCTGATCCAATAATTTTGACTACTCACTTGAATGCTTCCAAATAGCAGAAACTGTAATCTCTGACACACTGCTGAGCTGTAGATTTGAAACTTATTTATAGTTGTTTAAATAAACTTCCAGTAGATGAAATTTTAATTGAAAAGATGTATTTCATTAGGCAATGTCATGCATCATTATTGTTGCCAAATGAACTTCAGAGGCATTAGTTGCTCTTTTCACTCACTGAAATTTATCTCACCTTTGAAGAGAATGCACTGTTTGAATGATTTCTTCTGTCCAATGTGCAATTCAGTTTGTTTAAACCATTAAAGGAGACTGCTAGGAAATTTAATCACTATCAAGTGTCATAAATAAAAATCAGATGCTTGGAAGAAAACCTTAACTTTGGGAGTGTGTTTGTATGTTAGTGAATTGGCTTACCTGGGACAATCTTTGACCAGAGAAAATCTTTTGTTTTATTTCATGGGTAAATTCAGTATCCTCACTCACCCATCACTAAGGATGGTTGTTATTATAGTTAATTGAAAAAACTATTTATAAGTTCACCTTCTAAATTTCTGTTCCATTAGAATAGATATGTTTTATTAGTTGTTAGTGAATGCGTGCACAAACACATTTGACTTTGCTGAGGTTTTAGAGGTATTGTTGGCTTTTACATCCTTGCATACATTTTCAATGTATTATTTGTTAGTCATTGTTCACCCTGAATTTTCCTCATTTCCCTAAATTAAGTGTCAGGGAATGAAACAATACCATGTGACACATCTCACTGGATGCATGCCTTGAAAACTAGATAGCCAAAATGAACAATTTTCAAATGCAATCTGTTGACATAAAATAATTGAAACACACATGCAGAGAAGTAGTTTGGCTCGATATCTAGCTGGGAGGAAATATCAAACGGGGTTCCCCAGGGGTCTGACCTGGGTCCCTTATTGTTCAACATCTTCATAAATGACTTGGATGACGGGATTGAGTGCATGCTTAGTACATTTGTGCATGACACCAAGTTGGGTGGAATTGCTAACACTCAGGAGGGCAGAACTGGGGTCCAGAATGACCTGGGTAAACTGGAGAAATGGTTCACAATCAGCCAAATGAAATTCAATAAGGACTAATGCTAAGTTCTGCATTTGGGATGGAATATCTGCATGCACAAACACAGAATGGAGAATGACTGACTTGGTTGCAGTGCTGCAGAGAAGGACCTGGGGATTATGGTGGAGCATAAATTGAATAGAATCTAACAGTGTGCTCTTGTTGCAAAAAAGGCCAACTACATCCTGGGTTGTTGTAATAGGAGACCCTAGCCCTGTTACTGGAGGGCACGTCCTCCCCTTTAAGGCTAAAACTTTCTGGGCATGGAGTGTTGGGAAAGAAGGGGTTAAATGCAGAGCCTGACCAGGTGGTCAGCTGACCGGAAGGGGCAGGGATATAAAAACCCTAGGCAGAGAGTGGCAGTTGGAGGGGAGTTGCTGAAGGGGAAGGAGTGTCTCAGGGAGCTCCATGGAAGAGTGGTTGAAAGGTGGGAAGAGGGGAACCATAGAGGCCCTGGAGAGACAGCAACCCCATCCCAGCAAGAACATAAGCTGATGGTAGTGAGCTGAAGCATGGACTCTGTGAATGTAAGCTGACGTGCTACTTTTCTTTATCATATTAGCTGGTGGCAGTTATTACCCATGGATGGGACTGTTTATTTTTTTCTTTTTGATTAATGAATAAGACAGGTGGTTTGAGTGAGGCTATTTCTTTATCAGCAATTTTGATGATGGGGTGAACAGCAACCTGATCAAATTTGCTGATGATACCAAATCTTGGGGTGAGGTGGGCACACTAGCAGGGAGGGAAAGACTACAAAAAGACCTGGATTGGTTGCAAGGGTAGGCTAAAAAAAACAGGATGTGTTTCAATATGGACAAGTGTAGGGTGCTGCACTTGGGCAGTAGTTACTGGCAGCACACTTATAAGATGGGAAACTCCTTTCTTGAGAGCATGGAGGCAGAAAGGGATCTTGGAGTCATCATTGACTCCAAGATGAACATGGGCCGACAATGTGAGTTCACGGTCTGCAGGGCTAACTGGACCCTATCATGCATCCACAGGTACATCTCAAGTAGGGCCAAGGAGGTGATCCTCCCCCTCTATGTGACACTGGTCAGGTCACAGCTGGAGTACTGTGTCCAGTTCTGGGCACCCCTCTTCAAGGGGGATGTGGACAACATTGAGAGGGTCCAGAGGAGGGTCACCTGCATGATCTGGGGACAGCAGGGAATACCCTACAATGATAGGCTAGGGGACCTGAGCCTATTCAGCCTTCACAAGAGAAGGCTGAGGGCGGACCTGGTGACTGTCTATAAACTCACTAGGGGGGACTAGAAGGGTTTGGGGAAGACCTTGTTCCCCTAGCACCCCCCAGGATAATAAGGAATTACAGCCACAAGTTGTTGGAGAGTAGGTTTAGATTAGACATCCATAAGAACTACTTCACAGTCAGGGCGGCTAGGATGTGGAACCAAGGGAAGCGGTGCTGGCTTCTACCCTGGGGGTCTTTAAGAAGCAGCTTGATGCCTACCTGGCTGGGGTCATTTGAGCCCAGTTTCCCCCCTGCCCAGACAGGGGTTCAGACTTGAAGATCTACAAGGTCCCTTCTGACCCTACTTCTATGATTCTATGAGTAGGGGAAGGAGTAGGCCTCATTTTGGAGACCCACTATGGAGTGGGAATCCCGGCGCAAGTGAGGGCATGGCTTTTTGGGGGGCACAGCAGACTCTGGCACCACTGAGGGCATGGCTTCTTGGGGGGCACAGACCCCAGCACCAGTGAGGGCGTGACTTTTTTGAGGGGCACAGACCCTGGTGCCAGCAAGGGTGTGGCTTTTGGGGGCACAGACCCTGATGCCTGAAGGTGCGATCTTAAGAAGACCAAGGAGGTCTGGTGACACCTGTAGTGCAACTTTATTTTTGGTGGGTTTTTTTATAGACCGTGGGACCGCGGGCTCAGGGTTTTGAACTTGCGGCCCCTTGGCGGTGGGGCCAGCATCCAGGGCCTCTGGGCTAGGGTCCAGATTGGAGCAGAAAAGGGGGCCAGGAGCCTCAAGACACCAGAAGAGGCTAGAGCCTTGCAGTCAAACCCTATTCAGTGGGTTTAGACAGAGAGGCCTAGCTAGAGAAAAACCAGGGGTCAGGTCTATGTAGGTGAAAAGCCCCAGCATACCCAAAACAATAGGCAGTCTCCCGCTCGCAAGAAGATCATCATAATAATTTCCATGAAGATGTGGCAGGAGAGTATAGACGGGACATAAGAACCCCAAAGATGGCTCGTGGAGTGCCCCACATAAGGTGCGGATTACCAGGAAGATGGCACTGGGGAGGGCGACCTGTTACAGTTGTATTAACAGAAACGTTACTCTTGCAAATCAATGGAAGTGATACTTCCACTCTATTCAGCACAGGTGAGGCCTGAGGCCTCACATGGAGTACTGAGTCCAGTATTGGGTCCCACACGTCAAGAAAAATGTGGGCAGTTTGGAAAGAGTCCAGCACAGGGCAGCAAAAATGATGAGGGGCCTGGGAGATGGGACTTATGAGGAAAGGTTTATTTAGCTTGGAGAAGAGAAGACTGAAGGGGGATTTGATATTAGCTTTCAGATACCTGAAAGGTGATTATAGAGGGCATGCACATAAACTTTTCTCTGTGGCTATAAGGGACAGGCCTAGAAGCAATTGCCTCAAGCTGCAGAAGGGGAAATTTAGGCTGGAGATTAGGAGGATTTTTGTGACTATGGGGTGGTCAGGCATTGGAACAAGCTGCCTAGAGAGGTTGTGGATTCTCCATTCTTGGACACTGTCAAAAGCAGGTCAGACAGACACTTGGTTGGGATGATTTATTCAGGGTCGATCCTGCCTTGCACAGGGACCTGGACCAAATGACCTTGTAAGGTCCTTTCCAACCCTATATTCCTATCATCTTAAAAGAAATGAGGATTGCAAGTGAAGAGAGAGACTATATTTGGCTACTTTTTTTGAACCAATAATTTGACCAAGTTTAGTTTAGATGGTGATAGATATGATTATACAGTTATAGACAGGATTTACATCTGTAAGGAACTTATAAAGGTATTTGAATGCACAGGAATATATTTATCTCCTTCTGCTGCTATTATACCAGATGAGAGATGAGATAAGTGACACTACATGGGTCACACCAAGATAAGATCAAAATGTTATTCAGATTAATACTTGCAAAACTTGCAGCAGGAATATGCATGAAAGGCAATCAAGAGGAGCATACAAAATCTGTTTAGGAGATAGTGGGTGCAGCTACACATGCAAATAATTTAGGAGCAACTTACTTTAAAACACTGTAGAATAAACTCTTCAGGGCATGTGGCTACATATGCAGAAATGCAAGAGCAGATTTGCTGTTCCTAGCAATAGACAGTTTCTACTCCCTGTGTTTCTGCCCAGGACCCCTGTAGCAGCCAGGAGGAGCTGTAGCCCTCCCCCCTGCAGCTGGGTGCTAGCCCAGGGGCTGGCAGGGAGCATAGTGTCAGGAGACAGCTGTCTCCTGATGGAGGCTGGGACATTGCTCCCTGCCCCGGAAAACTGCCTGGTGCTGAGGTGGGCTCTGCCACCAGAACCTGGGTGGGAACAATGTCTCCCTGCCCTGGCAGCAGGGAGCTTCCAGCCCCCACTCTGCCATCATGGGGCCTGGGCTGAAAGATCCTTATGTTCCAGTGCCAGCTCCATGCTTGCAAAGCCTGGGCTAGGAGATCCTTATCTTCCAGCACCAGCCCTGTGACCGTGGGGCTTGGGCTGGGAGATTAGGCTCTCCCACCCTGGACCCCACAATTGTGGAGTGGGCGCTGGGAGATAATGATCTCCCAGCGCCCATTCCACAATCATAAAGCAGGGGCTGGAAGCAATCTCTGTCCCCCTGCTGCCTGGCTGACCAAGAGCACATTCACGCTCAGTCACTTGTCTATATGTGCACTATTGTATGCTGTAGTAAGTAATTGAGAGTAAATTTGCTATTTGCATCTGCAGTTAGCAAATTTACTCATGATTAGAGCAAATTAATCTGCATGTGTACTCTGTAAACAGCTGCATGTGTAGACGGTGACACTTACTGCACAGTAATTAGCTCTAATATTGAATAAAGTGTTTTGTGGAGGTGCACCTAGTTGCTCATTTCCATATCAATATATTTTGGACCAGTATTCAATACTATTGAATGGAACTAGATGGCCTAAACCAATGTCCTTTAATGTCAATGGAAATATTCCCAAGAAATCTAATGGATGTTCATAGAATCATAGACTCATAGGGCTGGAAGGGACCCCAAAGGATCCAGCCCCTGCATGAGCAGGAAAGACATCTGGGGTCAGGTGACCCCAGTCAGGTGTCCATCCAGTCTTCTCTTGAAGACCTCAAGGGTAGATGATTGCACCACCTCTGGGGGAGCTTGTTCCACAGTCCGGACACCCTAGTTATGAAGAAGTTTTTCCTAATGTTCAGCCTGAAATGATCTTCCAGGAGTTTGTGGCCATTGTTTCTAGTTTTCCCCCAGGGCATGGTGATGCATGCCTCTGATATAGCAGTAAGCCTCAATCAGGTCCCCTCAGCCTTCTTTTCTTTAGGCTGAAGAGTCCGATATGCTTTAGCCTCTCCTTGTATGGTTTGCCTGATCATACAGGTGGCCCTTCTCTTGACCCTCTCAAGCTTTAGCATGTTCTTGTTGAAGTGTGGTGCCCAAAACTGGACACAATACTCCAGCTGTGGCTGCACCAATGTTGAGTAAAGCGGGAGAATCCCTTCTTTGGATTTACTGGACATACATCAATTGATGCATGTCAGTGTTTTATTGGTCCTCGCAGCTAATGTGTCACATTGCCAGCTCATCTTCATGCTCGGGTCTATTGTTATCCCCAGCTCCCTTTCATTTGTAGTGCTGGTCAGGTTAGCGATGCCCAGACTGTAGGTGTGCTGGGGGTTCTTTCTTCTCAGATGCAGCACTTTGAATTTCTTTATGTTGAATCTCACCTGGTTCTGTTCTGCCTAACATGCCAACTTGTCTAGGTCTGCTTGTATCTGCAGCCTATCTGCGGGTGTGTCTGCACAACCCCATGTCTTGGTGTCATCTGCGAACTTGGCCAATAGTCTTTCCACTCCCTCATCCAGGTTGTTGATGAAGATACTGAACAGCACTGGGCCAAGTACCAACCCCTGGCATACGCCATTGCTCACATCTTGCCAGGACGATATTGATCCATTCATTTGGACTCTCTGCATCCTACCCCACAGCCAGTTTCACAGCCATTTGACAGTCCTTCAGTTGAGCCCGTTGTCTTCCAGTTTTCTGATCAGTACCTCTTGGAATACCAGGTCAAAGACTTTTTGGAAGTTGAGGGAGGTATATGATGTCAACCACCTTTCTCTCATCCAGGTGACAAGTCACCTGATCATAGAAAGAAATGAGGTTGGTCAGACAAGACCTGCCCATGATGAAGCCATGCTGGCTGTCATTCCTTATCATGCCTTCTGCAAGTTTATCACGTATAGCTTCTTTGATGAATGATTCTAGCATTTTCCCTGGAATAGAAGTTAAGCTAATTGGCCTGCAGTTTCCTGGGTCTTCACACTTCCCCTTCTTGAAGATGGGCACAACATAAGCCCACTTCCAGTCCTCTGGGATTTCTCCAGAGGCCCATGATTTTTGAAAGACCTTTGCCAGGGGCTCTGTGATTACTTTGGCCAACTCTTGCAGCACTCTTGGGTGGAGTTCATCCAGTCCTGCTGATTTATCTACATCTAATTTCTTTAATTGATAATACATCAGTTCTATGGCAATGGTTGGAATCCTGCCCTACTCATTCTGTGCCCTACGTGGCATGTTGTTCCCCTGGGTCTTGTGAAAGACCCAGGCAAAGTAGTCATTTAGGACTTCCATTTTTTCCTGAGTGGTAGTGACCAGTTATGTTGAGACATTGAGCAGTGGTCTGACATTCTCATTAGTTTTCCTTTTACTCCCTATGTGGCTAAAGAAGGACTTCTTGTTGTCCTTGATTCTTGTAGCTAGTTTTAGTTCAGTTTCTGCCTTAGCTTGCCTAATCTGGGTTTTGCAAGTGCAGGCCATTGTCAAGTAGTCTTCCTTAGAGGCTGTCCCAAGCTTCCATTGTTTGTGTGCCGCTTTCTTTTTCTGTAGGAGGGCTGCAACTTCCCTGCTTATCCAAGAGGGGTTTTTGACTTTTCTGCTACGTTTTCTCCATAAGGGAATGGATTTTCTCTGAGCCTTAAGAATTGTATCCTTAAGGAACTGAGCCTTAAGGAATGACCATTCTTCTTGTGCTCCCTTTACCTGTAGTCCTTGGTCTCTCAGGGCATTCTCTACTAGTGACCTGAGCTTATTAAAATTTGTGTTTTTGAAGTCTAAGACTTTGAGCTTGGTATCTGTTTTGTCAGCCTTGTGATAGACCGTGAATGTTGTGTCAACCTTTACTACATTAGCTATCAAACTGATTTCAGTGGCACTACCTGTAGAGTTAGAATTTTACTTGCATTACATAAGATAGAGAGAGTTAACTAGTGAATAAGTCCATCATGTTGGGTGTTAGTATCAAGCAGTTTGTTAATTTTTTGCAGTGCTTTGGTGAGTATAGTGCTTTCTTTGAATTCCCATTAAGATTTCTAAATAATACTTTGATTTAGCAGCTTATTTAAACACATGTCAAATATCAAGAAAATAAGAAGCTCTTTTGATCTTGGTAAACTGGGCCTTCCATCACTGGAGCCACATCCTAAGCTCAGACAAAGAAAGACCCAAAACAGAGTCGAAGCTTTGCGTTTTTGTTGCAGTATATGAGAACCAGTGACAATACAGTTGTCCCTGTATACTATGGAACTAGATTTCATGACTACTATCTCTACAGTTAAAGTATGCATTGTCCTAAATTTTTCAGATCTGTTCAAATTTTAGTGCAGCATTTTTTGCTGGGATACCAAATTTTCCTTACGCTATTGAAGTTGAAGCACTCCAAAATGAATCTGAGTATATGGAGTGCCAGAACTCTTGGGGACTAAGGGACTGGAGAGCAGAGATCATTGCATGCCTTTTGCACCCAAATGTCCCCATGGCTTCTGAGGGAGAGAGGAGAGTACCCATTGGCAATCTGCCTACCCATTGACACTGTGGGCTTGGTCAGTTTCATTTTGGAAAGTCTCATCAGTTACAGAAGTGGAACTATCACCCTGGGGAGTTGGGAATAGACACCTACTATCTCCTCACCCAGCAGTCAATTTAAAAGTTTTTTTCTGCTTTTGAGGCGGAACTTCCCTGTTTGAAGTGCCACACAAGCTGTATGTCTCTCCTCTCATTTGGAGCACTTTGGGTATGAAAAGAAGTATCAGTCAGAGCATTTAATGTTGTTTTGTCACTGCATATCCCAAAATCTATGTGAGGTGACTTTCCTGCATAAACCAGTCTTGAAATTATAAGTAAAATTAATATACTATAGGTCTTTATCAGAGAGACTGGCTCCTAGAAACCAGAAGTGGAAAAGGTGTTTTGTTCTGGTTCTGCTACTTGGTTGTCAAGGAGAAGTGATGGATTTAGTAAAATCCAAAGACGTTATGCTATCTTAAAAACCACAAGGACAAAAATTTAACGAAAGTCAAGATCAAAGCTGGTCACAGTCTTCACTAGCTTCCTCAGGTCTCTCTTTTCTCTTTAGTAGCATCTCTCTTCCAGCCTTACTTCAGAAGTATTCTGTTGTTTTTTTTAAATTTGGGTGTATCTCTCTTGCAAGCATTGTAAAATCTGTGAGGTTCTATTGGTCTCCTTATCTGGGTAATTGCTTAGGAAGTATGAATTTTACTCAATATTATACAATTAGCATTACATATTTTTCATGTAAAAAGAAATTGGTATTTTAATGTACAAACAAAAGGCTATTTAACAATTTAGATTGGTGAGGTCTCAATTAAGGAGGTGTGAGCATTTAAAAAAGGAAATGGAAAGCTGACCAATGGGCAAATTTATAGGGTTACATTCCAATCTTCAGTTGGCTGAGCAGAGAAGGGAAACTCTCAAGAGCCACAGAAACCAAGTCCCCACCTGTGTTTGGACTGATTTATTTCTCATGAAAAATCCTGTCAAATAATGTTAAGGCAGCATTATAAAACTTCAGCCCCGTTTCATATTTTCCACAGGAGCAAAAAAAACCCTAAGGAAAATATTCTCTAGGATTTGTTGCATGTTCCTTGATCAGTACAGCCACCTTAACTTGTCCTACCCATAACTGGGCTCTAAAGTAGTACGTTCTAGGAACAAAACATATTTTGAGAAGTAAGAATATGGCTTGATATCCTAAAGGAGATAGCACCAAATCAGTTAAGCACATCTGTTTACAGTTGAAAGCAAACAGCAGAGACATTCTCATAAGATTTCCAAAGAGCAGAAATGACCCGTTAGACTACATAACATTTGGATAAGTAATCATAGGATTATTTGTACTTCAATTAGATTAATAGGAGAACTTGGCAATCACATTTCTAGAGGGTGTTTTGGGAAAACTAACTAATTGGCAGTTGTCTGAAGTAAATTGCTTGATATTGGTCAATGGTAAATTATGATCATGTTAATTTAATTGCAGTTTTGTCAATGGTATAATTAGCATTGCTATCAAAGCAATGAATCAGTTTATTGGAAAAAAGCAACGCAGACAAAGCATTATAACATTAAATTCCCAGTTGCCATGACACAGAATGCAATTCTACATGATAATAATGGTGGCTTACCCCTTGCAATACAGGAATCGTTTCCAAGCGCAATAGAGACAACCAAAAGTGACAACTTTCTGAGGTGTGATTAGTCAATAAGGCAAAAGCAGATGTGTGTCACCATGGTATTCATTTTCTTCCCCTAGACTAGTTTCCATGGCCTAACTAGTCCAAAATCACTTGCTATTGATCAAATAGTAAGAAGTTGCTCTGAGTATTCTCATGGAGATAAGTGAAATTTTTTTCACGTTACTGCAGCAATTATTTAAAGGATCAGGCCTTGAGAATGTGTATTAGAACTCTGTTGGTACTCAATGGGCACATCTACACATGACCAGCAGCTACTTTGCTGTAGTGATGTGGTCCGCGATGGTGAAGTAGCTGCTAAAAATGACTGAGCACCATATGTACAGTGCAGTATGTGCTGTTACTGCACCATGATTTAGTACTTCCTTTTGGAAGTAACAATGTCACTATAATGACACGTGTAGATGCGCCCAATAAATACTGCGACCTCATTATCCATGTTTGTGTTGCTGCTTCTGGTTTTGCCTCAAAAAGCTATTTATATGCTAAGTACATCTTCCCCGGTTTAAATAGCTGCCAGATATACTAAAAAAGATAAAGAAAACAAATCAAAACACTCTTTCTCCTCAAAACAGAGCACGTGTGCTGAAAACCAGAGGCTTTTGAAATTCTTTGTTTGCTTTTGATCTGGTTTAATGGGAGTAAAGCTGTATGCTTGCAGTTCCCATGGTATTTTGGTTTACCTGCTTTAGGGCACCTTTACTGAAAAAAATCACAGTAAGGGGCAGGTCCTTGACCCTTCTGAGTTTGCTTGGCATTACTGGATCATAGGAAAAATAGGGGCTGTATCAGTAGACCAACTAAGAATTCCTGTCATACAGTGCCATCATCCTCCAATGATCCAGAGCTATCAGAGGCTATGCAGTGATAACTACGTATGCAGACCCTAGTGGGAACAGAATAGATCAAGAAGAAGGTGTGTTGCTGTAGCACCCTGGCATTACAGGGGTCTCAAACTATCAAACTATTCCCCCAGGGGTTACCGTGGCTGATGCAATCTAGAGGATTTTTATCCCAGGGTACAAGAAGCTACAAAAAATCTCTTTCCTACCCTTCCCCATTTCCTGAGCTGTACTAAGCACTAAATGGTGAGTGTTAAATAAGGTCTTCCCCCACCCATGATCTAATCTGAAAAAACTATTAGATTTTGTTCCTTAGCATGTAATGAAAGCTAATCTGTTTATCTTTTTCCACTTTTCCACTAGCCTCATAATCATTTTGTTGCTGTCACTCCAATTTCTCAGTAGCTTTCTGGCAATAAAGTTTAAGTATAGATGTTATACTTAACACGTGTTAAGCATGCTTTAAAGCTGTAATAGAACAGATATTCAAGGCACTTAAAGTACTTTAAAAATGTTATATACCACTCTAAGTTAATCTTTGATGGATGTGGTATTTGACTAAAATGCTTTTTGAATGCCTGTACCATACCCATTGCACTTCAATGGAGGTCGCATTCTGCTACCATCCCAGGGGCCCCTTGTTGGGTGGCTTCCTAGCCTTGACTGGTGCTCATTTGCTTTGGCTGAGCATTGGCTCAACCCACCCCTGGGCTGTCACAGGGAGGAGACAAAAGTCCTCCCTGTGCAGCTGCACAGAGGGGTGGGAAAACAGCCTCTCTGACACATGGACCACCCCCTGCAAGCTTGCAGGCTTGAGCTTTGGTGGGGCTGGGCTGGGTCCCTGTGGCAGAGCGGATCTGTTCTGCCCCCCGACCCTGTGCCAGGTCCAAGCAAGGTGAAAAGCCAAGCGGTATAGCCCCATGCTGCAGCTTCTGTCTGTAGCTGTTAAGAGGCTGGGATGGTGGGGTGGGGAGAAGGTACCCCTCTGCCATGAGCCCCCCACCACAGGCTGCTGATGAGTCTTGGGTAGGGGGTGGGCTGACTGGCTCTACATGTCCCACTCCCTCTTTTCAAGCTTCCTGACAGTGACAGCCAGAAGCTGCAGTGCAGAGCTGCTTGGCTGGCTTTTTGCTATGCAGGAACTGTGGCTGGGGGTGGGGGGCAGGATCCCCTGCTGCCACAAAGTCCACTCCCTAAAGCTAGCTGGCTGGATTCTTGTGGGGGGCAGGCTATGTCTGTGTGACAGGAGGGCTCCTCCTTGCCTCCCCCCACCCAAGCACAGAGAAAAGCTGGCCAGGCAGCCCATGCTACAGCTTCTGGCAGCAGTTGTCCAAAGGTTTGGGTGAGGAGGGAGGGAGCCCCCCTGCTGCACAGACCCATTCTGGTCCACCAACGAGACCCCAACCAGCAAGCTATGGTGAGTCCCTTCACAGCAAGGGGGGTTTCCCTCCCCATCCAGACCTAGTTCCTGGTGTGGTAAAAAGTTATCCGGATAGCCCTGCACTGTAGCTACCGGTTGCCCTTGACAGGAGGCTTGGGGTAGGGGGTGGGGGAAGGAAACCTTTCTGCTGTGCAGACCTGACTTGATTTGCCCCCTCCAAGACCCCAGCCAGCACGCTCTGTGTCGGTGTGTGTGGGTCTGTGGGGGGGGGGGGGGGGGGGCCGGGTCCCGTGGCCCAGATGCTAGCCAACTGTAGGCACTCTGTGGGTCGACGAGATTGCTGGTTGTTAGTGGCCGAGTCCCCCCTT
>JAGPOW010003648.1:43739558-43751167 GCA_030014935.1 Caiman crocodilus
CAAGCTCTGTGTGTGTGTGTGTGTGTGTGTGGGGGGGGGGAGGGTCTCCCTTTCCCTTGCCCCAGTCTCTTGGCAGCTGCAGCCAGGATCTGTAGCGCAGAGATGCCTGGTTGGTAGGGCTCCATTCCCCACTTTTCCCTACCTTAGTCACTGCTGACTCTCCATCTAGCTTTGGCAGCCTCCTGGGAGGTGTATGAGAGTGACTGCGCCTGGTGGCCTTGGCCAGTGCAGGTAGGCACCAAACCCCACCCCTCCCACCTGCCCCACCAAATGGCAAATGTCTGTTCTGTTTATTCGCACTCTAAACTCTAGCACTTTAAGTGAAGTGTGATCAAGTGCTTCTGCCAGGGGCTTTTTGAATGCCTGTTCTTAGTCAAAATGCTCAGATCTAAATTTCAGGCGTTTGCCCACCAACTATAAGCAGAACTATTGCCTTCCTATCCTGGGACATGATGTTTTAGATTTTATTCTAATACAAAGAAACCTGTCAGGCATACACACATTGCAGGATTTCAGAGCTATATAGGTTTTACTTTGCTATTGTTATTTTGCCTTTTTCTTGTGTTTTTATTTAATCATATGATGAAATAGTTCATAGAAAACAGGATGTCTTTAAAGAGTAAGTGCATGCTATAGTTGAAGGTCTTGTATACTGCCTTTTAGGGGCTTGCAGTCTGAAAGAAACTCAGCCATCAGCTAGGCAGACATCTATTCCCAAGTACCGTTTCATAGTGTCATTCTAAAATGGAGCTCACTTTTTAACCCTTTATTAAAATACAGGAAGGAGGATAAAGTTCCTTTAGCTTCAATGGAAATTCTGTCTGAGTATGTAGTGAAGGATTTCCCTCATTATTCTTAAGTGTTCCAACCAAAGTACTCATCAAATATAATGAGGAGTTATAGCTGAACTACATTTCATAGAAGAAAAAAGACTATAGATTAGTTCTTATAATCTAAAGCAAAGATATGCAGCTATAACTCGTATTTCAATCTAATTTCACAAAAAGGAATCAAACTCAAGCATTTGCAAAGAACCTAGCATTTAACAAAAGCTGATAGCTGACTTTTCACTGATCAGAAGAGCCAGAGTGATTTAACACATCAACTGGGAAAAAGGAAGGAATAAAATACTAATACATTTTAAACTTAGTCATACAAATAATGCATCGGTTACTGTCATTTCAGTATGCACTGTGCAAAAAATTAAGTGGCGGAAATGGGAGCTGAGAGAAATGTTCACTTTCTTTCTCTTACCTAAAAATCTAGTCACACTTTTTCAGACTGGAAATAGTAAATGGAAGAATAAGTAGATGGAAGAGGTGGATCCAGAGGGATGCATTGTTGTGGCCAAACCTTTTGGACTGTGCCATACCAGGGGTAACTTTGGGGACTCCACACCCAACCTCTCCCCTCCCCTCCCTATTCTCCCTGCTGTCCTAGTGTCAGGGAAGCTTCAAAGTTGCTCCTGCCTGCTCCGGTCAGGCTGCATGGGGGCTGGACTCAGCTTGGAACAGCAATAGCAGCAGTGGCATGGTCTGGGGGTGGGTCCCCCCACCCTGCCTTTCCCTCAGGGTTTTCCCTTACCCCTGCCTGGTCCACTCAGGAATAGGGGTAGGAATTGGGAACCTCATCACCTATTGTTGCTGCTGCTGTCTCTGTTGCTGTTCCTAGTTGAGCCCAGTCTCCACACAATCTGGCTGGAGTGGGTAGGAGTGGATTTGAAGCTTTGTTGGTGCTAGGGCAGTGGGGAAAGCAGCAGCAGTAGGGAAATGTTCTTATTCTACACAGTGCTGGGGAAGGTGGGGGGAATAATGTAGGGAAAGGGGGAAGACAGGGGAGAGGACTTTCCTTTGAGCACAGAGGGGAAGGGGAGAGTCTTATGTGTTTTGGGGATTTAAAAATATCCCCAGAGACTTGCATGATGTGGTTTGCCTGGACTGGTGGGTGAGTGGGGTGGCTGGGAATGGGGGGTGAGCATGGGTGGCTGCTCTTGTATCCATGCTGGGCAGATAATGACATTGTTTGTAACAGACTGTGAAGTTGAAGGCTATTACTATCACTGACTGAAACAATAGCACAGCAGGGAAACTCAAATTGTTTTTTTCTGAAGAAATGTATATTTTCAAATGAAACATTTTACAGATGTATAGGGGGTGTTGTATTATTGACATATAGGTTCTGCTCACAATTTATCTAGCTCACAAAATGAAACTCAGAATATGAAGATTCCTTCTAGTCCCCTCCCATAATGACTAAGATGACTGAAAGAGATCACCCAGGTGCCTTCCTCTACTGAACAAATTCTTAATTGAAAAAAGATGAACTGCTTTGGAATTCTTTTGATACAAATGGTAACTGTCAAAAGCATTAATGGTAAATTGAAAATCAATAAATCAATAAATGTGCAGAGATTTTGCACATGGAGGCTCTATAATTGTTAGCAGCAGTGTTTAAGTAACTGACAGAGATTTCTCTTTTCCGGAAAAAAAAATTCTTTGTTAATTCCCTGTCACCTCCCTGTTCATCTCATTTTTTTTCTCTTCCAAACAATTACATGCTAATTTAGTCTCCCCTTAAATTGTCTCTTAATTGAATGTTGTTAATCTACATGAGATTTAGTGTATTCAAATCAGGCTTCTACCCACCTACACTTCTTTCTGTCTCTTGACTTTCCTTTTCTTGTCTTTCCTTACCAGCTAGTAACTATCTTTTGTCATTTCTGCCATTTGAGTTTCTGTGATTATCATTATCGTTCCTCAGCTATTTAGCACCCCAGCAAGCCAAAGGTCTGGACAAACAACTAAGAACATTGGATGATGGAAGTTTGAATAATCAGAAGAGCTATTTTCTGATGCCCTGCAAAGTCTCCTAACAGGCTCCCTTGATTATACATAGCTCATAAGCTTCCCCAAAGAAGCTCTGAATAAAATTCTAAAGAAAGGGGAGAGCTAGAGCTTGTCTAGACTGCTATGCAGTACAGATATAATATAGCAGTCTAGGCAGGGCAACATAGTACTCTGTACAGGGTAAGTAACTTGGGCAGGCTTTGCTGCCCATGCTGATTTTACTTCTAAGCTACCACAATTAGATGGCTGCTGACAGTCCAGGTAACTAGTGTAAAAGCTTGACTGTGGGTACAGTTCCATTGTGATGTGGTGTAGGAAGACCCCCAGTGGATCTCCTTTAGGACATAGGAATTTCCATGCCAGTTACAGGTACAGTGGCCCATATGGATCGGCATCTAATTTCTGACAGTGGTCAGCAACTGAGGAGAGCACAAGAAAACTTGTAGTGCGTAATCCTGGAATTTACCTGATCATACAAGTTATTTTCATTCCCAAGCTGTTAGAAGTCCACCTAATGCATTGAACCATAAGTGTTTATTTTGCTTATGTATTTATTTGATCAATTTAGATAATGACAGATGTTTTAATAGGTTTTTTAATAGTTTATTTTTTATTTATACTAAGCTCTTGACTTCAGTGATATTTTTGATAGAATGTTTCCATATGTTAGTTTTCAATTATTGTTCCCTTGTGTCCTTGAATTATCAGAAAAGGTTAGCAAGTGTCTGAATAATCTTTTCCGTAATGATTATTTGTCATACCTGTATCCTCTTATTCAAGGCCTCTGGAAACTAAACTTTTCCAGTTGTGTCAATACCTCCTCACAGAGAGGTCTCCTTCATGCTTCTGATTTTCTTAAAAGTTCTGATTTTCTTAAAAGTTCTTTATCTGCCCTTCTCCATTTCTGAGAACTTCTCCAGAACTGAGCATGGTATTTGGATCCAGGTGTATTGATTAGTTTATATTAAGCTACAAAAAAGCCCTTTGTTAAATGGTTTATATGCATAGTGCACCTGAAACAAATCTACAAAAGGAAAAGATAAGTCACTATTAACCTCTGTTTCACCAGTAAGATGCACATATTTTGCCATTGGTACCATCACTACTGTGTACGAGAGACAATCCAGAGGCGGTGCAGTGACACAGTTGCACCCCTCTTCCCACAGTGTAGGTTGGCAACTTTTAAACCTTGCAGCCCTGGCTGGAGTAGGACAGAAGTGGGCCAGAACAGAGGTAGCACTAGGTGGGTCTTGCCTTCCTGTGCCCAGAGGCACCAGTAGAGAGGGCAAGGTGGAGAATAGGAGTGGAAGTCATGCTGGTTACAAAGAGGAAGATTGGGGTGCTGAAAGTGGAGTGAGAGGGCTTATTACCTGTTTGTGGACTTAAAAAAAAAAATCTCCAGCTCTTGTTCCCATAACATGGTTTGCCTGCCTTTGTTGGGAGGGGGAGGGAGAGGGGAAATGGGTGCAGCCACCTCTGCAGAACCAGTCATTGCTCTTGCACCCCCTACTTTAGAATTGTGGCTCTAGCTGTGAAGATAATACGTTACATCCTAGAGGCTCTAAGCTTCAAAAGTTATGAACCCTGCCCAGCATATTCAAGGAAGAGCTAAATAAAAGAAAACTAAAATACATGTTGCCTGCCTGCACTGGTGGGTGGGTGGGGAGAAGGATCTGGAAACTTGGAAATGCATGAAGCGTATTCGGTTGTAATTGGAAAGCCATTGAAAATCTTTTCAGGATTTTTTTGATTTTCACATTTACTAAATACTTTGTTATTTAGATAACTAAATGAATCCAGCAACTGTTTGAAGGTACCTTTTTAGCTATTGACCACTTGGACTGGAAATGGTTGAATTTCAGGGTAACTAAGCTTTCTGACTTCAGTTTGCAGCTGGAAAAATTTGAAAGGGGCAGAAATGATGACAATGATCCATTTATTCTCTGCAGACAAAAATTATACAAGCTGGAACATGCTACCATGTTCATTTTTGCTGTCAAAAAACCCAAACAAACCAAAAAGTTAGCATTACACTTGTTGACACTATTTGGTTCAACATACTCATGAACTCAGCATATGCATGAACTAGTACTTTCAATGAACTTCATCAAGGCTGACATAAGGAATTGACTGAATGATGAGTGATGTGAGTGCAGTGTATGTGGTACTATAAAATTTGAAATATCAGGCCAGACTTAATAAGATGTCTTTTTAAATTCAACAGCAGAAGTCTCACTTACTAGGTAACTACTAGCACCTTGGGCTCCCAGGATGATAGCAACCAACCCACAATTCAAAAAAGAGGGTTGCAATTATTGCTGAAGGCTAGGGACAGACATTCAAGAAGCTTGAGCCTGAATTGATTCAATCTTTGCTGGTTAGTCTAACCAGGCTAGCCTGAATCAGTTTGTAACTGTACAGACATCCCAGAAATATGGGCACATGCCTGCAGTGGCTCAGGCTAGAAGCTGGGGGATGCTAGAACAGCTCTCCCCTCCACAATGCTGAGCTGAGGAGGGCATGGCCAGGCCCCTGCAGGACATCTTATTAGGGAGGTCTGCCTGTATGGTGCCAGGCTTTTCCTTGCTGGCTGCTCCAGGAGTAGGAGTGTTGGCAGAGCCCGGCCCCCTGCTAGTACTCTGAGGCAAATGAGGTTGGGGTGCAGTGCATGCATCTGTAGCCTGGGTACAGCCAGGGGTGTGCCCTGTCCTCCGATGACAGTGTCGGTGGTCAGGCAGGGTGCTGTGGAAGGGGTCAGCTACTAGAGCAGCTTCCTCCCCTCTCTATAAAGCTAGGCCAAAAACAAGTACTTAACTATGTACAATTTTTTACAAGAATATACAAAGATACAATGTAAAACTTTAAATATTTACAAGGCTTAACATATAATACTATATATAGTAGTCCACAATTCACATGTAATAGCAAATATGAGCCAAATAACTTACAATCTGTACAACACAATTAACACATAGGGATATTAACCTTTATAAACCAAATAAATTAACAATATTATTTCTTTAAACCTTCACAAATAATGATACCAATATACATATTGAGGTATTAAAACACATGAACCATATAAGCCTCCTTAAAGAATACCCCTAGCTGCTCCCAGGGTAGACTCTATGTGTGCTGACCCGTGTACTTTGTGGAGCCCAAGCAGCCTCAAAGCTGTTCCCAGGGCCAACTCCCCATGCACCAACCCACGTACTGCTGAAGCTCAGGTGGGGTCCTGATGACAGCTGTCTCTGGAGCTCCTCTCTCCTCGCCATCCCTCATCATCTCTATCCAGCCTGCCGAGCATGCTCCCCTTTTATATTATTCTGGGGCTCCACCCTGGAAGTTCTCTGGACCTGGCTGGTGCAGTTCTGATTCAGGTCCAGCTGCTCCTTGACCCCTCCCTTTGAAAAAGGGTGTGGTATTGTTTCTATTTGCTGTCTCCAGATTGGTGGATGAGTTCCACCAATCAAACAGCAGACCCTCAAGCTTGGGACTCTACCCAAGCCCTGAAAAAGGTATGCATCTGTTGATGATATGGAGCTTTTTCAATCTCCCTCTCCCTGCTTCTTTATATTATCTGCAGCAAACTGACAGGCAAGCAAGCCACCAGGGGGCTAACAGTAATTATCACTTCATAAGCAAAATAATAGCCTCTCTCCCTTAGTTCAAACTCTTCTTAAACAGCTTACTGGCTGATCTGTTGATTTGCGCCAAATAGTGGTCTCTGTTTTGTCTTCCTGTCCCAGTGAAATTGGAGTGACACACAGAGACACCTCTCAGCATTAGCTAACATATTACATGCCTAGAGTCTGTGGGGTTGGGGTCCGTGCTATGGGAGATAGGAGGGAAATGGAGATCCCTGCTTAAGCAGCGAAGCAGTGAGGGGAGGTAGAGCAGGGGGAAGCCAGGCAGACCTTTCTGTGCCTGTAGTTTCTACTGGAGGTGCAGCCAGGGAGAAGAGGGGAGGGGCCAGCTTTGCTGTGGAGCAGAGTCCCACCCAGTCCAGAGAGCATGCTGGGATGCTGGGGGAGTCTGGTCTTAAACCAGGAAGGGGTCTGGGACAGAAGTTACATAAACCAGTTTGACCCAAATCAGTTAAGTCTGATACTACACTCATCCAGGTTTGTCTCAAACTGATTTCAGCCATTTTCAGACTGGTTTATGTGACCTGAACTTCTGTTCTGTCACAGGTTTAAAACAGTTTCTGATCACTTAAACTGGTTTATGTGTAATGTCTGTCCATAGCCTTAGGGTGTAGTTTAAATCCATGTCATGTTACCAAGAAATTCTCACTGCTACCACTGATGTTCAGAACTTATTGGTAGATAAGAATGAAGGTCTGCAAATTCAAAGTGAGTGTAAAATGCTTACCAAGTCCCTATCGTACCATTTCACACCCACCCTGCATCCACTCAGCAGTGGTATGAATGATTACACATGATGCCATACAGCAGGAAACAAAGCCTTCAGTCTTTCACTATAGCAGTTCTGTATCACAAAACATATTTCCTTGAAATTAAACAACATTTCTCTTTCTAAAAATCGGATTACGTTGCTTCCCTTGGACAAAATCTTGAAAACGTATATAGCCAAATGCTGTGCGTTTACATCTCCTTTACAAAAAGCTCAATGGAAATACCTGTAGAGGTGGGTGTACAGACATTAAGCAAATCATGGTAATATGCTACACACAATTTTTAGAACATAAGCCAGATTTTGTTAGACATAGCACCAGACTCTCCCTAATTTCTGATCTTTTTAGGGGGAAAAATCAAGATTCATTGAGAGAGAGAGAAAAAAGCATATTAAAAATGGGGAAAAATAGGTATGAAACAAAACACATTTTGTTGTCATAGCAACTCAAATACTAAAAAGGATGCCAAGAAATGATTATTAAATAAGATGCTGCATCAGTTGTTATGGCAACTATACATTTGTACAAAAAAAGACACCCTTTTTCCATACAATGCTGCATGAAAAATTATCCTCATTACATTATTTTTAAAATGACATACGTACCAGAAAAGGAACTGGTATACTCAGTACAAAATGAAATCAGGCCCCTGTTATCCAACCAGCTATATTTATCTCAGGCTCCACCATTTCTAAAGAGAACTCCTGCCACCAATCATGTCATACATCTCCACACAAGCAATTAAATCCCATTATTACAGCCAGCTCTTGTCAGAGACAGTACCTATGCAGTTGCGTGCTTCCTCAACCCCCACTGACTTTAGCAGGATAAGAGGGTACTCAGCAACATGTAGAATAAGGCCATTTGTCTCCAAAACACAAAAGAAAAATGTTAGACACTGACTCTACTATATACAGAGTGAAGAGTCTCAAATGTCACCAGAGGCTTCATTTTTCAATACAAAGGAGGATGTCTTGGCATATTTATTTATAGCTTTGATTAATTGATTGATTGATTGAATCTGCTATGAAAAGGAAAAGCTAAACAAAGTGGAAGGCCTGAAGGGTAATTTTTACATACTCCACAAAGACAAGAATGAGGTGGGCCTGGCAATATTATGGTACTGGCTTTAGCATCTTGCTTCTCTGCTAGCAGGTGGTAAAAGGAAGGAAGGAAAAAGCATCTCTTTGTTGTTGTTTTTTTGTTTGTTTGTTTTTTTTGCAGTTTGTAGAAAGCTGGCCTGAGATCCAAAAGGTTAACTAAATGGAGGCTGCAGGCTAGTAGGGCTGATTAATTTTTTTTACCTAAACTATTTTTAGGTACTACTGGACATACACTTTGCTGGGATCATTTGATCTTGGCAGTATTCCTGCCCAGAGCAGGGGGGTTGGACTTGATGATCTTTCAGGGTCCCTTCCAGCCCTTAACTTCTAGGATTCTATGATTTTTCTTGAAAACTGAATGTTTTTGCCCAAAGGAAATTCTTTGTGAAAGTTGCCTGCTTTCTTTGGGAAGTTTTTGCTTTTTATTAGAAAAATATCACCCAAGTTGAACTATTTTGACCAAAAACTTGAAATATTTTGATGTGATATCTACCATGGTGCACCAGAGTTAGTACAGTTCAGTTTCTTTATGTTCCTATTCTCCCTTATGCTCTGTGCTCTCAAGCCAGACTTCATTTCTTTTAAGGTTTGTAGAGAAGGAACTTTCCCAAGACACAGTTTTTTCTCATTAAGAGTGGATGTCATAGGAGACCATGGGAAATTTAGTCTGACCTGGGAGTCTAGCGCAGGGGTGAGCAAAATGCAGCCCACTAGGCCATTCTATCCAGCCTGTGGGGCCCCTAAAATATTTAGAAAATTAATATTTCTCTGCTCTGGCCTGCCTGTCACGCGCCCCTTGATGGTTTGCCAAAACTCAATACGCAGCCCTCCACCCAAAATAGTTGCCTGCCCCTGGTCTAGTCTATAGGAAAGAAGGGGAGTTCAAGGCACTGGAGCAGGCAGCTGCTCATCTATTTCTGAAACAAAATATTTTGTTTTTTGATTTCTTGCTAAAATGTCAAGAATTTCTAGAAGAGGTAAAAATCCTTTTCTGAACAGCAATGATTCCATCCTGATCACAGGGGTTTATGCTGACTAGAAGTGAAGCTTGCATTTCTGGATATGCTGAACCTACATTTTGAATATAGGGGCAGATACCAAAAAAAAAAGATCTTAAAAGTTAGCTTGCACTGAAAATAGCTGTGAAGAACAGCAGAGAAAGATCAAGTGTCAAGGGCTGAAGGTTTGTCCCTGGGACAGGAGTGAGCCAGAATTTTATCCAAATGACAAATAATTTTAACGCCCCCCCCAGTTCCAAGTTCATCACATCCCTTGTAATTGCATTTTATTTTTTTCCAGTACATGCAGAATACTGAGTTTTTAGTAGAAACTGTGAAAGCAGGAACATATAATTATTTCTTTGTCTGCTTACTATTGTCTGAAGTGACTATTTTAGAGGCATGATTGAGCTGATTGTATTGACTAGCTTGTGCTGACTGGAAAAATGAATTTATAGAAAAAGCTAAATAATATGCTAAAGCCTTTAAAAGAAAAGTAAGTTATGGAGATCATGTGTGAATATATCATAGCTACGACAATTCTTATCTTTCAAAACTTCTCTTCCAGAAGAACTGGAGGAATCGGGGAATCAGTTGAGGGGTTGCAAAGAGATGTATCTGCACTTTACTTTCCTATATCCTTTCTGTTTGTGCATTTCTTATATAACCCTTATATAACATGGTTCAGAGTGAGGGAGAAAGTACCTTCCAAAACAAGGGTTTGCATATTTGGTGAATACTTTTTTTTGGCCAACAAAACTTTAACTCTTATCTATTGATTCAAGTCTGATTGCTGTCTCCCAGCGTCTAGCCTGCTTTGTGGCCTTCCTTACCCCTCCCTTTCTGGGAGGTACATTAGCACTTGGCCTGCACTCAGCTACTCCAGCAGGCCTTGCCCCTGGGCAGCCCCAATGCCAAGCAAGCACAGCCCCTCTCCCCACTCCCACCTCCTGCCTCCAGCCACCTGTCACTCACAGGCAGGCAGCAGGGGGAAGTGAGGCATCTGTGGCCTTTGTATGAGCCCCAGGACCTGGGCACGTGAGTCTCTAGGCTGTGCCCCACACCCCCAACTCCCTGTCATAAAGCACCCCACAATGTACACACAGACCCAACACCAACCCCAGGAAAGCCCCTACGCTTGGGCACAGCCCCATGGACCCCAACCCTGGCATCTGCACTCTGCACACACACCCGGGGTCCCCTGTGGCCCCACACTTGGGCACAGACCCTGACCCTGCCACCCACAAACCCAGTCAAGGGTCTCCATGCCCCTGCACTCAGGCACAACCCCACAGAGCACAACCCTGGCACCTGTACACCACATCTCAGAGGCCAGAGCCAAGCACCCTGTGACCTGGACCACAGCATAACCCCCCTCCTAATCAGGAGCTGGTGCAGGCAGCATGTCTCTGGTGAGTCAGGTTTGTGGGGGAGGGGGCACAGAACATCAAGACTGGGCCTTCACAGAGGCAACCTAGTGACCTCCATGACTCGGCCATTGCTGGCAGTGCGGGCAGTGCTTGGTCACCTGGGCCATGTGTACCCAGGGTGCTGCAAGGCTTTTTTTGGCTCACAGCTACAGGGTTCCAGAGTATTAGGGCTGGTGGGGGACGGACTGAGCATCCAAGCCAAGGCAAGCAGATAGATGTCCCTGGAAACTTCAGAGGCAGAGTGGGGTGTGGTCAGCTGCCTCAGTGTTGCAGGTAGAGGATACTGGAAATTTCTAGGCTGGGACATGGAGCATTGCTAGAATCATGGGGATGTCTGCTGGATGCCCCTGGAAAGTTCAAGGTCACCCAGCTGCAGTGAGAGGGAGATCCACACCCTGGGACCTGAACCTATATGCATCCATTGTTCCTTCCATCCATCCATGCATCTGTTCTCCTCCTTGCAGCCTGACCTTCACCCACTTGTGGACACTGAGTCTCCATGGGCACCACTGTAGATCATGGAGGAACCTGTCCTATCCTACTCCAGTAGTCAAGCCTGGTCATACAACTAGAGCCATGAGGGGATTGTTATGCCCCAGCCCAAGTCTGGATTCATTCACCTGGTATGCATGAGCCAATACAAATACCAGGAGGTGGAAGTTTGAAAGAAAAAAAGTTTTTATTGCCAGCAATAAAGGTGCAAGGTAGCAAGCACCCCAAACACTATTTCTAAGCATCTCTTATACTAAAATCTACAAGCATACTATTCAGTGATTGGTTACAGGTAAATGATGCAAAAAGTTCTCTACTGAGCA
>JAGPOW010003648.1:43751267-43772225 GCA_030014935.1 Caiman crocodilus
TTTCTCTCCACCTAGGGGTGTGTTTTTTAGTATTATAATGAGCCCCTAATGAGCCCTTTCACCTATTTTCTAGTGTATTTTGCTGTTTATCTTCGAGGCCCCTTTCCTAGTGCAGCTGTCTCCTCCTTATCATTGCAGATGGGCGTAATTCACAAAACAAGTCTTCTAGTCTCGTCTTTTTATCCTATCTTGGGAGGATAGCTCAAGGCCATTTATCATGCCTTTAGGAGAATGGCTCGAGGTTATTCATAACAGGATGAGGGGTCTTGTTGCCATGTGGGGTGAGCAGGAGGCCCAGGAACAGCTCTGCAAAGGACAGTGCAACAGGGATGTGTTCAAGTGCATTGCACAACAGTTGCATGCACGAGTCCATGAGAGGGACTTGGTGTGTGGCTTGAACATTGAGGGTAGCCTTGGTGACAGTGACCATGAGTTCATCATGTTCACTGTCTGATGCAAGGTTGATAAATCAACTAGCAGGATTGAAGTCCTGGACTTCAAAAATGCTGACTTCAGCAGGCTTGGGGCATTAGTAGGGGAGGTGATGTGGGACCAAGGACAGAAGGCGAATGGGATGCACAGAATGGTCGTTCCTCAAGGGCAAGATGCTCAAAGCACAGAAGAAAACCATTCCCATGAAGAGGAAAGGTAGCAAAAGGGCTGGGAAACCCTCTTGGTTCGAAAGGGACATTATGGTCCTCTTGAAAAAGAGAAAAGAGATGTACACACACTAGAAGCTAGGGACAGTCCTCAAGGAGGACCATACAACAGTGGTCCGCATTTGTAGGGAAATGATTAGGAAAGCTAAGGCAGCAACTGAGTTTAAGTTAGCCAAGAGAGTTAAGGACAATAAGTGCTTGGACCGGTGTTTTTCAGCATCTTTATCAATGATTTGGATGTGGGGGTGAAAAGGTCTCTGGCCAAGTTTGCCGATGACACCAAGTTATGGGGGAGCATGGTCATGCCAGAAGATATGTTGCAGATACAGGCAGACCTGGACAGGCTGGAGAGTTGGGTGGACCAGAACCAGATGAAGTTCAACACTCAGAAGTGTAAGGTGCTCTATCCGGGGGCAAACAATTCCCAGCATGCCTACAGGCTTGGTGGTGACAATTTGACTCACACTACAGCTGAAAGGGACCTGGGGTAGTGACTGACCATCACGTGGACATAAGCTAGCAGTGTGATGCTGTGGCCAGCAGGGCAAACAATACCCTGGCATGCATTAACTGTTGCATCTCATGTAAAACTAAGGAAGTGATACTCCCACTGTACTTCACACTGGTGGGAGTATCGCAGCTGGAGTACTGCATCCAGTTCTGGGTGCCGCACTTCAACAAGGATGTGGAAAAGCTAGAGAGGGTCTAGAGAAGAGCCGTCCATACGATCAGGGACTTGCAAGACAGTGTCATACAAGAAGAGTCTGAGGGACTTGGGCCTCTTCAGCCTACAGAAGAGAAGGCTGAGAGGGGAATTGGTAGCGGCTTACTGCTACATCAGGGGAGTACATCAAGAACTCGGTGAACACCTGTTTACCAGGGCACCCCTGAAGAAGACCAGGAGCAATGGATACAAGCACCTGGAAAGCCGTCTCAGGCTCAATTCCAGGAAGAACTCCTTCACAGTCAAGGTGTCCAGACTGTGGAGTAAACTCCCTCCAGTGGTGGTGCAGTCACCTACCATGGAAATCTTCAAAAGGAGACGGGACAGTCGCCTTTCTGGGGTCGCTTGATCCCAGCTGTCTTTTCCTGCCTAGTGCAAGCAGACTGAACTGGATGATCTACAGGGTCCCTTCCAGCCCCTAACAATCTATAAATCTATGAATCTATGCAGTTCTGGGCTAAGACAGAAAGGATGAGAATCCAGTACAAGCATGTGCTTGATGTTAATACAACTTCCAGGACCAAGAGGCAGAGCATGTCCTTCTATGAGAAGCTGCCATGCTTCCTTGCTATGGACATTGTCATTGCCACCCCACACACATGGGGGTGCATAAGTTGTTGCAGGCAGGGACTCGACCACAGCAGGAAGTGTAGGAAGATTCTGTGATGATGGGAGAACTGGGTGTACAGACATAGGTCACTGATGGCTAGGGGGCACAGAGTCTTTAGCCTACTGCTGCTGGTCCCTGATTCATCACAGGATCTAGGAGTGAAGGTAAACCTGCAGCTGGACCCTTGACATTTTTTCAGTCATTGTTGAGCACACAGACCATGATGTGCAGGACCAAGAGAAATGCTCCAACACCATGGGCATCTCAGCCCAGAAGCTGGACCCTAAGGCCATGCCCTTCATCTCATGGGAGACCCTCCCTTCCCTTCCCCCAGTCCTTGACCTCATGGATTGCAGCTGAACACCCATCCCCTGGGACACCATTTCTGAAACAGCTGCTATGGGTGTGCTGCTCTTACTTTTCCAACACCTTGCTGCCTTTGTTCTAGAGATATAGAGCACCCCATAGTCTCCCGACTACAAGCTGAGTGCCTGCTGCTGCAGCACCACCCACATCACCCATGCCCAGCCTTCCTTCCAGTTATGGTGAGGACTCTGGCACCAAGTGAGGATGCCTTCATGCCCAGGATGTTATGGTTCTACCCTGCTCCAAACTGTTGTGATGGGGACCCAGGCACAGGGAGAAATGCTAATGATAAGTCCCAGGTAGGGGAAGGCAGGGGGAGGGGAGTGGGAAGGCCATTCCTCAGCCAGCAAGATGGGGAAGATGGGGAGGTTGCAGCATGATGACGCCCCACCAGCCCAAAGTCCTCTGTACAAGCTTGTTTCCAGAAGGTGGTCACCAGACCCAATTCACTGGCCTTTCCCCACACCTCAACCCTTAAGACCACTTAAAGAAAACTGCATAACTTAGATTGATTCCTCCCCCAACTCTTTGAACGTCTGTACATGACCTTATTTAAGCACTGTGCTTTGGAGCACAGTGGGTCTGGGTTTGTGAAAATAATTTTTAAAAGAAATCTTAAAGTTTGAGTAGAGATCTTAAAGTAGAGAGAGATGCACCAAATGTTGCATGGAGAGATGCACCAATTGTAAATGAGCCACAGCTTGTGCCCTGCATGCCGTCACCCTTGACCAGTTCCACTACATCATTCATAGAAAGCACCAAATAGCTTAGAGCAGTGGTTCTTTTTGGACTCTAGGCATCCATCATAGGACTCAAGGCACCCCTCCATAACTTTTGAGTGGTGCCCAATTTCAAGAACTAATGTATATATTACAGTGCTTACGTCCTTGCAGAGAGGTTGGGCAGTGGAGCGGGGAATACTGCAGGCAGGGGCAAGCCTGAGCCTGTGCTTAACTGACTAATTTATCTGCCTGTCTCCTCATAACTTGTTTATCTCCTCACACTTCAGGGCACCTGCCAAAGGATCTGGCAGCACCCCAGGGTACCCTGGCATCCTAGTTGCGAATTACAGGCCTAGATGTTACCTACTGACAAAAAAAAAGGCAGGTTATGGATGCAAAGGAAGATGCTTGAGGATAGAAAAGTGATTATTCGCATTTATTTAATTTGAAAACTCTTTACTTATCTTATACAACTTATGGTGATGTAGCTGCTGGACCTACCCTTAGAGACATAGAAGGTGGTACAGGACAGAAAATGGAATTTGTTGGGGGCTGCTACAAACATTTAGTGCGGTGATTTAAAAAAAATGGTGGGACACCACAAATAAAAGCTTTGCCTCCTAGTATTCTGTAATCTCTATAGTATGATAAAAGGCTTATAAAAGAGCATTGTGAACATGTGGATTTGTTTGATCATGACTCATTTAGTCAGATGAGTTAAGGGCCAGTGATGGGGAGGTGTCAGCTGCTTTCATTCTTCTGAATAGCTTTGCGTTTAGGTTATTGAAAAGATGTTTGATTGCTGCTAGATATTTTTCTGTTGGATTGTTTAATGATACTGTTTTCACTTCAGTCAGGACTGGCAACAATAGTTTCTTAAAAGTGTTTTCCATTTGTCTCTGAGTGCTCTTCATTACATAGGATTTGACAAAGCTGCAAATAACGTGCTAGAGATTTTTTTTTTGAAAATGTGTATGTATTCATTTAATGGTGCTTCATTGTATTTTTACAGAGGTCTCAGATTTTGTTGTTACCATTTTGAAGAAGCTAAACTTTTTTTATCCTTCCTCACAAGAAGAAAATATAATACAAAAAAAGCCTCCATCTCTGCAGAATAATCAGAGAAGATGGTTATTCAAGTCACCCAGACAGAATACAAATCTCTTTTTTTTATGAAGATTTTGCATGTTGATACACATTTCCATACAGTTACCTGGGGTACAATTCCACTTTTCTCCTGTGTTCTTCTGTTTCCCACTACATATCCTACATTTCATGTACCACCCCACTATTGTTTGTTTTACATCAGTCATATTTTTGTGGCTTCCGGATGTGGCTACCATCCTTCTGTATGAACAGGCCTAGAAAAAATAAGGTGCTGAGCTTGGTATGTTTGTGATGCAGCATGGTGTAGATACCTGAGCTGGCTTTAAATGAGCTACCAGTCTAGCTGTGGTAGCATAGGACTCTGCTTTTCTGAGCTTCCAAACAGAGGTGAACTTCCCCTCAAAACGGTATTGTTTAGATCCAGTGCTCTGGCCCAACGTTAGTTGCGTCACAGCTGAAACATGATGGTTTGAACAATGAAATAATGCTATGAGTTGAAGAATGGATAAACATGTGGAACTTCTATTATCTCTTCTTATAACAACTCTCATGCAGCAGCTGTGTTAATGAGAGGAGAATGGTGGCTGGACATTGAATAAGGATTTCTCAGCAAGTGTTTCTGTACTTGAAGATGCCTTTTCTCACCTCCAGAGCATGTGTAAAGATGCCTTTCAGGTCCTGATCTGCAGAAGGACTTATGCGTGTGTGATGCCTAGCACTGAAACCCCTAGCTTTTTAATTATCGGCCCACCTGCATGAAATCCATAGCTCTGAGTTGGGTGCTTAGGTTCCATATGCAATGAATCTCCATGTGGGAAGAGATGAATCAGGCACCTTCAAAGTGGAATCCTGAAAAATCTAGCATGGTGGGTGGGAAGCCACCTAAGCTAGCCAATAGGGAATGATAGAGATCTCAATATGTAATTAAATCCTGTTCCTTTCTAGGGTACAGTTCTCTTTGCAGTGGTATGAAGAGGCATCTTCCTCCACTCGGGATCCATAGCAATAAACCCATTCATGGAGCTAGGTGCTCATACTTTTTCCTTCAAAAAATGTTACAAGGAGTAATTCATTCTTTGAAAAGGGGTGGGGAGGTCACACTTATTTATCCCAAAGCGCATTCATTAGAGCATTTGGCCTCCAGCTAGAAGACCCAGGTTACAATCTGACTTCTGTCTGAGAGGTTTCAAAATGATATTTCTTATCTGGTAGGGAAGAGGTTTAATCCCCAACTAGAGATGTTCTCCACCCTTTGTGATGGAGCTCTTTCACTTTGCACAAAAGCATTCAATATTTTTCTGGCCAGAAAGAGGGGGAGAGTGTCAGCATGACTGGTCCAAACACTCACTGCAGTTCCAGTACCTGTTTTAAAGGCCATTTAAGTGTTTTACATTGAATAGTTATATTAAAATAGACAAAATAGCTTACCTAAGGCAACCTAGCCCAAAATGTGTGAGTACATATAGGATTGCATCCCATCAGGCAGCATAGGTGGCAGAAAGCCTAGTTTGCGATTCCTGAAAGGGCTTAGCTGGGAACTAGGTATGAATTGCTGAATGCAGTCGAAGCTGGAGCCCTTCTGGACATGTGCAGAAGCAGAATTTGTAGTGTCTGCGGAGCTTTAATAGTGAAAAATTAAGCACCGGAGGACTTTAGGGTCCTCCAGTGTTAAGTGGTAGCTTAAGGCAGGAGTTTGATGCTTTGGCATCTAAATCATGCCCAAGTCCTACTTTAGGTGCCCCAGTCCTTTTTATATATTTATTCCCTGTGACAGGCTAACTGGCAGTGACTTAGCCCAGGGGTTTTGAAAGGGCAAAAGATGATTAGAGGACTTGGGATTCCCTTTCCTCACCAATCTGGTAGTGATTTGGCCTAGGGGTTTTGAAGGGGAAAAGATAATTGGAGGACCTGGGATTCCCTTCCCTCACCCATCAGGCCCCAGAGACTCACTCTCCATGTCCCCTGGTTGGCCCCTTGGGTCACCTGGATGGGGATAAAAGGGACAGCATGGCTGACTCAGGAGAGACCAGTGAGGGACCACAAGGAAGGAGCTTCAGAGGTGGCAAGAGCTGGGCCAGTGGGGCAGAAGCAGTTGCAACTGCCCCAGAAACACCTGAAGGAGCAGGACCTGCAGGCAGCAGTTGGACCCTCAGCAGCATGGTGTGTGGCTGGCAGGAGAGGCTTCCTGCTGGGCTCCAGGATCCCGTACGAGAGGCTGTGGCTAGCAAGAGAGGCTCCCCAGCTCCAGCAAGGATCTGAGCAGCAACCTGAGAGGTTCCCAGCTGTGCTTCCAGCTCCTCCAATAAGAGGTCAGGCAGCGTGATGTGAGGTTGGGGCTCTGGGAAGGTCAAGACCCCTAGCAGCTTGAGGTAATACCAGCACTGGTGGCTGTGTGGTAGAGGTTTTTGCCTATCACATGGGAGATCCAAGTTCAAGTTTCAGTTGGGATGACTTGGGGTGGGTGAAGTAACAGGGAGAAATCCTTGCTGCCGTGGAAAGGGATCATTGTGTTTTCCCTCTTTCCCCCGCTCCAGGTACCTAGGCCCTATATTTCCTTGTCATTTGACATTTTGTATTTTGTGCCTTTTATATTTCCCCAACCAGTATTGTTTGTTCTGCTGTCTGTGTTTTACATTTTGTTAACCCCATCTTTTGTCAACGATTGTAAGTGTCTAACCTTTGTTGAATCCTGCCCCTCGGGGCATTGTAGTGTCCCTAT
Source organism: Caiman crocodilus (assembly GCA_030014935.1). Lineage (NCBI taxonomy): Eukaryota > Metazoa > Chordata > Crocodylia > Alligatoridae > Caiman > Caiman crocodilus. The sequence continues at coordinate 43,758,175 of JAGPOW010003648.1, forward strand.
ACCCCCCAGTTTATGCCAGTTACGTTCCCAGTACTGTTCTCTCATTAAAAGGTATATGGTTAAGTCCCCAGTGGTGGTCTGGCTCTGCTCTACAGGGGGAGGAGAGTCCCTACACATCCCACAGCGCTTGTGCCCCTGCTTTGATCCCTTCAATTGGAGAGGGGGTACCACATGGAGTACCGTCTGGGTTACACCCCCAACACTAGCATTTCAGCTCCTGCCTTCCTTTCATGTACAATGTGCATGATAACATGGGTGTACCAATGGCCTGAGTACTCTTTTCCCTCTTGCCTGTGGGGCCTTTGTCACACATTCACTTGAAGCAGTTGCAAATAATTGGAACAGAGGTCATTTATACATGTGCTCTGTGTGTGTGGCGGGGAAACCTTTAATTAGAGTGGCTCTGAAAGCCACTTTAATTAAAGCACCCAGAGCTTATTGTGTATCAGTGTCCCCATGATGAAAAATGGTGGTGGGGGCACTTTAAGTAAAACTTGTCAAATGAACTTTAGTTAAAGCTCCCCCACTGCCATTTTTCAGCATGAGGACATTGGTACACGAGATGTTGAATTCTGCTGGAGCGCAATAATTACCACTCTCTGGCAGACTCAATTAATTGAGTCTGCTCCGATGCAGTGTAATTACAGTGTGCCAGAGCAGCCTCACCGCTCATGTATAAGCACCCATAGTGACCAGATTAGCACATGTTAGAAGGTAACCCTTGCCTGAAAAGGACCAACTTTGTAATGCCAGGGGGGCACTCAACTCATGCTAAGCTGCTTAAATGTGCTTATGCTGCCATTTTAACTGCGCTTAGTAAGCGTTTAGTGGAACATGTGACCCAGGATGGCAGAGCCAGAACTTTGTTAGGCAGTGGGGACAATAAACAAAGGGTTAGGCAAGAAATATCAAGCGTATACTGTTTGCTTTGCCTAAGGTATTTAAAACTGGAATCTGTTAGACCCTTCATTGTATGGCTGCTTAGGGCCAGTGCACAATCTAGTCATTAAAATACATGCTTCTAGTTGTCATTAATAATAATTAGTATGTTTTCTTGGAAAAAGGATACACTCATGGCAAATTATACAATGTCCATTATTGATTTGAAGTGTTTGTTTTTGTACTTATTTTTCTTATATGAGCATTATAGTTCAAAATGTGGGGGAAAAAATGCAAGCATAATAATACATATTCATTCACATTATCTCTAGTTATTTCTGATCCTCATTGTTTCCATTTGGGCAGCATTTTTAAAAGTGCATATGACATAGCAGAGAAACACAAAGAGCTGAGCATCTATGGAACTCAACATAAATTGTCTGCCTCTTTCAAGACTTTGTACAACTTCTGTTATTACTTAGCAAGATCATTTGTGTATGCAAGGAAGGGGAAATCTGAACAGCTGAGCTTTCTGCAGGGGGTACATAAATATGAAGCTCTCTAGACTCCCTCTCTTAATTCCTATCTAGAAACTAATGTTACAGACTACTGTACCATTGCTAATTAAGTGTATTGTTCTTCTCTCTTCAGCAAATCTGCTTCAATTGAATTTTAATGTTATTTATCTTTTCCTAAATTGCATATAAAATACAAATGTTAAATCAGAATAATAAGCAGTGGCACTGGTATATCTAGAAACAATGCCAAGGAAGGTAACATAAACTAGCAAACAGAAGAACAGCCAGAGTCAAGAGAGCAGATTCTGGTTCTGCAGCTGACTTCCTTGGTGGTATTTTTTACACATATCATGGAACATCTTTGTGCCTGAATTTCCTATGCACAAAATGAGGATGATAATGCATACTGATTCTGTAAAGCCTTGTGAGATTTTTCACATAAGAATGATCTTTATTGAATGCTAAATAAAGGTGGAACTCTGGAACTGACCAACTTGATGGTGAATATCTGTTTAAAACACACTGTGCAGGACTCTAAAACATCTCAGTGGCCTGTCTTACCCTTTGGTCCTACAGATATCTCTGTTCATAGTAAATATATATATTGAATGTCTACCAATTAGTGTGACTCAAGTGATGTTTATCATAGCAAGGGTTATCATAACTTCCTGCTGACACAAGCTAGACCCTGAATGTGAACTTGCCGTTGTTGAATTTCAAACAACAATGAATATTGTGACGCTGAAAAATACTCTGCTCTGAGAAAGGCAGAGCTGTTTAAAAAAGAAAGCATATAGAAGGATAAAGACTCTCTCCCCCCCTCTCCTCTGTCTTCCTCGCTTACAGACACACACACACATGCACTAGGAGAAAAAAAGCATTTATTTTGGGCTGTTATTATGCTATTTCTGAATATGAGGAAACCCAAATGTCAGATCCCTGATTTTAAATGTCAGGACTTGTAGCACATCTCTAGGGGCAGTGCTTCTTAGAATGCTATTAAAGGTAATGCAGGGCAAGCAATAACATCTCTAGGATTTCTGCCACCAAATCCTGATGTCAAATTCCAGTAATGTTATTTTGATTATGAACAAAATAACTGAGAAATGTAATATCAAGGTAAAATAAAAAAGGTCTTTATCTGTATTGTATCTTGTATCAGTGATCATGTATTTTTTCATTTTTATCTAAACCTGACATTAGAATCTATGTCTGAGCCCAACAAACTGTCAAGCAAATGCTTTGATATGGAGGTAGCATGACTGTGTATCTCTCAATCCTTTTGCAGTGTCATGTACACTATGAGAGAACTTCTTTTACCGCACAGCATTGGTAAGTAGTGATTCCATGAGGACATAAATCATAAATTCAGAAATATTGCCTGTATTCTCTTATGTCAGATATGTAGTATAAATTTTCTATCACTGGTTTGCCTTCATTTCAGGTATAAAAATTGCAGAAACTTAAGAAGCATGAATCCATAACCTACATGCTTTACAGTGCAGCATTTGGCCTATAGAAAGGAAGAATAGGTAATGGAGAGGAGACCTGTATTTTACACGGGTCCCAGTGCTTGGGGAGTTTTAAAAGCCCTGGCAGTTGTCATGTAGTTTGGATCCAATTAGCTTTATGCTGGATCCCAAAAATCATGTATCTTGCTAGGCATGTGTGCCAGGGTGAGACATGCAGTTTTTGGGATCTACTTTAAAATTTGTTAGATCCTAGTTGTGCAGATAAATTAGTATCTGCAAGCAAGCTGTGTCTCTGCACAGCTGTAGAGGACAACTCAGGGCAACTCAGCTATAATAGTTCAGAAATATTCAGATAGAGGGTGTGGCAGTTGTTGGTAATGCTGAGGAGCAGTTTCTAATAGGAAATTCTTATCGTTGTGGGGAGAAGGTTATAAATCTATATTTACATGCAGCCGTGTGGACTCTAGACTGATCCAAGCATAAGTCCCAATCCAGTTAAGTCCCAATAGCAATACCACTCTAGATATTGGCTGTAGTTGTTTTACCAGGAGCAAAGGATGAATCAGCAATAACCCAAGAGCTGTGGAGACCCCACACTTAGTTTACTGCTAGCATTCTGAAGTACTTGTAAGGAACTGAGATGCTGCCATTCTTCTTAAGCTCCAAGGAGTCTAGGTGATACATACTATATATTATGGTGTGGTAGGGCACTATTGGTGCCTGCCACTTTAAGGGCTGAGCCAATCAGCCAGCAGGTGCTTGATTGTGGTGACCATTTTAGAAATGGGAAGCCTCCCACCTAATTAACAACATAATTATATAACAACAAGACATGGCAGGAGAGGAGTTGGCCCAGAAACAGATAGATGGGCCAATGGCAAATTGGTCCCAAGGAAACCCCCTGTTACATATGGTCATGCTATAATGACTGAGAAATCATTTCTGAAAGAAGTTCAGAATAGAATGTGTTTCTATACATGTATGTGTGAGACTACAGACATGTAGATATCATTTTGACATTTTTATATGTGACTATGTATAACAGCAGCAAGGTGGGAAACTGTATGCCAACATCAATAGATTTATTCATTATTTTTGTTTGAAAGTTATTTATGGGATTCCAACTGCTGTGAACTCTGTTTTATACTATTTGTAAGATTTTCTACGTATAGTAAATGTTTTATTAAGAACTTGTATATATATATTTGTGACAGGGGGCCATCTCAGGGCTGGGATCTTACGTTGACCTGACCATCTGTCCAAGTAGGGCAGTCTGTCTAGTCTCACATGGCATGACTTTGTTGTTCCCAAAACTTGATGTGAAATTGCAAGAGGCTGCCAATTTTACTGTCCCAATGCTTGGGGGCGCTATCCATGGCTCTGTACCACCCCTACATCATGGCCCATGCCTCATAGATGGCCTCTAGTTATTATTATAGCCTGGCTTAAGGCCAGGCCAAACTCGGTCCACTGTTTTGCCTCTCACCATCACCTCATTTGGGTTCACACTCATACCGCCTCCCCTCACTGGGGCCTTTGCACTCTGCTGTCTCTCACCAGGCCATTTGCGCACTGCCCCTCACTGGGCCACATTCACCCTACCCTGCTCCCTTGAGTGGTTCCTGTAGGCCATCAGGCTTATCTCTGCACTCCTTGCCTGGCCCTGGTGCAGCCTTTTGGGCCTCTCTTGTGACTGTCATCTGCACAGTTATCAGGAAATTCACCAAACACTGGGCTGACTCTGACCCTAGCCTCTCACTGGGTAACACAACCTACCAGTTCCCTAACTGGGGCCAGTGACTTGCCCCTTCTACTTGTGGTTCCCTTTATGCTACCTCACTTGGCCTGAGGCCCACTTGTGGCCTTAGGCACCTGAAGACTTACCTGGGCTTCAGTACTTGTCCCCATCTCTCTGGGGCCTCAACACACTTACCTTCTCTCTAGGGCTTCAACCCTTGCCTCTCTGCTCTGTGGCCTCCAGGGTCTTATACACCTGTGGGACTTAGGTGCCTGAAGGTGTACATGGCCCCCATGCCTATTCCTGGTTGTGGGTAACCCACCAGGATGTGGGGGCTAGGGTTTTGAGGTACTCCTCCTTGCCTTTCACTTGGGAGGTAATTGGCCTGGCACTTTTGGGGGAGTGTCCCATCACAGACAGCTCCATGAGACCACCCAATCCCGGCAGAGGGCAGTTTTTGGTCTTACTCAGGACCAAAGCAGGCTTACCTGCCTTGGTCTTATCACCTATTGGGCTAGGTGTTCAGGGGTTGCTTCTGGCTGACTCTCACTGGCCCAAGTGTCTGGACCCCTCCTAATCAGGCAGACTCAATCCCCATCATCATGCAGGGCTGTCATATCCCTAGACTTCTTTCCCTCTTGGGTTTGGCACCCCTCTGGGACCTTTGGCCACACAGGTCCTGGCCCATCTCCAGGTCATTTGGAATCCCAGGTCCCTGGCTCTGGACATCCCTCATGGTAGACACTCTAGGCCTTTTGACCATTCTGGTCCTGGCCCCAGCAATGACCATTCGAGGGTTTTGTCTAGGCTTTTGCTCTGCTCACCCACTCCCTTTCTGCTGGGCTCACCTGAGCCCCAGGCTTCACCCCTGTCTGTTCTAAATCAGGGGCTTACCTGGCTCCTGTGTAGGCCTGCAAGCTGTTAGCCCCATGCCTAGGCTTGGCCTTGCTCCTACTTGGCCCAAAGCCTTTCCCTAGGGGCATGGGAACCTCCTGGACCCCCAGGAACCTCCTGCCATCCCAGTAGTTCCTCCGTTACCTCACAATGTAGTGTGAGCAGCAGAAGCTCAGCCAGGTGTTGTTGCTCCCCGGCTGCTTGCAGCAAACTGGTGGCTCAGCCCTGTGGGCCTGGACCTAACATGGCCACCTAATCAGGGCTGGCTTGCACCTGCTGGATGCCAGCTCTCAGCCTTCAAGTGACAGGCACCCAAAGGTGCACTGCCACACTATTCTTTGAGAGTTGACTGGAAATTATAACCACTTACTTATCAGGCTTTTATACAGAAGTCTTGAGGTTAACTGTATATAACACTTCTATAAAAGTCCCCAAAGGTTAGAACTCTTACTTGTGCCTCAGAAAATAATCAAGCTGAGATGCAGAGAAATGGAGAATATATGTATCACTTACTCAATATTGCCATTCCCCGCTACACATCCCATTCTTTCCATAGTGGCAGTTCCATGGAGAAGTTGTACTGAAAGGTCCTACTTACAGTAAAGAAATTTACAGTGGTGTAGCATGCAACTTTGTACAATGGAACAGCATTTGGGTGTGAGGAACAGTGCTATGTTATGCTTCAGTATTAAACTTTACCTGCAGTCTAGCCTAATTCTCTACTGGAGGACAAGTAAGTCTTCAGTCTTCACATGTTTACAGGAAAAAAGTATTATACAGAGTTAGATCACTGACAATTAGTACCATAAAATTCCTTAAAAAATTACATTTGATCTTTCCCTATCTATAGATAGTACTATAAGCATCTGCAATAAACACATGGAAGACTTTTGGAAAACTTCTCTTAAATAGCTCTTATGTGTTAACCGTTATTGATTTCTCTCACACAGATTTCCCCAGTTTGCTGCTACTATGTAAGTTTCATCATATGAAATATTGCAGATTTAGATCCTGATCTTGTTATTATTGATGTCTCCAAAATCATGTCTTCAATTATCCTGGCATCAAGACACAAACCACTCTTCTCATGTACCACACTATTATCATCCGTACGCTGTTGAATGGGTGTGTAACTTGGATGACCTATCAGAAACATTTGAAAGCTTTGGAATGTTAACATCAGCAATATATTTGTAAAATCCTCCATATGATTAGAAAGACAGAAGAATGAACACCTGCTTTGGCTCAAGCAAACACCACCAGTATTAAAGCCATGATTATATGGCACCAGTTCAATTGGACAGGAAATGTCATAAGGATGCCTGACAACCATTTCCCAAGACAGGTCCTGTATTCCCAACTCACTCTAGAGGTGGGCAAAAGAAGAGGTTCAAGGACACCTATAAGGCCAACCTGAAAAAATGCAATATTTACATCAATACTAGGGAGATTCAGGTCCCAATCATTCCCAATGGCACTGTGATGTGTAACAAGGCACTGATCATTTTGAGCAAACTTGCCTCACTATGGAGGTGGATAGATAAAAGAGACAAAGGGAAAGAGCTGTGACCCAGCATCACAAAGATCTACTCCTTCCTCCAAGAACTATCTGCCATTTCTGCAGTCAGACATGTGGATCTCAGATTGGCTTCCTCAGTCATCTCTAGAGTCACTCATGACTTCTCTGTTTACTAGAAGGCTCTCATCCTCATATTGAGGGACTTTTGACAATTACATTGTAACATGTGGGATGCTTAAAGGCTTAACTAAAAATTCATGCATCTTCCTCACTATTTTTCTTCTATAAAATTGAAAAAAAAATACATTTTTGAAATAAATAGCCAGCCCTTAGGTTTCTAGTTCAAGATGTGACAGCTCATGCTTTTCTGGTTCTGGAGGTTCCTTATTATTCCCGAGTATATGGCTCTCATGCTTTACTTAAAAAGCAGAGCAAAATCAAGTCCCAGGAACTCTGACCACACCTCCTTTATGTGTTCTATGTCCCTTTTCACCTTTTTTCTTCTCTAAATCTCTTTTCTTTCCATCTTTGTCTTTGCTTAAGTGTCTGATTCTTTCCTGGTCTTTGGACTGTCTGTGAGGTAAATCAGCTAAAGATGCAAAACCAAATGCATAATAAACATCTGTGTGAATCCTCTCCCTCAGGAGTAAAGTGACCTTGGATCATGATAGCTTACTCTTCATTTTGTGTGAGGTGTCTCAAGGTGGGCACAACTGAGGCATCCACAATAACTAATAACTTTTGAAGACATGCCTTTCTGCTTTCCTTCTTGAAGTAGAGAGTAATAGTTAGCTGTGTTTGTCTTCAGTCAGGAAACAGCAATCAGACTTATGGCCTAGTCCATTTACAGCCTTCCCATCTTGCCACATTTTCTAGTTACTTACTTGGGTTGTATGTAATTTAAACCTATAATATCTCTATATACTTAATCTAATGCTCCTTGAACATGGTGTAAATTAAACACCTGTACACACCTTTCTAATTAACTAGCACTGTTTCTGGAGAAAGAACACACGTCATCAGATCTCAGGTATTGACTCACTTTGCTGTTCTCCCCATCACCCCTGTGAGAGAGGAGGAAGATAGCCCTCTCTCTCTCTCTCTCTCTCCTTCTTTGTATGGCATCAGATATCAACTTCCAGATCTATGAGCCACTGTTTAGTATCAGCACTCAGTATATGGATTCCATCTGCCTTGTCTGAGCATTTGTAAAGATTGCAGCTTTTGATTAAGCACTGTGCTGTTTGCTGGACCCTGCTTTCACATGAGGTCTGCCTAAGATGTTCATCTTGTGAAATGTTTTGAAGCATCTATATCCAGATCTTAATTCTGTCCAGCTTGACCCCATACTTCTCTGCCAAAGTCATGCCCAATAGGGGTGTGCAAAGTGGGCCGTATTTGATTCAGATTCGGATTCGGCCTGATTCGGGCGATAGTGATTCAATTTGTCGATTTGGATCACTGTCCCAATTTGATTAGGCCGAATCCAAATCTGAAGATTCGATTTTATTTCGGGAATCAGCAGTTTGGCCATAGACATGCTTTAAATGTTTTTCTACATACCTTGAGGTATCAGGCACAGCTCATGAATGCTGAGATGGTGGGATGGATTGAATGCCCCACAGAAGTACTTCTGGTACACTTCTGGGTCCATGGCTGAGTGTGCAGGGGACCCCCATGCCCCCCCTGGCTAAGCAATCAGCCACAGGGTGACCCTGGGTGCCACTCCCAGACCCAGGAGGCACTAGTCGCTGAGCTGAGGGGTGGGGGTCCCCTGAATACTCTGCTTCTGGTCTACTTCCAGGTCCATCACTGAGCATGCTGGGGACCTCCCCCCCCCAGCTCCATGGGATGCTCCATCTGCCCTACCATCTCAGTGCTTATGAGCCACTTGGTACTTTGAGGTATATAGAAAAAACATATAAAGCTGTGTCTATGTCCAAATCATTGAATCTCTTTCAATTGATTCAAAGGTTCTGATTTCATTTGGAGAGATTAAAGGGACTCCTGATTCAATTTGGATTCAGAGATTTGGCCGTTGAATTGGGCCAAATCTTCACTGAATTGAATCAGTGATTGAAGCTTCGCACAGCTTTAATACCCAATGAAGGACTTGTTTGGTGTTGGTATAAAATACAGTGAGAATAGGTCTCTCCTTTCCCAGAAGTTGGCCCACTCCTTTGCTGTCCATAGGTTTGATTCCAGTTTCAATGGAAGACAGCTGTGCAGATGGAATGTTTGGCTGCACCAGGATGTGGCACTTACCTCTATGTTCTTGCTGCCTGCTTCTTTCCTATGTTTCCCTCTTCACTTTATACTGTCTGTTGGCTTCTTTCAGGGAAGTAATTGTCATGATGGTGGTAAATGGCCTTCCAGAAAAAGAGTTTGCTTCTGTTACACTGAAAGGAATACATTTGGACTTGAAGCCCCCTGACCACACAAATGATGCAAGGCTTTAATTCAAGTGCCCAACATTCAGAAAACACTGGATGACAGGAGATATTCCTCCTTGCTAGTGAATTAAATACTGTCAACGAGTACAAGAGACCCCCCAGGGTTCCAAGTTAGGCAGTCTCCTCTCTAAAGTATTTTAGGGATAGATGAATGGCTAAGGCACGTGAGCCTCAACTAGTAAAGGTCCTGCTATTTTTTTATCAACTTCCCAAAATGCTTGTTTTGTTTTTTTTCCTTCCTGGAATATCCCCCTTTTAATTTTCTTAGTCTGTATCAGCCATGTTTACTTCATAAGGGAAAGCTGTCTACTATTTACAGACAGATCAAAAACTTGAAGCTGTTGGGTTTTTAAAGGCTTTTCTTTTATCCTGTGTTTCTGAGACAAGTGTGGGTAAGGGAAAAACATACACTAGGCACCCCAGAGCAAATGCTGCACTAAGGGGGAGGGCACTGGGGTCTGTGTGAAAGAGTGGAATTATTTTTAAATTATTCATCAGTAGTCTGCTGTTGTGGATATTTACTATTTCCACATCTTTAATGACCAGCATCTAGTGCTCTATTAGTCCTGTTTCTGCCTAGTTATCTTTTGTGAGCTTGGTAGCAATCATAAAGCAGGAAAATATATTACATTGAAATTGGAAATGATAGAAATCAGGAGGTGTTCCAAAAAAAGGAAGCAAAAGTGTATCTTTTCTATGAGCAAGATGGCTCCCCTCTGTGTGTTCAAGATATCAATAACCTGACTGAAAAGGAAGGGAATTCTGGTACTGAAATGTAATAAAAGTAGAATGGGATCAAAGCAGACAGAAATGAGCTCAATTTTCTCATTTGCAAAACGTAAGCATTTCGTATGGCAGCATTTTACAGTACATTAATGGGAAATATAATTAATGTTGAATTACAATAGAAGTGCCATAAAAGTACAAGGCACATATGACATCTACAGGAACATCAAATAAATTCTTTGTGAGGGTAGACTGGCAATTAGAATGGATGCCAAATGGATTCATAATGAAAGGGGACTTGAAGTACAGTCATACCCATTTTATTACCATGGCAATTAGCTACAATTGCATTTGCTTTAATGGTGGCTCTTTGGGAAGAATACTAACACCTTGTTCTGAATTGTGGCTAACAAACAGCATTGGCAATCTTCAGGACCCTTCTAGTCTACCCTTATTGTAACATAAGGCTTGGCAATGTATATTTAGAGTATTGAAATTAAATTGGTTTAGGATTGTTCTGGATGCTAATAGTCTCAGAATCTTTGCTATAAAGAGAGAGAAGATAACATAATGAAGGAAAGCATATCAGTTAAACATTTGTGTTTATTTTAGAAATGCTCAGATAAAATGCGATTTATTTGTGGTCTTCCCTTTATGGTAATGAACGTAATTGCAATTAATTACTATAACATGTTCCTAACATTAATAAACTTGGTAATTTCAGTTAATAGCATGCTAAATATTATTACACATTTACTGTGAAAACAGGCAATGTCTATTAATCTTGGCAAATCTGAGAGTTTTTTTTCTGGGAGGAGAAACTCTGTTTGCTTTAATTTAGTTGCAAAAATCCTGTGAGTAGAGAACCTTTATATAGTAAGCTTTATATATGCCATGTTGAAATGCCCATGTACTGTGCTCTGGCATTTAATCTTGCAAATTTTAATTTTGAAATGGTATGGAAACTTTTGAAATATAGTCTGAGTTGCAAAACAAAATGATTTTGTTTCTACCAGCCTAGCTGGAGGTACTTTAAGGAAACTTAATACTGTTGAAAGATGGAAACTTTGTTCGTAGACTTTGCAGAAATATGGTAGAGAAAGATAGAATGCTTTGGAATTAATGTCTTTGTATTTTTGTCAGCAATATGAGGTTATTGACATAGTTTCATGGAGTTTTTAGTGGGTTCTCTACTGTTTTACTTTTTATAAGCCTGTAAAGCTGTCCTCACTACCTATAATAGTCATTAGCACTATATAACCCTTTTCCCAATTAGAAATGTATTGCTTTTCTTTATAAAGAACTACATAATGTAAATCAAAGCATCAAGTAAATAAGCTGTAATGGCTTTCCTTGTACATTCTCAATATAAACAAAAGCAAAATGTTTCCATTTAAAAGGAAGATGATATGAGAGATGACCTTAGATATTATGTATGTCAACTGAAAGAGTAAGGAAGAGAAATAACTGGATCCTATTGTACATTTTCTATTTCCTTTTTTCCTTTGCCAAAGCACAGAGATTTATTTGAGTCATTTCTGCAGAACACCAGACTCTGTTCTTTTCTCATTCTCTTGTCAGATCTCTGTGCTTTTTATAGCATTTTTCCCTATTCTAATCTTTCCACACATTCCACTTTGTCCTTTGTAAAATCTAATGACCTAGCAGTTTTTTGTTGATAGTTACTTATCCAGAGTGCTCTTATTGCTTTCTAGGGTGTATCCTACATTCATTTTCTCCAAGTGTTAATCATTGCAAGATTAGTTATTGTATTTATTAAGTATCTTAGCACTCAGATTTTCACTTCAATTGGCTTTGGAATAAAAAACTAGATATGGAAATATCAGCAATAACTTATTTTTTCTAAATAGCATCAGATATACTGAGGTATAACATTGAAATATTAATTTCTAAACAGATATATATCATGTACTTTGACAATTATATCTAGAGCAGAGATAGAGAACATTGCACTTCAGTCAGCTTTGCTTCAGTAGAAGTTTTTGAATTTAACATTTTTGAAATAATATGGTTCAAGATGGTTTCCTAAAGTGCTGTGCCTTTAAGACTGGCAGAAATGAAAGGCAAATTACAGTTAATTCACTGCTGTCCCAGTAAGGTTAACAAAATGAAATGGACAGGCCAGTAGAGTATAAAAAAGAACCCAACAAAACAAGCTAACCAAGCAATTCTAGCTGGAAATAGTGGTTGGGCAGAACATTGATAACAATTTTGCAGAGTGCCTGGACCTGGCATAATTAGAATGGCTGTACATTTTTAGAGCAGGCAAGGATCGCTTACATGGCAATGATCCTGAAGGAAACAGGCCTGGCAAGTGAACTGGCATCAGAGACAGTTTAGGTGTAGTCCTGCAGTCCCACAAACTGTTGCAACTAAGGCAATTTTGTCCTCAGCTGCAGATGGCCGTGTCATGATGCGAAAAGTTCCTGCCTTTGTTATCTTTAGGGTAGAGCAGCTATCTTGGCTAGTGCCATGTGCCTAGGTCAATGTGCAAGACTCCAAAGGCTGTGAGGTATAGTTTTAGTTGGCTGTTGGTGATATTTCTGTTCTTACCAAGTCTTACTATGAGCAAAGTTTCACATTGTGTAAAATCATCCTTGACCTATTTTATCCTTCAGCAGCCTGATCACAGCTGGAGTTTGCTAAGAGATATGGTTCATCACCTCAGGGATAAAGGCTTGTGCTGGTTAGACTCAGACAGTCCTGCTGCAGAGCCTGTACCTGAGGTGCCACTTCGGAACAGGTATGAGGCCCTGGCTACCCTGGAGGAGACTGCTGAGGAACACCCCCCTCGAGGTGCTGATTGTGCACCATCATCGTGAGTGGAGAAGAAGAAGCAGTCCCAAAGGAGGAACAAGCGTCGAGTCCTGGTCATCGGGGACTCCATCCTGAGGGGCATGAAGGGTCCCATCTGCCATCCTGATCCCTTGGGCCAAGAGGTCTGCTACGTCCCTGGAGCGTGAGTTCGGGACATCATGGAGTGTGTTCGGAAGATTGTGAGGCCCACAGACTACCATCCATTAGTGGTAGTCCACGTGGGGACCAACGATGCTTCGAGAGGCTGGCCGGAGGACATCATTGAAGACTTCAAGGCTCTTGGAAGTCAGCTTAAGGCGATTGGAGCGCAGGTGGTGTTTTCTTCCATTCTACTGGTGAGTCAGCGGGGAAGGCAACATGAGACATGTATCGCAGCCTTAAACCAGTGCCTTCGGGGTTGGTGTTACGATGTGGGTTTCGGATTCTTTGATCACAGCCCACATTTTTCTATGCGGAGCATGCTGGAGGAGGATGGACTTCATCTATCGCCCAAAGGTAAGCATTTCCTTTCTTCTAGGTTGGCTGATCTTGTGTGGCAGGCTTTAAACTAGCTTTGCCGGGGGACAGGCCTGCTGGAGGAGGAGAGGATGCTCTGCCGCTGAGCCAGGTAAGTAGGGTGAGCAAAGATGGTTGTAGCTTGGGGGAAACACGTGGAGTGGGGGAGGTGGCAGTGGGTCGCCTCAAATGCCTCTATACAAATGCTCGCAGCATGGGAGGTAAGCAGGAGGAGCTGGCTCTCCTGGTGCCTGTGGAGGACCCAGATTTGGTTGGGCTCATGGAAACATGGTGGGACCCGACCCATGACTGGGCCATAGGCATCGTTGGCTATGCCCTTTTCAGGAAGGACAGGATGGGGAAAAGAGGTGGTGGGCTTGCGCTCTATGTCAAAGAGCGTTTCTCTGCATTGAGCGTCAGCTTGGGGGCGACTGAGGACCAGGTGGAAGTGATTTGGGTCAGGCTGCAAGGAGGATGAGGGGAAAGGGACTTAATGGTGGGTGTCTGCTACAGACCACC
>JAGPOW010003648.1:43772325-43814164 GCA_030014935.1 Caiman crocodilus
TGGGGTCCTGTGACCCTGGCACTCGCTCCTGCCATTGGCGGGGGGTCAGACTAGATGGCCTGCTCTAGGCCCCTTCTGACCCTAGATACTATGATACTAGGACTTAATGCTGGGCAAAAGTACTGAATTGCCAGAGCTTGAGAGTACAGTCTTCTGATTAGGTAGAGTGAAATTTATCTTTATGCTGGTGTTATGTAAGTCCACCTGGAAGGACTTGATCTGAGCAGACCAGGGGAAGGGTCACAGACAAGGATGGAGTAAATGTTGTCAGTGGTTTGGGATCCCATCCACTTCTAGGAAAACTGGAAGATTCCCCCTTCACTCAGACTGTAGGATAAGGTGTGTGTGTGGGGGGGAAGGACAATAGGAGCACCATCCTCAGGTGCTGACTTAGGGAAGCACAAAATAGCAGCTGTGGCTACTGTTCTTGTGGTCACTGTGTTACTGCTTGACTGTCATTGCTCCATGGGCTGCTTCTGGGCTGCTGTTGGTGTGTTCACTGCTGTCGTCACCCAGGGTACAGAACTTCTCAGTTGTGCCTCTGCACTCAGAAATGCCAGAATTTCATCCCTCCCTTCAGAAGTAGTAGTGCTGGCAGTAACCCAGAAGCATAGGGCTGGCAGCAGGGAGATGTCTTGGTACCAATCTATTGGCTGGAATCATGGGCACCTGGTGCCACCTTAGTCAGGGGGAGCATGTGCCCCCCCAGTGACCAGTCAGTGATGGGGGGGGGTTTCCCCCACAGCCAATCTCGCTTACCAGGGTGGGGGGGCCTTCCCCATGACTAATCTCACTGACTGGGGAGGGGATGCCCCCACGGCTTATCACACCAGCTGGGAAGCAGCTGCAGCACTCCTGGAAGTGGCTTCAGTGCTTCATTTGGTGCTCCTGCTCCCTGGCCAGCACTCACTGTGGGGGAGCCAGTGCTCCTGTCTGCCCGCTCTGTCCATCACCTAAGTGGGGAGTGTGGCCTGTCAGGGGTGCACCAGTGCTCTCAGGGAGTGCACGCGCACCCCCGTATACCCCTTACGTTTTGCCACTGGCTGACACATTTGACACTCTTCCCCTACCTGTTACACAGAGTTTTCTGCAAGGGTGTTGTTTTTGGGGGGCCATTTACAACAGAAGCTGGAAGTAAAACTCCACTGATTCATGTTGGGCCCCCATCAAACCTATGCATCAGACTCCAGGCAGATGTCACTGTATCAGTTACAGCTGGGTCATATTTTCCAGCTGGTCTCCTCAGCTATAAAGGCTTTATGTACTTCACTGGCATTATACAAAGCCTCCGAATCTGATGTAATTATATAACTCTAGGAGCTGTGGGGAAAACAGAACTGAGGAAGCAGATATGGAAGGGAGGCATCTACTGTTTGAGACGTGGGTGAGGCCTGAACAGCTTCCTCATGGGCTAACTTTGGGGAGAACAGTTTGAGCTCCTCTTGTCTACCCATTTGTATCCAAATAGAGCCTGATCAGTTAGGTGTTATGTTCCTGGAATGGTTTTCACTTCTACAGAATAGCTGAGGCATTGGCAGCCTTAGCATAAGCTGGTCTGACTGACTCCCAGCTTCAAAACTGTTCTGGAGAGACCCCCTATCAGGCACAACCAGTAATCCACATAGTTGCGAAAGAGGTGCTTTTCATTTTTCAAGTTTTCAAATTTACATCCACCTGGTATTTAAAGATGCCTCAAAGGGATTTTAATAAAAAATATGAGAAAGTAGCTGTACAGAATGCTCAAATTCACACATGGACTGAAAATATATAGTGCTGTGAGCTGTAATGTATTGATTTTTTCCCCCCTAGTCGTATAACAGAAATAGGAAACCTGATCCAGGGCCTATGGAAATCAGTCTTTCCACTTGCTTTATGGATACTGGATCCAACCCAATATTTGTGGCATAGGAGTAAACAATGTGATAAACAATCTTATGTACTTATCAGATATCACCCACCCTTTAGCATCTAGTTTTCTTCAAAAGCAAACAAACAAAAAACTTATTCCTGCATCATGGATGTCATCTTTGTTTTTTTAAATAGAAATAAACTAGACAGTAGCAGCCACAGGAAAGGGACATTCTACAGCTCAAGCAGAAGACTGAGACTGTTGTCTAAGGCAGCACATCAAATGTGTAAGAAAACATATATGACCTGTATGTGTGTGAGCAAGTTATTTAGTGCAGTGCAAGCCAGGGCCTCTAGAGCTCTCTGTTGTTGCATTTTTCATTGGGAATGTTTGCACAGCTTACAGAATAGGGCCATACAGCTTTGTACCCAAATGGACTGTACGTGAATATAGAAAGGCAACTATGTAATGCTGTGGTGCCTGAGTTGAGTGGTGTAGATCCAAAGCTGTTTGCCAGCGTGACAAATCCTATAGAGTAACAATAATAGAACCAACTGGAATTTGTGTCAAAAGGCAAACTCTTCAAAGTTCAGAATTAAATAAAAGTCATTGAAGGTAAAAGGAAAGAAAAAAACCCAAACAAAACTATAGAACAATGTGATAAGCAGGATCATTTGGAAAACAAAGTGGGGAAAGAAATAACATACCAGTGAAGACTGTGTATCAAAAGGATTATTGTGACAGTACATCTCCCCCATGTAAAAACATCAAGGAAGCGTTATTAAGAAAAAATGTAACTCAGCATCCTTTCTCAGAGGAAGGAGCAGAAGCAGCTTATTTAAACGAAAGGAAAGAAAAGTCAGAATTTAGAAAATAAATTACAAGCTGGGAGGAAGGAATATAGGGAAAAATATCTTGTTTCCATACTGTAGAAAATCTTCAGCTCTGTTGTCCTGTTCTGTAGACTTTACGTGGTAATAAATGTTTAAAGGTGCACATGTTCTAATTTGGGCTGTTGGATATCAGTGTGCCGTTTCATGGCAATTGAACAATGCACTATTATTAGATGCTATGCACTAGCTCAATCATTTGGGTAGTAACCAAATAATTTATGGTTTCCGGATCAAAAGCAGAGTGTTTGTATTTCAGTTAAGTAAACGTCACAAAACATGGTAAACACGAACATTCTTAGCCTATATTATGACTAATAAATTCTGACTAATGTTACTGCAGTTCTACATGTAGATAGGTAGATAGATAGATAGAAAATAGCATGCACCAGAACAAATGATGCTCTGGCCAGCTACATTTGTGTCCTGGATGCTCCAGCATGCTGGGAACTGGGAAGAACTGGGCAAGAGCTGGTTGCCCAAAGGGGGGAAATGTGTCCCACAATAAAGTGCTTATGCAGGACATGCGCTGAGGCACAAAGTAGTGGCACAAATTTGTGTCATTACTATTTGTGCCACTGCAAGCTCATGCCCCTGCTCATTTGGACATGGCCAATAAGGACAATTTCTCCCTTAATAGCTTTAGACCTGGCTTCTTGAGAGTCTGCCTTTTCCCCCATGTTGTACTGCCACAGTTCTAGCAGTCAGTAGCCTCCCTTAAGCTGAAGGCTTTTTGGCCAAGTACAGATAGTCAGAATGCCTGAGGCTGAATTGATTCAGTCTTCACAGGTTAGTCTAAGCTTCATAAATTGAACTGATAAGCAAGTGAACAGACATTCACTTTTGATTTCAGAAATGTAGCCACATGCCTGCAGTGGCTCAGACCAGAAGCCAGGTGGGGCAGGGGGAGGGATGCTAGCACATGCCTCCCTGCTTGGCTGGAGCAAACAGCTTGGGCCAACGCTAGCCCACCCACCCTATGATGAGGGGTTTGTGGGGTAGGTACAAAGTATCCTGGGATGCTGTGGGACTGGGAGTTAACTTGAATCTGGAGGGTTTGTATACAAAGCTGTTGATTGGGCATTTGCCACAAGGGCCTCTTGACTTTGGAGTTTATTCTCTTTTTGATTGTTACATTGCTTAGATGTGCTGACCGTCCACACATGCTGTATAAGCTAACTTTTTGTGGGGGGAGCATGAGATGGGGGAAGTTACAGGTATAGAGTTGCAGGATTTGAGGTATGATTGTATAGTGGCTTGCTGCTATAACTTACTTTAGTTGTGAGTGGATTTTATTAAAGAGTGCCACTGTCAAGTTTCATGTTATCAGCTAGGTAATGGTAGGATGCCTACAGTCTTTGGCTGAACACCTTTTGCATAATTTCACTTGTCTGAGTAAATATTGCAGTGGAAATCCTACTTAGCTTAGAACAATGTCTAAGCAGCTTTGCCTGAAAGCACCAAGATCTGTCAATTTTTGCCATTAATCTAAAAAAATGAGAAAAAATGCAGAAAGCAACATCTAAAATCTTTTTTCCTCCCCCCTCCAAAATAACCAGAACCCTTTTTTTCAGTTATAATTACCATTATTCTTTGCAGAAAGCCAGCAGAATTGTATTGTGTATCATATTTACTTACTGCAGTGGGCAAAAATATGACTTTCCTAACTTTTTTATTTCTGTTTATATCCCAGCAGCTGACATGTGTAAGATAGATAAAGCCCAGCTTTACTCTAAGACCCAAGTATGCATTTGCAGTTCTGGGAGTGAAGGACAATATAATTTTACCTGAAAACCTGGTGAATTTGCCCAGAAAATCATGACAAGGCAAATACAGGAGCTCAGGGGTATTATTCGCAGAGTTGCTAGTGGAACTCTTTAGCACTAGACCACATCCATTCATAAAAACCTACAACTGTTGTGTGAATGAATCACACGGAAAGACAATGCTTAAAGACAATGTACAGAGGGCTTTATCAGAATAAGAAAGCTGTCTCATAGAAATATTGCTGTCTGTTTGTCTTACTGTAGAGCTTCTGCCTACAGCCTTTCTCAGATCTTTCCCTTATTTGACTTTCTTATTATTCATTTAAAGAAACAGTTCACATCTTGGCTACCCCCCTTTCTGCATAAAAGCAAGACACAAGTGAGTCGTTTGCTTCACTATCCATCTGGGTATCTTCTAGTCCAAAGGAAGCTTTTGTTTAGATTTTTTTTTCACTTTCATTATTAAATCCCAAAAGAGCAGCTTCTGCTCAAAAGATTTAAGATTCTTTAAAACAGGATTATCTCCCTTCAGTTAGGCAATAGAATGAGTACCCTTGCTGTTGTAGTTCACAGCAACTTAGCTGGATTTGGAACAAATTTAAGATGCTGTCTATTTCTGTTGTACTGAGTACCTTGATCATTTTCAGCCAGCCTTTATTTAAAGTGTGGCTATTATGTCCCTATGAAGATTTTTTTTGAAGTTGTTAATTACATGCCCATCAGAATAATGGGAAAGAGTAATTATCCTTATTGTGCTTAGTGACATTGAAACCTCTATTATTCTGTGATTGGAGCTGCATAATTACAGATAATTACTGCAACTGTATTGTCTGTTCAAATACAGCTCTACAATAATTACCTTATTTTAATTAAATGTATTTGGGATTTAAGGAGGTCTCTTTTGGTCTACAAAGAAACTCTGTTTAGATATAAAAAGGATATAAAATATGAACTATCCCCTGGTTCTACCCATTGGCTACTTATTTCAGCTAAGGAGATCTCAGTTGTTCAGAGTGAAAGTCACTTAAAGCAGATTAGAAAAAAAATTCCTTCTATTGCTATCTTCACAGGATTTAATTTTGGGGGAAACCTGACAACTTTATTCTTTTTGAGGCAAATCCTGCCCTGATTACATGCAATTGTTGGGGTCTAAGACACATGCAAAAGGATCAGGCTTTCCAGAGTATGAAAAACTTGTGAATTTTCAACCTGTAATAAAGATACCTGATGGTTCTTAACATTTCTATTAAAAAAGTCATTTCTAGCAAGAGAGAACCATACCAGAGCGGTCAGAGGCAGAAAAGGAGCTTTTCCTATGGAAGTACATCTGGATCAAATTGGGTATATACTGGGAACATGACATGCAGGTTAAAATCTTAAGCGCAAGACTTTAAAAGGCAGTAATGTAGCTAATAGGGGGCAATTGAGGCACCAGCCCCAGGCACTGAGTTGTGGGGAGAGGTTGTAAAAATAGCAGCCACTGAGCTGCTGGCCTGGCTACTGCTGATCCTGTCCTATGCACTGATACCACCTTTCAGGGTGCAGAATTGAAAACAGGTGCTTGCATGGCTGTTTGGAGCCCTCTAGAAGCTTTCTTTCACCTCCAACATTGACTACCTCATGCAAGGGACAAATTGCAAACTAGATTTGGCATCATAGATAGCACTGCTATACTCCCCTTTCATCTTGAGGCTATGCATATACGGCAAAGGGAGGAATATGGTCTGAGATACAATTCCTCTGGTGCTACAAGAGTTTTGTATACATAACTAAGGTGTAAATGTCTCAGCCCATCTTTAAATGGGGAGTTGCAAAATGGCCTCTATTTATATTTCTGAATTTATGCGGGCAACCCAGGACTCAATTGATTTAGATTTTAGTTACAGAAGCTAAAGAGAATGAAGAATGTTGCAGGCAAAAATCGAAAGTGATAAATCTTCCACTTAAGTACTGATGTATGACCTTGTCTAATTTACTTTGGATTTACTGACAACTTGAACACACTGAAAGTGAGTGGATTATTCAATCTAATTCTCCTGCAGTGTATTAAAACAATAGCATCACACACACATGGGCTGAATCTCCAGGTTCAACGAGAGGATTTGCATTCAGCAACAGAGAGGCTTCAATTTCAAAGAATCCTGTAGTCTAAGAAGGAGAACCCCCCGCAAGATTACTGTATTCTGAACATCACTGTTATTCTTCTGTTAAGTAGATATAAAAATATGCCATTATATCAAGAAATAATACAATGCCTATATAAATGCCAATTACTATGATGCGTTTTATAAGTTATGCACATTGTGATGCAAATGTTTAATCATTTTCTCTTACAAATCAGGATTACTTATGTACATTATGACTATAGGAGGGTAGATAATCTGCGAATTAAGACAAAGATTTTTAAAGACTGAACCAAGTCATAATGGAGCTGATGAAAGTACTGGGGAAATAGCTCCCGTGCTGTTACTGTAATTAAGTTAATATGCTTTTCATTTCTAAGTAGGCTTAATTGGTCAGTATGGATGGAAGTATTATTTCAAAGTGTGATGATGTGTAATAATTTTATTTTATTTGTCATTGAATAAGATGCAAAATTATTTTTATTTTACCATGAGCTTCCTTTAGCCTGCAAATACGTGCATGTGCTTACCATTAAGCATGTGAACAGTCCCAACCGAGCTGATTTAAACAAATGCATGTGTCTTTCAGGATAGAGGGCCTTTGCATAAGTAAATGCAGCAATGAGACTATTCAAAGCCTCAATCCTGGAAAGAGTAAAGAATGTGTTTAAACATGTGAATAGTCATATTGAAACCAACAGTATCTTTCCCATGTTTAAAATTAAACATGTTTGCTTTAAACTGAGGTATATTTGCTTTACTCATTGTGAGGAGAATATAATGTTTTAATGGCTCAAAATCAGAATAAGGAATCTTGGATTAATTTCAAAATAGGCTGTGTTTGAGTTGTTCTTTCTCTGTGATACAAGAGTCATTAGCACCTTCCTTGATTCTGCTCTAGAGCAGCAGCTCTTTCCTGTAAATAATTAAATGGATAGACTAGGTGCAGATACCTTGTAAGAATGCCTGTGATGCTTAGTAAAAAATTACTGTACTTTCCCTGTGACGAATTACTGGCTAGTAACTACAAAAGGGGAATACTGGCAGGTTGCCCCCAAGTAATGTACTGGTACAAGTTAACATCATCACAGAGTGATCCAAATAATTTGGATATTCTTGCCATGCACAAAGTATG
This sequence comes from Caiman crocodilus, assembly GCA_030014935.1. Taxonomy (NCBI): domain Eukaryota; kingdom Metazoa; phylum Chordata; order Crocodylia; family Alligatoridae; genus Caiman; species Caiman crocodilus. Next base: position 43,780,089 of record JAGPOW010003648.1, read on the forward strand.
TTCTATGCTAACACTCTCTCTTGTGGCTTAGGGCCAAGAAACTGGTTTTACCTAGGGTTGATTTTACTAAATTTTTACCTTTCACCCTTACAGTTTTTAATTCTTGCCCTTTAAGATTACTTTGTATATAAAGAGATATTTTAAAATGTCAATAGGAGATATACACATTTCTCTAAGAATAGTTACCCTGTTTTTCTTTCTTCTGTTCGTGTCTTTTTTCAAAGATTATTTATGTGTAATGCACAAAGGCATGCTGTACAAATTGTGCTGATGTGTTTTGGCTTTTACTAGTCCCCCAAAGGTAAAACAGCACATACTCCTACATTTCCTGGATTTGGTACCCCCAGATTGCTTTTCTAGAACCATGAAATCTCTCCCTGGAGGTAGATGAGATCTAGGTCTTGGAGTTTAGAAAGATGTTGATTACATAAGGTAGGTAGATAAAGAATCTGACCAGGTGACCAGGAGTGACTAGTTCTCATCCTACTATAGACAGATGAGAACTCTGGCCATTTGGCTAGAAAGGAGAAATCAAGGAAGGATGACAATCACATGACTGAGTTACAACAATAATTTTTGGCTTCAAGCAGAAGAAGTATAGTTTGTCTTAATGAAGCATAACTTAATTATCTGTAGTTAGTTATAGTTACCCATCTGAAAGTTAGCAATATAAATAAAGCCCCTCTGATCCATACATATACATATACATATACATCGGTGGATTGGAAGAATTTCTGGTCTACTTCTGGGTCTGCTGCTGAGTGCACTGGGGACCTCCCCTGCACTCCTGTGGGATGCTCCATCTGCCCCAGCATTGCAGCATTCATGAGCCGCTTGGTACCTTGAGGTATGTAGAAAAAACATTTAAAGTTGTGTCTATGTCTGAATCCCCAAATCTTTCTAAATTGATTCAGAGAGTTCCAATTTAATTTGGAGAGATTAAAGGGTCTCTTGATTCGATTCGGATTTGGAGATTTAGCCACTGAATCAGGCCGAATCTCTGCCAAATTGAATTGGCTACTGAAGCTTTGCACAGCCCTAATTTTCAAGCATCTACAACAGGAAATTTGATCATGGGCAGCTGGCATGGATTTACTAAGAACCAATTGTGCCAAACAAACCTGCTCTCTTTTTTTTTTGACAGAAAAACTAGCTGGGTTAATGAAAGCAATTCAGTGGGTATAGTGCATCTGTGTCTGGAAAGAGGATCCAACAAACCTTTGCCAAAGCCCTACATGACATTCTCATTAACAAATTAGGGAAATGAAAGCTAGATAAACTATTGTAAGGTGGACAGAGAGTTGCTCAATAGTTTCAAGCAAAGGGTAGTTATAAATGGATTAATGTCCAAATGGCATGAGATTGTGAGTAGAGTCCCACAGGGGTCTTTCTTGAGTCTGGTGTTGTTCAGCATGTTTATTAATGATTTGGATACTGGAATATAAAGCTTTTTGAGCAAATTTGCAGACAATATGAAACCGGGAAGGATTGTGAACACAATGGAGGATAGGAGGATTCAGAAGGATTCTTATAAACTGGAAAGCTGGGCTATATCCAACAGGATGAAGTTCATTGCTGACAAATGCAAGGTGCTACATCTTGGGAAGAATTATACCACACATACAAGATGGGTAACAGCTAGATAGCAGCACTATGGAAAAGTATCTGGGTCAATCACAGACTCAGTATGAGTCTGTAGTGTGCTACAGCAGCACAAAAAGAAACTTTTATGCTGCATCAATAAGAGCATTAGAGTCAAGACACAGGAGGTGATAGTACCTTCTTACTTGGAATGGGTTAGAACTCATCTAGAGTATTGTGTGTAGTCTTGGGCTCCACATTTTAAAAAGAACATGGAGATGCTAGAGAGGGTCCAGAGGTAGGTGACAAAAATTATGCAGGTCTTGGAAAAGACAAGTCATACAAGGGAATGTTGAAAGAAATAGACAAGTTCAGCTTGTGGAAAAGGCACTTAAGAAGAGACAGGGTAGCAGTCTTCAAATACTTAAAGGGCTGCCATAAAGAAGAGGGAGAGCACCATTTCTCTGTTGCTGCAGAGAACAGAACATGGACCAGTGGCTTGAAGTTGCAGCAAAGTGGGGTTAGATTGGATATCAGGAAAAACTTAGTACAGTGAGGCAGTGGAATAGACTGCCCATGGAAGTTGTGGTATTTCCATCATTGGAGGGGTTCAAGAAGAGGTGGGATGATAAGCATTCATCAGGGATGATTTAGGAGTAGCTATGCCTGGAGTTCTCAGTAAAGAACAACAGTTAGAAACCCAGGAGCACTCCCTTTTTCGCTTCAGACACACATGGATTCCTAGGAGATAGTGAGAAGAGCTGTGTAACCTTAAGCAGGTGGATACCAGAATTGACCATACTCAGCAGCAGGAAAACGAAGGAGATCTCTACAGCTGGCTTACTTATGAAAGAAGATGAAAGGAGATATGTCTGTCAAGTGAGATGGCATGATGTGTGGAATTATGCTTGCTGCCTTCTGGTTGCAGAACACAATGGAAAGTGTTAAATATTTCCCATGTTTCTGAGCTTTCTGGCTGCCTCATGGGGCCAGGGAGAATTTTTTTCCCCTCCTGTTGCTATGGGTGTCAGGGTTTGTATTTTTTCACCTTTCTCAGAAGCATTGGGTGTTGGCAATAGCCAAGGCTGGGGATTTTGAATGGGGTATGCCAATGCTCCTGCTAGGACTAAAACCAGGAGGTTCCTCTAAGACCATCTTGCCCACTCCAACAGGGTCAGATTGATTGCCATATTTGTTATTAGGAAGGAATTTTATCTTATGGTCAAATTGATATGGGCTGTAGACATTTTTTGCCCTCCTCTGTAAGCAGGGAACATAGCCTTCTTCCTTGGTTCTCTTGAGAGCTTTTTAACAATTCTTGCAATAGCAGGATGCTGACCACTGTTGTTCCTCTGCATTACCTGTGGCAGGTTAGGGTCTTAGGCCTTGTAGTTGTGCAACAGAGTTGATTGTATAGTTTTAGTAATATGTTAGACAAAGATTTTTATGGAATGATTTGGATAGGGATTATCAGAGAAGGGGTTGGACTACATGACCTCTAGAAGTCCCTTCCAGCCATACTTTTCTATAATTCTGTGATTCTGTCTTTAGTGGCACATGGAAATGAATTGATTAATCTTATGAGACAAGTAAATACAGTTGCTTAAAACACTTCCAATAACACCCCAGCTTAAGGTGCTTGTGCTATTTTCATTTAAGCAAGTAACAAGTTCATTGCAATTACAAATAGACAGTGTCTGAAAACTGTCCTTATCTAAAACTCAATTGACTCATCAAAGGGCTTTCTCTTGACATCAGAGATCAGGCCATATATCCCCATTTAATAAATTCTATATTGGAATTTCTCACCTAGCCCCTCCTTTGAAAGAGAGCTAAATGTTCAAAAACCCTCAAAATTATTATTTTTTCATTTGTGGCAGTGCAATCTGTTGATTGACTACACATCAGAAGTTGCCCTGAAGCACAAACAAGGATTCAAACATTTTGAAATGACTCCCTCTTTGTCCTCCCTTTTGAAATGACATCCTACCTTCAAGGTACATTTCTTCTTCTTAGATTGACAATTTGGGCTTTTTTTTCTCTAAAGTGTTGCAATTCACCTTTCAAAATGATTTAAAAATGCTTTCCCCACTGCCTTCCCTAAAATCAACTCCAGTTGGATGGGAACTGGAAGCTTTTTTACTTGTCATTTTAAAAGCCTAGTTAAAGAATGCACAATTAAGCTGTTTAAATAAAAAACTGGATTTAACATCATCAAGGATCAAGTGCCTTAGAAAATCAGAGCTGGTCCTTAAGAAGAAAATGACAAAGGGACAAGTATATGACAGATTTTGAAAATGGGGTTGTAGGTGGTGTGGTACACAACACATTTTTCTCCAATTACAGAGAAACTAGAACCTTTATGACTATAGTAAGGGTTAGCACTATATTATTCAGTTTAAGATCAAAGCATAAAACAAATGTAACTGTTGAAATGTGCATGAATTTGCTAGAGCATATATAGGGTTTTAAAAAGCACAAAACAATTGAGCAAAAATAGTCAAAAGATAGTGTGTCATCAGTTCTGTAGTAATTGTAGTTCAATGTCTGCCTGTTATTCAGATTCATAAAATGAAATCTAGCCTTGTTGAGCATCATGACAGTGCTTCCAAGACTTCATTGTGAGTCATTTTTATACCTGAGTTAAGATTTTTAGCTAGAGCTCAAACCAGTCTGCAGGGCTGTGAAATAGAAGAGAAACATTACCAGGACTGGCTAACAGATACACAAGTGGAGAAGAAAGGATAGTTTGAATAGGGGAACATTAAGACAATTAAAAAGGAGAGAAGGTTGTTAATACCTGTGGAGTGAAGAGAGATTAACAGGCATCAGGGAGATAATATTGAGCTATGGAGTCAATTGACTCCTTCAGTGCTGCCTGAATAGGACTGCTGCTTTCACTGCCAGACAACTGGATTTAAACTTTGGGTGGAGCAGGAATCAAAGGGGATGTTGACTGGGCCACTCCACCTTCCTGGATCTGACCCTGGACAGGGGCAAATCCGATGTCCATACCAAAGCTTTCTTATTTAGGGCTACACTACTTCACTCTTCAGTGTGCAGTATACATATATGCTCAGGACAATAGAGTTCAGTGGAGCCATTTAGACCTAGATCCTGTAAATATTTTCTACAGAGGTCAGCTTGGCAAATAATTCTGTCTCGGAGTCTTTATTCCTCCATAAATTTCCTGGTCAGTGGTGAAGCCCTGCCTTCCTCAGGTACAACATTAATCCCTCCACTGAGGATGTATTGCTTGGCCAGCCTGATGCCCTTTGAAGCCACTGGTCCATGTTCTGTTCTCTGCAGCAACAGAGAAATGGTGCTCTCCCTCTTCTTTATGGCAGCCCTTTAAGTATTTGAAGACTGCTACCATGTCTCTTCTTAATTGCCTTTTCCACAAGCTGAACATGTCTATTTCATTCAACTTTCCCTTGTATGACTTGTCTTTTCCAAGACTTGCATAATTTTTGTCACCTACCTCTGGACCCTCTCTAGCATCTCCATGTTCTTTTTAAAATATGATGCACTTCTGAGATGGAAAGGGTTGGGGAGGGAATGGAAGGGGACAGTATTTGTTCAACTGCAGGAACTGCAAATGTTCTTGGGACTTAATAAAACCATAGAAGTGCCAGGGGGAAGGCTCATTGAACCTACTCTTACATCCTATCTGGATAAAGTGCTGTGAATACAGATCCTCATTTTGCAAAATACTTATGCATGTGCTTCAATCCCTTGCTTATTCCAACAATGAGTCAGATACTTAACTTGTATATGTTTGCATCAGTCACTGATTTTACAGTTACCTTGTGGGTATATTTGGATTTGAGCTCATATTGTTATTAACACCCTCACAGGAAGGAAAAGGCTATATCCTTCCATTTGTGAATGTACTGGATATATACTCTCCTGCAGTTCCCAAATAATACAGTTTCAATCTGTTAGCACAATAGCAGTGAAACACATCATCTAAACTCTCTGAAGCATTCACAACATGCATCAAGGATGAAAATGACCATTTAGAAGAAGAATATATGAAATATAGTTTGACCTTGGGAAAGCTGAAGAATACACAATGTTCCCTGCTTTGGAGAGATCTTGTCAAGCTCCATAGCTATGGATATCAGAGCAGCCTTCTTGATTTGATGGAAAAGACACCTTAGTAAGGACATACGTTCTAAGTGTAGCACAGTAGGCACTCACATAACATAAAATCCATTCCTGGGCAGAGGGATAGCAGAAGTCCAATACAACTATTCAAGTCCTCAAATAGGAATTCATCAGGACTTTAAATTGATGCCAAGACCCTGCAATGGCCCCCTAAATCTTTCCTGGCCATTTAATACCAGTAATAAGGAAAAAAATACCTGTTGGAGGAAATATATGTGTGTGTGTGTGTGTGTGTGTGTGTGTATGTGATTGGGAGTATGGCTCAGTGTAATTTGCAAATATTAATTCATTCGTTTTTTGCGATCTATCTATCTAATCTTTAGAGAGAACTCTTTAGTGAGATTATTTAGTACATTTTAAGTGAAAATGTGCTAGTATGGTAGTCTAATACTAGTCATTTCTTCACCTCCTCATCTTTGTTTCCTTTTAATTAGCATGATCCACAGGTTCCAACAACCCAACTGTGCAGATTATAGTATCTATGAACTTCACAGGCATTTTGCTGTTGCCTTTTGATTACCTTCAGGGTTTAACATATGGTTTGATGGAAAAAAAAAGTCTCAATATTGTCAGCTACTTGTTTAAGAAATCTTTTAATAGGTTACAGAAAAGGCATGTTAACACGGCCAAAAGTTAAAATAGTTGCTGATGAACTAGTGATTTCTGGGAAAGTAGCTTTGCACTATGTGAGATGGTCTCAAAACCCTTGACAAATATGCTGACCTTATTGTGCTGGCTTATGCAAAAGTTCCTTAGATTCACTGATGTTGGATTCATGAGCCATATTTATGCATGATGCAAAATGCTCATTGGTGGTAGCAAGTGATTTTTAAGTTAAAAATCATGAAATGTGGCAGCACTTTATTAAGACAGTTGTAGACTCTGGGGTGTTTGGGTTAGTCTGTGTTTTTCCCTAGGAAAAGAGAAAAAGAAAAATGGACTGATTTTAGTCTTAGGATGCTGGGGCAGAGGACCAGGAATTTGTCCAAATATGCTTGTTAGAAAAAATGTTTTGCTTTTAAATGATGCTTTAGTGTCCATCAGTCCCTTAAACTTCAACCACTGCAATATAGTATACTTTGGGGTTGGCTTCAGGGAAAAGTAAAACCATGTAAGATTAAAGACATAGAGAAGCTGGAGATGGATATGTTCCACTGAGCTAGTCAGTTGCCTACAGTCTCAGGCAACCAGTCTCCTTTAAACTTGGTTTGGGGTTTATCACAGATCTATCCTTTTTCTCTCTCTTGCCCTATCCCTTTGTCCCATTTAAAAACCTTTAGTATATAGTTCACTTTCCACACTATGACACTTGAGGAGAGAAGCCATTAACTTGCATGAGTATGAATTGTGTAAGTAAAAATGAATTACACGGGAAATACTGTAATAAACTAATTTGTACCACACAGGTTATTAATATTTCCCTATTGCTATCCATTGTACACCACAGAAAGATGCCCTAGGATTGGTGACAGCTTTACATATTCTTATTAGAAATATGCAGTATATCTCTGTCAAAGAATTTTATTAATCAGAGAAACAGAATATGGGATAATGACTCCTGAATAAGAAAGCTTTATGGCAACTGGCATCTCAGAACACAGGAGAGATGGACTTTTGTCTAAATAAAAGAGGTAGCACACATTAGCATCTCTTTCCATTAGATGCTTAAATTAATTTTCATGTTTCCATCACTTCTTTTATTTATTCTATCAAATAGATAGGACCTCTAAGAATTACAGCTCAGAATTCAACAATACTCATAACTATAATTACTGCTGGATGAAATATTCTATAGAAGTGGCATAGCAGCTTTATGGATTGTATTTCTTAGAGCTGTTATCAAATGAGAATTCGGCTCCTGGCTTTTTCTACTGCAAATAATCTTTATGGCTTTCTTTTGACATTTTTTGTATCTCTTCCCATCCTATTGCTAAATGATGTACTACAACATGATCTTCTTCAGTCATTCATTCAATATTTGCCTGCATCATTCGTCCTTTACCAGAGAATTTCAAATTTCCATTCTGTTCCCTTCTGTGACAGTATCTATGATCTATTTCTTTCCAACATCTACACCTGTAAACTTAGCAGTGTGATTTCTTTATTAATGCCTATGGAGAAGATGCATCATTTATATGCTGCCAATATGCAAACAAAAAGCTTTGACAAAAAGGGATCTTCTTTAGCTTGTTATAATTTGGCTGCCAGTCAGCTCTTGCTGGCCTCCTGGCAGCTCTTGTTCCCACTCATTCCCTGCCAGCCTAGCAACTATGAATCCAGGTTGCCTCTCTGTGCCATTATCTCCTGAAAAAAGGCTCCAGGGTGTTTGGTTTGTAGATTAATTCCTAAGAAATTCTCCAAAGAGGCTGTCATTGCCCGTTTTCAGTAGCATAACAATGGACACCAGATCTGGGCACCCGCTTAGAAGAGGCACAAGAAAGGCAGCCACCACCGCTGCTGTAGCTGCTGATGCTGCTCTGGACACAGAACCTGGTAATTGTGCCTCTGTCCCTTCCCACACACATTTTTTCTTTTCATTCAGTCTCCACCAAGGGATCTTCCTCTCTCCATTTTACCCTTCCTCTTTCCTCTCCCCCACCAAACACATCTGATGTACAACACTCAGGTGCATCTACCTGTGTGTTTTACTTCAGAGTTGACTATTAGCTCCACAGTACAGCATCACAATCTACACGTGTACCGGTATTAGGGTTCAGTAAATTAATTGACTTGACCATAAGGGACAGTGCTATCCTATGGCGGAGTTATTACATGCACTGAAATGCATGTGTACATGGTGGTGGGCTGGCTGGGGCACAAGAGTGCTAAAGTGCAGGGGCTGCCTGCTGCCTAGCTCCGTCTGCAATTTAGCACCCTCACGCCCCAGCCAGCCCCTCTACCATCAGCTGCTGCCATTCGGAGGCTGGGGCTCACCTCCAGGCTCCCTGCCAGCCCGGGGCAGTTCTGCCTCAGCTCAAAGTTCTGCAGTCCCAGGCACATGTGTAGATGCTCTGCCCAGGAACAGCTGACTCTGGCATGAACTGCACTGGAGTTTATTTTGGTGCCTTAATAGCATGCGTAGATGCACCCACAGACACAAACCCTAGATCACCCTAAATCCTGCAGCATAGATTCTCAGTATTTCTCAGTGGCAACTCTTCAGAGGGACAGTCATTCAGATCTTGGACACAGCTCTTCACATCTCAGCAGTATTGTTCCAGTCGTTCAAGGTTGGGGTGTAGCAGGCAGCACCATGCACTTGAATTTGTGTACCTGGCTTCAAGGTTGAAGTAGGAAGGAAGACAGAAAGTCTTTCTATCTCCTCCTGCCCCCTGTGATTACAGCTGGGGAAGAAATGTTTCTTACAATGAAGAATGTGTGGTGATGAGAAGGACCACCTGACAACTCTCTGTGCAGACCTATCTTTTCTATGAGTGCTTGCTCTTCTTCCCTCTGTGTCACTCTCATTGTACCTGTTGCTGGAAACAAATAGAACAGAGTATTTTAATGAGGGTCTCTCACAACCCCCCTGCAGCACATCGCTGAGACATATACTGTTGCAAAGCTGGTTAATTTCATGCCCCAGAAGATTTGGGGATTGAGCAGTAGACATGTAATTACAATAATTAATAATTCATGTGATTTTTGGAGTTTCTATAAGGATATAAAGAAACAATAACTTTCTATCCAATTACTTTCTTTTTTTGCAGATCTGAAAAATTCAGAATAACAGAACTCTTATAAGCATTCAGTTAGGTACAGAGAAATAAAGCAAAAGTCAAATATACCAATGTATTCAGAGCTCTGTGCTGCTCAACACTGGTCAAGTCACTGCACCTCTTTGTGCCTCTGTTTCTTCTCCTGTGCTTGTCTTGGTCTTTCTAGTCTGTAAACCTTTCAGAGTAGGGATTCTCTCAGACACTTTTCTGGTTCAGCACTTAGAGGAATGTGGTCCAATCTCAAAGGTGTCTAAGCATTACTGAAATAAAATATTGGCAATAGAATAGACTGAGTGACAACAAATGACACATGGTATTTGTACAAGAAAAGATTGGCTGCTGGCATTGAAAGCGTTGATGAAAATACCATTTTCTAACTTGTATGTCATGAAATTATTTAATTGCTTAGGATAAAATATTCAGAGCATGTAACAGGATTAGGTGTATTCTGCATGTATCAGAGGAGATGTAGAATCTAGGGCTCCGTAGAGCCTGGCCAGTGTGTGTTAAAAAGGCTCAAAGCTCTGGAACTCTTACCCCAATACAACTCTACAAAATACACTTAAATGGTGTTTTGATTCAAAGAGAAGAGTTGCAGGACTGCATGACCAACCAAAATGAAACAGATTGACAATGCTGAAAAGCTGCATTTCAACTGAAATTTTTAACAGCAAGTTTCAACATTTTCAAACTGAAAATTTCCTTGGGATTTTTGAGTCATAAAAAAGGAGCAAAAAAAATCAACTTTTATTTCTAATCTGGAACAAAAACATTGAAATGTAAGAATCGTGTCTGTTAATGTAACATCTGTAAAGAACAAAGGATAAATCACTGAATAAATTATTTGCAAGGATTAATTTTTTTCTTGCTGTACTAAATAAATGGTCATGTGAGGAAAATGCATACAGAAAGAGATTATATTGGGGGGTGGCAGGGGAATTTCCTTTAATCTAGTATTAAGTAGGCATAATTGATTGTCTTGTATTTTTAAATGATGCTAAAAAGACAATTAATTATTCAGAACTGGTTTTCACATACATTTGAAATTAGTATTTTATGTTGACAATACATTCCTGACAGCAAATTCTAATAATGTACACATTACTTCAATTAGGGAAAAACTATTTACATTTTTGTTAGCAGAAAAAAATATATTAGTATGTTCAATATTTGCACACAGGGAATTAGGAACAGATAAACATAAATATAAGGAGAAGAAATGAATTACTCTTTTTCTCTCAAACTCTGCTTTATGAAACTTCATATTGTGGCTCTAAAAGTGTGCTCTGATTTTTCAATGTGCTTGGAAAAAAATCATATACTTTTAGTGATCATCTTGCAAACAAACACACACAAAGCTAACAGATTTTATAAGAAGTGGCATGTCATCTTAGATAAATTCTGATCTCACAATCAATGTGGAGGAGAACTGTGTAAGTGCAGGCTGCCAACGATATATCCTCCTTTAGCTTACTGTTCTGTCTGGATTCATAATAGATAGATTTTTTTATTAAGAAGCAGTGGTTCAAAATAAAGAGGGCAGAAACTGAACTCCTGTCTGAAATGTTACACAGGTTTCATTGTTATTGTTTCTTTCTGGTGCTGCGCCAAAAAAACATTTTTAATAAGATTGCTAGACCTTTTGGTGTGCTCAGGTTCACTCTCCCTTGATGATTGTAAATTTCCATTTTAAAACAGAAATGCAATGGTTCCTGAGAATTAGTGGCATGGGACAAGCTTGTTGAAAAAGCAGCAAATGGTTATGCACCAGAGCTCTCATTCTCAATTCTTGGGGTTCCCAGGTTTATACACTAAAAGGAAGGTAGAAAATAAAAAAGCCAGACAGCCAGTTCCCTCAGCTATTGGGTTCTGTCTGCCTTAAGTTCTCTCTTCTCAACTAATCAGGTGCTGTTTTTATAGAGTTCCCTGGCTTAATTCTGAATTAGTGATAGGGCTTTCAGACACCAGCCCTAATTGATTCTGCCTTAAGTAAAGATACTAGGAATTTCAGCTAGAATCCATTGAGGCTGAGTTAGCAACACATAAATGCTGGGACTAGTTTGTTGTTTCTTTGCTTCTGCTTATAGTTGGCAATGCTAGGTGATGATGAGAAGACAATGAGTGGTTCCTTTGTAGTTCAAACTATATTTAGCAAATTATGTTGAATAATAAAGCTATTTGATTAAATCATAAACTGCCAGGGAACAATTCACAAACAGCAAATACAAAAGAAAAATGATAAATTGTATGAAGAGACAGCAACTGAAGCACTGTTCCTTGTACTTGTGTCCACATTTTAAAAAGATGGCTGAAAAATGTGGGAAGGTTTATAGAATATTGGCAGTCTTGCAAATATGCCTTATTGTGTGGGATTCAGGGACCTCTGGCTACTTAATGCATCAAAAAGAAGGTTAAGACTGAGTCCCACTCTATAAATACCTACACAGAGAGCACATCTACATGAGATGCTCTACTGAGCATTAGCCTGTTGGGCTGAGTTCGCTCCTAATGCGGGCACATGTGCAGATGTGTACTTTAATGTGCCTGAAATTTCTGTGCAGAAAATTCAAGTGCATTAATTGCACATGTAGATTTACCTAGAGAGACAGTATATACTAATAGGAAACTCCTTAATCTATAAAGCAAAGTCATAGCAAGATCTAATCACTGATGTCAGAAAATTACAGGACCAATAGGGGCAATGAACCACTGAAACCAGTTTAGGAGGGGCTGCAGTCAAACCTTCAACATATGAGTCTCATATCAAGACTGAATGTCATTTCTAAAAGATATAATATAGTTCAAGTGCAGGTTACCAGGCTGAATGCAGGGTGACGTTCTATAGCCTGCGTTCTGCATAGGGTCAGACTACAGGAGCAGAGTGGTCCTTTCTTTTAAATATACAAATCCATAAGAATACAAATCCATAAGAATGACTTGCTGTGGACTCTTGCTGCATTTCTTTTCTCTGTTCCCTTAGGTTTTCACCACACATTTTTATTGTTGTTTTTTTCATATTTACTCTCCTGGTGTAAGACAGAAGAATTCCAAACCATGAAAGGGAAAGGTCATCTTGAATTGCTCTTCATTCTGGCTTGGGGCCAGTGGACATTTCTCTTTGGGATTACCGAGTTACCCAGGGCCATCCTCTTCATTCAAGAGCTGGAGTGTCTGACCTGTGCCAATAGCCATTATCATATGAGGAGTATAATCTTAAACTGGACCGTTGAGTAGGTGTCATTGTTAGTATAAATGCAGTTGTAGTGTATTACCTTGCTGACAGAATGACTGGATGGATCCTCTGTCCTCAATCAACTGCATCATTATTACCTCTTAAGGCAGGGGCAGGCAATTATTTCTGGCAGAGGGCTGCTTACTGAGTTTTGGCAAGACATCGAGGGCCACATGACAGGCAGCCAGGGGCAGACCAATATTAATTTTCTAAATTTTTCAGGGGCTCTGCGGGCCAGATAGACTGGTCTGGTAGGCCACATCCAGCCTGTGGGCTGCATTTTGTCCACCCCTGTCATAAGGTGACTATGAGGTTTGTGCACACCTTCATGTACACCATTGAGGTACTCTCTCACAGGGAAAGATTTATCTCTGTCACTACTGGCCAAGCCTTTTTGTCTGTGGAAAATCAGGAAGTAATAGATCCTTGTCCAGCATATCTGTTTGGCTCATATTTTTACCAGCAACAACATACATTTTTTTGGCTAGACTCTTTTTCAAACCTTAATGTTAGGCTTTCTTCTAAATTAGGTCAAGGTTAATTATTTTCCTGTTTTCTGTCAATGTGACATGCTTTAATCACTGGGAGCTTTAAGAAGAGATTAGCATGGCAAGACCTTTCTTTTAGCTTTTGCTGATTTTGCCAATGTGTAAAATTGCCTTCATTATAATTCCTCCTGCTTTTTGTTTCCTGAATCCTAGACTTTTTAAATGTCTAAAGAACCAAATTTTGGGCAAGTTTAAAGTTGTTAGCACTATAAATCATAACCAATATTTATTTTAGGATAGAGGTGAGGGAAAAAGCTAACAAACTAGCTGGATACAAAACCCTTCCTTCTTAAAAAATGCTTCAGTGACACTGGTTTTATAGAGTCATTGAGCTGTACTCCAAGCTCCAAATGGATCTTTAGCCACCATATCCCAATAGTTAACCAACCTATAACCAGAAGAGATAGACAGGGATTCAGCTACCTGATTTCTGGTGGTCATGCTGAGCTTCTGCACCTTAACACAATCTTCATGAGAACATGTCCTCTGATGGTGTTTTCATCCTTCTAGGTTTTAAACAAAGATGCATTCCTTTCTGTCTTTGTAGTTTGCAGAACATTCACTGGCCCCTGGAATCTTTCATTGGCCATGCCCTTTGTTCCATGCTGCTTTACAAAACCTAATGACAAAACAGGGACTCCTTTACATTATCAAGAAAACTGTAATCATTACGAGGCGGCTGTGGATGGCCTGATATCAGAAGGGCTTTGTGCTAGAGTGGTTATCAAAAAAATCCGTAGCATTTGAACATCTCAAGTCTGAGTGCAGAAAGACCCACGTGATTCTTTTTACTTCCTCTGTTGTAAGCCTGCATAAGAGAGACAACATTTATCTACATGAGAAAATCTGCCTATGGCTGCTCCTTTTTGTACATATCTAGCTTTATTATATCACGTAAGGGTTTGTTTTTCCCCTCCTTTAACAGTCCAATCTGTCATTGAAAATTACCTTGAGATTCAATTTGATCTGGTTTATTCTACTAAGCTGCCTCCCCTTATAAATCTCAGTTTGCTGCATCTAGAACTTATGAAAGATCATATTTCATATGAACTTTCATATTTCATACTTTTGTTTTATTTGGTTGTATTGTATTATGATCCATCTTTTCTTCTTACCCAGTCTGATCAGTAAAACTTTTTTCTGAACTGCAGAAATATGAGTTGAATGTAGTAACTTTAAATTTTTTATAAACTTGCCTTTTATGTTTATCGTCTTTTGCATATGTCACAAAAATCAATTTTACAATGTATAGGGACTTCTATAAGAAGAATGGGGAAATTGCTGTGACATGCTGATGGTTTGTTGGAAAGACTGAGCAGTGCCAAGAATATATTGGCTATTTTAATTCAGTGCCTTATCTGTTGGTAGGGGGTACTGGCTTAAGAATCACACGTGTAACTTTGGGAAAGTCAATTTGCCCTCTGGTTGACTGTTTGCCCTGTCTATTTAGACTGGAAAACCTTTGGGGGTAAAGATGGCCTCTTAATGTATTGCACCTAGTACAACAACAGGTCCCCAGTGTCAGTTGAGGATTCTAGGAACCACCATCATCTATAATAAGTTACTTACTGAATCAGGGCGGGAGACATTTAACACTTGTTAGGCCAAATTCTACTATTCCTCTCATGTGGTTTTAAATTTTTTGGATATGCTAATTAATAAATGACATGAATCTGAACATTCATCATTTTATTTTTCCTTTGTTCTTTTTATACCTTCCTACCTGTGAAAAAATGATAAACCACTGGAGATACACAAGAAGGTTATTTCTAATCCAATTAACTTGCTAGTAGCATAGTGCATCTTTTCCAGTGGTAGGACTACTTTGTTCATAAGATCAGGACCAGCAGAACTTTAGTAAGTTTAGAAAAGTGTCCAGACTCCAGAGAGTACTGATCATTATCCACACACTGGCTTAGAAAACATTTATACATACCTCAAAAGAGCCATATGGATTTTATAACAAAAGGGCAGTCGGTATTTGAGAAAAAAATGTTGATTTGACAGAAATAGAGTGCAGAATGACATAGCTAGCTTATTCCAAGCTAATGATCTATTTAAGAAGACACTAAGCAAAGCAAAGACTGTATCAAGGATCACTCTACTGCTTGTTGGGAGGGTAGTGAAAAAGAAAACTGCTCAAAAGATTTGCACACACAATATAAATGAAAGGTATGTTTACGTGGCTCAGTATAAATGTAATAAAGCCACAGCACAGCACACCCTGGGCCTGTTTGTTGGGAAGACTAATACAACTTCTTTGATTCGGATGCCCAACCTCATTTAGAAAGAGTTTGTGTGAGTCTATACGGCACTGAATTATGACAAGTGATAAGATATTGTCATTGTGTTGGCTTGCATAGTAACAGAAAAGCTATCTGTCAATTGGAGGCAGTAAAATATTTGGGGAAATTTCCAAAGCTGCTTAATTCTCCTTTTGCCTTTGGAAACCTCCCACAACATTTTATTCTCTCCTTTTGAAAACCTTCCTTTTAACGAGTGTGAAAACAAAAAGCTGAAGGTGAAATAGTCTGGGGAGGAGATGCCTGGGCAGATGGCAAGGAGCTGCTGCTTAGGAAAACCATCACACATCAGCAGAAAGATAATTCAAACTTATCCCACCATCATTTAGCTGAAGTCTGGTAAGTAAATTGAATAGCGTATGTTTCACTCTCACTAGTAGTACTGTAGACAAAACGCAACCATATATTTTCAGTGTGAATGGCCTTTATTGTATATGAACAGAACAACAGAAAGAAAGGCAAAATCTCCATTAGTGAACACAATGCGTGTCTCCTTCCTAGCAGACTATAGCTGAACTGAATGCAAAATGTCAGCTGTCTGTAGCCTAACAGCAGACTCCTAATAAGCTACAGAGCAGCATTGATCATGCAGACTTTGTAGGTTCTACTTAAACTTCTGAATCTCTTTTCTTCATCCCCCCTACCCATTTCATCAGATCAGCATGTGAAAGAAAGGAAACAATACATGTGACATTCTTCATTCCCCCGCCCCCGTGCAATGCCCTGTATGAGTTCATGCTGAACATAAACAAAAGATGTTCTTTTTTTTAGAGCCTTGTTGCGTGGGGCACTTAGCACAAGTTTTACTTTGATTGTAGTAAGCAAAACTTGTTCTGAAAAGTCACACAGTAACGCTTAGTAGTAGGGCTGCACGAAGCTTCGGTAGCTGTTTTGATTCGGAGGAGTTTTAGTTTGATTCTGCAACTGAATCTCCAAATCTGAATCAAATCAGGAGACCAATTAAAAGCTCTGATTGAATCAGAAGCCTCCAAATTGATTCAGAAAAGATTCTGCCCATTTGGAGATTCGGCCACAGACTAAACAGACAGCAGTCCTCACTATGCTAGACACAGCTGCTTCCAGCTGGTAACTGTTGTGGTGGGCAGTGGGCCAAGGGAAGGGGCGTGGGGGAGGCAAGGATTGGGGCTGCCCAGCTGGGGCAGGGGGTGCAGGACTCAGGGAGGAGGGCGGGAGGGGGTGTGGGATGCGGGCATGGCAGTGCTCGAAGCAGGGGCTATGCCCTACTGCTACTTGCCCAGCTAGGGTGGGGGAGGGGGCGTATGATGCAGGCCTGGCTTGTTTTGGGCAGAAGGAGGCAAGCGGCAGCAGGGCATAGGCCCCATTCCCAGTGCTGTCCCTCCTGCATCAGCGCTGGGAGTGGGGGCTCTGCCCTCTTGCCATTTGCCCAGCCAGTGCAGGGTGGGGGGCGGGGTGAAGGGGGAGTTGGGTGCTGCTGCTGCTTGCCTAGCTGGCATGGGGGGGCAAGGGGTGCGGGATGTGGGCGTGGCACTGCTGAGAGTGAGGGCTATGCCCTGCTGCTGCTGGCGCCTCCCACCCAGAGCAAGCTCCATGCCTGCATCCTGCCCCTTCCCTGGCCCCAGCTGGGCAAGAGGCTGCAGGCTCCAACTGCTGTTGTGCCTGCTTCCTGTGTCCCTCCGCCCCTCTCCCTGAGTCCTGCACCCTCCACCCTGGCTAGGCAGCTTTTCCCAGCTCCATCCCCAATCCGTCCCTCCCCAACACCCATTCTCTTGGCCCTGCACACCACAACAGACTTACCAGCTGAAGGTAGCTGTGTCCAGTGTGGTGAGGACTGCTGCCTGTTTAGTCTATGGCCGAATCTCTGAAGCAGTGCTGAATTTTCAGATTGAATCGGCCGAGTTGCATTGGGACAGTGATTTGGATCTCTTTGTCTTTTGAATCAGGCAAATCTAAATCCGAAGTGAGTACTTACCACTTCACACAGGCCTACTTATTATGACCTGGACAGGACTGGAGCCAGCTGTGCTGTGGATAAACAGCTGTTTGTTGGTCCTAGTCCTGGCACTACACTGGAGCCAGTGGGGACTGCTCATATTATGTCTGTGGAGCAGTCCCCCAATAGCTGAAATTGTTATATAATACCATCTGGAGATACTTCTCTTGTAACAAGTACTGTTTGCTCTGATATCAAGGCACTTTACATGTGTTTTACTGCTTGAGTGCACAGATACTGGCATTTTCAGTGCAGTTAAAACAACCTAAATATGACATGCAACCAGGCCCTAAGTGTATTGCTGGTGCAATGACATCATAATTCTGTCATCAGCATAAATCTGGTCAGAAAGTTTCTAAAACAATTTTTGTTGCAAATTGTCAGCTCTTCATAACTGAAACTTTACAGGGCAGGGTTCAAATTCAGCTATTTGAAAAGTTGAAAACTGTCAAAGTGTCTCTTTTTGACATTTTGAAATTAAAAATATCAAGGAAGGTGGTTTAATTCAAAAGGGTAGATTTAAAAAAAATCAAAATCAAACCAAAATGGTTTAAAAACAATCAAATGAAATGTTCAAGAATTTCAAAAAATCTTGTGAAATGGAACAAAAATAGTTTCCTGTTCAGTTCTTCAAGACAGTTACTTGTTGTCACATAGCCTCACACATTATTATGACAGGATTAGTCCCCTTAGCATTGGAATGACTGACCCAGATCTTAAGTCCGGGCAGGGATATGATCAGTTCTGCTGCGTGGCTATCCCTCCTAAAATTCAGCTTGTTTCTAAACATGTTATTATTCATACTACATCCTTCTGCAGCTTTGCTCCCTTTCTCTGTGCTATTTGGAAGATTCTTTTTGCTAGATAGAAGGTCTTAGATTTCTTAAGGTGAATGTTAGTATCTCTATTGACTGTAACATAAACTTAACATTGCCACAGGGCTTTTCCTGTAAGCTAGTAGATCTAGTAGCTAAATCTTTATGATGGCACTGGACATGTGAAGAAGCCACTAGTGCCTATTTCAGCAATGCAGGCAGCAGCTGATAGCTTAATAATGAGGTATATATTAATACAATATTATCTCTGTGACAATAAATAGGCATAACAACATCATCTAAAGAGAAGTGAATGGAAGGAAAACAGCAGTACATCCATCCATTTTGTGTACAGGAAATGGAATGAGGATG
Source organism: Caiman crocodilus (assembly GCA_030014935.1). NCBI lineage: Eukaryota > Metazoa > Chordata > Crocodylia > Alligatoridae > Caiman > Caiman crocodilus. The sequence goes on from JAGPOW010003648.1 coordinate 43,798,801, forward strand.
GGAAAATGGTATGACATTAATTCGTTCTCCATATAAACTTGCATATCATAAAATTACTGATATTTTTTAGTTAATGAATTGACAGTAAGGAGATAAGCAATACAGAAGGAAACAGCATGTTCAAAAGAAGCTATACAATTTCACAAACTGCCTCTGGCTGTTTTGTCCTAAAACTAGATCTCATTATATGTTGATTATATTTTTCAATATAATCACTTCCATATACTCAGAGTTCAGTTACTCAGCCTGAAAAAAACTCATTTCCTTTATTTTTAAGAACAGGTATAATTGGAGAATTTGGGGGAAGGGATGAAATAGTATTGTCATGCTTCAGACTCTTCATTTGCTCTTTAAATGGTTTCAGGTAAGGAATAGATCAGATCTTTTAATCTAAAAAATATAGGATCAAAGTCTTTCTAAGAACTGCTTTTGGGCTGGATACCATGAAGAGAAAATTAAGGAAAAAGAATGCCTATCATATAATTAGTGTGTGTATCATAATGCGTGCTTTCACAGGAGCAGAGTGAGGGTTATACACTCAGTCTCTACCTTGAAGTGGCTGGACTTTTGAGCACAGCTTTCTGAATCACGCACAAAGATATATTTATCTGGAAAATTAAGTCTTTTTTTTATTGAAGACTGTCAGTGAGCAGATCATGATTTACTCAGTATTTTTTCCTATTTAAACTCATTCTGTGATTTTTTTGTATCTTATTTAAAATCTTTTACTTGATCACAATTTCCTGTGAATATTCTCTTTTCTGATGCTATTTAAAAAAAAATGTATGGTTTATTTATGAGTGGCAAAAGATTCCACATGGTCCTATTCCTGTTCTTTGATTGGAGGAGTGAGCAAGTACTTCTGGTGTGAATAATCTGTAAATAAATGCTTGGAATTCCCTTTCTGTGAATATTTGTGCCTAAGGCTGTTGATCACACAAACTTTCATGTGAGAAAACCCCAGAGTGATATGAGCTTAGATAAAGTGCATTTATTAAAAAAAAACCCAAAAAGAAAGAATGGTAAATATCAGTGGAAATTATTTGTCTGTGCTTTCTCACCTCCAGTTTTGAATTTTTAGCAGCTCAATGCTTCTAATTACCATCATAGCATCTCTTGGTTCCCTCTATGACACATAAATAAAATCTATTTTAGAGTTTTTGTAATACTGTTGCATATATCTTCCCTACCCTACACAGCTAAATTCCTCTTTATGTCCACCAAAACCTGGAGAGAGAAAAACTATCTAGAAACCCGTTAAATCTTGTAAAGTCACTTACTGAAATTTTAAAGACCAGTACTTTTGACTTTCTAGGGCTAGGCATAGGTTGTATCCTGATGCAATTTCTCACATTTCAATGGTTTTAAAACTCAATTTTCTAGCTTCCATGGATTATAAAATAACAAACTTAAAGTATGACCCAAGACTGAACGGTGAAGATCCTTTTCCTGTGGCAGTGTAGCTGTACAACTGCTTGCCGAAGGAAAGGTTTCTCTATCATGTTTTTGTTCATTTAAAAACAGCTGTTTGAAACTGCTTGGAGATTTGGAATGTAAATTGTTATCCCAGTGGAGATGGATTAGTGGGTAGATGCAGGTGAAAATTTATGTTACAGGCTGACATCACATGAATATCAGCACAGGATAAATATCAGAGCAGTCAAGAGCCAGGTAAATAGATAGATAGTTAATTAATCTAATAATAAGACCTTGATGGGATGGAAAAAAAAATAAGCATGTGTGTAAAATGTTGGGACTCTTAACCTTACCTTTGACATTCCTTTTGAATAAGAGTTTTGAATGATGGGACACTCATTCATTATGAGACATTAAGTGCAAAAAACTCCTCTGTTTAAATTTAATCTTCTGATGACAGGTAAACAAAAGTCATTAGAGGTATCAGATTACTGTTGTTTTAGGGATATATATATATATATATATATGGAGTAAATACACACACACATTTTATTAGTTTATCTGGTGAATTGATAGGAAGAATAATGTACAGAAATAAAGATCATCTGAATGTAACTTCTCTGTCTTTTGACAAGAAAATTGCCATACATTTGACTGTTTGGAGTTTAATTACAAAAACCCCTAAAATTGATAATATACGCTGCCACTTAGGAGGTAAGCTGGGCCACATATTCTAGGAAAACCTACTCCCTTTGGCTAAGTACAGACATTCAAAAAGCTTGAGGGGGTAGAAGCAACCTATATTTTGCACTTTACTCTAAGCACTCTAGGTTAGGTTGGGAGTGAACAGAACATGCTTACCCTTTGGTAGGAGGGGAGGCGGGACATGTGGGCTGCCTGCACCGGCCAAGGCCAGCAGAGTGGGGGTGCTCCTGCATGCCTTCAGCAGACTGCCAGAGCATGCCTAGCCCAGCTAAGCAGCTGGGCCTCCCCTGATTGGCCAGCATGGCCCTCTCCTTAGCCCCGACCCCCACTAGTGGCCAGCTGCTTGCTGGCCAGGGGAAGTGGGAATGGAGGCCCCTGCCATGTGCCTACCAAACCCCAACTGTGTTGGCATGGGTCTGGGGGGGTTGGGACCAGTGCTGCACAGCAGGAGGCTCTGCTGCCCTTCTGCTGCCCAGCTGCTGCTGACCGCTGCAGACAGGAGGCAGGGCTGGAGAAAGTGGCTTTTTGGCTCATCTCTGTGAAAGCCCAGGAGCAGAGAGGTACAGGCTGAAACTAGTGTGCTGCCAAGGAAGAAGGAGTTAACAGCTGGAGTGGAGTGGAGTCCAAAAATCAGCCTGGGATGCTGGCAGACAGTGACCTAAATTGAGTTGAGAGATGACCTGATACAGAAGACCATTCTAGCCTAAATCACTTAAGTTTGATACCAATGGACCAGGCTTGCTTCGAGCTGCATGGGGCAATCCTGAGCATAAGAGTCCCCGGCTTTCTATCTCTTTTCTTTTCTGACTTCAACCTGTGTAAAGTTCTCTTGCTTCTGTTTATTTCCCTTTCTGATTCTATTCTTGCATTTTTACAGTGTTTTTCTTCTTTTTCTCTGCTCTCTGTCACCTCCCCCTTCACTTCAGGTTTTTTTTCTCTGCAAGTTTCTCCTTTACAGCTTTTTTCTTACTGTTTCTTTTTCTTTCTTTTCTTCTTTTCTGCTTGTTTATTGTGGGGAGTTATATTTTTCCATATCTTGCCTTTTGAGGGGTGCTCTCAATCTCCCCTTTTCTTTTTTTCTGTTTTTGCTTTATTCCTAACCACCACAAGCCCCTCCCTGACTCCTTCATTTCCCGCCTCCCCCCCCGACACTTAACTTTTTATTTTCATCTTTTGGGGCTGCATTCCCAGAAACTTATCTTTGTAGTTAAAATACATAACTTTTTTTTTTGTTCCCTTAGCTTTGGTTTGAAATTAACCCTGTCCTAGCAGAAATGGCTGCTCCTACACCCAGCAGCTGGCATGGGGCTGCCTCTCAAGACCTCCCCTTTACCCAAGGCTTGAGGGTTCACACCCCTCCTTACATTGGGGTTGAGATCTGTGTAGATGCCCTAGTTGGTCTCCTGGGACAGTGTAACATATGTTACACAGGTCGTGTTAACATGGTCCCAGGGATTTACTTGAGTGCTTCCACCCTGGTCAACAGGGTGTGGATAGAGGGCGTAGACATCGTGGGTGTACACTATCTTGTCATGCCCCTAGAGACCCAGGCAGTGAGGGTGATGATTTACAATGTGCCCCCACATGTGACCGACCAGGAGCTGGCCAAGGAACTGGAGCCCTATGGGGTTCCTACAAGTCCCTTTTGCCAACTGATGATCAGAAGCAAGGACCTGAACCTGAAGTGTCTCCTGTCTTTTTGAAGGCAGGTTTACATGTTCCTCAGCAAGGGCCTGCAGTCTCTGCCTTACTCCTTGAACCTCATGTTTGATGGGTAGAGGTTTGTGATTTATTTTTCCTTGGGGGAGACCACATGTTTCCACTGTGGTAGTTCTTCTCACCTAGCAGCCCAGTGCCAGTTGGGGAAAGTGGCTGGAACATCGGCAACTGTAGTGATGCTGACAGATGCTCATCCACTTCTGGGACACAGGCCCCACCCAGTGAAGCTGGGAGCTCTTCCTGACCTCCTTTCATCCTGCTCCACCCGAGGGGGCTGGGATCTCTGGCATGAGAGTACCACCCAGTGGAGGGGCTGGGACTGTTCCCCAGCCCTCTCCCCAACCCATTCCACCTATGGTGCCCACCCCCGCTGGTGCAGAGGCTCTACCAGGTGGAGTGGCTGATTCCTTCACTTGCCCCCTGCCTGCCCTGAATGCCTGGCCAAGGTGGCTGGGGTGGCCAGTGACTGGTGCCAAGGCCCTGTTGGATGATGGGTCTGAGGCCTCTTTCTGGCCCCCTCCACTGTGACCTTGTCTGAGGTGGCTGGTCCCGGGGAGGTGGGCCAGGAGCAGTTCATCCCATCCCCTATGAAAGGTGGGCTGCCTGCCACTAGGAAGAAGAACAACAAAGAGAGGAAGGTGAAGGGGGCCTCTCAGGACCCTCTCTCCCAGCTGGAACCTCCTCTGCCAGTGCCAGGGGGCCCCTGACCCCATTCTTGTTGTTATGACAGTGGCTGTCTTGCGCGTGACCATGGAGAGGGATGATTTGGAGGTGGGGGAGGCGACAACAGGGATCACCAACCCCTTGGCTGTGTCCTAGCTTCCGAAGTCGGGTAGCAGTAAAAGTTAAACAGAATGCCTCTCTTCTGGAGGCCTGACCCGGGGGGTGGCAGAGGAGTCTGCTAACCTCTTGATTGAATCTCAGCCTAATGAATTGGATGAGGAAGCTAGTGAGACGGCGATCCAGCTTTCTGAGTGTCGCAGATGACCTCGAGAGCAGGATGGCCTCTCTCACCCCAAGAAGGCAGGATCACTCTCTTGGAGCCAGTCCTTTACCTGGATGATGAGAGGAGGCTGATGTGTCTAGACACTGAGGGTATAGACACTGTGTTTGTGGGTGAGGTCTCACCTAGGGTGCAGCCTCATCATGCTTCTGTCAGAAATGTCCAGCCCATGTTGACCTGGTCACTTTGACCCAGCCACCTTGATGCCCTGACTCTTCTACCCTGGGGGTATTGAGGGGAACCTCTTTCATGACTTCCTCGACTGTCAATGCCTGCAGCTGCTCTCTGTCACCCTGAAACTGCTGCTGTGGGAGCTGGGTAGAAGCCTCTTGGAGACCACCTACGTGTACTCTTACCCATACTGTCTGGCTGAGTGGGGCACTGTCTGCCTGGCCAACTTTCTCCTGGGTTAGGCCAAGATGGCTGTCCTCAAGAGCTGTTACAGCTGGCTTTCTGGGACCAGCTCAGATGATGCCCTGTAGCTTTTCGGCCTCCTAGTGTGGGCGCATATCTTGCTGGAGTTTGAGCATGCTGTGCTCTGATGAGCAGTACCTGCCTTTGAGGCATGCTGTGACTTCCAGGGAGCGCTGTGCCATGTGGAGGATGGATGCACTCTGATGTCATGACAGGTCTGGGTGACCAGATAGACTCGGTGTTGGGCTGTGATTTCCAACTCATGCCTCACCCTGGGCCCTCACTAGGCTGCTTTTTGCTTTTTTCTTTGTGTGAGAAGTTGAAAGTGTTGTCATGTGTATGATTGGATAGAGCAGGGTAGGAATCATTTGTTTAGAGAGGGCTTTTGGTTTGCACAACCATGTGGCAGGTATCCCAACCACATAACTGCATGTTAGGCACAACACATAATACAGCAAAGGTGTCTGTCATGGTGTGATGTTATGAATATAATGACACGGTGCTCTTGGTTTGATGGTAATTTGCTTGTCTTTGCTTTGTATATTGGACCTGGACCCTGAAGGGGCCAACTTTTTTGTACCCCAAACTCCTGAGTAAAGTTAAAAATCAAAGTACTTCTTTCCAGATTTTTCATCATTATTATTTTATAAGTAATGGCTGTAAGGAAAGAAGCTTGATTTATTATTGACCTGAGATTAAATCTTACAGATGACCTAAGAAAGGACATTTTGTGTTTTTAATAATGTCTAAAATCCCTCCCAACTACAAATTTGGTCCAATAAAGGATATTACTTCACTTCAAAGATCTTCTCATGTATTCCCTGGACCATCATGGCTATAAGAACAAAGTTGGAGCATTTTACCCTTGGACACAAACTAACAATTTTGAATTCTACAGGACTCAAACTCATGATATTCTTCTATGCCACTTGCTGTAGAAAATATCCACTGTGGGAAAGATGATGCATTTTCAGTCTTTAAAGTAGGACCCTTTAGCAAGACTGTGGCTCAGATGTCCTTTCCCATTATTCCTGTTTGCTCAGTATGTTCCAATTTAATGTTACAGTTTCTTGCCTGCATCTTTAACTGTTCTAAAAACTAATTATAGGAGTTGAAGACTAAGACTAAGACTCAGACCCTAAAGCCATTGATCACACCTGCTGCTTCTGGTGGCATGCAATCAGCAAAATATGCAAATAAGAAATGAATTGTATTGATTCAGTACCATAATCTGCCTCCAGTTATACCAGATGCTGCCTATCCTCAATCCTACTGAACTTGATGGGAAGTGAAGGATCTCAGCATTTGATAGGAGTCACTAGGTTCTTGTCAGAATCTGGCAATTTGTCATCTGAAAAAGTTGCTCAGTAATTAGAGGCATGGATTTTTTAATAAACATTAGCTATTAATACTGTATATACACACATCTTTTCTCATCATCTTTTTCCCTTAGAAAAATGGCTTATTGATTTTTTTTATTTCATATTTTTTATTTTACTCTCTCTCTAAAAAGATTCCATTCTCCTTAATTTAAATGGTCAGCAGGTTTGTTTTAGAAGTTCTTTATTCTTAGAATGTTTGAAGGACAATTATAGGAAAAAATGAAGCTCTGTCTTTAAGTCTCTGACTCAGCGAGTTTCCCAAGGCTGAAGAACAAAGAAGAATTGATTTTACTCAGAACACAGAAAAGTGGCCAAAAAGTTAGTCTTTCACTGCACTGTTCTGATTTTACTTCCTCACTCTTTGACCTTGAATGTTTATGTTCTTTTTGTGATGGTTTGCAATTAAAAACTGACACCATAATGGACTGAAGATTCAGGGAACATATTACCAGCACTCCAAATATACCATTATAAAAGTCATCTTATGAAATCTGGAGATAGAAAAATATTAGCACCAACTTGCTGGACAATTGCTTGCTTGCTTAGTTCATTATCACGAGAGAACCTCATTTTTTGTTTAAAAATAGCAAATTCTTTGATAAAAATCCCAAATTCTGATTAAAAAAACCAAAATTCATGATTAAAATGAAACAACACTATGTGTGTGTGTGTGCGCGCGCGCGCGCTCGTGTATATATATATATATATATAGAGAGAGAGAGAGAGAGAGAGAGATGTCAGTTGAACACAATGTTTTATTGATATATTTACAATTTTAAATAATTTGGAGGCCTACCAGTGCCTCAATCACTACAGTTAAATAAATTCTAAATGCCTATAAGGTTTCGGATTTGATTTTGGGTTTTTTATCCTTGAAAATCAGAGCTCTCCCTGCCTACTTTACTCACCAGGACATGGGTCCAGCTGTGGTTATCCCCACCCACTGCTTTGTGGCACTGAGCAGCCCTGATATGCTGGTGCCCTGCTCCTGCCATTGCCCCTCACTCCCAAGCCACAACCCCTTCAGGTTTGCTGGTACCCCTCTCTCTTCACCCACAGCCCCCTGCCCCTCCAGCTCTATCAGAGGGAACTACAGCTGCCAGGGCTACAGGGCCAGGGACCCAGGGCCAGAGCCCTCTGCCCCCTGCAGCAGTACCCAAACCTGGCTCCTACCCACAGAAGGTGGTGGCTGCTGTGGCCTCAGTGGGGAGCAAAGCACAGAGCCTGGTTCCCCCTCCTGCATGGGCAGCATTGCCAGAATGAAGCCCATTGCGGGTGGCAGATGGAGGCTACCCAATGTGGGTTCAGGGTTCTGTGCCTTGCTGCTCTCCCTCCAGGGTCAATGCAGCCCACAGAATGGGACCCAGCTTCACAGGGCAGAGCAGGGCCAGCTGGGGAAGCTTGTTGCTGCTGCCATCAGTCCCATGCTTCCATGCAGCTGCAGGGCACACCAGGGCCACCTCACCATGGCAGCATGGGGCTCACAGCAGTGGCACTGAGCTTCCTTGCCTTGTCTCCCTCTGCCCTGTCACACTGGGTCTTGCCTACTTGGCCCTGGAGGCCTCGGGGGAGGGCAGCATGGTGGGGAGCCTGAGTCCGCAGTGGGAAGTCCACATCTGCCCCTGTCCCATGCACAAATCTGGGGGGCATGTGCCCCCCCCGTGGCCCTTCTGGGATTGCATGTGGCAGTGAGGAGTCAGCCTTCCCTACCTGCTGCACAAGCTGCCCAAAGCCCTGTACCACTTCTCCCCTGGGCTCTGTGGCTGCACATAACCCCAGCCCCCAAACCCCATGCACTGCCCCAGCCCCAGCCCCAGCCCTGCCCAACTCCTTCCCTCCCTCACTATGAGGGCATCAATTACTTCTCCCTCATCCTCCCCGCTTTCCTGCCCAGACTTAACTGTAGGGAGCTGCTGTCCAAACTGCTTGATGGCCATGTGCATGTGTATTAGGGCTGTGTAAAATTTCACTGGCAGTTTCATTTTGATGCTGTTTTGACTCATTTTGAGCTCAAAACAGCAAAATCAAAATGAACCAGAGAGCTTCAAAATAGCTTTAAAATGAAACAAGATAAGTCAAAACTTTTTGAAATTTTCAAAACATTTCAAGTTTCAAAGATCAAGCTAGGCTTGCCTGCAGGGAAACAGAAACTAAAGTAAGGAGAGGGAAGGGGAAGAGGGGGGGAGGGGGAGAGGAGAAGGAGTGCTCTCATTATTGTCTATGTAGCTGGCTAGTGACTGTGATCCTTCCCTGAGGTCCCTTCTAATCCCAGTGTTCTGGGGGAGGGATGGAAAAACAGCATAAAAGGCAGCATTGTTTGAACTGCTCTGCTTTCTGCCTTGGTGTCAGTTATACTGAGCTGTTTGTTCCATCAGCTCAGCGTCAGACAACTACAGCTAGCAGCACTGATCTTCTAAAGGATTCCCTACTTGCTAGCAAGAGGGATTTCAGATTCAGAATACCTTTTTCTTCAAGGACTTTTCTATTTTATTATATTCATTGATTTATTCTTTTGAATTCTATAATTCTATTGGATATGATTACTGTATAATTTAATGTATATAGGAAGTGACATACATTTGTATTTTATTTCTATACATTTAAAGCTTTGAAGCATACATTATAGAATTTATATAGGGACAAAGCCATATTTCTATTTGCTTTTATACATTTCTTATTTGCCCCACACACCTACCTATGCTCTTGCACCTACACGTTTGAATTTATACAGGGACTTAGCCATATACTTGCTGTTTAACATTTCTTATTTGCACCAGGCACCTACATTTTTTAATTTATACGGGAATGCAAATACATTTATATATTTGTAGAAAAGGAAGACAAGAAACACACCATGAAGCATGGTGGAAAGGCAGGTGGCCACACAGTCCAGCTTTCAGGGAGAGGTGGAAGAGGGGCTAGAGGAAGAGCTGTAAGTTCCCCCCACACCAAACTGAGACACAGCCTCATTCCTCCAGCTAAAAGGGATGAGGCTGCTATGAGCAGAAAGGAGATGGGAGCAGTGCCAGTGTCGCTGCTGACTGAGTGTGCCTGAGACTGCATCTCCTCCATGCACACCAGTCATAATGCCCCCTGGGACCCATGACAGCAACAACAAGCACCAGCAGCAGCACAGCAGCCTACTCCACCCCTGTTTCATTTCCCATTCTGATCCTTCCAGTGGCACAGGAAGAGCTGGCATTGGATCTGGAGGTCAGTGCCCTAGCAAGGGAAATTCTGGGGAAGGAGAGGGAATCAGCTAAGTTTGTGCTCAAAACCTCTCAAGTTTCCCCTAGAGCCAGGTCTCCTTCCCCAGAAGGCACTTTGGAGGAGGTTGATGTACAGGTGGAGGCAGGCAGCTCAGCTGAGTCCACTCCTTTTGCTGTGCCTCTGCCTGCAGAGGAGGAGGAAAGTGCAGCAGTATCCACATGTGAACCTGCAGCCCAGAAGGGAGTGGGTAGCATGGTCTGGGATCTTTCTGAGCTGGCAGATGATCCCATGTACAGTATTTGCCTGCACTGCTGAACCAAAACCAGCCGGGTCAAGGGAACAAAACATATGAGCACCATGGGGATGCTGAATCAGTGGATAGAGACACTGGTAAAGAAAGTCAGGGAGGCACAATGGCAGAGGCGGGGGGATATGGAACCTGTGTCCCATGCTAGCATGCCATCCACTAGCCAGTTTCCTCTTCCACCACAGGCACTGCCAGTGTGGTCCAAGGGCATGGCTTCTATGGTGTGCTCCAGAGCCACCAGACCCCACCATCAGGCAGGTAGCGCTGACGCCTTGGTGGCTGCCTATCTTGACAAGGATGTGGAGCCAGTGCTGTGTGATCCCTTGGCTTACTGGGCAAGCCACAGCCAGATGTGGCCGGATCTGGCCACAGTTGCCTGTGAGCACCTGTCTTGTCCACTGACCAGTGTGCCGAGTGAGAGGGTATTCAGCATCGCTGGGGATGTTGTGACACCCTACTGCACCTGCTTGGATCCTGCTTTGGTGCAGCAGCTGGTGTTCCTGAAGGTGAACCTTCTGCTCCTGGGGTTACGCAAGCTCCAGGTGCAGGTGGACTGAGTGTGACCCTCCTCACTCCATCTACACAAATTTCCTGTTTTCATTTTCTTTAAAAACCAGTTAATGCCCCACTCTCAGCTGGAGGGGGCACTCACTGCATCATCAGCCAGCAGGGGAAGAACATGTCTCTGCTGAGCTCATTGCCCTGCCAGGACAAACTTGGAGGTATGGGACTGGGGCTGTGGAGAAGGAGGAGGCCCCAGGTCCTAGACATGACCCCTAAAACTGCACCCTGTCAGGGTAGGGAGGCGTGGTGGAACTGCTGGCAGTGCAGCAGCCCCATAAATGCCAGGATCAACAATCCCATGGTGAAAGGCGGGTAGGAGGTGCCATAACCTCCAGCTAATGCACACATGCACACAGTCTTGGCTGGGGAAAGCCCAGACCCATCATGTCTTTGACAGGCTGATGCTTGCTGGTTGCGGTGCAGTTGTGAGGCTCCAGTTGCCTCAGATTAGTTGCCTGGGATGTCAGCTTTTCCATTTTCACTGATTGGCTTTCTTGCCTGCATTGCATGCCAGGCTATTCTTTACTATTACTATTCCTTCTATCCAGGACCAGCAGACATACCTGCAGGTTCTTCCTCAGCCTGACAAAGGATTTTTCAATGAGAAAGCTTCCTAAGATATATTTCTCTAATGATTCTGGTTTTCATAATAAACATACAAACATAAAAACACAATATAAGCCATCACACACCATGAGTAACATATGTCCAACACAACATCTTTACTCCTTGTTTTCAATTCCTTTATAAAAAGAAAGGCTCTGTGACAGTTTGGCTAGGCTACCAGAGATGCTGCCGGTGCGACTGTACTAGTGCTGCTCACTCACTAAATTACTTTATACCTGCTGCCCTTTCAAGTGGTAGACCAGACTGAGGGTGTAGGGGAGGACAAGACCTCATTGGGGCACACTTCTGTGTTGTGTAGATGCCCCAGCGCCAGTGAGGGTGCACCTTAACACACACACACACAGATCCGTAAGCACCCATGACACGAGTTTTACCTGTCAGCAGCTAGAGGTGACGGGCCCAGACTCCCAGATCCCAGACTCCCTCTGCACCTATCTCCTTGACACCTGGCAGGCTTTGTGGCCTCAGCAGGAGCTAGCATGCCTGCAGCTTTCACCCTCTTGAGCCTTAACACACACAGTGTCTCTCATGTCATGAGTTTTGCTTGTTTGCAGCTTGAGGTGCAGTTTCCCCCAAACCCCTGCACCTATCTCCTCGAGACCTTGCAGGCTTCATGCCCTCAGAAGGAGATACTACTCCTGCAAGTTCCATCCAGATCAAGCCAGAAACGACAAAGTTATAGGCTGTTTTGTGCTTCCCCATTATAGTCTATGGGAGAAACGTCAATAAAACTGTTTCAATGATACAAAATGAACAGTGGTTTTAAATTGAAATGAAATTTGAAATGAAATGCTATTCTGTTGAAATGTTGAAACACAATTCGAAATGGAACAGTGCTGTTTCGCAGAGTCCTAATGTGTATGTGCACACATGCACATGGTGCTACCGACTGACTGCCCTTCTCCTGTTTCCCCAGTCCTTTGAAGGCTTGAACTCTGCCAGCCTGCATGGGGAAGCTCACCTTAATCTACATTTTTCTCCTTTAAAGGATAAACCCAGGGTTTTCCCCCTAAAATGAGAAAAGCCCAGTTTTACCACATTTTTCTGTAATGAATGGAAAACCCAGACCTTCTGATTATTGCCCTTTTTGCTCACACTAATTTTGCGAAGGGTTTAATTCACTGTTTCAGAAGTCAGTAGTTCAGGGAACCCTTTCTCAGAATTACTGAATAGTTACTTTTTCAATTACTCAACATTTATAACATAACAAAATTGCAAGAGCAGCATACGGATGAACTATCTGTTAGTGCTTGAAATAATCTTAGATATCACTTTTTTACCCTTAGAATAACATCTTCTACCATCCAAGCTATTCAAAACTATTTTATTATTTCTGTTGTTTTATCCTGGTAAAATAGCTGGATTGATTCATATCAGGAACTGCTCTTTCAGTGAGGATGTTTATACTTATAAAAAGGATGATTGACTAAAATAGCAACTGCTAAACTATAATAAGAATAAAACTCTGAAATGTAGCAATTCACTGGGCTGTAGTGCTCTTGGATTCTGAAGTTTTACACTGTTCCCAATATGAATTAATCTAGTGACCTGCTGCTTATTTACTAGAAAGGCTATTGATTTGTTAGCTGATTTATCTATCCAGCTATATCAGTTTCATAGACATATTTATCATGGTGGACTATTGAACAGAATTAGCCTTTTTTACTGCAATTGATAGTTCCCCCTAGCAAAAATGCTCTTTGTTCAATTCCAAAGAATTTTTGATGTATGATAAGCTTGATAAGTATTATGTCAGATATTTTTTGTAAACTAACTCATAATGCAACCTTGCACATTGATATCCATGTAAATATTGCCAATGAGAATCATAATCAGTGAATATTTGTTTTCTAGTTCTGACTTGTTTTCATGGCTATAACTTGGTGGCATTTGCATCAGAACAGTAGGAAACTACATGTGCTTAAGTCTATGCACATTGACATCAACAGGTATGAGTGCAATTCAAATATTAAAGAGTATGCTTTAGGCCTTACATGTCTATAGCCCAGATTTTGAAGTCAAAAGGCAATTGCCTTGAAAACACGTGTGTATCTGTCTTTTAAAGATGTAGTGTTTCAGTGCAATAAATATGAATGCAAAGTACATTGATTAGGAAACATTAATTGGATTAAGTAATATAATAATGTTTCTGAGTGTTTAGGAGAAAAAGGCTATTTCTAAAGACAGAGAAACATTTAAAACTTCAGTGTAGTTTGAGGGTAGTTTAGAATGGAGTAACTAGTAGGCTGTGTGCAGGCATTCAGGGAGGTTAGGAGGAGGTTAGAGCATGTTAAATATGGCCACCCAACTTAACTTAGTTTTCCTAGGTGCAGACCTTACACTTGTTAGATGGAGCTACATGTCAACCATACAGAAGTTTAGGACACATAGGTTTAAAAATAGCCAATGTGATCTAAGTTAAGTATAACTCTGAGGTAGTCTAATTTAGCTCAAGTCCAAAGAGACTGATCTGACTCAACTTCTTTACAGTTCCCAGTACAGACTGAGGGCTGGGAAAGCCCAGTCACTGGCCCCAGCCCTGGGGCTGCACTTTTCCTACCCCTCCTTGGCACCAGGCTATTTTTAGCTTCCCAGTCCCTCCCTCCCATCCCAGAAGGACAACCCGTCCCCCATAGACCAGCCAGCTCTCTCCCCACCCACCAAACTCTCTACCCCACAAGCAGTTCCTGGTATCAGTTTTACCGGCGTTGGCCAATTCTGGGAGTCAAAGTAGTAAGTTGGAGTGGGGGGAGGGGCAGGATGGATGGGGGTGTACATTTGCCAGGGGAAGTTGTTTGTTCGGGAGTGCCACACCCTCCTGGACCCCAGAAGCCACCCTCCATGGACCCTGCCTACACTGCCAATCCCCCAATCCCTCCCCCCCCCCCACAGACTCCACCTGACCTCCTGATCCTCCTGTGGATCCCACTTGCTCCTGTGGATTCCTCACTGGAGCCCCAATCCCCCACTCCAGAGCCTGCTTGGCCTCCTGATCCTTCTTACCCCACTGCTAGTCCCCCATCACAACTTACCTTAGATGGGTGGCTATTTTTAATGTGATCTAACCTCCTTCTAATCTCCCTGAATGTCTATATGTAGCTGTAGAGTCTGATTTACCAAGTTTTATCAAATGAATTATTTAGAAAAGGAGAAATTTGCTTATTAGGGCTTACACTATGGCAAGAAATCACAAAACAAATACAATTCTTGATATGTTTTAGCATTCATTTGAACCTCTATGATACAAAAATATAAGTACCTGTTTACATTTGCACACCATGAGCAGTTACAATTGTAGTATGGTATAAATTGACCAATAAGATCTCTAGATTCTGTTGTCATCGGCAACTCATTACCACAAGTGGCAACTGTGTTTCAGGTAGAGGTGGCCTACCCATGTCAGAAAAGTTATGTTGCCAATCTGGCAAATAGCGCTTGCAGCTGCCATACTGAAATCCAAGATGACTGCCATGAATTCACATTTTAATCCATATTTCAGCCCCCACTAGGGTCAGAAAATTAATTCTAATGACAAAACCAACATTGTATGAAACAAGGAGATCAATCATAATATTTCTGTTGTGGTAGCCAAGTTGGATTCCAAGATGGCTGACAAATTTGCATGTATGTATCGACTCAGTGGAATTAAAAAAACTAATAAACAATATTTTAATACTAAAACCTCACAAATTCTATCACTACAAATTTCATAGCAGGCCTACAGAACTGAAAACATTAAAACTCAGGCTAGCCAGTTATACTGAATAAGACAACACATTTTTTTTATTCCAGAATACAGATAAATCAGATATTAATAATACATAACTCAATGGCAATGAAACACACAGACATATGTTTGGCTTGAGGCAATAGGAAAATGTAATAGTCTATATTATCATTATATTATATATATAATATTTGTGGCGGGCCAGTAGGGGGCGCTCCCGTTTTGAGCCGCCCACCTCCCTGCGCCCGCCCACCTTCCAGGCTCCGAGTGCCTCCCCTGGGGTGCCTCAC
>JAGPOW010003648.1:43814264-43856851 GCA_030014935.1 Caiman crocodilus
GTTGAAATCCCTGCCCTGAGGGATTCTCCAGCCGCCCCTCAGGCTGGCACAGCGAGACACTTGTGGAGGAGGGCGCCCAGGGTGGCAATTCTGCCACAATATTAACACAATGAGTAATTGAAGTTTTTCAGATCTCTTCATCACTCTAATCAATTTCTGTTTCTGAATCCCTTTAGTTATTATATGGATTGCAACATGCTGTTTCATAGCACTCATAGCTGGGAGTGCATGGCATGTTAACCTGCTCACATGAGCATGCTGGTCCTTGGCATTCCATCTTGCACTTGCAATTTATCTGAAAGTATTCTGTCAGTAAGTGTTCAAGCATGTCAACCATTCAACCATTATTTTCATCTTGCCAACCACACTAGTCAAGTGATGGCAATGGTGGATTAGGCTCCAGCACACTTAGCTAATGAGACTGATAATTGGCTCTATGTACATTGTGCACAAGGGAGTTGTATGTAGGATGTGTATGTAGGAGGAAGTTTATCCTGAGTTTTTCTTTGATGGAGTAGTTTCACCCTAAAATCCAGAAGGGTTATAAAAGATGTTAATGGCTGATACAGCAACACAAC
This sequence comes from Caiman crocodilus, assembly GCA_030014935.1. Taxonomy (NCBI): domain Eukaryota; kingdom Metazoa; phylum Chordata; order Crocodylia; family Alligatoridae; genus Caiman; species Caiman crocodilus. The sequence continues at coordinate 43,814,843 of JAGPOW010003648.1, forward strand.
AAACTTTTCTACACAACTGTAAAAACCCTTATCAACATCACATTTACTTCTTAGATGTGTCAATAGATGTGGATGTTGAACGAACACTTTCCAAGCAGTTTTCTTATCGTGACTACTGAACTGGATGATGATGTCACAACCAGTGACACTGTTCAAACCAATGAGAGATGAATGGACTCACTAAGGCAATTCTGACATAATATCTATTATGAACTGGAATGAATCTTACTGGGGTACTTCTCTTCATCGAAACTTTAGGCACAAGATTATCCCTTACTGACTGCACGTTTGCCGCGTAAAAGCATTCTTGTGTCCTCCTCTTCTTGGTGTGAATGCAGTTGCAAAATGTTGCATGAACCAAAGTGCTTCACTTTTCCATCCACAAAACCGCCAACAATGAGCTCTCTTTCACTTTGGAAACATTGGTGTAATTCCTTAAGAAACTCCTCATTTAGAAATGAATTAGGTTTTCTTTATTTGCTGGGAAGGCTATGAAACTACTCCATGATGCTGGTAATGGAAGAAATCTGCTGCTAATGATTTTATGAATTGGCCTACTAGTTTGAATCCTTAATATTTCTGTGCTTTCCTTTATTGATGGTGATATGTATCAATTGAAAACAGTGTCAATTCAGTTACACGTTGGAACACTTGGCAAACATGTGTTACACAAAGAAATCAGCCACATCTACTGTTTGTGCAGTTTTTGGCTTTCCTGTTCTCTGTACAAGAACCATGCCATTGATAACAACAGCTGATTTCTTAAAAGTAGCATCTGTCAGAACAGTTACTTCTTTATCTCCAATAAAGATCCATGACAAGGCTGCTTTGTCAGCCACATTGAATAATTTGTTTGGTTTAAAAAGTGACAGAGGATATCCAGACTGTTTGTGCTGTAGGAGGGCTGCACCTTGAACTTTCTGCCTGTATAACTGCTGCGAGTAGCCTTTGCTGGTTTTCCATAGTCAACTTTACATTCTTGAAGGTTTTCAATTTTGGTTTGGGTATGTTGGCATAGAAGCTCTTGGTAGCATCTGTAGTAAGATATTTCTGGATAATGGTGTTCACAGTTTCTCTTCCTTTGTCACGTGCACTCAGAATGTTTAATGTAGTATCTTCTGGCATAACATCTCCCATACATAACAGCTCATCACTGGAAACCTTAAACAAATGGGACCTTTCAAACTGCTCTAGTAGCAACTTGACATCTTTGTAATCTCATTTCAGTTGTGTCCTTTGTTTTTCATTATGACTAAAAGATGCTGTTGCATTTATCCCAAATATTTGACTTACCATCTCAGTTAGGTGACCTCCTTCACTGTAGTTCAGCTTCTATCTTCATCTAGCTGATTTGTTGTGTGTTATGTTTACGATGCCACTGGCAATTCTGCAAACCTTGTTAACATGCTCTAGAGGTTAGCTGAAACTTACAAATGGCAGATTAGTTGTCTTGAAACTGAATCCTCCTTGTACAAACCATACACCATAGGAGCAAAAATCACTAAGTCCTTCATACATGCAAGATGTACTGGACTCTATCTCATGTAATTGGTATGATCATGCACAGCTATCAGTGGAAGCATTTCTTCAAAGGCACTTAAATTCTTATTCCAACTTCCTTCAAGTTAAGATCTGATAGAGCACAGGAGAGTATTTACTACTTTCATATAGTTCATCTAGTACTTAAATGTATCTTGATGGGAGTGTTCTTCCACAAATTCTTGAAGTAGAGTGACCTTCATTGGCAGATGTGCTAATAGTTCATTCACAGCATTCCTTCCTGCTTTGCAGTCTTTGTTTCTGAAGGCAACAGCTGTCCTACTGGGAAGTTGGTCAGTGACATCATGATCTAATCCCGCACTTGAACTGGACAACTACACAATTAATTTGTTTACCAAAATATGCCACATTGCTTTGAATGGTATCACGTGTGCTCTGATAGCATAGTTGTACAATTTTCCTTTTATTATGTTGGTGGTGGTGTTTTTTTAAAATAATCTGCTTTCTATTCAATGATCTTCAAGCCCTAAAGCAGCAAAATGCTGACCAGTTGCTGTTAGGTAAACCATGGTGATATAAAAGCCTCCCAGTTGAATAATTACCCTTCAGTCTTTTCTGGTTGAGCCAACACAAATTAATTCACTTTTCAGTACAATGCTTGATCAAATGTTATGATTGTGTGCTGTTGTCTCAGGCATTCTGCAATTGTTTTACATCATATGATGATCGTCCAAGTGGTGTCATACTCAGATGCTGATGTAGGCAGTATGGGACACAATCCAACAATTGATGGTGATGAAGTATCATCAGAAAGAAACTGGTTAAATGCTGCCCATCCTGGTACAACAATGTTCTCATGGTTCTTGGCTGATACTCTACCCAGAATCCATGGTAGCTCTGTTGACATATGTTGAATAACTGTGTTGTTGAGTTTTTCATTGTTGTTACAACCCATACTAGGGAAGGGTGGTTTCAATTACTTGTTATGGGTCAGCATTGCTGAAATGACTTTATTAAATTCAGGTGGCACATCTTTCAAGGTTCTTTTCCATCCTATGACCTTAGTGCATTATTCAATCTCAAGTGGTTTTGATGGTTCTCTTTGAAATGCTGCTGTTTGTGTTGCATGAAATGTTTGTTTTCCTTACAATGTCTCCTCCAAGAGGTCAATGTTGTCTGATGAAAACTGAACAAAATGACTGGGAATGAGATTCCTTCTGATAACTCAATTTTCCCAAAATTCCTTTAAATTTTTCTCAGCAATGGTGGTTTCTATGTGATGAAATGTATCATATGATATGCTGCATCCAGCAGTGTGCAGACTTTGTACCTGCTTCTTAGATCTAGTTACATGCTATATCAGCAAGCCTAACCCAACATGTTTTCTCTTCATTCTAATAGCTTTATCCATTCATGCCAGCTATAACTTTCAAATCTGCTTTGATCTTGAGAGTAGGATAGTACAGGTTTTATGTGTCTGAAAACTCTTCTCTGAACTGTAGGCGAATGGCTTCCTTATCATGTCTATGCAAAGTTACAACTGCTTTTACAGTGTGACCAGTTTTCAAAGTTCAGAAGACAAGGAGTAGAAGATTTGCATTTGTTTGGTGCTAAAACTGAATGGCGGTATTGTAGTAAATCTGAAGTTCTTGCTTCATCTGCTTCAGTGTAGTCAGAGAAAATTCACCACTTTCACCTTCCACTAAATTGCAATATCTTTCAAGTATATCATTCATAGTGTATACATTTTTTCCAAGCAAAACTGGCATCTAATTCATCAGTCACTTAATGCCATGCTCTTCTTGTGTAATCTCCACATGTGAAGAGGGATGAGAGACTTGTTGCTTGTTGTGTCCATTGTTCCTCATGCCTGTATTCAGGATGGTAATGTGTTTCATCAGCTATTAGAACTTTGACACCTGTTTGGCAATGCAGCATTTCAGTTTTTCTCTGCCAGTTTATGTTAGACCCTGACTTCATGCGGTGCCCGATGATTAGGGAGATGACATATCTGCATTTGGGGTGAGGTAACTGCCAATGCAATACTGTTAGGGTAACACTATGTGGATTTTTGGGGAGCACTGGATTTGCAGCTGAATGAAGGCTTTACCTGTGGCCTAGCAAAAGCTGCTAACCACAAGGAAGAATGATAGTTAAGCCAGCCATTTGCTTATGCTAAGTAACCACCTTAACTGTGTCAACCATTTTCTGGAAAAAGCAGCAATTAAGCCTGTGCGCTGTGAACCAACTACAGTGAGGAACGAGACAAGATACAGGGGCCCAAAAAGAGCAGGGGTGGTATAACTTGAGGCAGAAAAACAGACTGGAATGTGAAAAAACAACATGTAATTGATAAGAGAATCCGAGATGAACATATGCAAAAAGGTGAACGGTGATTGGTGAAGAAGCCTCCAGAAGCTTCCAGGTTTTGGTCAAAGTCCACCCACTGACTGAAGAAAAGAAGTCATGTGCTCATAGCAAAAAGGCATGTAAATGAATGAAATGCATAGGCAGTTCCAAGCTAATGAAATAAACAGTAAACAGAGGTGGAGCTTGAGGTGGGAGGAGAAATGGGTGGAACATAGGAGGGACAAGGGTAGAATGAATGGTAATGAGCATAAACCAAAGTGTATAAATGTGGGAAAAAACTATTGTTCGTTGTTCACTGCCTCAGCCCAAGTTCTCACCATGGCCACACCTGGAAGCCCCTTAGCCCTGACCACATGTTGAAGTTGGTGAACATGCATGGGTGCAGGCATGCGTGTGTGTGTGTGTGTGTGTGTGAGAGCACAGAGCGAGGTGCTGACACAGGAACAAACAAGGGAGGTCATGCCCACATCACTGTGAGAATGTGGAGAAGGGAAGAAGACAGTAGTAGTGAGAGAAAGCTCTAGGTGTTCGTCATCTCCCTAGTAATAGGGCAGGCACCCTGTTACAAATGTTCTAGTGTGTTCTCTACTTGATGTTGTTGGAAGGGTGTCCTTTTCATCTTCTACCTTGCACAAATTTCTTTAACAGTATCCAATATGTCCTTGGTGTGCAAAAGAACTGTAGCAAGAATGGTGCCAATTGAATCTTCCGGGATTTTGCAGTGCAGGATGCACACTACGTGATAGTCTGTTAAGAAAACGGCCAGAACCACGTGTCAAACTCAGCAATTGTCCGATGCTGAATGAGTGCCTCATTCATTCATGCAATTCCAGCAGGTGTACCTTGGCTAATCATTGACTGTCAACCTACTTTGTGATATATAATGTATTTTGTAGATTCCAAATAGTACCTCCTGCGCTTCACTAGACTCCGTGATGCTATTGGCTCTATTGTAAAATTTGCATAACAGCAATAAGGGTGAGTCTATCATTGACAATCTCTGTCAGAGGTTTTCATGTCAGAATAATGTGAAACAGAACAGAGTTGATGTAGCAATTTTGTGAAACTTTTGGGTTACTAATAATGAACAAAACTGTAAATATACAGAAGTCATCTTGGAATCCAGTATGACTTCCATGTTGGAAATGTTAGCATTGATCTCCTCAGTTTACACAATGTTAGTTCATCATTGGAATTTGTTTTCAAGGCCCAGTGGGGGCTGAAATATTGACCAAAACATGAATTCACAGCAACCATCTTGGATTCTAATATGGCAGCCACACACACTACTTGCCAGATTGGCAACATGACTTTTCTGACAGGGGTAGACAACCTCTACCTGAAACATTCTGTTGCCAAATATGTTGTCCATGGGGTGACACCTTCACCTTTTTTTTTCACCCTACTGTTGCATCAAGATTTGGGGTCCATAGGCCCTAATCCTATTCTGTAGAAGTCAATGAAATAGGTATAACTGGCTTTACCTCCTCTAAAGATGTTACAAATCCACTGTAGTTCAAAAACAGAATCTAGAAACATTATTAGAGAATTTTAAGAAAGAAAATATTTTTACTGGCTTCAGCAAACAACTATCAACAAAACTGACAATACCAACAAAGACTACATACAAGTAGAATGCAGTACTTCTTCACATCTTCTCCCTTTGGCTAAGATCAGGCACTGTGCAGTACTCCTTTGAATTCATTGCAGTTGATCAGCCTTCCAATGGAAAGCTGCAGGGTTTGAAGATCATAGGTTACTTCAAGATAACTTTACAACATCTTTGTCTTTTTAGGTTGGGTCAATTTCTTACCTTCCCTTTTATCATCTGTATTGTGAGCTCTTTCAAAGTAAAACCTATGACAATCTTTACTTTTCAGATTTATTTTCCTATTATTTTTCTATTTCTGCATTTTCATGTATTCCATCTGCCTTAAGTTTTTATGTGCATGTATTTTCCATTGTCACTTTTTTCTAAACTGCCTAGGGTCTGTCTGACTATTTTTTTTCCTGATAAATGCCCTACTATTGTATTAAGATTAGAAGAGAAGTTGAATTCTGTACAACTTGTGAACTCTAGCCCTGATTCAGCAAACCATTAGAGCATCTGTTTAATTTTAAAGAGCACATGTAAAAGTTAGAAATATGAGTGAAGTCTAATAAGGTGAAATACAGTGTGGAAAAATAGTATTCTGGGCTTTCCTATGCTGATTTGGGTAGAGTTTGTTTTGGCTCCTGTAAGGTTATTAGCATTAAAGAGACTACATACTATCTGTCTGAGGAAGAGAAGCTGAATATTCTGCCTTTTTGAAGGAGATAATTTCTTCTTCTGATAGTTGCTTTACTCTTTGATCTGAGGTATGTCCTAAAAGTCTTAATTACAACGGTTAGAAGTATAACTAGGAATGCTAGCTTCCTGGGCTGCTGAGCAGCTGGCTGTCACCTAGTTGTGATTGTGACAACAGTTCCCTGTGACAGATTCCACATCTGAATCTGTCTTGCCAGGAAAGAAGCAGTGCTGAGTGCTGGATACCCACGTAGTACATGCACCAAGTGCTGAACAGTCTGAACTCACATGTGGGCTGTTGGAGCCATAGCTTGGCCTCCCTGCACATGGGCCACTGCTGCTGCAGCATGGACTGATATTACCATGTGGCAGGCTCCATAGGGCTGCCAGTTTGGTGCCTCACTCAACCACACTTAGTTGCACCACTAATACTGGTAGAGGCAATACTTACTATTTTTCTAACTTGTATGCCCATCCATGGTCCATATTGGTGCATGTAAAATGGAGTCAAGGCTTACAAGCCATTATTTAGTAGCATAATTACTAACTTCCTGTGGGTAAGCTTTATTCCAGTCTCATTACTATTATAGATTTACATAACCATGTCCATGCCTGTGAAATTAGTTTTCATTTATATTAGAGCATATAACAGGAGAATCACACTGACTTATTCTCAGTCATCATTCAGTAAAAAATATCAGAAAAAGCAGGTATAGAAGAGCCATACAAAAAAATCAACTGCTTTTTTATCAGAAATATAGGTTAATGGAAATTGAACTGTTTCACAAAACTGCCTCATTTGGGAAATGTTACAGTGTGGCAAAAAGAAAAAAAAAAATCTTAGTAGTAGCTCTGACACTTCACCGTTATACAAATACTTGCAAAGATTTGGGAAATTAAAGAATAGCAATAAAAATAGGGTCGGGGATAAAAGAAAAAAGATGAAAACTGTCTGTGCATAATGGTTGAGAGATGCCTCAGCACAGCTGGGTTGAGCACATTGAGAACACAGATGCAGGGAGTTCCCCCTGTAGCGCGGGAAGTGTTTCGGTGCACAGTCAGAGCCCACCAAAACCTTGCAGCTGCACCAGCGAGTGCATGCTTGCAATTGGCTCACGGTAATTATGCATACGTGTCGGTCAGCAATTGGCCCGCTGACTGAATAAGAGGCTTGGGCGATGCCCGCCCAAACCGGAGGAGAGCTGGGCCATGCATGAGGAAAGATCCACGTGTGTTTCCAAGCCATGAAGGAGGTCTGATCAACTGACAACGACTCCCCGCCGGATTCATCTGATGCCCCATACCCTGCGTGAGTGTGAGCTTTTGTGTGCCTGAGTTCCTGCTTGAGTTTGTAACTTCAAGGAATGTGCCTACAGCCTAAGGACTGTAAGTAAAGTTTTTTTTGCTTCCAACAACCTGTGAGTCTACTGCCCTAATTCCACACTCCATCAGCAGCCCCATTCTGCCAGTGTTTCTTGGCCCCCACAAAAACAACCCAAAATAAAACCCTCAATCATTTTCTTATGCTCAGGAACAGAAAAAGGAATATGAAAATTGTCATTTTACATTTCAGAAATATACAATTCTTAGATTTCAAGAATTAAAAAATTCTGCTAAAACATATTGTAAACATATAAATAGTTCCATTTTTAACACTAACATTTAGAAAAAAAATAAGAATGTTGATTTTTTTTTGGTGATGTTATTCTTCTGCTTTTCACCATCAGGAAGAAGCAGCTAATTTTTACTTTCATGAACGCCACTTTATATTGCTCTGGCTGCAGAGTCATCTCAGAATAAAGGACTATCAAGCCCCAAATTCAGGTGGGAGTGTGTTCCTGTCTGGACGGCAGCCAGTCATATGCATCATCACTTTGCTCACAATGGCAGGAGGATTCAGACATAACTGATTTACAAAAGAATCTAAGCAGGCCAGATGCCTGGTAGTTGGATGAGAGTTAGGTGTTTGACTGATCAAGGCAGTTTTGTAAATTCCATCTATTTGTGTCTTTTGGGGCTTGAATAAATCCAGTCCTTAGGACCTGATTATAACTTAGACTAATCACTTCACAGCACTCTGACAGTACAAACAGCCCTTTAAATGGGAGTAAATTATATTTATACAGTCTTTAAGACCCTTTTGCACTGCTAGAACGCAAACCACTTCTTTGAATTTGAATGCTACCTTAATCGTGCACTGCTTGTCTATGTGAGGACACTCAGGAAAGCTAACATGAAGTAATTAAGATGGGGAGTGAAAGCACATTAGTTGAAGAGCGTTAAGCCTGGTGTGAACGCTCTCATTCAGAAGTAAAGTATCCACACAGGTGTTTAATGTACTTCAACTAATGTGCTTTAATTAATTTGAGTATCCCTTGTTGATGACCTCTTAGTAAGTATTAACTGATCTTCTACACATCCTTGCCATATCTCCAATATGTACTGTAAATCGCTTGAAAGCTCAAGAAAAAATTAGAACTTGCAAGCCCTCACAAGTGTCACAAACCAAATCAAGTGAGTGTCCCTGACACGATAGACCACCTCTCCATATGATTGACACAATAGACCACCCCTCTGTATGATTGGCATTGCTCTAAATTTGGTATGTTCTGCCTAATTAAGTATTCCTGCTTGGCAAATTTTCATTGGTTACTTTAAAGCTATAAAGTCTGCTCAGTTTCTGCCCAAGTTGGAGAGCAGCGAATTCTGACCACGTTGCAGGAAGACCTCGCAGAGCTCTGAGCATGCTGTGAAGAGCTCTGAGCACGTGGCAGGGTGAATTTGGAGAACTGATCACCCACCAACAGCTCCCTGTCAGCGACCTCCCGACATACCCCTTCCCTGCGCGCTTTCGTCTGTACACTTGATGAGGTAACACGATTCTGTAACTATGCAAGTGAGCATACAGTCTGTGTCATGACCATCGGTGGCGTAAGTAAAATCTATTTTAAACCAATACGCTGTCCTGCTTCTCCATTGCCAGCCCGCCTGATGTTTGTTTAGCTAAACACCATTTCCCTTGGTTGGCTCTGACCGGTTGGCCGGCCGAGACAACAAGGAGAGAAAAATATTACTTTCCTTTATAATGCTATGGTTTGCTTTAAAATATAGCTAGCCTCCCTCAGTTGCACTGTAGTAAGCACACAATAAACAGCTCTTGAGGCTGATTTAACTTCAGTTATTAATTTCAGCAGCTGTTTATTGTGTTGTATAGTACAATACTAAGAAATGGAAATTATCCCTTAAATAAAAGTGAAGTTATGCAGGAGTGAAATATAGTATCCTCTCAACAGCCTAACCACAGGCTTGCTGTACTACTGCAGAACAGACCCCACACTTAGCTTAGAATGAAGTTTAAATTCCTGTCTCTACCACTATTTCATGGGTTTTTGTTGAGGGGAATGTTAAAGAAGTGAAAGCTAAGACATAGGGTCTTGTTAATGTTATCCTTGGCACATGTTAAATGAACTTCAAACATGAGCATCCCCATGTTAAAGCAAGAAAACACATGCCAAGTACGCTTGGAGCATTGCAAAGTTATGCTACTACTGGCGAGAACTATCTGTAGCTTATGTTACACATCACATGCTGTGCTAACACCCATCTGCTCTATGGAGATAAAAGGAGCAATTTGCATTTCCCCAGTATCCTGAGATGCACCTCTCCCAGCCCCCACTCCATTTTTGTTCACTGGATGATCTATCCACACTCCCGAACACTCCTGCCCAGGGGATGGTACTGTCTAGGAGCAGGTGAGGCCCAGTCAGTGCCAAAGCTGCTGCATTTGGGTCCCCTGCAAAGCACAGGAGCCCTCAGCTGAGCATGCAGATGGCGGTGTGTCTACTCTGCTGCTTTATGATCCTCTTGGTGGCTACAGCGCTGTGCTCTTGGGGGCAGCTGGACCCATATGCAGTATGGAGCTACTGGCAGGGGTTTGGAGCATGGAGCATTCTTCTCTCCCCTCCTGGCAGCACAATATGAGTCTGACTTCCCTTATGTGTGTGAAGCTGCAGCACTGGTGTAGTGGGAGTATGGACCTCACTTCTCCACCTACTCTTGGCTGCCACAGGCCATATGGAGAGTGCCTTTCTGGGGCAGAAATAGGGGACCACACATACACATAAATTTGATAGTGCATTTTTATATGTTTATGCCCTGGGAAGTTGTCCTGGGGAGTTGCAGATGGAAGCTACAGCCCCCATCAAGCTACCAAGCCAGGAAATGAGGCCAGGAAATGTTCAGTTAACTGAGAAGAACCATGGTTAAGTAAACTTTTCTGCAGATTTTATTGGCTCTGGACGAAAGGTGCATCCCTCTCCAGGGAAGGATGGGTGTCCAGTCCCCAGTATGGTGGGTATGACAGCTAAAATTATGTCTGTGTGATAAAGGTGCTTGCTGAAGACTCTATAAAGATAAACCAAGTTTGATTTTGTACTTGTTTAGATATTAAGCTATATGTTGTTGCTAAAAGCCTAATTAAAGTTTAAGATGTAGTGAGGCCTTGTATAAAGTAAAGCCTAGTAAATTTAGGAAAGCCTAAAAATAGTAAGGCCATGTAGCATAGTTAAAATGACCTTATCAAAAGAATGCAAGGCTTGTACTGCTATTAGTCAGTCTAAAGACAGTTGAAGTAAAAAATTTCTAAGTAGTCGTACGTTATCAGTGCCCTTCAGAAGCTATACATTAGCTGAAATATCTAGAAACCATTCAGAAGGAAGATACAGCTCTGTAAAAAAGATTAGTTAGTTATTGCCTAGATCAGTAGGCCCACGGACCTCGAAGACCCCAAGAACTGCATTCCAGGGTCCTTTTCAGTACCTCTCAGACAGCGCTGATCGGAGACTCCTGACTTGACTGAACTCTGTGGAAAGAAAAGCTTGCTGTGTATCAGGCATCAGAGGGAACTGCTGATAAGTTGCTGATGTGAATTGCTTTCGTCTGTCATTGTTTGTTTTGTTACTATGCGTAGCTGTGTTTTGGTTAAGTCAATAGATCTTTCTTACCTTTCTATCCCTGACCATACTCTGAATCCTGAACCCTTCACAGGTGGCTGGGACATAAATTGGCATCACGAACAGGAGTGAAAGGCTCTAGTCCAGAGAGAAAGGGCAGAATGAAGGGAGTTGCATGGGCCCCATTAGTGGCTTTGCTTAAGGAGGTGACGGGAATAGAGAATCCCGGGTGGGATAAGGATAAGTTGAGACCTGCCTGGAGTGACCCGGGAACTGTACCTGACCATTGGGCTAGGTTTGCTGCTGCTGCCCAGAGTAAACCCAGGAAGGGATGCCTGTCATGGCTGCTGGCCACATACCTACAGTTAGGGGCTGAAGAAGTCATCCAGCTTCGGGAAAAAGTCAACTGGCTGAGGAAGGAGTTAAAAAAATTAGCGATTCCAACAGTGTGGCATATGAGGCGGTGCAAGCCACTCAGAGCTGTTTGGAGAATTTAGAGCGGAGGGATGGAAAAATGATGATCACGCACATGGCCACTTCACTCCAGAAGAGGGCGCAGTTAGCACAGGCTGTGGAGTCATCCTCCCACAAGATAAAACAGTGTCTTTATAGACAGAGACCAGAAGTTGAGCTCTGGAAACATAAAAAAGAGGAGACTGATGACGAGCCTGGTGCTGAACTGCTCTGTATGTCCCTGCCCAGAGGGGGAACTTAGCCAGGTCTTCCCCATGGTAGTAACTCATTCAGGGCCGCAAGGAGGGAATCCTCTAACAGAGCTACATTCATTTACCTGGGTGGAAGTAAAAGATATACAACAACACCATAAGTCAAAGCCAAGAGAACCAATGATAGACTGGTTAGTTCGAATATATAGTGAAAGAGCTTCTGCAATTTCGGTAAATAAAGCAAAAGCAGCCCAAATCATTCTGCGCCTTGAGCTCCAGTTAAATCAGTTTGCAGGAGGTAATAAAAATGTTACTTTGTTTTCTGCTGCACTCTAAGCCACTGCAGTCAGTTATGGTAATATAAAAGAAGAGCTTAGCCCTGCCCCTTGGGCATGAGCCAATTTAGAAGAAGCTGTCCGCTGCTTGTATCAATTAGTGCTACCTGAAATTATTCATGGAGCAGTTTAGACTCACATGCCAGATGCAGAAGTTGTGACAGCATTTCTCTAGAGGAAGTTTTGCTGACAAGCACCAACAGAGTACACCTTGGCCTTGTTGGCCTTGGAGCCAGAGGCAGTAGATCACCCGGTAAGAAATGCGATCCAGCAATTAGTGCAGCTTCTACCCATTTTGTAGCAGCCAAGGCTTACCAAGCTGATGAAAACTGCCAAGACCATGGAAGTAGCCTCAGCAAAAGATAAACCCTGTGATCCCCCTGAATTGTTAAAAAAAGCTAGAGAATGCTAGTCCAAGACTCCATGAGCAAAAATGTAAAAAGACTTGTTAGCTGCCTATTTCAATAAAGTGCAAATCAATAGACTGCCCACCAATGTCTTGCAAGGGCTATAAACTAAACACTGTACCAAAAGGGCAAGACAAAAAGCAGAGTCTTTTACACCACCAGCAGGGTCACCAGAGGGATTCTCTGCCCTAAGGGCAGAGCTATCAACATTTTCCCAGGCACATGCACAGGCTGCCAGCCTTTACCCCGCCTGATCACGTGGCCTAGAGAGTCCGGACAGCCCAACCCCCCAAAAAGAGTCACAATAGAGGCAGTGGTGAGCTGAAGACCAGTATCTAAAGTTAATATTAGCCCCTTAATTTGGATACCTGTACAGATTCAATTAAGTAAAAATAAAAAGTCAATTGATATGTTATTAAACACTAGTGCCCAAATTTGCATTTTAGATTCTGCAAATTAGAAGGGGAAAAAAAACAACCCCTATCAAGTAATTAGAGTCAGAAGCACCAGTTGACCAGGACATCTGTTCCAAGTGACCTTCACGTTACCTAATAGCTCTAAGGTAACAGCGGCACCAGTAATAATTAAAGGGGCACCAAGTTTACTATGAAGACAGTGGTTTGCCCTTAAACAAAAAAATTAGCAGGTTGAGTGCACAGTGCCTCACCGAGAAGCAAAAGAAACAGCTATAGCAGCTGTAACTTGATGTAACATGATCCCACTAACCCTGCCTCCCATGAAAGAAGTATCAAACTCCCCCCCAAGGCCACCCAACCTATCCGATGTATCATAAGTCAGCAGTTAGAAGACGGGACTATTATCCAAACCCACTCTCCGTATAACAATCCAGTGTGGCCAGTGCACAAGCCAAATGGAAAGTAGCAGTTGACTATTGACTTTTGAGCTTTAAATGCTAATACTAACCCCTTAACAGCTGCTGTCCCATCACTGGCATCCAGTGTTATCAACCAGACCTGAGTGGATGAGATCCATTGATATCAAAGACATGTTTTTTACTATTCCCATCCAGGAGACCCATTGGCCAGTATTTGCTTTCACATGGATAGGTTAGCAGGATACCTACACTGTGTTGCCCCAGGGGTGAATACACAGCCCCACCCTGACTCATGGAGTTTTAGCTACAATAGTTCATGAAGTTCAAGAAAAGTACCCAGATGTACACATGTGGCAGTATATAGATGATGTCATAGTAGGCAGTCAAGACACAGAATCTGCCATCAAGGCCTTTGCATCATTAAAAAAATGTGCTTATCTTTAAATTCATACTGTCTGAACAAAAAATCCAAAAGGTAGGTTCCCAGTGTGAATTTCTAGGAATAGAACGGCAGAATAGGGGGCCCACAATACCAATGGAGGAGCTGCGAAATATAGTAGAGATCCCGATTTCCACTAATGTGAAAAAACTGCAAGCTCAATTAAGAGCATTCAATTTTTGGTGTATGCATGTTCCTGAGTTTAGTGTATTAGCTTGCCCCTTGTATAACCTATGTAAGAAGAGAACTAAATGAAAATACAGTCCTGATCATAAATATGTCTTACAAGCCCTTAAAGAAGCAGTAACTGGTCATGCCTCCCTAGCAGCACAACATCCAGAAGAAGAGCTTTGGCTCCATATAGGTGTCTCAAAAAGAGGACCACACTAGAGCCTGTGGCAGAAGGAGTCCTTGGAAGCAGAAGAAAAACCCTTTGGATTCTGGAGCTGAAGCTACAGAGGGGCAAAAGCTAGGTATACTCTCTTAGAACAGATGTTATGTGCAGCACCAGCAGCCCTAGAAGCCACAGAAGCACTGAGAGGAGAATTATCCACAGTTATCACTACTCCGATACCTATCCTGAGCATGGCTCTGTCAGACCACCAGCTACCACCTAGGGGGACAGCCCAAGACACCACGGTCCAAAGGTAAATTTATTACATTTTGAGCCAAGTCCAATGAGTAACCCCAAAGAGATGCCCTGCATTAGTTAAAAAAGTCACTGAAAGTACAATTAATGTTTATCCTGATCAAACAAGCTGCAGTGAACCTTCACTCATCAAAGAAGCACATCCTTTCTCACCTAAAATAGAGACCTCAGCCGATGTTGAAGTCTAGTTCACAGATGAGTTTGCTCGAGGTTGTGCCTAGAGAGCAGACGCCTTGAGAATTCGAAATGGCAAGCAAGTAGTATCACAAAGCCTCAGAAAAAGTGCACAGTATGCTGAGCTCCAAGCCGTGCTCAGTGTGGCTGTGTAAAAATTAGCCAAAAGTCCATGTCCTAGAAAACCCATCTATATTTATAGTGACTCCTACATGGTAGTAGAAAGATGTACTAAATGGCTACCCCTATAGAATAAAAAAACTTTAAAAGATGAAGACAAGACATTAAAAACCACGAAGAGTAGAAAGCCTTATAAAAGTTAGCCCAAGATAAGCTTCATCTACCCATCCAACATATAAGTGCAGCACATAGAAATAAGGCAAAAGAAAGTCCAAAGGTAAAGTAAAATAGGCGAGTTGATCAGCTAACAAGAAAGAAAAGTGAGCCAATAACTGACTCCGTCTAGGAAGTAGCCCCATGCAACAGGCCTTTGAATTGAGTAGTTCCTATGAGCGACCTAAGAGTAGTGACCCAAAAAAACTCCAGTCAGGAGATCGAGTAGTAGTGAAGCATCCTTAAAGAGATAAATGAAAAGAGACACTATTAGCAAAAAGTATGCATAGTGGGTATTTAAGTCAGGTTCACCCAACGGGAGCTAAGCTCCTTGTAGTCTTGTTCCTACAGATTAAATCTGTCCCCAAGTGCAGACATAACCATTCCTAATTAAGCCTGCCACTGAAGACAAGTCCTGCTCTGTCACCGGTCTAAATCAACTGGCACCATGAAGTGGTAGACTGTTACAAATGTACTCTTTTTATTAATGCCTTATTGTGTTTCCTAAGTAGAGCGCATCTACTATCCTTATTACCCAGATATTAATGAACTTGTTCCTGAAGACCTGAAAGAGTGGCCTGACCCTGAAGAGCATCTCCTGAAAAAGCGTTCAGATAGCCTTTACGTAGTCTAGCTGCAGTATCCATACTAGAAAAAAACCACCATCCTGGAGCAAGTGAAGTCCTAGTCTCTGAGTAGAAGAAACAAAATAGTTAACTAGCAAAGTGGTAACTGTCAGTGCACCTGTGGCACCAGTTATTATCTTGGGTACATTCCCTACCTAAAGGCTAAAATGGCTAACAGTGAAAGGGGAAGTAATTGTTGTAGCTCTGTTCATTCAGAAGTTTGTTGTTACATACTTCCTGAGGAAAACCCTGTTGAGCTCAACGCTCCTGAGTGTGTGTCCCCAATAGTGCATTCTGTATCTGTTCAGCTTCTCAAGCCACTATGTTTATGAGAAAATCTGCCCCCTCCCATCCCTGTGGCTGACAACACTCTTCAGCGATAGTGTAAAGCCCACCAGGTAGGAGAGCGCATTACAAGTTGAAACAAAGTTATTACATAGTTTGTGAATCATACCTACACGGAAGCGTGGTAAAATAGTACCCACTTTAATACAACTAGAAAAAAGCTGTATTTGCAAGTCTCCATCATTTATCCCCATCCTTTTATACCAATAAAGTTCCTAAAGCAAATTAGTGCTATAATTCTGCCAAAGCAGTGCCATTTCATCAAGCTGATACAGCATTGTCCCCATGAGCGACAGTGAGAACTATTTCGCTCTCTGAGAGGTGAAGCATAGTTATAAACTCCCAAAAAGGAAAGAATAAATATGATCTGTAAGAAAACAGAGTATTCACTATTCTCTCTAGCTGTTCCCCCATGAGAGGCCCTGACACCACCCATGAATAACTCCACACCCTAGTAGAGGTCACAAATTAAAGTCCCTCCCCATTTCCTAATGTAGCACATGTAGTTTTAGCATCTCAGTTGTAGCTGTAATAGTGCTTCAGCAAGGAAGGAGTGGAGTGTGACAACTAAAATTATGTCTGTGTGATAAAATTACTTGCTGAAGACTCTATAAAGATTAGACCAAGTTGTTTTTTTTGTATTTGTTTAAATATTAAGCTATATGTTGTTGCTAAAGTCCTAATTAAAGTTTAAAATGTAATATAGCCTTATATAAAGTAAAGCCTAATAAATTTAGCAAAGCCTAAAAATAGTAAAGCCCTGTAGCATTGTTAAAATTACCTTATCAAAAGAATGCAAGGCTTGTACTGCTATTAGTCAGTGTAAAGACAGTTAAAATAAAAAAATTCTAAGTAGTCGTACGTTATCAGTGCCCTTCAGAAGCTATATATTAGCTGAAATATCTAGAAACCATTCAGATACAGCTCTGTAAAAAATTTTTTAGCTGTTGCCTAAATCAGTAAGCCTGTAGACCTCAAAGAGTCCCAAAACTACATTCCAGGATCCTTCCCAGTATTTCTCAAACAGCGCTGATCAGAGACCCCTAACTTTCCTAAACTTTGTAAAAAAAAAAAAGCTTGCTGTGTATCAGGCATCAGAAGGAACTGCTGATAACTTGCTGACGCAAATTGCTTTTGTCTGTCATTGTTTGTCTTGTTACTATGTGTAGTTGTATTTTTATTAAGTCAATAAATTGTTCTTACCTTTCAACCCCAGACCATACTCTCAATCTTGAACCCTCCGCAGGCAGCTGGGACAGTGGGGTTGTCAGGGTTTGTGGAGCCAGCCAGCCAGCTGGACGCAGTTCAAGGGCTCCTTGCAGCCCAGCCCCTTCCCATCCCAGACCCAGGGCAGTTGGGCTCATAATAAGGGATAGAACTGAGGCCTTCTGGCCCCCAACCATGTCCAGCAGCAAGTCAGAGATGTGCAGGCCAGAGACTGAATTAACCCTTAACATATGACTGCTCAGAGCATGCTCTAATGTTATAACCTCATGCCATTCTGTAGTTTTAGTATATGTAAACTTTAACCTGTAATAGCACACATACTATACTAATAGACTGTGCTAAAAGGTTCACTTAATGATTTAATCACTGACGGGAAAATTTACCCATTTGATATTGTTTGTCTGTGTAACACTTCTAAAATAGCATGCACAAATGCTGTCATGGTCAGAAGGACATAGTGGTGAGATATTTTTAGATGAAAATCTTGATACTTGTTATGAGCCAAAGCAAAAGTATTTCACAGAGTCTTCATGGTGCAAATGGGGAAACCTAAAGGATGTAAAAGCAGCTGTAAAAATAACTGAGGCTTCTGTCATGATGGGCAGATTTCAGCAATTTCCATGTCTAATTTTCTGAGTTTCTAAGTAAACTGATCTTACTTTTTTAGTCATCATTCCTGTATAGCTAGCCTAGGATATGAAGGTTCAGTTGGTTTCAATACCATTTACACCACACAACTGACCCAAACCCCATACAATATCTTCTGGAGCAGTGGTAGCTTGGAGGACTTACATAGGCCTAACTGCAGGGTACTTGGTACACAATTCTGTGGGGATGACATCCAAAAAAGAATAGATGTGTGTGCTCCGCAGTGTTAACAGAAGCAAAGTGCACTAAAAGCTTTTTTTGTGGCTAAGATACACAGAATATGACTAAATACACATATGGGGCAAGTCTATTAAGTAGGATAGTGCTATTTTTAGTCAGTTTTCAGAGCTGGACTGCACTTTACTTACATACTCATTTTGCTTATTTTGAAACTGACTCATACATCAAAGCTTTCAAAGTGTGACTTTACCTCAGGCCTTTCTTTTACATTACTAATATTTCATTTAGGAGGTACTATGAAAAAGTGGCAGAGAAAGAACAAATAGAAACAAATGAAAAAGGGGGGAGCTGTGAAAAGAAGAGGGAGAGAACGTAAAAGGAAAATTTAGTAAATATAAGATGTATGTGTCATCCATTTGTGTCAGGATGGCTTTTAGTGATTATTTTCCTATGCCTAAAATACAGGAGAGGTATCACTGGAGCTTGAAAAAAATATTTTAAAATCAAATCAGTCTTGAAAAAAATCCACCTATATGAAAGAAAAGAAGAAGAAAGGAAAAAAAAAGAAAAAAGCAAGAGCAAATGTATTACAGACACTACTTTGACAACTCCCTGAGTGGAGTCCTTTCCAAAAACCTGAATTCCAAGATAGCTATGTGTGTGTGTATACACACAAACACACACACACACACAGACACACACAAGCCAATTGCTCATCATGAATGACGGATTTAAAATAATGAAGGAGTATTTACATAGCATAGTATTTACATAGCCCTCTCCCTCACCCTGCTCACCCTTCGGGGCTGGCCATGTAAATACTCCCTGCACCACTACTACCTTCTTCTCTGGCCACCAGCATGGGAGCTCCCTCCTCCTGCCCACCTCTGCCTCCTCCCCTGAGCAGCGGGGCTTCCCGCCGCCTCCCTGCCTCCTTTCCCCTCTCCACTATCCTCTGTCCCTGTTGCCTCCCCATCCCTTCTGGCTGTTGAGTGCATGCTTACCCACCTCTATCCCCACCCCCCCACTCACCTCCATCTCCACCTCTGCCTCTTTCACTGAGCAGCGGGGCATCACCCTGCCTTCCCCCCACTCCCTGCAAGCTGTTGGGTGCATATGTGCCCGCCTCTACTCCCTGCCTGCCTCCACCTCTGCCTCCTCCCTGCCCAGGCCTGCACAACCAATCACTACCTGCCCTGTCAGCGGTTCATGTGCAGTTGACCAAAAGCATTACAGACAGGCAGACACACAGAGAGACATACTATGCCCTTTATGATATTAGAATATATAATCAATTTTATATTATGGCTAAGGGTGGGCAAACTTGGTGAAATAAAACAAGAAATCTTAGTTCCCAAAAATGCTTGGATTTGGAAGGAAGTCGTAACCATTTCTAAGGTGCAATGAAGATTTGGTTAAATTTCCTTAATATATTTTTTCCCTTTCTGGCATAAATTAAATATCTGAATAGCTAAATCAGCTGTTATCTTGTATCTCTGATGCACATCAGACTGGGATTGCAGATCAGTGGCCCTCTCTACACTTAGCAGCAGGTAAATTGTATGGATAAGTAAAAAGAGAATAATATAATACCTAATTTGCCATAATATGACAAGAACAAATCAGTATGCTTCATGTATAAAGGAAAATAGTCACTAATCTGAGGCATTTCTTCGAGCATATCCATGAAGCAGACAGGGAGAACCATATGATGTGATTTATTTAGGCTTCAAAGTCTCTCAAAGGAGTCTGTTAAAGAGACCTAATAAACCTGGGTCGAGAGGTAAAGTACAGTTTTGAATTTAAAACCAACTGAAAGAACCAGGTTAAGAATATTATAGGCTCAGAGGCGAGCGCTAAAGACACTTCAGCTTTTAGCCTTCAACGTCTAGCCTCTAGCCTTCAACTCAGCTCCTGATGGGTTTCACAAGACAGTGAACTGCTAGCCTCAAATGAAAGGGTTCTCTAACAAGGATGGCTGAAAGGAAAACATGCAAATATATTAAGTACAATGAGGGCTAAATTCTGATACCTCATCTGCAACCAAAATGCAGTTGTCCAGCTGTGAAAGTGGCACTTTGGACACTTACATGTGGTTTGTGATCCTGTTACCTAGTCAGTATGGACATGTTAAACATCTACACAACTAATGAACAAGCTCAGTAGGCTAAGCATTGGCTGCGCAGGTATGTGGCTTCATATGCATGCACCTGCGTATAAATCTTGAAAAGAAGAGGAGGAGAACAGTGCTGTTATTCCCAAGTATTAGCACCAGTAACCGAGTGGTTGAGGCACTTTCTTAAGAAGTGAGAGACCCACTGAGAGAAAACCTTTTCACTGAGAGAAGGTTTTAATGTATGTCTCTGACTTCCTGGCATAATGTTGTAATATAACAGAGCATAATAACAGAAATGATTCCAGTCACGTATGCCATACACATGACTTTTATAGGCACAGCTGTCTTTTTGACAGCACACCTGGTTTTTGACCCAACTCATACTTAGATTGTACTGAGCCCTGTACATAGGGCCTGTGGAATACAACAGTTCATCTCACCCTTTTAAAAGGCCTCATAGAACTACTTCCTGTTGCACTGAGCATCTGCTGCTCTTATAGACACTAGCTTATTCTTTATAAAATTAAGCTATTCATATAAATGGCTAAGTTGTCATCAGCAATCCCTCCATTAGAGGATGATCTCTACTGTGGCTTATTGATGGGTCTTGAGATAACTTAAGAGTCCAATCCTTCAGTCACAGATCCATCTGCAGAAATTGCAGGGGAGGGTAGCCTGCAGACTGGGATTCTTCTCCTTTTCCTTCCTTTTCTCTGCTTTGAGGGCAAAGTGCTTTACCACAAAATGGTCTGTTGCTTGGTTGAAGGTGTGGTGCCACTGGAGTTGGTCTGCATCCAGTCCCTGAGGTATGCTTTCAATGTTTCCTTGTAGTGTTTCCCTTAGCCACTGTGAGATCTCAGCTCATTATTAAGCCTGGAACAGGACACTTATTTTGCTAGTTGAGACCCAGGCATCTACACTCAATGTCCTGTCCAGCAAAATTGGTGCTTGAGGATCACAGACTCAATGCTGATAACATTGGATTCAGCAAGGGTGCTGGTGTTTGTGGAGTAACCTTCCCATTTAATATGGAGGATTTTCCAGAGGCATCATTGGTGATACCCCTCCAGGCTCTTGAGATAATGACAGTAGGTCACCCACATTTCACATCTCTAGAGAAGAGTGGAGCTGATGACTGCTTTGTAGATCTGAATCTTGCTGTTTGTCCAGAGATCGTGATGAGTAAAGACAAGCTGAACCAATTTCCCAAAGGAAGCACTTGCATGAGGCCAGATTAACGCATAGGCAAACTAAATATATACCTAGGGCCTAAGTGAAGAAAGGGCCCAGTTGTGCTTATTTTGCCATGGCAGTGCTGCTGCAACATCACTGCAGTGCCACCTGGCTACTTTTCCCTTCTAGGTCTTAATGTTGCAGCTCCAAACCTGGGCAGAGGTGGCTGCTCCTGCCATATGCAAAGCAACTAGGTGCATAGCTTGTTTGCCTAGGGCCCACTAAAGGCTTAATCCAGCCCTGTACTTGCATACTGGATTCAGTGTTGGATCTCCCCATCAATGTTTACTCTTTGAGAGAAGTGGCTGCTGAAGTAGGGGAAGTGCTCAGTTGCCTCCAGAGTCTTTCCCTATTGCCAGTTTGGGGAAGGGGGGCCACTTTTATGGCCTGGAGCAGCTTTATAGGGCACTTTAATATTCCTAATGGTGAAAGACAGGCCCAAAGTTGGTAGACTTCTCCAAAAAAATGTGATGGCTAGTTGGTAGCGATTTGGCCTAGGGGTTTTAAAAGGGTAAAAGATGATTGTGGGGCTTGCAATTCCCTTTCCTCACCAATCAGGCCCAAGAGACTCACTCTCCATGTCCCCTGATTGGCCCCTTGGGTCACCTGGAGGGGGTTAAAAGAGGGAAGCACAGCTGACTCGGGGGAGACCCATGAGGGATGATAAGGAAGGAGTTTAAAAGAGCTGGCAAGAGCTGGGTCACCAGGGCAGGAGCAGTTGCCCCAGAAGAGCCTAAAGAAGCAGGACTCGCAGGCAGCGGCTGAACTCTTAGCAGCACAGCTGGCAGGAGAGGGTCCCTGCTGGACTCCAGGATCCTCAGCAAGAGGCTGGGGCAGCAAGGTGTGTGGTCAGCAGGAGAGGCTCAAGGAGCGTTGAGACAATTTGTGATTGCAGGAAAATAAGACAATGGGAAGTTGGACCATAGATGGCTTTCATTACCCGGAAAAATCTATGCATGTTATACTTGTCAGCATAGAGCTGGATTTCCTTGGCTATATGTTGTCACAACTGATTTTTGATTTCCCAGATCCTCCTTTGAACTTTGGTTTTGATGAGCTGATATGTTTCCTTCTTCTGCTGAGATGAAGTGTCATCTTGCCAAGCAAACTGAGCCCTTCTGTTTTGGTCAAGGAGGGCTTGGATCTTGTCATTGCTGTTTTCAAACCAGTCTTGGTGTTGATGGGTGGTATAGTCAATGGATTCATAGATTCACAGATTCATAGATGCTAGGGTCGGAAGGGACCTCAATAGATCTTCGAGTCCAACCCCCTGCATAGGCAGGAAAGAGTGCTGGGTCTAGATGACCCCAGCTAGATGTATATCCAACCTCCTCTTGAAGACCCCCAGGGTAGGGAAGAGCACCACCTCCCTTGGGAGCCCATTCCAGTCCTTGGCCACTCTAACTGTGAAGAAGTTCTTCCTAATGTCTAGTGTAAATCTGCTCTCTGCTAGCTTGTGGCCATTATTTCTTGTAACCCGTGGGGGCGCTTTGGTGAATAAAACCTCACCAATTCCCTTCTGTGCCCCGTGATGAATTTATAGGCAGCCACAAGGTCGCCTCTCAACCTTCTCTTGCAGATGCTGAAGAGGTCCAGGTGCCCCAGTCTCTCCTCATAGGCTTGGCCTGCAAGCCTTAACCATACGAGTGGCCCTTCTTTGGACCCTCTCCAGGCTATCCACATCCCTCTTGAAGTGTGGCACCCAAAACTGCACACAGTGTTCCAACTGCGGTCTGACCCCAGCGCCCGATAGAGGGGAAGTATCACCTCCTTGGATTCTGCTGATGCACGATAAAGTGCCATTCGCTTTTCTGATGGCTTCATCACACTGCCGACTCATGTTCATCTCGGAGTCCACTAGGACTCCAAGATCCCTTTCCGCCTCCATTTCTACCAAGCAGGTCATTTCCTAGGCAGTAGGTATGCTGAACATTTTTCCTCCCTAGATGCAGCACTTTGCATTTCTCCTTGTTGAATTGCATTCTGTTGTTTTCAGCCCATATGTCCAACCTGTCCAGGTCTGCTTGTAGTTGTTCCTTGCACTCAGGCATGTCCACTTCTCCCCAGTTTTGTGTCATCTGCAAATTTGGACAGAGTACACTTCACTCCCTCCTCCAAGTTGCTGATGAAGACACTGAAGAGTATAGGTCCAAAGACCAAGCCTTGTGGGAGGGACCCCACTGCCTACATCCTTCCAGGTCGATACTGACCCATCCACCACGACTCTCTGGGTGCGACCCTCTAGCCAATTCGCTACCCACCAGACTATGTAGTCATCCAAGTCACAGCCTCTTAACTTGTTTACCAGTATGGTAAACAGCACAGGCCATACGGATAGTGGTTTTAAACTCCTTCCAGAGTTCCTCAATGTTGCCTTGATTTGTGTACAAGCCAGAGAGTTTTTTATAGGGACACTGTTGGAGAGCCTTACAGACCTTCAGATCTTGAAGAGATTTGGTGTTGAGAGTCCTTTGCATTGTTTTTGATTGTTTTTAGTGTTTTGGAGCAAGCTGGATGTTCATAATGGATCTGACAAGACAGTGATCTATCCAGCCATTATTGTTCCTCACATAGTTCATGAAGAGTTATCCATTTGATCATGGGCTGTACCAGTAACATAGTTGAGGAAGTGTCAATGCTTAGAGGGAGGATGTCTCCAGGTAGTCTTGAATTTGTCACTCTGTCTGAAGTTCATGCTGACAAGAACATGATCCATACATTTGCTCAGGAGGAGGATGCCATTCGAGTTGTTTTTCTCTACTCCTTCCTTCTTAATGGTGCCACTCCAGAGTTCCAGCTCATTATTGACTCTGGCATTGAAGTCACCAAGGAGAATGAAATTGTCCTCTTTGTGAGTATTAGTCAGTACATAGTCAAGGTTGGAGTAGATTTGTTCTTTGACATCACCCTCAGGATCAAGTGCTAGGTTGTATGAATTGATGACAGTCGTGTACTTGTTGCTGAACTTAAGATGAAGGGTCATAAGAAGTTTGTTAATGCCCACAGGGATCACAATAAGTTGACTGACAAGCTGATTCTTGATGGTGAATCTAAGGCCATGAACGCGTCTGTCCTGGGCTGGTTTCCTTTTCCAGAAAAGGTGTAGTCTCCACCCTCTTCCCTCTGCAGACCCTCATTGAGTTATCTTGTCTCACTCACAGCTGCAGTGTCGATGTTGTAGTTCACTAGTTCCCTTAAGATAATGGCAAATCTTCTTTCTGGTCATTCATTGTCTCGGTTATCCGTCAAGGTGCGAATGTTCCATGTTGCAAAAATCATTGTCATCTTATGAAGTTTTTAACCATAGAGTGTTTGATCCTACCCAATGAGGTTATTCAGCCAGGAGCAGGTAAGGCAGCTTAGGTTTAGGGCACCTTTTCTAGCCCCTTCCCTTGTGTAATGAGCAAAAGGCATCCTGAATAGGACTGCTTAACATGGTAGCAGCTACTGAACTGCACCTCTGCCTCATCCCAAGTGAAAGATGACCATCAGGCTACCTCTGCCTGCATGCAGATTTGTGGCTGAAGGCTGCTGGATTCACTAGTCCTTTCTCTGTCACCAGTAGTCCATTGCTACAGGGCTTATTGAAGGTTGGTACAGGAGGCTGTACTGTTTCCTGTGGTAGAAACCTGTGTGTTTCTTTGTTTAATGTGAAGAAGCTGGTGTACTGAGACAGCAACCACACAATCTGGAGAAGGGGGAGATCTGCGTCCAGTGGCAAGAGAGAACCCTAGCTAACAGGAGACCTCCATCTTGCTGCACTTTTCCTCTGCCTTTACAGCTTGTTAAGATCCTGACATCTTCTTCTGCTGGATCTACTATTGAGGACTTGAGGTTGGATCATGGTTTGTCTGGAGCCTCCCCTCAGACCTGTTCATCATGGATGACTCTTCCAGGAGTGTGAGACTCCAGGCAACATTGCTTTGAGAATCATTGGGACATGAAAGCCTCTCCACTACTACAAGTTCTTGGTCCACAGAGAAGTAATGACTAAGTATGGATTTGGGAATTGGGAGTTCAAAAACGTTATCTTGTGATCTTACCTTTGGCTCTCTGCATCTCCATTAATGGAACACTTTCTCCCAGTGATTTTCAACCAGGGTGCCAGGGCATCCTGGGATGCCTTGAGATCCTTTCAAGGGCTCTGCGAGTTGCCATGCTTATGTTTGTTAACATGATTCACAAGATAAACTCAAAATTTCAAATAGGAATCCACAGCATTAAAACCATTCTGCCTTGTTATGGTCTTTCTGAGTTTTCTGCAGCAGAAGAATTGCTTCTGTAATAGTTTTCTGTAGTGAAAAACAGAGTGAAAACTAAGAGTTAACATTTTCTGAGGGGTATTTTGACTCTACTGATGGGTGCCTGTGTTTGAAAGTGTTGAGAACCAATGCACTATCCCTTTCAGGAGTAACTAGGTTACAGATGGCTAACCATTAACAGATTTGGCATTTTGCTCAGGGAGTAGAGGTGTATGCATCTGAATCCAGATGGCATTTCAAGTTCTGCTGTCCATAATTTATACAGTGGGGTAGCTTTGCATCTCCATTTGTATAAGCACTTATCCTGTTAATCTCTGTCTTGCTTTCACCATCCTTGATTATTCCCATGTGATATTGTTTTGATAATGACCTAGTGTGCTTGCTCTTTATTGGGTAGAATAGCATTTTGTGTAATAGAGTAGACCTTAAACTTGTAAGAGCTAATTTTTTTCAGCCTAGGAATTACTTGTGAACGATCACAGTGAATGTTTATTTGGTATTTTCTGTTTGCTATTCCATCTCTGAGATTAGTCACAAAGACACTTCATATTTTTTCTGATCCTCACTGGAAAACTGTAACAAATATTGTTACAAATATGCGTGCTCATCTGAACTTGCACGTTATTCGTATGCCAGCACATAGATTTTTAATAACACAAAATTCTTCCAAATATTACTTTGAGCAAAAGTTCTCTTATCTGAATGTTTGCAAACCACAAATACCAGGAATATCAATGAACTGATTAGATTTCATTTAAACAAATATTTGCAGATAATTTTTGCAGAGTATGTCCACCTCTAATTGCACCCATAACATTTTCTTAGGAATCAGGTTCAGAGCTACTTAGTTGTCTTGCAGAAGTTACAAGAAGTGGGATATGATGTGCTTCGAGTGTTTCCAGACCATAGTTTTTTTCAGACTATATAACTTCCCCAAAGTCAAGTTGCTTTAGGTCTAAAATTTAAGAATATTTTTTAGTTCCTGTGCAAAAAGATCACTTGTAGAAGGGAAAATATTTTAAAATCATGCTATCTTTCTGAATTTGGATTGGCTTTGAAGAAGTGGAGAAAGCTTCAGAGACTGACATTGTTTGGAACTTATTATTGTCATTTCCTCCCTGTACCCCACAGCGATCACTCTAACAAATGCTAATTCATATCTATCACCAGTTTGTCAGACTGGAAAAAGACAGATTACAACCATTCTAGTATGATTTGGGACATTGCAAATACGATGCAAAAGTCATTATTCCTTTGCTATATAGGATTTACAAAAAAGCAAGTGCCTTTTGAATTTCGTCAATTCT
Organism: Caiman crocodilus; assembly: GCA_030014935.1. NCBI lineage: Eukaryota > Metazoa > Chordata > Crocodylia > Alligatoridae > Caiman > Caiman crocodilus. The sequence goes on from JAGPOW010003648.1 coordinate 43,841,733, forward strand.
ATAGCAAATAAATGATGAATCGTATCAATGTGAGTGCAAGGAAAAGCTCAGATAGTCTCACTCTGAACTCAAGTCCACTTCCCTCTGTAATACTACTTTTCTTATTAGTAGGTACATCTACATGAGCTATTAATATGGCTTATAAACTCTGGCACAGAATCTGCATTTGTGCCTGGGACTGCAGCAATTTGAGCAGGGGTGGAGCAGCCAGCCCTCAGCTCTGGGTGGTGGTGTTGGGTGGTGGAAGGGCTGTCTGTCAGCCTGGGGCTGCTCCAGCCCAACTCAAAGTGTTGCAGTCCCAGTCACCATCCACATGTGTGTTTCTGTGCAGTAAATGACTTCACTATAAGATAGTAATGTTAGGGACAATACTATCTTATGGTGGAGTTAATTCATTTAGTGAACCCTAATGCTGACACATGTGTAGAAGGTGATACTTTACTGTAGAGTTAATTAGTGAACACTGCAGGAAACTGCACATGTAGCTGCACCCAGTGGGCATCAAACCACTTTAAAATGGTGCTCAATATCATTATTTTCATTTTAAAGATAGGGAAATGGAGGGGCAATTAGACAACGGGATGTTTTTGTGGTCACCCAGTAGAAGTAGTATAGTCAGAATTTGACCCTGGCTCTCCTAAGCTCCTGGCCAGTGTCCTACTTGTTTTCTGCAAGTCCATCCATTGCAGCTGTTGAAGTAGCCTGCTGCCTATAAAACCTTATGCCTCTCTAAATCAGTCTCTATGGTGCCACCTGATCCTGCCTTCTACCTTATGTAAGGGGAACAATTTTTCTTCTTCTTCAAACCCAGGAATGATCTACTGCAATTCTTTCCTTTTGTAATGCATAAAAAAAACCTTGTGAGTAATTGTACAGGCAAAAACCCTGTACAGGTAGGTGTCTACATGAGCAGGTGTTAGAACTCATTAATGCTGTGTGTAGACTGACTTGAGACTAACTTTGGGACTAACACACACAGCATTAATGTGCTTTAACACATCTACATGTTCATCAATGTACTTTTACTATTCGTGTCTAAATTTCATACCTGATCTGCATTTGAAAGTACCAAATGTAGGTGCAAATAGCCTAAATTTCCCATTTTAAAAATGCATTAAGGAAGCATACATGTAGATGCGTGCCCTAATGTGCCTAAAATTTAGGCTAACCGCCTTAAAACATTTTGAGTAGATGTGTCCTAAAAGTATTAATTCTTAATCTCATACTGTAAGGGAGCATACTTTTTTTTCCATCTCTTAACCTCCCATTTCCCAAAGGGACTATTGCCTCATGTTCGGAGTGAAGAATTCTGCCCATCTCTGTTTACTTTCACAGTGAAATTTTCCAGTGATTTAGAACAGGCCTGGGCCTTAGGACAACAATAGAAAGGTCTGAATGAAGAGTCTGTACAAAGGATTTAATACAGATTATCCAGAAGGTACTGTACAAATTCTCTTATAGCCATCTCTTTCTGTGAAAATAACGGCTATTGGAAATAAAACACTTTGTGAGGGTCAGAGTGGTTAGTGTGGTCAAGCTGTGATTGGCACAAGAGCAGAGGGGGCTTGTCAAGCAGGCATTATGCTTAAGTATCTGCAAGACAGCTCTGCAGATACTTGGAAACTGTTGAACAAATACTCGTTTACAAGTATAAATGCACAGTAGTGAGTATCCTCTGCTCATTCGGTGGTCAGAAAGAAAACTCAACTTTATGGTATCAGAAAATGAACAGGTGGCATGTTGCAATATAGAAATAACTCTGGAGCAAAACCTTTTATTGGCAGTTGAGGTTTGAAAATTATATGCTGCTGTCTGTTCTGTTGTCAGGGGTTTGCTCTGTCAAATTACTGACAGGTTTGGCATTAGAATATTATAAAGGGAAGGTATTAAAATAGAGGAGACTCTTAGCAGCTTCCTGCATCCATGAGCAAATCACTGTTTCCTGGTGGTTTAGGCACAAAGAGGATCTCCTGAAAAAGGTCAAGAGAACTCATTGCTCTTCTACTGCTGTGTCTCTTTTGGGCTTACCTGGCAATGCTTCCTTTGTTCTGTTTTTATCTGCTAGGTGGTCTTAAACTCTGCCAGACAGTGGCAACATCCATGGTGAAGAGATCAAAGGGAGCCTGAGCCCTGATCCTTTGATCCTTTATACCTGACTGATTTCTTAAAGCTAGATGAAGGGACAAGGTGGTGTAGTTAGAAAACGAAGCAGAGAGGTAGGGTCATTATCAGACTCCTGTCCTTGCTGCAGGATCGCTGCTTATCTGAGGAGAGGAGAGCTCACTATAAAAGCCAAATACCTGGGTTTTCTTGTCTTTTTTTTTTAGGGTTTGCCCACTGTAAGATTCTGTACCTTACCCCGACAACAATACAAAGGTGACACAGATGTATGAAGGATTATGGCCCTGTTACCCTTGAGTTTATCCTTCTAATAAATGGGGATTGAGGTAGTGACAGAAAGAAGACAGGAAGCCATCAAAATATCTACCCACACTCCTGGTTCAGTCAGGACAGATTCAGATATTGAATCTGTCTCAGGGAACTGTTGTTACCGTCAGTGATCCACAACTAGGTGACAGGTACTTGCTCAGCAGTCCTTTGCTTCACTCCCTCTCAGCTGACTCTCTCAGAAGTGGAAATTTGCCTTTGTTTATCTTAGTGGTATATATCTATCTATATAGATATATAAATATAGATATCTCTCTATAGACATAGATATAGTGTGTGTGAACATGTGAAAATCTAAGAACCAGATCATTACAAGGTTGATTCTCTTCAACTTTGTGGACAGAACTCAGTACAAAACTTCATAATGAATAATGAATATGCCACATGGTTCCACCCAGAATCTATATTACAGGAAGTTGTCAGAGCAAGTCACAATAGATTCAGCATCCACTGACCTAAAAGGATCCCCAAGCACATGATCTGTCTAGAAGTCCATGCACATGTTATGCTGTATGTGAGCATCAGCTTTACTGGCCAGTGGTTCATGTAACTATGGGAATGCCAGATGCACAAGAACAGATTCATAGTCCATGTAATGCAATATTGAACTCCCACCAACAGTCTGTACTTAATGTTGCCTCTTTTTTCCTGAGCAGACACTGTGATTGTTGGTAAATTAATGTCATAGAGTGGTTCTTGTACTAGATGCAGCAATGCAGGAGCTTTTTTTGTAGAGATGCCTGTGCAAATGGGGCAAAGAATTCTGGTAACAGGCATATTGGAATCCTAAAGGATCTGTGGAAAGAAGCTCATGTTAGAGAGGAGTCAAGGGGTGGCCTTGATCTATCTTGAGCAAATGTAACTGCCGGGCCTCAAACATCTTACCTTGGGCTTCCTTGCCCTGAAGGTTTGCTGATATTCGGCTTGCCGTTGCAGGTAGCCTTTGGGGCACTCTCTCCACACGCTGCAGCTCGCCCCTTTCTCGCCTGCCATGACTTTGATCTTTCAGTGGGTGGGGCTTCATGTAGCGCGATTACCCTCTTCAGCTACCTGTGTCATAGGTGTCTTCTGCAAGGCTCCTCCTCCCCTACACCTTGCCCTTACCCTGCCCGGCGGATCTTGGGTATTTCTGTTGGTTCTTGCGTACTCCCTCAGGCACGCCACTAACGAGCTCGTCCTTTGCTCACTCTCCCTATTGATATGCCTCTGCCCCTTCTGACCCGGGATAACACAAAAGAAACAAAACTCCTTTGAACCTAACTACGGCTCACTGAGCCTAATGTGGGACATGTCCTGCCCCTGTAAAACTCCCTAGCAGGGTCTGTAACCCGACCGCCCCTCAGCTTATCAACTGGGTCACTCCCCTGACCTCATATGCTAGCCCTCTCATCACGTGCCAGCTACCCAACACTCTTTGCCCGGAATATCCCAGAGCAACCCCCCTCTCTGGGTTTTCCCTGACTTGCAGCCCTCTCTCTGGGTCTATACTGCTTGCAGCCTTCTTTCCGGGTCTTCCCCAGCCCGCAGTCCTCTCTCCGGGTCTTCCCCGGCCCGCAGCCCTCTCTCCGGGTCTTCCTCGGGTCGCTGGCCCCTCTGTGCCACCGAGGCTCTTAGCCCACTCTTCCCTGGCTCACCCACAGCAGCCACGCTGTCCTCCAGCGTTGGATCATCCCTGGGCTCTTTCACTTTCCCGCTCTGCAGGCAGGTGGTCAGCTCAGGTGTTTCGCGCCTCCAGCCGACTTCCCCGGCCTGGCTTTCTCCCGGCAGCCATGTGCGCATGCTGCTCCTCGCCGTGGTTGGCTTTTTTATCCCCGCCAGCTGGTAATTGGTGATGACGTCACCCACCATCCGCAGGTGACTTGAAGCATCGTCCCGGCCTTGCGTGGGCTTCTCCAGCTGTCTGTGTTCCTCCTCGCATCCTGCGGTGAGTAATTTGTTTTTTTCTTTTCCCTCCACTCTGTCCTCTGTCTCTGTCTCTGGAGCTCTCTCCATGAGCTTGGGAGTTTCCTCAGTCTTTCTCCGCCTGTGACAGTGAACTCATATGGACTAACTCCGATCTAACTTCAAGGTGTTTTCCTAATGCAGGCAAACCCAGTGTGGTCAGCAATCTGTGCTTCTGGGACAGCCAGCTTCCTGCTGCAAAGTATATCTAGGAACGAATATGCATTGTACACACTTAAGCATAGATATAATTTAGAACTGGCATTTGGCTTTAAGGCAGGGGTGGGCAAAATGTGGCCTGGGGCCTGACTGTGGCCTGCCAGGCCATTATTTCTGGCTCGCAGGGCCCCTAAAAATTTTAGAAAATTAATATTTATCTGCCCTGGGCTGCCTGTCATGAGGCCCTTGATGGCTTGCCAAAACTCACTAGGTGGCCCTCTGCCCAAAATAATTGCCTAAGGGCTGTAGCAGGACACTAAGATGTGCCTGTTCCTTTAAGGCTGAAGCAGACTGGCCAGGGAGCTCTGCAGGCCAAGCAGAGCTCCCCAGCTGTCGGTTGCCAGGGTAACAGCCTCAGGGGATAATTGGGGAGCACCTGCAGGCATCATATGACAGGAAGGAGGCAGGGTCTCAAGACATGTAAGCCCAGGGCTGTAGCTAAGAGGTGCACATGCTTCCTTGAGCAAGGAGCTGCTGCTGCATGAGGAAGCTACCTGAGACCTGGTGCTGCCTGCTTTGCTACCCAAGTGTTGCAAGACTTTAGGAACCTCTCAGGTACTTAGACGAGGGAGCATGCTGTCCTAAGGCTGGAAGTTTGCCCCCTTAAAGAGGCATAGTGCTGTTGTCAATGGTAATGTTTAAGTTATAACCTAGGGGCTTATGCTTGTGTTTATGTTTATATTGGAAGACCGGGATGAGGCTATAAGGGGAGGTTTGGAAGCCTCATTATTGCCTGGAGAAAGGGGCACCCAGTCTGCGTAGAGCTCAGTGTAAGGCAGCGAGAGAGGGGTGCAGCTGAAGGGGCACAGAGAGCCCTAGCACCAGAGAGGGGCATGGTTGCAGGGGCTCAGAAAGCCCTAATGCCAGAGGCACTCAGAAGGGATAGAGAGTAGTATGACATCTGCAAGGATTGGGACATGATAAGCGAAGTTTGGAGTCGTGTAGTATACCTTGGGTATTAGGGCATAAATGGGCACCCTTCCGCCTTGGAACTAGCTCATTAATTCTATCAAAGGCGTAGCAGGCATGGTAGGTGGGCAGACTGCCCTTGGCAGGTAGGTGGGCTGGTACTGAGGTTGGCAGCCTGGCTGCAGGAGATGTGGGCAGGCTCTGTCAAAAAAAAAAAAGGAATGGGCCCCTTGCCATAACAGTGATGGAAGTCCCTAAATTGAAATGGTGGGGTTTTAATCATTGCAATTAAAAATCCACCATTTCAGTTAGGGGGACTAAACCCCCATCGCATGTACAAACACCCCAAGATTGGAAATTAGTTCCTAAGATATGGATGTCCTGTCCTAGTGCATCCAGTTCAATGTACGCAGATTAGAATAACCTGAAAAGATTGAATCAATTCAGCCATGGTTTTTTTGACTGTCTGTACTTACCTGGATTTAAAACATTTAGGCTTTCTGGAAGATGTAGTTGCTGTTGCCTTGGGATTGTTTTTCATGTTATCTTTCTGTTTCCCCTTGGGTCACCATACTTTTTTCTTTCTACTTCACACAATGCAAGTGTGGATGAAGTGTCTCTAACTTCCTTCTGCCCAAAGATATTTCAGAACAGACCTAGGATTGGCCTCTTTTCCCCTTCCTCCCTCAGGGAATTGGCAGGGGAAGGGCTGTAGAACACTTTTCAGTTAACCCTTGCAGAAGAAATAGACTTGAAAGCAAGAAGGCAAGATTCCCTTCTCAGGTATTAATCTGTGACAAGTACTAATCTTCCTTTCTGGGTCTGTGACACATTATTTGTCTCTCTCAGGTCTTTCCCATGTGGATGTATCCATATTCAAAAAATTACAAATGTATTCTCTAGTAATGTCACATACTCTGCAATATCACTAATTACATATGCAGGGTGTGTAAGGTTTCTCAAATGTTAATAAATGATGACTAGCTGCCATAAACATGTTACACGTACATGTACTCTGTATTACAGGTTATAGAGACATCAGTAGAAGTTGCTATGGATAAGTATGGGTTCTAATTCACTTTTGGACTGGCTGGATTCAATCTTTAACAAGTATCTGTTAAAGAATCCATTAATAATTTTAAGCCTTTATTAATTATTTTAAACTTTTATAAGTCATTTGTAAATATCCCTTTCATATAGTTTGAGCCTGTTGATTGCTATGCATTGTCAATTTGTTCCTATGCAATATAATAGTAGTTTATTTTCAAGGCATCCAGAAAACATATTAGAAAAATGGAGCTATTGGCTGCTATGGTGTAGCTACAAGCTGGAACATCTCATCTTTTATTTGTCTGGCACTAACTGTCTAGAACTGTTGACACCAACCTCCACCAAGTGCTTTGTCTGAAATCAGGGATAAAATCAGATATATGTTTTCCCTGCATACATGTGCTAATCTCTACTTACCCTTGGATTTAAGGCACCTTCCATTTTTTATCATGTACTCACATTTTTCCAGTATGAGTGACTGCATCCAAAGGGTTAATAAACTTTCCTGTCCTGCCAACTAACAACAACCACTGAAATAACAAACTGAAGTTATACGGCTGTTTTTTCTATCTCGTGTCACATCTGAGATTTTCTTTCTCCCATATCATTATTTACTTGTGACTCTTTGTTACATGATTTTATTATTATTATTATTTATAGCTCAATTCTGTGGGATGTGTTTTATCTAATTTTTTTTCATTTCCTCAACATTTTTCTCTTCTTTTATCTCTGCTGCTTTTAAAAATGCACCTCAGCTCCACACAGCAGATTGAACATTCTCTTTCAATCTGTTCCAATGAGATGGTTCTAAGATTTTTGAGATTATTTACTCTGGTATGCTTTATAACTTCTACTTTTATTTCTTTTTCAACAGTGAAAGTCAATGGAGAGTGGTATGAACTGAAGGGGTATATCAGTTCGGGTTTTGGTCCCAAAGAAATCAGTTTTGAGTTGTAACAATATTATCTTTTTATATTGGCAAGAAGTTAAAATTTCCTACAGAGGAAACTCAGAGGGAGGAAATCTCATTTTTTTTTATTTTGTTTATGTTTTCCTTTCAGTAAGGATAGATATTTTTTGCAACAGGGCTACTTGCCTACATGTTTATAGGACTGTACAAGAGCATGCACTAGATGTCTACATTTATACAGTTTCTTAGTGTAACATCAGATCAGACTTGCCAACCTTGCTTAAATGGGTGACACATTGGCTTTGATGACTTCATTGCCTTCAGTGCCACTGTTTGCTAGAAGAAATGAGATTAGCAGAATTATGGATGTATGGGCGCATCTACACAAAATGTTTTAATTTGCATTAGCCTAATTTACTGCACAGTATGGTCATGCGTCTACATGAGTGTGCCTTTACTGCACAGTAAAAATGGCTAATTGTAACTAAATTAGATACCTGCAAATCCAGGTATAAAATTTAGCAGTGATTATTTGATGTGCAGTAATGCATGTGTAGATGTGGCCTGGCACTTTTAGTGCTGGGTTTGACACTGTAAATTCCTATTTGAAATATCTGGGTTTATCTTGTGAATCACATGTAGGTGTTTGTACACCTACCAGTGCTAATGTTGTGCAGTATCCCAGGACATCCTTAAAAGGATTTTCATGAGAATCACTGCCTAGGGTTGCTCTCCACTCAATGTTTGAGCTCCTTGAACTGCTCTCTAATGGTGCCTAACTCTCCCTATTAATCACTTAGGGAGCCTTTGTTCCTTTTTCACTTTTCCCAGACTAAAAGCTATGGTGAAGCATAAAATGGAGGGATCATGGGGTCCAATCTGGATTTGGTCCTATTTTCAAAGGAGCTTGGGTACTTGGGCCCAGATTGCCCAGTTGCCCTAAATCTGGGTATTACACACATGCAGGAAGACTGTTCCAATGCAATCGAAATCCAGCACATTGAAGCAGACTCAATTAATTGAGACTGATGAAGCATGCTTTGGTAGCCTTGCACATCACATGTATTAGTGGCACAGTGCATCACCACACTGAGTAAATGGCAGTAATGCATTTTGAAATAAAACATGTTTGATGAGCTTTAGTTCAAAGTGCCCACCACCATTTTCTCAGTGTGGGGATGTGCTGTGCTGCTGATATAGGTGATGCCATGGATGTTTTAATTAGCACGACTCACTAATTAGAAGTGCCCAGTGCCACGTTGGAACCATGTATAAAAATGTCTTTTGTGTTTAGGAAACCTTTGATTTAGGGCCTGAGAACCTAAATTTCACTGAAGGGCAAATGGAAGTTAGGCCCCTAATCCTCATTTTTTTTCAAAAGGGGACGTAGGGTCTAAAATCATGGCATTACTTTTGAAAATTTGACTTTGCTTCGTTTATCCAAAGCAGCATTCACAAAGGTAAGCTCTCATTCTAAAAATGGTTGCAAATGCTGGTGAAAAGTCCTGTAGAGTACATTAGGTCAAGTCCTGTTTTCCAAATGAAAGCTGGAGTAGCTTCATTAATTTAAAAAAAAAATATGATACTGCTGGGTTTTTGATAATGCTGGGCTTCCTTAGTGTCTAGCAACATTGTTATTGCATTGATATTTGTAACCAGAAACAAATTTATAACGTTGAATATTAATTGATTTTTTTAAAAACTTGATAACAATGAAGCATCCTGAGCTCTTTACCTTGTGATACCTGTGACAGGGAGAGAATACTAACAATAATCTAATATAAAAGATATCTGCCATAAATGGAGCATAGCAGTATCAAGAAATGCAAAAGCTGTGAACATATCTCCAGTACCCCTACAAACTGCACACCAGAATCTATCAAAGACAAGAATACCTAACTACCTGTGGGGGCACATTTATCAAAGGAAAATCACTTTGTTTCCAGGCTCTCAGTCCTGATTCTCAAAGGGACTTTACTGTGAAAAGTGGTTTGTAAATTGTTCTCTCTCAGGATCAGGCCTGATAGACTGGAGGCAGAGTGTATTTTGGTGAGGAATGTGCCCCCACAGGTAGTTAGGTATTGTTGTCATTGATAGATTCTGGTGCACAGTGTGTGTGAGAACTGGAGATAGTTGGCAGGTTTTGTGTTTTGAGCTGTAGGAAATTGGCTTGAGTTCTGGTTAGATGCTTGTTTGAATTTACAAGCCACTTTTCAGAGCCAGGCCTATGATTTTCACTTTTTGAGCCTCCTCGGTATAGAAACTCATGGGCTCAATATACATAGTGGAATTCTGACACTACAACCTGCTAGACATCTGACTCCCCAGGTACCTCTGCACTTCTACCTGTGCTATTACATCCCCCTTCCCTCCCTGCTCCTCCTGCTTCCCCAGCCTTTCTGTCACCCCCTGACATCTCTATTTCCATTTTCACTGACTGGCTTTCTTGTCTGCACTGCGTGCCAGACCAGCTGCTGGCTTCTTTACTATTCCTTCCATCCAGCACCAGGAGACAAACCAACTGCAGATACTTTCTTAGCCTGACAAAGGGGTTTTCAACCCAAAAGCTTCCTAAGATATATTTCTGTAACTATTCCATTTTTTTCGTAATAAACATATAAACATAAAAACACAAAACAAGCTATCAGGTGTGACAAGTAACATATATCCAACACAACATCTTTACTTCTTGCTTTCAATTCCTTTATAAAAACAAGGTCCCTGTGATAGTTTGGCTAGGCTACCATAGATGCTGTTGATGCGACTGTGCTAGTGCCTTTCATTCACTAAGTTATTTTTACCTGCTACCATTTACAGTGGTAGACTAGACTGAGGCTGTAGGGGAGGAGGAGACCCCACTGGGGCACTGTGCCACGTTGTGCAGAGGCCCCAGTGCCAGGAAGGGCACACCTGATCATAAATACATACACACACACACACACACACACACACAGAGTCACAAAGTGAGGGTGTACCTAGCAGACGTGCATTAGGTGCTTCTACTTGAGAGGAAAGAAGGGCCTGACAGTTCAGTTCGGCTACCTAAGGTGCTGTTGCAGATGCTACTGGTGATGAGCCACCTAAGTTATTTTTACCTGCCACCATTTACAGTGGTGGATCAGACTGAGACTGTAGGGGAGGAGGCTTCACTGAGGCATGCTGCCATGTTGTGCAGAGGCCGCAGCACCAGGAAGGGCACACCTGAACACACACATGGTGTCACTCACTCATCTTGCCAGTTTTGCCTGCCTGTGGCCAGAGGTGCAGGGCCCTAGAACCCAGACTCCCCCTGCACATGTCTTCTTGACAGCTGGTAGGCTTTGTGGCTGCAGGCAGGCTTCCAGGTAGTTTTCTGCCCACCTGTGCCCCAAGACAGATATAGTTGCACAAGCACCCATGTCATGAGTTTTGCCTGTCAGCAGCCAGAGTTGCAGGTCTCTAGACCCTCTCCTGCACCTATCTCCTTGAAACTTGGCAGGCTTTGTGGCCTCAGAAGGGGCTACTATCCCTGCAGTTTTCACTCTGCTGTGGCTTAACACTTACATGACAAAAGTTTTGCTTGTCAGCAACCTGAGGTGCAGTTTCCCAGAAACCCCTAAACCTATCACTTTGAAACGTGGTAGGATTCATGCCCTCAGCAGAGGCTATCACCCCTGTAGGTTTCATCCAAATCAGCCATGAAACAACAAAGTTATAGATATTTCATTGATTCCCCATTATACTCTATGGATGAATCTCCAAATCTCTCTGTATTGGCTCTGAATCTTCCTAAGCTGATTTGGCTGAATTGAATCAGAAAAGCAATTTGAATCTCTAAATTGAATCGCTGGCATCTGAATCAGCCAAATCTGAGTCAAATAGTTCAGATGTCAGTCTTTCCCCTCCTGTTCCTCCTCCCTCTTCTCAGTTCCTGTTGCCCTGAAAGACTGCCTTCCAAATCTTTTCTGAATCGATTTGGAGCCTCCAAATGGATTTGGAGATTTATTTTGGTCTCCTGATTCAATTTGGATTTTGTGATTTGGATCCAAATCGGGCTGAATTTTCTCTGAATCGAATTGGCGACTGACGCTTTGCACACCCCTAGCACTGAAATGTGATTCTAGTCCATTCTATTTAAGTCTATTGAAATGCATCAATGTGACTATTTCTATATTGCATCATTATGTTATCCTTTAGATTGAGCCACAAAAAAGCAACGAGGGGGAGTATCAACCCCCTTTTTCCATGAACTATTCACAGGAACTTAAGAAGCATGGAACACAACTGCTCTTAGGGTGCCTAAGTCTACTTGTATGCATGATAGGTAGAACAGAATCTGTCCCTTGGTCTTTGTCTTTCTCTCTCATAGTCCTGTTGTGTATGTCCTTTGCACTTAGCAGGTAGTAGAGTTTTTCCTCAAGAGAATCAGGGGACGTTTCAGCACTTTGAATCGTTGAAACTAGACTGGACAATAAAAATTGCAGTGAGCAATCTGACATTGTCAGGGTGATAGACTAGATGACCTAATAGGTCTTTTCCATCTCTAATTCCCGATTTCTATGCCTCTCTCACTTCCAGAAAATCGTTGAGTGATTTACTCAGACTAAACCTTTGTCTCTTCCACTGCTGGAGAGAATTAAAGGTGAAATAGCAAATTTAGTGGAAGAAGTGGAGCAGGAAGTTTTGCTTGAGGAATAAAACTAAGTGATTGGCATAGGTAGGCTCTTCATAAGAGAGCTCCACATAAGAATTTTCTCTGTATGTTCTGACAGTGTATATTCATTTCACAGTATGTAGTTCCTGTTTGTTTAGCTTTTGATACAACTGCTTAGGTGAATGAGACGAGCAGAATTTGGAACCATTTAGATTTGTTTCAGAAGAGTGAAGAGACTGAAGAATAGAGTGAAACAAAAGGGAGTCAGGATTAAAATTAATTTGAAAGGGTGTGCATGTAGAGCTAAAATGCTGTATTAAAAGCTCTTACATGACTGGTGATGCTGCCGGTGATTGAAGCAGTGTTACTCTTCCAGTAATTTACTCCAGATTTCTACCAATGTAACTGACCTCAAGCTTTGCTGCTTCTTATTTATAGAATTTATGAAGACATTCTCTGCGCCAGGGAAAATCCTTATTTGTATAGTTTTATAAAAAATAAAAACATGCTGCATTTTCAGTTCATTTACTAGATCTGCTTCAACCATAGAAAAAAACAGTTAAAAAGTATTTTAGCTACAATTTACATTGTTTTACTGCCATTTATAGGGGTGATGCTATTTGTCATTTGAAAGTATTTGGTCCCTTATCTGTTTATGTGTGTTCATATACTCTAAATGCTTCATGAGCAAAAATCCATATGGACTGTTGCATCAGGAAAATATTATTTATTCTTATTGGAGGATCACAGATTTTGAAGAGGGGATGCAGATGGTGTGGTGCATCACCACATACCAAACAACACATTATCCTCCTATTAAAGTGAAATCAGGACCTGTACTAACATACTAGGGACTTAGGCCATATTATTCAGTTTAAGTTCAAAGCAAAAACAAGTATAACTATTAGCACATGTGCTGCTTTGCTAGATTATACATTACGTTTTAAAAAAATAACAAACCTGGCCAAAATAGTCAAAGGATTTTGGATCATTTATTCTATAGTCATATAGTTAAATGCTTGTCTCTTATGTAGATTGAATATCTTTACACGGCCTCCAATAAATCATTTGTGTCTACACCTGAGTTAATATTACCATGTCTGAATTAAAGTTTTTAGCTAGAGCTAAGAACAGTTTGCAGGGCTGTGAAATAGGAGAGAGACATTACTAGACATGGCTAACAGATAGAAAAATTGCAGGGGAAAGGATAGTTTGACCAATGGAACATCAAAACCCTTAAAAAGGAGAGAGGGTCATTAACCCATGTGGTGTGGAGAGAGATTAATAGGAATCTGGGAGATGACAATGAGCAATGAAGCCAATTGACTTCCTCATGGCTGCCTGAATAAAAAAGCTTCTGCCTCTCCCAGGCCATTAGTTAAACTGCCTCTGTTCGTTCTTCAGTATTCCTCATTCTTGGTTTGCTCTTAGTTGCCCTTCTACTACAGCATTGCCACTCTTCCAGTGCGAGAGCCAAAACTAAATTCTGTGGTTTAAATGAGCAACAATTAATGGTTATAGCAACTAATAAATCAATTATACCTACTCTGAAAAGTGTGTTTGTGAACCACTTACACAATGCCAACTCCTCTTTTAGTGGCAGAGCCTCAGATTTTCCCCAAAAGATAAGCTCCACCTCAGTGCCACCACCCAGGACCAAGTGGTTCACAAACACACTTTTCAGAGTAAGGCCAGGAGGAAAAGTGCAGAGTAGTATGTGTGTGGCCCAGTCAGATAGCTGCTGTTCTGAAAGAGAACATCCTTGGATTCTAGCCTGGAGCTATGGGGGCAGCAACTACTGCCATGCGCTGCCATGCATCTAGTGAAAATTAAATGCAAAGGGACATGGTTCTTCCTTAAAAGGAATGCTGGAAAAGCCTCTGAATTATGTCTTACTTGTGGCATGGTGGTTAGAACACTGTGCTAGGGAGTGGGAATGACTATAACTATAATGGGAACAACTAGGAAATGGGAACTATAATTTGGATTCTAGCTTCCTCGCCCCATGCTGTAACCATTCAGCTACCTGGGATAAAACATAGTTTGGGGCTGACCCTCTTTTCTGGGACTCATGCTGAGGTATGTTCATGCATGGCTGTATACATACCTGGGAAGTGCATGGCACTACTGTGCAGGCTTGGTCTATGTGCGCACACTTATGCCTCCACAGAGCAGAGGCAGAATCAAAAATGTTCAGGTATGCAGCTAGGAAACTACCAGTTAGGTGTACCAAAGAAAATAGAAGTTTGCCCTTGGACTGTGTGCATGGGATACCTTTCATTGCATTTGCCTTTCAGAGTTCCCGCAGTTTGATTTAGGTGAGCAGGACTTGTGGAATTTAGCATGGATGAACATAATTGCTTGCCCATGCAGACCAGAGTACAACATCCTCAGGGTGCTGAGGATATGAACTGTCATATCTTAAGATGATCTTACTGGTCTGTCCCTCAAAATTTACTAGTTCATTTACCAGACAGGTCTGCTCCTAGCAAAGAGTAACACTGTTTGCTTCATTAAAAGAACAGACAGAGTAAAAGGTGTTACCAAATTTGCCCATTACTTTGGGGCGTGCTTATTTATTAGGGATAGTTTCTAGGGTCTTGGTGATTCTGTCAATGTGCTTCTTGTGTTACTATATGGAGCTGTATCTCTCCCTTCTGCAAACCCTCACCCCCAATGGAGCTATTTTGCGGGACTCAGTTTCAATGGGACTGGGTTCTTCCAATCACCAAATCAGTCATACACACAAACAGACACAAATTAACGTGACACGCCTGACCCGGCCGGGTTAATCAGCATGGATACGCTGACACCCTCACATGCCAAGAATCAGTTCATCAGAGCAACAATAAAATGCAGTCAGACACAAGCACACAGGTGAACAGGATCCCTCTGAATCTGGCTGGGTGTCCAGCTGACACCCTCATGGGCCAGCATTCAGTTCATAAGGGCATGTCTGAGTCAAACTGGGTCAATCAGCCTGTACAAGCTGATCCCCTTATGTGTTTC
>JAGPOW010003648.1:43856951-43885437 GCA_030014935.1 Caiman crocodilus
ACTGGGTCAATCAGCCTGTACAAGCTGATCCCCTTATGTGTTTCAAACTCAGCACGTCCCAATCTTTGGCCTCTTGATGAGCAGACCCCACAATATTTTGGGGCTTCACAGGGATCTTTAGCTTAGGTAAAAGAAACATTGCTGTAGAGCACAAGAGGAAAGAGAAGCAGAGAAGAAAAAATGTACCCAGTTACTACCAGTCTGACTATAAAAGTTATTTATTGCTCAGCATATGAAATATATAATGGTACTAGTAATAATAGACATGCAAAAGAAAAAGAAACACAAACAATGACAATGCTACCCTGGTTTCACTAAGTATTTGGGGAAACTTAGCTCAAGCTTAACTAATACAGTTCAGGTTCAGAAGTTTATGTCTAGAGAGAAAAGAGAGAGAGAGCACTGGGATCTCACCAGTCTAAGGTACTCAGGCTGCAAAGCTGACAGGCACAGTCCATAGCACAATTCTTGAAGAGAGAGACGATCTGTTCTTCCAGGGTCCCAAGAACGACAGGGGATGGTGTCAGCGCAGGAGATTTCTTCTTCTTTCCTTTCTTTCTTCCTTCTTCTTGAAGCACACACACTGTTTACAGATTTTTATACCCTCGGTTCAGCTGCTTCGAAGCATCCTTAATTGTGTAAATCATTGTTTTTTCTATTGACAAGGGGTTATCTAGTTTGGAACATCTCAAGAAACTGATTGATAATCAGGAAAAACTTAAGATTAGGGAGTAACCAAATACTTGGGAGTCAGCTTGAGATTCCTATGGATGGCAGATGGCAAATGGGATATCTCATGGGTTCTTCAGAAACAATAGAAAGCTTGCAGGATCAGGATTTTGGATTTTCACTTGTTGTGAACAAGCCTCAGCTTAGCATGACTTTTCCAGATTTTACTATAGTTTTTTAACAGACTTAAAGCAATTTTTGGGGTGCTCATAACCTTTTGTGGAGAGGACTCCCACCAGTCGTCTCGGGAAAAGTATGACAACACCTGTGATTAGGGCTTCAATGGGCTGGATGCTGTGATGAACCCTTAACCATTGTTCAAATGTTGCCCATACCCCCTCTGACTCAGTCTCTTGCTTCAGCATTTCCTAACCCAGCAACTGAGTTTTAGTCAATCAAGTTTAAATAGGCCTCCCATAGTGGGTCCGGGAAATGTACAGCCCAAGATGCCTATTAAACTTAGAGGTGTGTGTGTGTGTGGGGGGGAGTGAAAGTCCTTAGTAAATCCAGATTAGAACTGGTTTGATAAATGCTGAGCTGGGTGTGTGTGAACATGGGTTGATTAACATTTGGAGCACAGATTCCCTATCATGCAGTGCTCCCCTGCTTCTCTGGTCCCAGAATTCACTGCAGTCTCTGCTTCAGGCTTTCTGTTCTCCATCTCTCACTTAAATGAATGGTCATCTGGTTCCATCTCAGATGCAAATGAGACCTAGGACAGTTGGTTCACTATTGTCACCCTTATCTTGAGGGTCTTAGGTGTGTCTCTCACTGCATCTTAATCAGTTTTGTTTAGGTGGAGGAGGGGAGGGAGTGGGGGTGAGTCCTTGTGAGTCAGACAGACTGCATCCTGTGCCAGGGTTGCCCAAGAACACACAGCTGAGACGTAACAAAGGAAAACACAAAGATCACCATTTTATATACAGAACTTTTCATACAGTGATTTTTGTAATCCTATCTGTAGGTAGACAGGGCATTAGCACTATGTTTTCTACCTTGAGGTAATGTACTGCATTTGATAGCAGGAAAAGGAATGTTTCTTGAAGGTGACTTACATTGACCTTGAATATTTCACAAGTTGATGGTCTGGGCGCAACTGCATCTCATGCATGGAAGAAGAAAACTGAGTTCTAGTGACTGTGCCCTCATTGAACTTTGCCTGGTTATTTGGCTCTGGCTGGAAATATTCACCCAGTTCCTTGGAGCAAGGAAAGGCTCAGGAAGAATGGGAAACAGGAAGAATTAAGAGGCAGAAATAAACTGGGAAATATTCTTTCAATTTGCTCACTGTCTAAGCAGAATGCACAAGGAAGTAAATTTAAGTCTTAAATGATTTTTTATCAGACAGGCCACATCAAAATCAGATATTGATTACAGCTTACCTTTCTATGCTCTGATGCTTTTTATTGACTTTTCTCTTCTGTGCCCTACGATGCAGTACCAAAGTGATTGGATTGGTATATTTTCCCTTTGGGATTATACCAGAAATCTCAGAAATCTTATAGATGCATGTATTAGGCCTCCAAATCTTCAGTGTTTGCATAAAATGAAAAAGGACTATATCATTCGTACCAGAAAAAGGGGAAGAAATGCTGCTCTGATGAAAGCTCTTTGTTGCTGTTGAAATATCTGCAGAAATGTAGGAAGGTCTATTAAAAGTAGCTTGCAGCTAGGAGACTTAGTGCAGAGAGAACAACAGTTTAAAGGCATGGCTAATGTGTACAGGTTTTTGGCTGGTCTGTGCAATGCTTCTTTTTCTATGTTTTGAATGACTGTTATCTTTACTTCTTGACACTGTTTCCCTTGCTATTATTTAACTTTGGTACAAAATAAAATAAAGTAAATTAGTGGACCTTATTCTCATTTACAATCAAAGCAGTCTGACATTAAAATGGGACTGTAACGCTTTATGGTCCCTGTATACTGCCAGAACTGTGAGTCGTGTCTTTAGCATAAATGAGAATTCAGGCCTAGATATTATTCCATCATCCTGTTCTTGGGATAACTCCTAAGCACCTGTTATTGCCACTGAAAACAGTGGAAGCTGAAAATACCTGGCATCTCTCAGAAAGCCTCTTCACATGCCTGTTTTTAACCAATCCTGGGATTTTTTTCAATTTCACAGCCACCAATATTTTTCCCCCTCTTCTGTAGCTGAATAAATGCTTTAGAAGTAAGAGGCAGGAAGAATGCCATAATTCAGTGTGAAGGTCACTAAAAAACTAATGTGAATTTAATGCTTCTGGTTCAGTGTCCATGCTGGCTGTTTTTGGAAAAAAAATAGTCTATCCTTTATTTTTCTTTGCCTAAGACATGTAAACTATTCACTGTACTATTTCAGAACCTCCCAGCAATTAATTATATTTGTTCTTACAGCACCATGGGGAGATAGCAAATTGCTATGCCCCCCCGTTTTAGAGGCGGAAGAAATAAAATGCCTTGTGAACAGATACATAAAATGCTCATAGTAGAGTGAGAATTGATCTCAGATCTCAAGAATCCTGTTCACAGAATTAACCACAAAACCTTTTATCCCCTTATTTATAGCAGGAGGTGGGAGTTGAAGTCCCTTTATAAGCAGCAACTTCTCCTAGCAGCCTAGTAAGGAGGGTGCTATGGGCCATTTGAATCACATTGTGCGTGGAGAGTAAGTTTCCCCCTAAGTTCCTATTTGCTTCAGTGGAGCTGAGGACCTGAACTTTTACCTGCAAACACAATTCTGCGTCTTTCAAAATCAGATTTCAAATGCATTATTGAACTATAAAGCAGAAAATTACTCACTATTTACTTTGGTTATCTTTTACAAACTAGAGAATATGTATGGGAGTCATACCATGACAGGAAGCAATCAAAACACTGTGGCAGGGATGCTCATTGTAGGTACTTGTACTCACTGCAAATGCAACTTGAACAAGTCATGGGATTTACTTATAGTGCCACAGCATTATACAATGAATTTTGGAGTCTGGAGGTTTTTCAGAAGACAGTCCTTACCTAACAACTGAGCAAACAAAACCATTGTAAAGTCAGTTAAATATGCATGAGGAAAATAGAAGAAAAAATATGAAAAGTTACAGGGCAGCCATGCTGGAAGATTTCCTTACACCTAGCTTAATGCTGTTTTAAAAAAGAGTAGGGTGCATTCCTTGTAGTCAGTGGATAGCAGATAGGTACCATCTCAACATTAGAGAATGCAGTGCCTTCTGCATGCCCCTTCTGGGGAGTGTGAGCCCTTAGCACAACCCAGGCCAGCAGTCAGTAACCACCTGTCACTCTCTGGCCCAGAGGGAACATGAAAGGCTTTAAAAGCCTGCTGAACTGACAAGTATGATGTATCATTTTTTTCCTTTCCTTCCTAGAGTGGCAAACAGAGTAGGCTGCATTCTCTAGTACCTGCCATGTTATGCAATCATTTAGTAAAAGCATGTGAGCATCTGCTTAACTTTAGGATGAGTGATTCATTGGAATTGCTCAAATATAATTGTCTCGTCCAGCCGACCGGTCATAGCTGACTGAGGGGAATGGTGTTTAATTAAGAAGACATCAGGCGGGTTGGTGGATGGGGAGGCGAGATACAGTGAATTGATTGCAAAAAGTAACTTTTACTTAAGCTTACTTATGCCGCTGGTGGCCATGATGCAGGCGATAAAGTTGCTTGCGTAGTTACAGAGTGAAGATAATGCAACGAATTTGCAAGATGAAACCTGAAAACGCAATGAGCATGCAGAGCTAGTAATACGTTGGGAACAGACGGGGAGATGTTGGTGGGTGATCAGTCTGCCAGCTTTTCTCTGCCAGGTGACGAGGTCCTCTGTACCTTACCATGTGTTCAGAGCTCTCCAACTTGGGCTGAAACAATGCAAACTTTTATACCTTTAGAGTAGCCAGTTACAAACTGCCAAGTAGGAATACTTAATTAGGCAGAACATACTAAATTTAGAACAATGCCAATCATCTGGAGGGGCAGTCTATTGTGTCAGGGACTTTCACTTGATTTGGTTATGACAATAATGTGTTTAAATACTTTGGTGGATTGAGAGCCTGAGCGCTCATTTGGCTTGAGGCTATATCTTGAAAAGTGTCATGCTCTCCGTACAGGATTAATGGGTGGCACTGTTAATGTGGACAAAAAGAAGCAAGTCTTACATTGGTACTTATAGTAAAGTACCTTTTTGTTATGGCAATTTATTTTTAAACAATTTAACTCAACTACTGGAGAGTTGTTAGGACCTTCTCCAAAGCCCACAGAAGCCAATGGATGTCTGTTAGAATGGTTTCCTGAAGCTTGTTGCATAAAATGAGTTTTTTTCCTAGACAATTATTTGCTGAAGCAAAACAATTTGTTGCAGCAGTCATTGCAAAATGAACTCTCTTCAGCAAGGTAGGAGTTCCCATATGCCCCTTTGAAATTGATTTTCATGATGGTGAAATGTGAAGATCCAGACTATGACCCTTAATTCCTTGACAGTCAGCGTGGCAAATACAGGATATGGTATCAGCAATGGGTGATGCTGATGCTGCAACTTGTAGGGGCAGATGTTGGCAGCACATCAATATGTGCAGGCTGGGATGAAGTGCTTCTTGTGATCTCTGCAAAGGAAAGCAACCTGTTCCTGTCTGGCCCTCAAAGCTATGCCAGTTGTTTCCAGCCCAATTCATTCTTTATTAAGTAATGACTTGTTTGTCTTGGGAGACGCGTGGCATTTTTGTTAAAGGTTTGCTTTTCCATGCATGATCTTGAAACAGACAACAGAAACAAAATTAACCTAGATTCTTGATGTAGCATTGGTCTCCAATGAATCTGTCAACTGAGGAAGAGTGCCTTCTAACTGGAGAATAGTGAATGCAATGCCTATATTAAAAAAGAGAAAAAAAGTTACCTATATTCACCAAACTTCAATACTGTGTAAGGTCTTAGAACAAATTTGGAGGTAAACAAAATGGGAGATGGTTTTATCCGAGGAAGGTTGTGTCATACCAAAGTGATATCCCTCTATGATAGGAGTACTCACTTGTTAGACAAGGGCAATGCAATAGATTTAATTTATCTAGATTTAATCAAAGCATTTGTTAGTGTAATTCATGGGGAATGATTAAGTCAGCTGGAGGAGATGGGGATTACTGTATCTGTAAAGTGAATAAAGAGCTGGCTAAAAAGAGTTATTTTAGAAGGAGAGTTGTCTGATTGGAGAAAGGTTATGAGAGGCATTAGCTGAGGATCAGTTCTGAGACTCATCTTGTTTAACAATTTTATTAGCAATACTGATTTAAGAAATAGAAGCGTGCTTATGAAATTTTCCAGTGACACAAAACTAGAGAGTATTGCTAATATGGAGAAGGATCATATAATTTTACAACAAGAATTACATAATCTTGTGGTGTCCAGCAAGGTAAGTGTTATGAAGCTTAACGGCAAGATGCGTAAAGTCATGACCTTAGAACTAATACCAATAACTTTTGCTACAAGATGAGGGCTTATAGAGCACAGGCAACACAAGAAGAGAAGGATCAGGGTGTGTAAGTGTACTAGTGTGACCAAAAGCTAGCTGTGATGCAGCTGTGCAAAAGCTAATACAATTCTAGGATGTACTAGATGGGGTATATTTAGAAGAGTTAGAGAAATATTAATACTACTGTAGAAGCTCTTGTTTAGAATATTGTGTAGAATTCTCATCACTGCTTGAAAAATGTGCAATTTTACTGCAAAAGTTGGGCACAAAATGGTGTTTTAATTTTCAGATTAATTTTTACTTTCATTATTTTTAGTTTTTCCTGTCTTTCCGTATTGCCCCCTCTTTCTTTCCCATCTTTTGTGCCTTTTAATTTTTCTTCTTTTCAGTGAGAGAGAGAAATAGAATACAGAACATGAGAACAGTGGAAACTGAAAGCCTAAATTTGAGATATCTGAGAAATGTGTGTTGTCTATATATTGGAAAGGATTTCAAGCAGCTCTACATACAAAATGAAATAAATGCCAAGGTGATATAAAGGCAAGGGTAAAACGATGAGACTTTAAAGTAATGAAGAATTGACGAATCAAGGAAGAGAGACTGGAAGAGTTTTTGCAATAGCAGAAGCTGCACTGAACAAGGCTGTGGAAAAATTAGGGGGCGGACATACCAGAAGGCAATACTAAACAAAGAAGGAAAAGCAAGTTCTGTGACCTACAGTTCAGTGAATATCAGCTGTGAGTTATGAAATCAGAGGGCCAGATCCTCACCTAGTCTTATTCTATTGAATTCAAGGACATGAGGTTGGTTTACTTAAGTGAGAATCTGTCCAAAAGAAAGGCAGTTTCAGATTGTATCTTGAAATGCCTGAGAAGGTATTTGGCAGGAAAAGTAGCAAGGAATTTCAAATCTTTCTCCCTGTTGATGAGTAAACAGGTGGTTTCATGACTGTGATTGACCTGGGGACATAAGCAGTGTGCAGCTTTGTGGTAAGGTGCTTCAATCCCTGCTCACTCCTACACTCTCTCCATCATTTAAAGTGGTACTTTGCTAGCCCTTCTTCTCCCCAGTCCCTCTCCCTTATATTTAATCAACACGAATGCAGCTCTCTACTCCAATTCTATTGATTTTTGTAACAGGTTTCACCACTCCCTGCAAGAGGATGCTAACAGTACTCCCTTCTTATCCTTTGATTGATGCTTTCTTTTACCTTACATGACAAAGTGATAGATGTACTTAGGGAACTTTCTGCAAAATCATTAATGTCATTCTTACCAGTCAGCTACTTAGGCACTGGTTAAATAGCTGTCATGCATTCGTTACCTGAAACACTGCAATACTGTGTAAGTAGCCCATTCATTTTCTTTCATGATCAGTACCAAAGAATAGGCATGAAATGCACAGCTGAGGGGAGAGAAATGTAGTAACAATTCCTGCTTTTCCTGAGCCTTTTATTGAGAGTCAGATTAGAAGAACATATGGACAGGTTTACTGTTACCATTTGGGAAAGTTGACTCAAATAGTTAAAATGCTGTTCTTGAGTTTTTAAAATGCACCATATTTGCTTACATACAACATGCTCCCAAATAAAACATGCTGCTTTAAGCATAAGCTACAGTGCTCAGCTAACAGCTACACCTGTGAGAAGTTTAGCGCTGTCCCTTCAGCTCACTGAATCAGACACAAGCAGCACCCATGTTAGTAGCTGCATGGCATGCTCTGCCTTTCCAGAAATGCTTCTTTTCCAGCAAAGAAAACAGCTTCCCAGCTTAAACTCCCCCCCCCCCCTTTTTTTGGAGGCCTTATTTTGAGGGAAAATGCATGTGTTGTTTATGAGAAAATGAAGTAATTTAAATGGCATAATTCCAGAGGCACCTGTCTCACCCCAAACCCCCATGTGCTAGAATCAACAAACCATAAGTCAATGAAACAGCATGTAGATATGTACCTGCTCCTGTGTGTGTTAAGGGGGTCACAATCTAGCACCATTAGCAGTACTGAGTAATTACAGAAAGTAACACCATCTTCAAAGATGCATAGAGTGTAAGGCCAGAAAAGGCCACCAAATCATCCCATCTGAACTATTGAATATCACAGACTATTGAATTTCACCTGGTCATGCCTCTGCTGAGCTTAACATTTTGTGTTTGACCAATGTGTAAATTGTGTCCAGTAAAGCAGAAAGGCTTTCAGCCTTGGTTTGAAGATCTCTAGCTAAGTGTTAGGGGTTAGGTCCAAGAACAAATTCCCCTCACTGCTTAAAATTAGTGCTTTGTTAGTAATGTGAGACTGTTTAACTTCAGTTTCCAAATGTCAGTTTTGCTCCTGCCTTTGGTACCCAAATTAAAGAGCTCCTTGGTACCCAGTATTTTCTCTTGGTGAAGGAATTTTACACACAGTAATCAAGTCACTGCTCACTCTTCTTTTTCATCAGCTAAATAGATCAAGGTAAATAGAACTCCAGTTCCTTTGGTGTAGAGCAGGGGTGTCAAACATATAGCCTGTGGATCTGATCCAACCTATACAGCTGCTTCCTTTGGCCTGCTGGGCTATCAGTGGGCATAGTTCTTGGCTGCAGAAGGTTGAGCAAGGTCTGTGCCTGGCTTATGCTGCAGCCACTGATTCTGGCACTGCTTGCCTTACTGCCACCATCCCTGCCATCTCTGCCTCTTGTCCCACTGCTGTATTCATTGCAGCCACTGCTGCCCTCCTGCCACTCCTTCATAGGCTGAACTGGGCCTAGCTTACAAATGGTCCTGTGGTCCAGATCCAGCCCAGGGCATGGTGTGAGTTCGACATCTCTGAATATCATCTTTGCCAGTCTTCACATTTTATTTGTGCCTCTTTCTATACCTTTTCTAATTTTTAAAACACCTTTGAAAAAATGTGGATATCTAGACTGTCCACATTATTACACTATTAGTCTTAATGCCTTAAACAGTGATAAAATCCTTTCTTCTACTCATTACTCCTCGGTTTGAATACCCAAGGATCACAATAGCCATAGGCTTTTTTTTTTTTGCCACTGTATCACACTGGGAGCTCATGTTGAGTTGCTTTTTGAATGGAATTCCCCAAATGATTTTAAAGAAATATCATGAAGTTGAGTAAGGACAGGTACAATATTCTGCATTTAGGATGAAATAATCCCATGCACTGGTACAAGCACTGGGACTGATTGGCTAAGCAGCAGTCCTGCAGGAAAGGACCTGGGGGTCACAGTGGGCAATAAATTGAATATGAGTCAACAGTGTGCCCTTGTTGAGAAGGCTAATGGCATATTGGGCTGCATTAGTAGAAACATTGCCAGCAGATGGAGGGAAATGATTCTTCCCCTTTATTTGGCACTGGTGAGGCCATATCTGGAGTCCTGTGTTCAGTTTTGGCCCCCCCCCCCCCAGAAAGGATGTGGACAAATTGGAGAGAGTCCAGCAGAGGGCAAGAACAATGGTTAAAGGACTAGGGAGCATAACTGCTGAGAGAACTGGGCTTTTTGTTCTAGAGGACTGGGGGCGGGGGGTAAATAACAGCCTTCAAGTACCTGAGGGGTGGTTACAAGGACGATAGAGCTTGAATATTCTCAGTGGAGGCAGATGGCTGACCAAGGAGCAATGGTCTCAAGTTGCAGCAAAAGAAGGTTAGGTTAGATATTAGGAAAAAATTCTCACTAGGATGATTGTAAATCACTGAAAGAGGCTGGCCAGTGAGATTATAGAAATCCATCCTTAGAGGTTTTTAAGACTTGGATAGACAAAACCTTGGCTGGGATGATGTAATTGGGAATGGCCCTGCTTTGAGCCGGGGGTTGGACTAGATGACTTCCTGAGGTCCCATCCAACCCTGATTTTCTATAATAAATCCTAATTTGTTTATGATTTTCTTGGAGTTCAAATTATGTTGGATTTTTTGGCTTCTAAATCCTATTCAGAATCAGTGCTTTCCAGAACTCAGTTTTTCATTTTATGAAGGTGGCTTGCTTTACTTGTTTCTAGATATGTAACACTGCTGTTGGCTACATTAAAATGAATTGTTTGAATGAGTCCAGCTCACACAATGATCCAGATTACTCTGAAGGATTTCATTGTTCCTATTACTTACAATTTCAACGGCTGGTATGCCAACAGAAAATGTGTTTAGCAATGTGATTTTTATATTTCTTTCTACATCACTGAAAACATATTGAATTTGGGCAGGTGTAGTACCACCGTTGTGAACCTTTAGTAGAAACATCCTCATTTCATAATGAAACTCCACTCACAAATACTTTCTTAGATCATGGAAAAGGCCAGTTCTTAAACATTTAATGTGTTTGGCTGCTATTGCATAGCAATACAATATTTTAACATCAGAATAAAGTGTACAACTGAGCCAAACACTTTAACAAAATCTGTCTATCTTTATCAACTAGAGTTGTAATCTCAAAGAAGGACATGGGAGTTTGTCTGAAAAATCCTGTTTCATAATACGATGTTTACCAGCATTAATTCTACTTATTTACTTTAATTATTTATTAATCATATCTTGTACTGGCTTTTCCATTGTTTTGCCTGGGACCAGTATCAGGATGACTGCCTAATATTTACCTGGGTCATCTTATTGTTCCAAGAGGATGTGCCTTCTTGGGGTCCCTTTTGTGCTGAGTTGCTTGTTCCTTTTTACCTCTGTTTCTATGAGTCTATAAGAAAGTAAAAATATTGAGTACTCTACCCCTTGAAGAACACTACATCAGGTTGGATTATTCTGAGAGTATGATACTAGGTGATGAGTACATCTACCATATGAAAGTGTAACTATCAGATTTTAGTTCTTGTGTAGATATCAGACCTGGCTTTAAACTAGTTAACTTGTATATTGGTAACTGTGTATTCATGGCAGAATGGGGTTCACTGTGGACTGCAAAACCCACTTGGGATCCTGGGGAAATACTTGTTCTGACCTTTGTGCTGCTCTGTCCAAAATACCAGCAGTTTAAAGTTAGCTGTCTTGTGTCTACATGAGCTGGACTCACACCTTTGGGAGGTAGTGTAGAAATATTCTTTATGAGTAAGTGGATCTGTTCTAGAGTAGTTAGAAAAAATACAACACATGTCAATAAACAAATAAACTAATAAACACAAAAATCAATCTAATTAGGCCATGATTCAGGAAGCCATTCATGTGTAGATTATCATATAAGCATATGCCTAGTTGAAAGCATGTATGTATGCTCAAATGATGTCTTAATGAAGGGTGGATTGAAACAGATACATGAATGATTTCTGAAACTACAGTGATGGTTTACAAAAGAAAAGATGTAAATACAGAGAAGAGGTCAGATTCAGCTCTCAGACAGATTTCTGTAAATCCTTTTCAGGTCTATTTATCTGAATAGAATTACTTCAGTTTTATAGTAGTATTTCTGGGACTAAAACCTGGCCAATTCTCTGTGATCATAAGACCATATGAAAGTAACAATTGAAAGGGGCCTCACAAGGTCAAAACAGAACAATCCCTGACTAAACCATTTTAGTTAAGTAAATTTTCATGGATAGAGATTCTAGTTTCTCTTGGTAACCTGTTCAATAATGACTCCAAGATCCCTTTCTGCCTCTGTGCTTTCAAGAAAGGAACTCCCCAGCCTGTATGTATGCTGTGGATTCCTTCTCCCAAAGTGCAGCACCCTGCATTTGTCTACATTGAAACCCATCCTATTCTCATCTGCCCACTTTTGTAGTTTGTCTAAATCTATTTGCAGCCTCTCTCTCCCTTCAGGAGTCTCCGCTTTGCCCCCCCATCTTAGTGTCATCGGCAGACTTGGACAGCATGCTTTCCACCCCCTCATCCAAGTTACTGATGAAGATGTTAAAAGGTGTGGGCCCAAGGACCGAGCCCTGGGGTAGCCCACTGCTCACATCTTGCCAGGTTGAGTACTACCCATTCACCACTACTCTCTGGGTGCCCCCCATCAGTCAATTTTTTACCCATCCAACTGTGTAGGCATCAATGCCACAGTCACTTATATTTATGAGGATGGGGTGAGAGACAGTGACAAATGCCTTCTTAAAGTCTAGAAAGACTATGTGACACCATCATCCACAGTGACACCATCATCCAAAGATTTAGTTACTTGGTCATAAAAGGCAGTCAGGTTGGTCAGGCAGGACCTGCCTTTGGTGAACCCGTGCTGATTGCCCCTGAGCATGATCTCCCCTGCAGGCCCCCCACAGATGTGCTCCTTGATGATTCTCTCCAAGAACTTCCCGAGCACCAAGGTGAGGCTTACAAGCCTATAGTTACTTGGGTCCTACGTACTCCCCTTCTTGAAAATTGGGACCACATTAGCTAGTTTCCAATCCCCCGGCACCTGGCCAGATGATCATGAATGCTCATACAGGATGGTGGAGGACTGTGAATTGCTCATTTTATCTCAGTGTAATTTTATTTCAGCCAGAAGTTTAAGGTAACTTGAGCTAGGTAGCAGGGTTCAAAGATAATACTTGCCCAAAGTGGCATAACTTTAAGATGCCTATTGGCCACTAAGCATTTGTTAAAAATCTTTAATGTGTTGGTGCTTACATTTTAAGTGCCCTTAATATGGTCTAATTGTAATGTGTAACCTCACCCTGAAAGAATCCACCAAGAGGCACCTTGCAAGCTATAAGCACTCCCCAACTGTGCTATCTTTGTCAGGGACATGTGGGCTGAAATCCCTGCAAAACCAGACCATAACCCGGATGGAAGCCTTGGTGGTCAGCAGCTGTGCCTGGACACAGCCCATACAGGTGTAGCCCAAGGAAGAGATGGCAGTGGCAGAGGCTCAGCATTGTGGTATCTTCCAGACATCCTGTTGATTCTTCTGCTAGCTCCTTACTTATTCCTCTTTTGTTGGTACTTTTGAAAAATCCCTTCTTTCTTTACCTGATTCCACTCAGCAAGTGTTCAGCAAAGGAAGTATAAGGAGGAAACTGTGAAGTCAATCTCCCAGTGAACTCCCACTCAGACACCTCTGTTTGCTGGTCTTGGGATTACTGGGTTATGACTAGGCTAGGCTTTCTGCTTAAGCATGTGTTGCCTCCTTGTTTACACTGGGATGAGTAGCTGAGAGCTCCACTGTGTTCACTCCCCTAAGCAACCATGCAAAATAGCTCCCAAACTGTAGCTACACCACAAACCGAAAAATCGGGTGGGCCTTCGCACTTCCCAGCACTCACAGACCCGCTCCTCAGGCTATCACAGCTTCCTGTTCTTCTAAGCAGGAGTATCACTCAAACTCCACTATTTGTGTTAGCTTTTTATTTCTGTTTTAGCATTTTAAGTTTCATTTTTATTAATCTAATAGTGGCAAGTAATTTTTCAAATATTTTATAGTGAGTTTTAACACAATTTATTTTAGTAAACAGCCTGAAAGGTTGAAGGAGAAAATTGTTTATCTACTAAAATGTTCTGTCTCTTATTTCCAATGGTGTATGTATCTGCTTGTTCTAGCACTTTAGAAATTTAACTAGATATGGTGGACCTGATCTTTGGCCCCCTGAAATCAAGGGCAAATTAGATCTTGACTTATATGGAAGCAGGCTCAGAGCAGGCTTTTTGTTGTCTTCCTGTTCCTGGTTATTTCACTCAAATATGAAACCTGATACTTGAACCAACACTGACATAAATGGGCCCACTGAGGTACATGTGTGCATTATGGCAACATGCACTTTTCTCAGGTATAAGAGGTGAAATTTTCAGTCAAGTGCCATAAATTCAGCCAAATCCAGATATGCAAGCAGTCCATTTGCAGTGGTTCTGAGTCAACAGTTTTTCTTGGCTTTATTGGAAATGTCAGCTACTCAGAAACTCACAACCAGGTCACTTGTCTGGTATGTTCCTTTAAGAGGAACAGCAGCCCAGCAGCCCAGGGAGCTCTGCAGGCTAGGCAGGGGGCAGCAGGTGCTGGCTGCGAGAGCAACAGGGCTAATGAGGCAGTCAGCAGGAACCTGCAGACAGTCAGCTGACTGGATGTTGGCAGGGCTGTGGGAGCATATAAGCCCAGGGCTGGGGCTGGCAGGGAGTATCTCCCTGGCTCCTGTAGGGGAAGGAGCTCCTGCCCAGGGGAGCCACCCAGGGATTGCTGGGCTGACTGTTTGCTACCTGTAGGAACACTGAGGCTTGGGGAGCTCACAAAGAGGCTATGCTGGGAGGTACACTGGCACAAGGGAATAAAGAAGTTTTGCCATCTTAAAGGGACAGAGGACTGCTTTCTCTGTTGTGGTTTTTGTTACAGCCCAGGGGCTTATGATTTATGTTGTGTTTATAACCCGTGGTTTGGGATTAGGTTGGAAGGGAAGGTAAGGAGGTCTCATTAGTGCCCAGGGGGCACTTGACTGCCTTGAGCCCTGCTGGCAGCAGGCTCAAGGTACAGAGGGGCCAGAGGCCCAGTGACAGAAGGAACAAACAAAAGTAGTGCCTCAAAGCCAGATTCAATTCAGTGGGCCTAGGCTAGAAGGCCTAGCTAGTTTAAAGGGGCAGAGGCCAAAGCCCCAACAGAGGGACAACATACCTGTAACACCCATGAAGCATAGGGAGTGGTAAAGGATAGGATTTTAAGCCATGGAATTAGCTCTTAAGGATTTGGGTGCTTTGCCAGGCCCAGCCAGGGGCCTGAGAGTAGAGAGGCCCAACCAGGGACCTGGGACAAGTGAGGACTACTGGGATGCTGAGGACCTTAGTGGGGGTTTGGTGAGACTGGAACTATGCAAAGGTCCATGGGCAGCCTCCCTATTTATTTATATTTCCATCAAGGCATGGCAGAGAGACAGGAAGGCACCCTAGAGGCAGAGCAGGGCACAATCACAGAGCCACCAGGGGGTATCATGGCCACCCCTGGGTTGGGACCCTGACGTGTTATAATAACAAATAAAGATTTTGGTGCTTAACTGTAGGCACTCAAATTTCATAATTTCAACCATAGTGAATACCTCTCTTTGTATTCTTATTAGGTTGCCAGCTGTGTGTAAACTTACTGACCGGCTGTAAAAGACAAAGTTAAAAATGCCTGTCCATAAAACCTCTAACCCCCCACCCCAGACCAAAAAACCCCCAAACAAACCCCAGAGTTATCCATAAAAAAACTAAAGAACTAGAGCTTGATTGAAGTGTCCTACTAGAAAGAAACAGAGCAGAAGAATGCCACCTGGTGTCTGAGGGAGAGCACAGCACCCTGAAGGGAGCTCTTGTCAGGGATTTATAGCTGACTGGAGTCTCTGTAGCTCCACCCCTACAGCCATGTACTGTTGGTGCTGTTGCTGTGTTCCATCTGCCTATAATACTGCTGGGTTGCAGGTAAGCAGACAGTTCTTCTTTGGGGGTCTCTGCTGGGATAGGATGGGGGAGGGTGTGGGGCCAGCAAGGATAAGGCTGGGGGTAGGCTGGGAAGGGCAGCATAGTGCAGGGTATAGTTAGGGGCATAGGGTATAGTAGAGGGTGAGTAGGCATAAAGTAATTTCTGTAGGTCAGCTAAGTTGGCAATCCAATAATTTTTTAATTGGCAATCTGAAAACTTTTTACTGACAGCCAAACATTGTTTCTATGGTTGGTGTTAAACCCCTAAATTTGAACACAGCCTTTATCCAGGGTCTGGCAGAGGGTTAAATTTTTATTATGTAAACATATGTAGATAAAATATGTCAGTAAAAAAATGTGGTTGCCAGTAAAGTTTGCCAATTGTCAGTTAAAAACTAAAAAACGAATTGTCCTAGGTTGGAAACCCTGATCCTCAGTGAGTGTATCTACACATGCACCCAACTGTGCAGTTGTTACTGTGCAGTCATTTGGTACTTGCTAGAGTTTCAGCACTAAATGTTAAAACAAGTACTAAATTTCTGAGCAGTAACTTCCATTACTGCACAGTGCCAGCACCATGAGTCACTTCTGACCCTACTGCACAGTAGCTTGATGCTACTGTGTAGTAGTGTTGGCATCATGATGTATGCCCACTGATGTTACATTGCCATAGCAATGAACTACATAACAGTAGCTCATTGCTATGGTGATGTAGCATCTCATGTATATGTGCCCAGTTAATACCACAATGGCATTCTTATTCCTTTTGTATATTGATTCTCTTCTAATTTTCTTTTATTTCATCTTTATTATCATCCTCTGTTATTCTGGGTTGTCTTTGCTGCATCTGCTTGTTTAGTCCCTTTGTGTCAGTAGTAATTAATGATAGTGCTTCAAAATCCAAGTATGTTCATAATTTCACTTTACTAGTGTTTACACCGCTGATGACTGTTGACACAGTGGGGCAGAACACCATGAATTTTGGGATATCCATGCCATGGATTCCAGAAAATAAAAATGTTCTTGTTTTGTGATTATACCAGTCACTTTTATAGTTATAAAGGATCTCCAGAAACACAGTGGGTGCATCTACATGAGATGTTTTACTGCACCATAGTGTAGTTCAATACACAGTAAGCATGTCTGTCTATATGTGCACTTACTGCACAGTAAACCTCACTAATTTTGAACAAATTTGCTACCTGCAAATGGAAGTAGCAAATTTATTTGTGATTATTTACTGTGTAGTCACACTTGTGTAGATGCCTGACCAGAAGCAAATCTGTTCCTGGTCAGGGGGCTGGAGATTGCTCCCTGCTGCTGAGTGGGCTCCACCACTGGAGCCTGGGTGGGGGCTATGTCCCTTTGCCCCAGCAGCAGGGAGCTTGAAGCTCCCTGCTCTCAGATTGCAATCATGGAATGGGATCTGGAAGATCCTATCTCTCAGTGCCAGCTCCACGGTCATGGGGCTTAGGCTGGAAGATCTTTACCCCACCCAGTGCCAGCTCTATGGCCGCAGGGCTGGTGCTGGGAGATCCTTATCTCTCAGTGTTGGCCCCATGGTCATAGAACTAGTGCTGTGCAATAAGGATCTATCAGTGCTGGCCTGTGCTGGGAGCTCCCTGTTGGTGGAGGGCTGCAGAGCCTGTTCCTTACCCAGGTCCATGATCGTGGACCTGAGCGGGGAACAGGTTCTCCAGTCCCTGCCCTGCAATCATGGAGCAGGGGCTGGGAACTGCCCCAGTGAGGGACAGGTCCCAGCTCCATGCTCCAATCAGGTGATTGATTCATGGGGCTTGGAAAGAGCTGTAGGGGTGGGGTAGGTACTAGCTCCCTATGCCAATCTGCTAGTGGGATAGCTAGCAGTGAGCTAGCTACCAGATGCCCCACTGGTGGATGGGGCAGGAGGCTGGGACCTGCCCCTCCCCTCTAGCTTTTTTCAAATACCCTGCCCCCAATCAGGTAGCTGGAGCCAGGAGCTCCCTGCTGCCCAGGCAGGGGGACATCATCCCTTCCCAGGCAGCAGGCAAGCCCCAGGGGCAGGGAGCAATGTCCCAGCTCAATGAGGAGGCAGCTGTCTCCTGGCTAGGTGTTCCCTGTCAGTCCCCAGGCTAGTTCTCAGGGAGGAGCCTAGAGTTCCCCCTGGTGGTGGCAGGGGTCCATAGCAGGGCCCCAGGAAGCAGGAGCAGTTTGCTGCCATTAGCAACAAATCTGCTCCCACTTCCCTGCACATGTAGATACCTACATCTAGACACACACCCAGTGTTAACAGAAAAACACTAGTCTGCCTATCAAGTACAGGTTTGTCAGTTTCATTCTATTTGGGGCTCAACATGCCCTCATCCCTGCAGCATATGAATACATTCTCTTTATACTTAAGAAAAAGTAGGTAACATAGTGCATGTGCTGCAAAAAAGCAAAATTGTACCTCTTATGACATCAGAAGCATAATAATAACCATTTTGTGCTCAGATTTTTATACTGTGACTTATTTGGCCATGTCCACACAAGCATGGATGTTTGCTTCCCTGGGGACAAGAAGCAGTTGCACACCTTGTCCCTGGGGAATGCCTGTGCCACACAACCCCTGGTATGTAGCAGGTTAACCCAGGTAGGGGTTGTAGCAGGTAGTGGAGGCTGTGGCCAGCAGTGAGCTAGCCCCAGCAGACTTACCTGGGATCCTAGAGGCCTCCTGGGGTTACAGCAGAGATCCTGGTGCTTGGAACCTGGCTGGCAGCTGGAGTGTGGCTCTGGCTGGTCAGGCTCTGATTTTGCATGGCATGCATTGTCCCTGTGTGCACTACCCCGCTTTTATTTATTTTTTGTGCAAGCTATTTTGACCCTGGGATCTCCTGGGATCAACCCCCACCCCTACTCTGCCACCTTGCAGTGCAGAGAATGCCTGAATGTTCAGTATGTGGCACCACAGATGTGTTTGTGGCATCACATACTGCATAGCTGCACTCATTTGGGTATGGCTGTGGCCACTGAGTGCATTTCAGATGTGTTTCTATATGAACATTGCAGGGAAGTGTCTCATTGAACTTGAGGAAGGTCTTTGACTTGTTTTACCTTGAAAACCTCATGGGACACCTCGGGGACTATGGGCGGAACAATTCAATGGTGATTGGGAAACTGGCTGTGAGGTTGGACTCAGAGAGTACTACTAATAGATGGGTCTGCGTCAACTTGGCAGAAGATAGCTGGGGTGGGGGGGTCACCCAGGGTTCAGTACTTGAACAAGTGCTGTTCAACATCTACATCAGTGATCTGGATGTGGGGGTAAAAAGTGCACTGGCAAAGTTTGCCTATGACACTAAGCTTTGGGGAAGTGCAACCATGCATCAGGCTAGGCTGATGATCCAGGCAGACCTAAATGGATTAGTTAGTTGGTTGGACCAGAACCAGATGCAGTTCAACACTGAGAAGTGTAAAGGGCTCCATCTGGGGAGGAAAAATCCACAACAAACTTACAGGCTCAGTGGTGCTATGCTAGCTAGTACCATGTCCAGAAGGGACCTGAGGGGTCATAATTGACCATAAAATGAATATGAGCCACCAGTGTGATGCTATAG
This sequence comes from Caiman crocodilus, assembly GCA_030014935.1. Taxonomy (NCBI): domain Eukaryota; kingdom Metazoa; phylum Chordata; order Crocodylia; family Alligatoridae; genus Caiman; species Caiman crocodilus. Next base: position 43,876,012 of record JAGPOW010003648.1, read on the forward strand.
TTAGCAGAGCAAACAATATGCTGGCATGCATCAGCTGATGCATCTCAAGCAAAACTAAGGAAGTTATTCTCCTGCTCTACTCAGCATTGGTGAGGCGGCAGGTCAGCTGGAATACTGCATCCAGTTCTGGGTGCCACACTTCAAGAAGGTTGTGAAGAAGTTTGAGAGAGTCCAGAGAAGAGCCACTCATGCGATTAAAGACCTGAAGAGCAAGCCATATGAGGAAAGGCTGACAGATTTTGGATTGTTCAGCCTAGACAATTTAAGATTTGGGGAGGATTTGGTGGCATCTTACAAATATATCAGGGGGTAGGGGAAGAGCTATTCACGAAAGCACCGCATAGGAAAACCAGGAGCAACAGTCAAACTCCTACAAGAAGGTTTCAGACTGGATATAAGGAAAAACTTCTTTATGGTTCATGTGACCAGACTCTGGAATAGACTCCCGGTGGTGTGGTGCAGGCGCCTACCCTGGAGATTGTTAAAAGGAGACTGGACAGGCGACATGTTGCTGGGGTTATTTGACTCCAGCTGTCTTTCCCACCCAGAGCAGGGGGGTTGGACCCAATGATCTCATGAGATCCCTTACAGCCCTAAACTTCCTTGAATCAAAAGTTTATCTTTTGTCTTACAGTTTTTCCATTGTTCAGAAAGGGATACTCCATGTTACCTTGTCTGACTGACTCTCAAAACAACGTTTAATGCAATTCTGAAGTATACTCTTGTGCTTGCTTTTCCCACTGGTATAAAGAAGGGGGCCATGTGTAATAGAATATATTTAGCTACTTACACAGAATGAATATTTCTCTCTCACCTTTCCCTTTGCTTGGTCTCTGTGGCAGAGTGCCTTTGGGATGCTTGCCACTTTAGGGCTCTCACAGGCTCTGAGGGGAGCCTGCTTGGAGGACCAGCAGGCGAAACATCCCCCATGTACCCTTTCAAGGGGGGAAGGTGTGGTTCACCCAGCTGGTCAGGCTACTGTTCCTGGCCAATGCACCACTGTGGCAAAGTGGGGCTCCCTGCCTAGCCACAGTGCTAGGTTCCCCACTTTGCCACAGTCACCCCAAGCTCTACCCAGTACACTTGCATTTCAAGGATTGAAATAATTGTTTTGGATTACAGTCAAGATGACTTCTATTTTTTAAATTTAATTTACTATTTATTCATTTGACTTGATTTATATGCTTCCCTTCCCAACAAAGGCTCAAGGCAGCTTGCAGCGAAAGGACAGGATAACTTATCAAAACAGAATAAACAAGAGAACAAAGCAACTTAAAAGGGAAACTACTGTATCAACATGAAACAGAAACCCCCCCAACCAATATCTCAGCCTAGCTTTGCTTGTTAAACATCTACCCAAACTGAAAGGTTCTGAAACTTGTCCAAGCTCAATTCTGGAGAAGGAAGGGAGGAGCTGAGTAGAGACTGTTGAGAATGACCTCATACATATTTTTGCCAAGTGTACAAAACAGGATATGATATTAGGAATAGTGGTGGGGCATAAAGGAGAAAGTAGTCCCTTAGATATGTAGGGTTCAGACAATTTAGGGTCTTGTCGGTCAAAGCCAGCACCTTGAATTGTCTGGAAAGCTATTGGGAGCCAGTGCAGACTCTATCTCCGGGTTACGCACCCTTATCAGAAGGCAGGCTGCTGTGTTCTGTACCATTTGCAGTCTTCAGTGTTGGGCTCTGTTCTTAGGTCTTCTTAAATATGTCTTAGGCTTCTAACAAATGTTCACTTAAAGGTGCAATGGGATCTGATTCCCGATTCCAACAATTCCACTTGCTAGGCCACACATTCATGGCAGGAGGCACAATTGTGGGATAAGGGATCAAATCCCAATTGTATCATATATCTGGTGTAGGGAGAGACTGGAATCATGATCCTGGGCTCTTGCTGCCCTGGCAAGTGATTTTCTGAGCGTCAAGGGCCCACAGCTGGTAGCCCTCCAAGGTTCCAGTGCTGGCTTCCTGTTCCATTTATGGCATGATGGGAACCAGCCACAAAGTTACTACACAGTTTTGTGTAATAAATTGGTGGCTTATTTCCTGTTTTATCACATTAAATAATAACCCAGCCACATGTTAATTCAATTAACTGGTTAATCACATCATAAGTGTAACATCTGCTTGGGGCCTAAGTCAAAACAGGACTCAAAAAGAAGTCCTATCATGGCACTCTTCTACACTTTGAACTGACAGTCACTCTGCTTCTGGATTCAGTTCAAAGTATTGTGGCACTATTTACAGAATCCTAAATGGTCAAGGCTATTTTACTTCCTCAGCTCTCACGAGTTAAGTGGTTTCTCTATCTTGGGAAAACTATTTTAACCAGAGGCAGTAGCAGCTATGTTTGCTAGGAACATTACAGATTTCAGACTTTTCTACCTTTTCTTTAAGTAAAGATGGTTTATTCATCCATAGAAGCTAATAATATCATTTTCCTTAAGCCTAACAGGAAATGAACCTATTGCTTTGTATAGCAGAATCAATTACTCTATCCACAAAATTGCACAAAGAACAAAAAACCATCCAGCCATCCAGTTAGACAAAAGGGATCCCTCATTACCGTGGTTATAGCAGATTTTATAAGAGGCCTGCTGAGTTTAAAGTATATCTCAAATCATCCCAATTTATACTTTGATTCTGAAATGCCTGAACATTCAAGAAATTATTAAAAAAAAAAATGAAGCAGCCACATGTTATATTCAAGAAAGGCAGAAGAAACAACTGGGTTTTTCTTTTCACATTTGATTGTGTGCTTTTTTAAAATTAGTACATTTAATGGAAATGATATTATATGATATATAGCAAAGAGCAACAAGCAAAACATATTGGAAAGCATAGCAGCAAAAACTCCAGGACAAAACAGCACCATATTTTTTAAGAATTGGAATTGGGATTAGAATTGTGGTTTGGGACCATTGCTATAAATTACAGATGTAACCAGCTGGAATAGTGTAGACAATGCCTATGACATTCATAACATTTAGTTTTGTAAAGGCAGTACTAATTCTCTTCCCTAGGAAATTTGAGTAACTTTGATTGTGCAGCCCTCCATTCTTGAGATTATAGAGTTCATAGCTAGGCTTTTTATCCTTTGAGGTTTCAGTGTACCACTCATGAAATGCAGCTTGATAATGTACAAGGTATAGGTAAATGGTTAACTGTTTTTATTGGATGCATACATGCCTATGATTATTATTATACATTGTAGTTTTGTAAGCAGGCAATTATATCTATTAGATCGACACTCCATAATCTGGAGTATAGGCAGAAGGGAAAAACACTTATAGTCCATCATCACAGACCCATAATGGCCTGGCCTTATTTGTAGCTGGCTGTAAAATGGCAATGCTCCAGCAAGCTATAAACACGTAAACCAGAATTATGATATGGTCCTATGGACTCTTCTACCCTGAACCTTGTGTTCCTCATTTGAGGAAAACATTTCTTGCAGGGATCAGACAATTACTTGCAATGATTGTTTTTGTTGTTAATTTTATTCTGTGATAGAATGTATGAGTCAAGTAGGGATACGGCTACTTTGTGCTAGGCCATATACAAATACATGATGAAAAGATGGTGCTTTCCCCAAAGAGCTTACAGTATGGGGGAAAAGATAGAACTCTAAACTGAAGATTCGGAAAATCTTGAATCAAGAAGGAAATGTTACTTTTAATGGGTTTTGAACTATATCAACCTTTTGAACTTACCTGTAACAATGTGCTATGGCAACATAGCATCCACAGGTACATAAATGACCAGCAGCTATTTTGCCATAGCAGCACACTCCCCCCATTATAGCATGCCACTAAGGCAAAGTAGCTGTTAAAAATAATCATGTGCTGTGCATAATTACTGTGCCAAAAGGAAGTACTAAAGCATGGTGCAGTAACAACACCACCATAGGGGAATGTGTAGACATGCTCTGTCTTACCTATGATAAATGCTTAACACTTTGTACCTTTACAAAAGGACTTACAGACCATGGAGCGTTCAATTGTATTTTCAGTATGATTGATTTTGATTCAAGTCTCCGAGCGTTTGAAGCAAGAACAAACAGTTAATCAAACCTCTGTCTCTTCTTTTTTAAATACAAAGGTGTATATTGAACCTGAACAGGGAATTCCACATAAAACAACTAATTCAAAATTTACCTGTTTTGACATGTTTTGTATACAGCAAAAGCAGCATTAAGTTCAAGAGGATTTAATCAAAGAAGTTCAAAAAAATTGCTGGAGTGTTTATTTTACTTCTGATTCATCCAGAGTTTCTGCAAGTACAGAAAGGAAAAATTCACATAAATGATATTACTAAAATTCCAGACTGTGAATAATAAGTATAAGCAGTAAATGCTAACATTGGGGAAAAACAATCCTGGGTGCAAAGCCATAAAATAACACCATTTACTAAGTAAAATTAAAAAAAACACTTGCTCATATTGTGAAAAAAATAATTTGTAGTAACTTAAAAGCTGTCAGTTTTGTAGTAATTGGAAAATCGTATTTCTCCGTTAGACAGACAGATGGATAACACACTTCATAAAACACTAATTCTTATAGGCACTACTTGGTATATTAATTAATGTCTGCAAAATCAGGAGTAGAATTTTAAATATTGACTTTATCAAAGATGCAGAGTTCAGACCTAGAAACATCTGCATCAAAGTCCCATTGGCAAAAAAGTTTATGCTATAAAAGTTATTTTGCAGTTAAATCACTAAATTAACTATTGAGATTATATTTTGAAAAGCTATTAAATGTGTGCTGAACAGGCAAAGAAAACACTAAACTTACTAATTTTTTTTATTGTATAAGACAATACTCGGCACAATTATGGGATTAAACAATAGCTGGACAGAACATTAGCAGGATGGTATACAAGGTGCTGTGCCTTAATGATGAGAGGTAATAATAATATTCAAATCATAATTTGTGTACTGACATGCAAAAGTTTAAAATGCTATCTGTTGATATTTGATTAACAATACCCAAGATTGGTCCTAGAATTGTTGACATGGACTCTGATATCTGGTATGGAAATATGCCAGTGGGATAAATATTGGAGCCAAAATTTCAAGTCAAATTTCTTCTCCAGTAAAATTGTTAAAAATATACCCCAGGTACAGCAAAGAGACACTTGGTTGCTAAATAATCTATAATGTAGGAACAGAAAACTAACATAAAGGGCAGAATCAGTTGATGTGTTCAAATGGCATTTTCCCAACCAAATAACTGCCACTTTGGTATTTATGGCAGGCACAGTATGATCCTAATCAACATGCAGCGTGGATGTGTAAGCATGAGCAATAAGCTTCACTCTGGCTGGGCAGGCACAGACACAGGCTCTGCATATGTTTATCTGAGCATCCATTTTGAAGCGGACTGGAAAGGGGCTTTGCTTATGTTTCACCTGTGGTCTGACAGTTGGAGAACCATGATGGAAAGTCTGAGAGACATGTAGGCTCAAACCCCCTCTGTGCAAGGGGGTGGCCTGGAACCTGACTTTCCAGCTCCCAGAGAGACTGTCCTAAACAGCGCCTCTTATGCTAAAAGATGGGAGGGCCGTCTTCTTCTGGCATCAAACACCAGTTAGTTGTCAGTTTTTGTTGCATACGTTTACATGACTTATGTGCCCACCAGCCTACACACGTACAGAGCCATGTAGTTTGCCAGTAGGATGCAGCCCACTGTGAATGCTTATGTTTCCATGTGGAGCATGGAATAGGATTAAAAACTGTATGTGCCAAAAATGCCCCAGATGCCATACTGTTTGATTTTAGTGCTTAGTCCAGTGGTAACTATTTTTTTCTCTGTTCCTAGAGATACTACAAGCCCTATTCTAAGATCTGCAGTGACAGCTCCGAAATGCCTGGGCCTCAGAATAGAGCTAATGTAGATCAGTTAAATCAGTTCCAAACCACTGACATCACAATGTGTGAAATGCAGTCTTACTTTCAGATTTCAAGTTAGTAAGTCCATTATTATGTTTAAATATTTCCATGTTACCTGTCAATGAAAAAGCTGTACATATTTCCTGTGTAAAGATAAGAAACAACTTACTAGCTTTAAAGTGTACTTCTTATTGTACTTCTTAAAAGTTCAACATATAATTAACTGCTTAAAGTACAAAGTAAGCAATTATCTAATACAAGAAAGAGAAAGAAAAGAAATGTAGCAAAATGCAATGTACATTAAATGGTCACAAGTATGTGTCATTTGGAAGTTAGGAGAAGGTTTCTCAAGGTTCTGAAACAGCTTTCTGCTAGGTATAGTGAGAGAGAAAAAGCCTAACTTGTTTTAAGATGGAGCTTGCTAATATAGTCCAATTTATATTTGCCTGCTGGTGACAGCAAAAGGCTCGTCTCTATAAGATAGGTGGCTCCTTCCAGTCCTCAGTTATGCACATTTTTTTCTTCTCACAAAAACCTTAAATGGTTACACTAATAGATGAGCTCCACTGCAATAGTATACATGCTTATTGGAGCATTTAGACTGTGTTCAACTAACTGGATTTCATTCAGATGCTTATTAACATCATCTTACTTTTCAGGAGATTGAAATTCTTTTTTTTTCTTATAGAACAATAACCATTTAGTCAGATCCATTTTACATTGTCAGTATTATATTTTACTTCCTTTAGCCACATCTGAAGAAAATAAATCCTTTTCTTTTGTTTCCCCATGCACAAAGCTTTCAAAAATAGAAAGAAAAAATTATCAGAAAATGAAATAGAGTTCACCTTCAAAGTACTGCTTGTGACTGGAAATAAAATAATTCCATTTCATGGAGTGATATATTTTTAATGCTTTTTCTATCTTCAGATTTACTGCTATGTCAGAAAAATAACTTGAAATCTACACCTAGGAAAAGGAGCAGAGATATTTTTATTTCCTCCATGAACATAATATTACTGAATACCCTGAATGTCTAGATTTTGTTCTTTGGATACAGCCCAAGAAGATTTTCTCTGACCTTTGACCTTCTGAATTTCCTAAGATCTGAGTCAGCAAAAATGCTTCTTCAGCTACACAAATATGAACATTATCAGTTTAGAATAGCTCCTTGACCTTTAAACCCAATAATCAGAGCCTGAATTTTCTGGAAGTAAGATATGACTTTGAACAGCCCTTACTGAATGCAGTATATTGTATTGCTTTGGAAATGTCCTGTTTTTGAAAAAATATTGTCTCTCACATGTAGCTCTACAGAATTCACTGAAGTTACTCTCACTTTACCAGACAAAGAAAACATACAAGAGAAGCCTGACTAGTTCAATAAGAAGGACGTTCCCCTGGGTGGAGATGGGGAGAGGATCTTGGTCCCAGAGACTTCATATGCATTGTGCACTACATAGTTCTTGGATAAAATACATAAATGTCATTGGGACTTGGGATCAAGAGTCAGGGCTCCTGCCTTGCTAGGGCAGTGTCTATCTCACTGGCCTACATTGTCAGGGTCCCTCTTGTTTGCTCTTGCTCTCCTAATCCCATGAATTTTTACTCTTTCCTGTACAGTGGATCAGCTTCAACAGGAGCACCAGAGTTTACTCAGCCTGGCACTACCATAGCCTGGTATTTAGAAGGCCTTTCAGAAAGGGAATGTTGCAAAAGAGAAGCAGCTGTTGCATCCTAATTGTTGCATGTAGACAATCTGGGAATGATACAAATGTAGCAAACCCCTTCCAGCTTCAACACTGGATGAAGGAGTATTAAAGCTGGAGTACTTCTGTCATGTGTACTGTTCCTGGCTTGTTTATAGGTAAAAACTTGAATGTAACAGCTAATGCTTTTTGAAACATTAGCTTTTTAAAATGGCTCCAACTGTAGGTCTTTTCATAACTTTAGTGACCAGATCATCTAAATCCCTTTCTGAATCTGGGCTGAGGTTAATATTGGTGATATAGAAACCGTACATCTTAATGTTTCTGCTATGAAAACAGAAAAAAAAGTCTTGTCTTTAATTGCAATTTTTAAACTAACAAGGATTGTGAATTATTCTTCTTCAAAATTGCAAACTTAATTGCCTTCTGCTTTCTAATGATCTATCGGGATACAGTGCTCTACGGTGGCCAGAATAATAGAGGTGCGAATGCAGAGAATCACTATGTTATGAACAAATAAAATAAGAGTAACATTCTCTGCCATCCTTCATTAATAGAAGAGACCCTGAACATGCTAGTTAGAACTTCTATTCTATTCTATTTATAGTAAGTTAACTGTGTCAAGGTTATTCTTGACACAATGCATTTGATATTGTAAACTTGGTATACAACAAAGCCATAGTAAGTAGTTATATTTTCAGCAGTCTTTTGCAGCTAAAGTTTGCTGTGTATTGTTTTGGTCAGTGATCTAGTGAACACAAGACACATAAGGATGCTATTATGTCAGGGAGTACCGAGTTATACCACTTGTTCAATAGATTTTTCTGCCCCCTGGATACTCTACAAAATGTTTCTTTTTGGAACAGCTGTTTGGAATTGCTGGGTTGCTACTTGTGATGTACTATAGCAAAGAATATTGTAGTGTCCAGGATAAAACATCACCAGTGGGTGTTATAGCTACAGAATTTAGAGAGAGAAAAAAGCCCAGATTCTCTCACATGCAGGGAGAAGACGGGTACAGAGTGGACTGTCAGGAACAGGTTATGCCTCCTTTCACATTGTAGTCACCCTGGCATCACCCTTTCAGAATAAGCTAGAACAGCTCTGGGACTGCTTTAATGTCTGCTGTCTGGCTGAAATACTGTGAAGGTATTTTCATTTGTGAAAGGGCATAAATTAAGTGCTTCACATGTACTTTCCTCATATGAGATGTGTATATGTATACATGGGGGCAGTTGATTTGGGATCTGACTACATTTGCTTTATGCTGAGACTCTCTCTTATTTTGGGTGATTTCTCATATGGTCAGGTAAGGCTCAGCTTCCCTGCTGTGTGATCAGAAAAAGTGATTGGACAGGAAGAGAGAATCTGGATCTGATGGTACACTTAGCCTGATATATACCATAGGGTTCACAAACAGATTAGTCCTTAGGAAAATATTATTGGTATCTACAGGAGAACTTTGATTAAAGGGGAACACTAGCTAAGGAATACTGGCATTGAAATAAGTGTGAGATTCACAGCAGATGATAAATTGAATTTCAGTTGCACTAGCACAGGCACTAGGCAGTTCCCTACATGCAGGGTTGTGTGCTCGTATAGGCACAAATAGCAGTGGCATTTGTCTCATTATAAGCCTCTGCGTGTGTGCAGCAAATTGTCCCAGGTAGGGGTAGATTGGGGGCACAAATACTGGCACCAGAAGCATTATCATAGTATCATATCATAGTGTCTAGAGTCGGAAGGGACCTGGGCAGATCATCTAGTCCGACCCCCTGCCTTGGCAGGAAAGAGCACCGGGATCAGATGACCCCGGCAAGG
>JAGPOW010003648.1:43887656-43916684 GCA_030014935.1 Caiman crocodilus
TGCTTGCTACCTTGCACCTTTATTGCTAGCAATAAAAACTTTTTTTTCTTTCAAACTTCCAACTGGCATTCATATATTGGCTCACGCATGCCGGGCAACGAATTCAGACTTGGGCTGAAGCATAACACTAAGAGACCAGGGCTATATTATTCAGGTAATGGTTCAAGCAAAAACAAGTGTGACAGAGTCTGTGCGGGGCTGACTTTGAGCTCCAGGGCAAGGTGGGCACCTGGTGCCAAGGGGTTAGAGCTGTTAGGGGTTACAACCCCCCCACCCCCTCCCCATGCTTGCCCATGGACAGACCTGCTCCCTGCATCTTTACCCGAGTCTCCCAGACACTCCACCATGGCCCCAAAGTGCTTCTCATTGCCCTTTATGTACTGGACCTGCCACCTCAAATGTCCCCTGGCTCCCCTTTCTCCTCCACTATCCCACACAGCCCCAGGCTCAGTCCTTCCCTTTTGTGCCCCAAACCTCATCAGAGGCCATCTCACTTCCCACTGCATGCTGAAGACATCTGCATCATGCCCCATGTCTCACCACCCACCTCACACCCCCTAAGCCCCTCCACCCCTTTGTGCTTTGAAACTTCACTGCAGCCCCTCGCACTCCCCAGCACTCCCTCCATCACAATCCCCTTTGATCCCAACCCAATTTCACTACCACAGACCCAATTCCCCTTAGCGCCAAATCTCATGCCTCCCCACTGCTCTCCTCCTCCCCTCCCATCTCTCCACTCTCATAATGCCCTTGCCTCTCCTTACACCGCAGCCTCCCCCCTCTCCCATCCATCCTCTTATGGCCCCTGGGACTCCTCCCAAACAATTCCTCCCTCTCTTCTCAGCCCCTAAGCATGAGAGAGGGCTGTAACTGCCTGCCTCACTACTCCCCCAAGCATTCCCATAGCTGGCCTTCACTCCCAACATAAAGAAACAACAGTCAGGGTTAGGGGAGGACTCAGTTTAGCCACTGGGAGTGCCCCTGTTTGGGGAGACCAACTTCTCCCATCCACTCACACCCAACTGGTTGTGCTGGTGGTTCAGCTTTTCATAGCTTTTGTCACCTGCTGCAGTGAGTAACCAAGAAAAGGTTCACTGCCACAACTTACCTCAGTGCCTCATATTTGCAACTCCATCTTGTCTTGCTTCTGACTGCTGGGACACTGCATGGTTCAGCCTGCTTTTAGCCCTGCCCCTGTCCTCTGATTTCTGATGGGTTTGAATTTCCCAGAACAAAGCCACTTAGTACAGTTTCCTAGGTAGCATCACACCTGTATTGGGCATGCTAGGGGTGATTTAAGAAATATTACTAAGAATAAATAAGAGGTAGGGTAATTGTGGAAGAAAGGCTAACTTGATTAGAGGAAAACAAGGGTTGTTAACACCTATGGAGTGAAGAGATTAGCAGAAATCAAGTAGACAATAATGATCCATGAAGCCAATTGATGCCCCCAGCTCCACCTGAATAGAAATGTGATGGCCCTTGCCAGGTAGTTTGGTATTTTCAGTGGAGCAGGAATCAAAGGGGCGGGGGGTGAATGCACCCTCAATCTCCCACCTAGATTTGCTCCTGTGCTTAGAAGGTCCTAGGAAAAAAAGCCCATGCTACAAAATTACCCACAGTCGATGTAATATGACCTAGAGAAAAAATTCTCCCAAACCTGAAAAAAGCCAAAACCCAGCCTTGTCTATGGCTAATGTCCCAGTGCCTTGTGGGGAGGCGGTGGGGGACAGAACAAAGAGGGGGAAAATGGGTTCTGTACTGTTAGGGTAGAAAAAAAAAATCCTCCTTGCTCTAACTGGTGACTAAACCCTGAGGGATGGAATTATCAAATGCCTTCAACGTTACAAAAGTTATCTTTACACTTCACAACGAAGGGATGACAAACACATGGTTATACATATTTATGGTTGCTGTAAAGTTGTTTAAATGAGACAGGGACACATCCTTAGCTGGCATAAGTCAGTATACTTTAATATGACCCATAATGCTTAGTGACTTTCTTTTCTTATCAGATTCATGAATACTATAAAAATATACACATTTTCAGAAAACGAAAGTCTGTTAGTATTTTATACTGATTAATAGAAATCAGAGATAGAAAAAAATCTATTAGATTAATTTACCTGTCCCTCTCTTGATTCAAGATATTTTTTATTGTTTATTTTCCATAGATTTTCCCTATCTATTTTTTAATTAACTCAAGCAAAGGATGGTCCACCATTTTGCTTGGGAGATCTAAGAGGGTAACAGATTTCACCAGGGAATTTTTAGATATTTGTGGCATACTTTTTCTCTCAGTTATACTTACACAACTCCCACTATTTTGTGACTGAGTGGCACCCATATAACTGAGCACAAAATTTGTCCCTCAGTTTTTATCTTGCCCCATTTCTTCTTATATAATTGATAAAGTTTCTTTCACTCTCCTTGGCCTCTGTAGCTAGCAATTACTCATTCTAGTTTGCTGCCTTCAAGCCTTAACTGACTCTCTGTGCAATCTTGGTAGGGTCTCCTCCCCTCATCTCCATTCCCATTAGATCTTTGAATAGTCCCTCATGGAACCATGCATTTCATTTCTAATTGATTGCTTTTTTCTGTGTCAGTGAAACTGTAGCCTGTTATGTATTAATTAGTGTCCTCTAGGATTCTCCAGACTGTATCAACAATTGTGGGTTTTAATGTTTCTTCCTTCATATGGGAATATTTTATTTTACTTGCCCCCAAATTTATTCACTTGAAATATCATTCCTCTAGGTAGTTTTGATGAGCATCTTAAAATATCAAATAAAAGCAGGTATGGCTGCATAGTCAAATCCTTTGTTTTATTTTTTTCTTATGAGCCCTGGGATGATATTTAGTGATTTGCTCTCACCCTCGTGAGTGAAGTTCTCAGCTGTTCTTTTTTCCTTTTTTCTTTTTTTTTTAAAGCAAGGTTTTTGCCCTTTTGGTTGTTGAAGAATGTCTGAAAAATGCGAACCCAGGAGACTAAACTAGGACGAAAAAAGGAGTAGAAAAGAAATCATCAGTTAAAAAGCCTATGATTTTGAAAGCAAATCCCATGATTTTCTTTGTGGCCTGACTCAAAATTTTTGTACGCATGAGAACTTGCATGCAGGTGCAGTCCCCTTCTCTAGGGCATAAAATGTCTCTATATAGTATAGAAAGCCTTTCACACACATCAAGAGTATCATTCTGTTTTATTTCTGACAGAACCTTAACTTCAGAACTGTGAGTACCCCACTCACTGCATGAAGTTCAGTCTGCTTTTTATGATTGTGGCTTATATACCATCCTATGTTTTTAAACAGAATTTACTCTGAGCCAGCCTTTCCCCAGATTTGAGTATCCCTGTCAGAGGGTACAGTGTACAAAGTGCTATATAAATGTTAGTGATTCTATGAAATAAATGCTACTATGAAATACTGATAGTCCCTTTATATCCATGCCAATTTTGCCATAATGCAAACTTATTTTCTGCCTGTCTCAAGGATAGACAAAAAAACCTATTCAAATGATCCATAGAGTTTACTGAGCTAGAAATTTTCATTTACAAAATGAGTAATGAGAATAAAAGAAACATAATTCAGTATTTCATTGCATCTTCAGATAAGAAAAAATCATCTTTCTTTTAAAATCACATTCTTGTTTTTTAAATGACTGCAGAAGCTCAGAGTCTTATTCTTGTTGCTGATTTGGCTCTAGCAAGAATAGCTAGTACAGCTCCTTTACTTGCAAAAGGCAGATTTCTTAATCACTAGTCATTTAGGATACAGAAAACAAAAAAGTGCTTTAGGTCATTTGAGAGAAGAGGAAAAAAATGAATCATCAGCATTTGAGTTAGGTAATAGATCATATACAAATCAGATCAAACAATATAGTAGAGTAACATAAAGAAAACTCACAGGGCGTGTCCACACATGCAAGCACGTGCGCTTGCAGCAGCTCAGCTAGAAGTGGTGCAAATTTGAGCAGGGGCTTTTTGCCTTGGCGCATGTGCTCAGACATTCACTTTGTTGTGGAGCAGATTATGACACTTGGGGCGAAATGACCCTGCCTGGCTACTCCTAGATCTTCAGCCAGGGGGACCTAGAGCCTGGGGCCAGCACCTGTGCCCTCTCCTGGCCCCAGCAGTATAAAAAGCTGCTCTGGCAAGTAGTTCAGGGCTTCTAGCTCTCAGGTGCTTCTGGGGCCCAGCCTGGGGACACTAACCCATGTGCCAGCTGGACTGCTGAAGCAGCTCTGAGAGTTCCCTGAACGCTTTACCCACTGCATCAGTCTGGCAGTGGGGGCTGCTGCCTGGCTGTGACTTGCTGCACACCTGCCAGACCCGGATGGGGACTGCACAGCCAGTACAGGCAGCTGCCCCTCCGGGTCAGCTGCCAGTGGACTGTGGTTGCAGGGTTGGCTTCTGTGTGGCACTACTGCCATTTGTGAACCCCTGCCCAGCCATCTGGGCAGCTATCACCCGGAAGATGTTCCAGAGCCAGAGCATCTGTACAGAGGACCCAGCCTCCAGTTGCCTCAGGGCATTGTCAGGGATTGTGTCCTGCCCTGCTTTTTTATATTTCGCCTTTTTTAGACTCCTGGATATCGAGGGGTCTAATTTTCTCCCTGCACTGCAAACTTGCAGTGCAGGAAACATTTTATTGTTCCCACACGTGCCTGTTGCCCTGCCTCAAAGGGGTTTGAGGTGGGGCAAGAGGCACGTGCACGCTCATGTGGATGCTCCCACAGAGGCTATGTCCCCATGAGCAGGGTCATGCATTTGCAGCAGCAGAAATAGTAGCAGCAAAATTTGTGCCTCTACTTTGTGTCACAGTGCATGCCCCTGTCTCTGTGCTTTGCAGCTGGACACATTGTTCCAATGCTCCATGTGTACTACAGGTGTGGGGGGAAGTGGCTTGGGTATAGCGTGCCTCAGGTCAGGGCTAGCCAGCAGGCAGCCCCTGTGCTGAAGCACCGTGTGCTCCAGCCAGCCAGGAAGCATCACACGGAGACATCGGAGCATGCAGCCCAGGGCTGGTTGTTCTCCCATCCCAAGGCACACTACACCCCACTGAGTTGCTTTGTGGTACACTGAGACAGGGGAACAGCCAGCCCAGAGCTTCCTGCTCCCTTGGTGTTGCAAATTAGCAGCACCACACATGATTTAATGTACAACACGTGCAGTTTGTGGTGCTGTGAGGAGGTTTGTGGTGCCACAAACTGCAAGTGACGGCACATCTGGATCTGGCCAGAGAGTTTATAAAAAGAGTGAATCTAGTTTCCTAGCAAACATATTAAGCAGAACATTCTTTAGTGTATAAGATCAATGCAGAGTAATAAAGAGTTGCAGTTGCTGCATTATGGCATAAGGTGCTTGAAGTCTTGCCTCAGTTTCACTCTAACCAGTAAGAATTTCTAAACTAAATTTAATTTTTTTATTTTTTTAAATGCAGATGTATATGATTTCTCTGAGCAAAAAGCTATGAGTTATGTGTGTGCTCCTGATCCTAATGAATGTACATTAAATATGCCTACCCCATAAAAAGCAAAACCCTGAGAACACGTTGTAAGGCTTTTTCTATAGAAAGTTTGCAAATATGGCAAAAATTTGCAGCTTTGTAAGTCTTCAAGGTCATTTAGGTAACTTAAGGCTTAGGAACCTTGGAGGTGCCAGAGGAAGTTTTTCAAAACAGTAAAGGTAAACTTTTATACAACTTTATTAAAGCTTTGCTGTTATATGCTTATATATAATAGAGACACTAATAATCTCTTTATTTTATGTAAACAGGTGATATTTACGTGCTGCTTAGCTAAACTTTAAACCCATTCAATTATTATGGAAGAGGGAAACAATTTAAACTGGAGAGAAACAAAAGAAAGCTCATGGAAATATTATTTTCTTCTTGCTTGTTACCTCTGCAACTTCTGAAAATGCCTCTTTGCCCATTGGGGCTTTGAAATTTTGATATATTTAAAAAGTCTTTTAATGAATCCTTAGAAATGTCATTATCATAAAAGGTACTGCACTAGTTTCCTGGCAGACATTTATTTAAAGTGCCTGACTGGGCTATGACAAATTTTATCCTAAATCCTCAAAATAACATATCCTACCATGCCAGACGTGCATGGCAAGATATACAGTTTTCAGAATCTGGGATAAAATTTTTCAGATTTAAATTGTGTGATAGGCAGGTGGGGAGCCCAGTACTGCTTTCCATGACTCCCTTTCAACTTGTGGGAAACCCATCAGTTGGGTCTCATCAACTGATGGGCTTCCTGCATGCTGGCATCTAATGCTGATGAGGGTAGTTCCCTGTCCCCAACTGCTCACACCACTGGGTACACATGTGTTGGGGTGCTGGCAGAGGGGAGGTGGGAGATTTCCCTAGATGGTAGGATGGTAGTGGTGTAGACAGCTGGGGATCAGACAGCTGGAGATCAGGGCCAATAAGCTTAAAGTCCCAGCATGAAGCTGATATCAGACTGCATGGTGTGGCTTTACCCTGCCACAGGTTCAATTTAAGATGTAATAAACCTGTCACAAATATATTCCACATATAATGGAACATATTTGTGACTGGTTTCTCATTTAATTGTACTATGAATTGCAGTGCTATTATTTATGACACAATTAACACATTGATCACACCAAAAATGTAACATCTGCCAGGTTCCTGAGTCATATCAAATCTGGTGCAAATAATTAATATTTTGAAACTATAGACACTGTTCTAGATACCATTCAACATACTGGTATATATCTTAGCAATGGATGTTGTGTTGGTTTGCCAACCCAGAATCAGTACAGAGAAAGAATGGCAATTCGGAAGTCACAGTGACCTCTTTGTTCCCCTTCTCAGAGCTGTGGGTAGTAGTGTAATTCTGGCCTATACGAAAACTGTCTTTGCTCTGGTTCAGCCAGGCACATCATCAAAGGGTGAAGTAGAGCCAAAATATAGTCCAGTCTTCGCCAAACTCCTTTTTCCTCACCTTATCATGAAAAGAAGTAGGTAAGGAGCTTTCTTCATTAATTCTCCAAAGTTGTGGGTTGTCATCTCTTATTCAAACGCTTCTGTTTTTCTTGAATCTACAAAGATGGCTAGTGCTCTCTTTTCTTCTGAAAAGCAGGAAGAGAAGACTCCTGTCAAAGTAAAACTACATAGACAAATTAAAAAAGGAGAATGCTACTGGATCTTCACTGAACACAAGTATTCTGGGTCTCAATTTTACATCTAATCCAGAAGACTGCATATGTCTTGTTTAATCAGTTCATAAAAAAAACAACTCCAGGTAATAACATTCACACCGGTGGATAACTATAGTCTGGTCTGAGTGGTGAGCCATCAGAGAACTATTTGTTTTTACTGTAGTGAGTGTGGCTTGATATCATGCTAAAGTGGGTTCCAATCTGATTTCTTCTTTGTGCGGATATTCTAGAGATTTTAGAGCTGTAGACCTCATAGGCTTTTTCTCTAACTTGCCTATCAACTTTGTGGCTCTACACACAGCAGAAACATAGAAAGATAGGAATGGGAGGGACTTTAGAAAGTCATTTAGTCCAACTCTTGCTTGAAAACGACCATCCTTGTCTAAAACATCTCATCTGAGGGTTTGTCTAATTGATCTTCCCATAAAAACTTCTGGTGATAAAGATTTTATGCCCTTTTTAGGTAGTCTGTTTCAGTGCTTAATCCCTATCACGGAAAGTTCTTCCCAATACCTACATTTCCCTTATTGCAATTTAAGGCCATTACTTGTCCTGTCCATCATGGACACAGAGACTGTTCTATCATCATTGTCTTCATAAGAACTCTGTTATTAAATCACCTCCTCAATATCTTCTCCATACTAAATAATCCCAATTCTTTAAAACTTTCCTTGTAAATCATGCTTCCCAGATATCTAATAATTTTTCCTGCTGCTTTCTGGAGTATCTTAGTGTTAAGTGCCAAAGATGGGCACAGCACTCCAAGTGAGGCTTCATCAGCGCTGAATAGAGCAGAAGAATCACTTGCCTTTAAGTGCATGCATAGTTTCATAGTTGGTAGGGTTGGAAGGGACCTGAGCAGATCATCAAGTCCGACACCCTGTCATGGGGGGTTGGACTTGCAAATATGCAATATTCATATTCATCTATCCCAAAATACTATTGGCTTTTTGATACAACAGGATGCATATATGCAATTTGTGGGTCACAATAAAACTCAGCACCTTTTCTACAGTATGTGGCTTAGCCATCCATTCCCCATTTCTAATTAGTTGTTTGATTTTTCCTTCCTAGGTGCAATATTTTGCACTTGTCCTTGGGGAATTTCACCTAATTAATTTTGCACTACTTCACCAGTTTATAGAGGTAATTTTCAATTCTAAGTATATCCTCCAAGTGTCTTGTACTCCTCCCAGCATGGTGTTATCTGCAGATTTACTAACTGTGCACTCAATTTCATCTGCTAAGATATAAATGAGTGTATAAAATAGAACTGGACCCAGGACAGACCCTTTGATAAAACTAGTGCCTCACATTCACTACTTTCCTCCCGTCCACAAAGCACTTCATTTTGTTTTAGGTGGAAATCAGGCTGATTGGACATGACTAGCTCTTGACAAAATCATGTTGGCTGTTTCTTATCACCTTATCTTTTAGAATGATGTTTAGAAATAGAATTTTTGAAGATCTGCTCCAGAACCTTTTTGGAAATTGATGCTAAATACACCTATCTGTAATTACATGGATCATCTTTCCCTTTTGAAAAGATTGATGCTAAAGATTTCACTGCTGAAAGAACACTTTCAGCAACACAACATCCTTTTAGCTCCCTACTGAGCCCTAGGTTCACAATAGGCCCACAACACAAAGTTTTGCTGTGGACAGATTTTTTTTTCTTGAGAGACTCCTGTTTAATTACTGTCAGGAATTAACCCTGCTTAGTAAATGGGAGCTTCAGGGATGCCAGCTGGAAGTGATACAGCCACACTTCAAAATTTAATTGTGGTTTGTCTGTATTTTTTTTGTCAATAGAAAGCACTCAGAGGAAGCAAATTCCTTTCTTTACAGTGGTGATTCTTTTTTTTTTGTGGACCACTTGAAAATTGATGAGGTTCTCAGTGGACCACTTAATCTCCATTGTCAGAAAAAATAAATCAAGTGCAGGGCCAAGTACAGATATTCTTAATTGTTCTGCAGCCTTTCTGCGGGCTACCTGAATGGAGCTCACAGATCAGTGGTGGACTGCAGACCACAGTTTAAGATCCTCTGCATTACAGCCTTCCCGCCTGTTCGTGTCCATTACTTTCTTTATAACCATGTTTCCAAAGGTAATCCTTTTTCCTTTTGCTCTCTCCTTCTTTGCTCCACATATTTTAACACCGATTAAAATACATATTCTTATGATGGAGTTGTTCGGGAGAAGTGGAAGTGGAGAGGCAACAACACAATCGTTCTTAAAGTTGATGTATAGAGAATTTGCTCCTGGTTGAACACCACCT
This sequence comes from Caiman crocodilus, assembly GCA_030014935.1. Classification (NCBI taxonomy): domain Eukaryota; kingdom Metazoa; phylum Chordata; order Crocodylia; family Alligatoridae; genus Caiman; species Caiman crocodilus. The sequence goes on from JAGPOW010003648.1 coordinate 43,897,131, forward strand.
ACTTAGCAGAACATTATTTTTTCTTTGACTGATTCTCATTTGGCAGGGTCTATTAGCAAACAGCTTTAAACAGAATCTCTTGCTGCTGATGACATTTTTGTACCAAGTGTCACAGACATGTGATTGGGGGGGACAGGAGGGGGAATAGAAAGATTTGGGGATGTACACTTCCAAATCAATTTATCTTTAGTAACTGTAGATCATCTTTGAGAGATGGTCCCTCACATTCTGCTGCATTGCCATGTTCAATTAAAACTAATTCGCTGTTTTGCTTTTTAACTTTGAAATCTTTTGTATTTAATTAAAAATGTCAAATAGTTATCCCTATTGGTAAAACTACATATATTTTGTTTTATAATTATTTTAGAATAAATAATAAATAAAACCAAGGATCTTAGTCTCCCATTATTCCTACAGTGCAATGCAGTTTGTTTGTTTGTTTGCTTGCTTGTCTGTTTTTTCTAAATAGGCTATAAAGGTATTTTCATTTCCTTGTGGTTTACGAGGTACTGAATTACCCTGGTTATATAGCTTGGATAATACCTTAGAATTTGTTTTCTTTCTTCTCTTTCCAAGGACAGTTTGCCATTTATAATGATTTCTGTATCTCTTATTACTGTTGAGGTACAAAAAGTAAAAGTTTCTGTACTAGACATTTCCACAATCCATAGCTTGTTTGTGCCTAAAGAATTCTTAAAATATAGTTTAAAATATTTTTAAAACAATTCTTTAGGCACAAACAAGCTGTGGACTGTTAAAATATCCAGTAAAGACTAGGGGTGCACCAACAGGGATTTTGGGGAGCTGATATTGTTAGCCCATTTTTAAGGATCATCTAAGGATCATCTGATACAGATCTGATTTCCAATACAGCTGTATGCAGCTGTTAAGTCTGTTGTGGTGGAAGGGGAGGGGGCAGGGAAGGGGAGGCAGATCAAGGCCCCCATGGTGAAGGAAGAGTGGGGCTGGGGCTGGAGCTGGGTCCTGCGGCAGGCACTGCCCAGCCAGGGTGGGGCAGGGTACAGGATGGAGCCACAGCTCATCCAGGGGGCATAGGATGGGGGGTGGCTCCCGCCATTGCACATACCCCAGAAATGGATGGGGGGCATGTGCCCCTGGATCTGCATGTGGAATGGGATGGATTGTGGCCAGGGCTGTTCTGGGCTCTTCCTGGTGGGGGCTGGGCCAGGCTGTGCTCAGGGCAGGCGGCGGTGCTGGGAGGGTGGCTACAGGGTGGGTTGCAGCCACCACAAATTTCACCATAGCCTCCCCTCCCAGCAGTGCTGCCTGCTTGAAGTGCAGCCATGGCCCAACCCTGCCACACACTGGGAAGAACCCGGCATAACCCTAGCCTTAGCCCACAGCTGCAGCCCCCACCGCCTCCCTGCCCAGATCTGGGGACACATGCCTCGCCATGCTCTTCTGGGGTGCTCGCAGTGGTAGGAGCTGCTCTTCACCCTGCACCCCTCTGATGATCCATGGCTCTGTCCTGCACCTGCCCTGCCCCTACCCTAGCCCCAGCCACACTTCTCCCTCACTGCAGGGGCCTTGATCTGCCCCCCATGCCCCTTCCCTCCCCCCTCCCCTTCCACCACAACAGACTTACCAGCTGGGTGCAGATTTCCAAGCTGCTGGGCTGTGTGCCTCACTGCCTATGTGCTGTGCCACAGCTGTGTGCATGCACAGTCATTTATCAGCCACATTATTGGCCACATCAGGCCAATTTCTGATACATCAATTTTCTTTATATTGGTGCCGATCCAGTATTAGACCGAAGTATCGGTGCACCTCTAGTATGTATTTGGAAATGTTTTGTGCATATACTATATCTGAATTTCAGAAAGGGGATGCAAGGTCTCTGACTATTTATAAATGTCTTTTTTCCCTTTCTGCATTTTAATTTGATAGTTAATTTCTGTAGTACTTCTGCATCTCAAAATCAACTCTATCAGGAATGAACTGCTCTGTTACTGAAAATATGACATTGACAGACACAGGCATTCTGAAAAAGCTGTATCATGAATTGTTTTCCACAGCTACACCATGATCTTGATCTAACTTGAGCTATAATCCTCTGCTGTATTTTTATGCCTTTGGGCAATCCTACAAAATCTGAATAAAATTTCGTCTTGTTCCACATTGTTTTCCAGTTTGTAGTTCTTACTTGAGTTGCATTTTCTTATTTTCAGTCAAAAAGTGTCATCATTTCCCAATGTTGTTAAGCACCTAGGTCTCTTGATTGTAATAACCTTAATTAAATTAGCTATTCCTGTTGGCAATATATTATATCTCTTGGGATAATTATGATCTTACTGAAATTATCAGATTCTAAGTCTAATAATGGATTCACATGCATTCTCATTAATGAAAAGTCTCTCTGCCATTAAAATGAAATTGTAACAGGGACAATTATTCTACCCTCAAAAGCTTAAATAGCCTCAACCCAAACCAGCTCCCCCAAACCTCTGAAACATGACAACCTAAACCAACAAACCAAACATCAAGTAAAAACATAAAATTAAGAACAAAACTAGACTAACCAAGACAGTAGAACTAAAGGACTTCATAATGCCCATCTGAGCCTTCCTTATGTATCATGCCTAGCAGTTATGGTGATGAACAGACATATAAAACTTGGATATAAATAAATAATGGAGCATTTACTATATCATGTTAATATATCAGATGCCTTGGTATTGTATTCATAATTCAGGAAAATGTGCTATGTAATAGAGGGTAGAGACTCTGTTGGTCCAAGTTTACTAGTATAAAAAATCTTACCTTCTTCTTTCTTTTCTTGAAAAATTAGTTTCCAAAGGACTTCCTGACACCTTTTTTATTGGCAGTTTTGAAATTTAGTTCAAGTCATATTTGTTTTAAATTTGGTTCATGAAATGTGACATTGATCAGAGCCAGTTTATTAAATTCCCTGCCCCCGTGTTGTCTTCTCTTCCTCATTCTTTTCTTGGCTCCCTGCTTTCCTTTTCTTTGAGAGACTCCTTTTTCTATCTGACTTGACTGCCAGCCACAGGTTTTCTACACATTCCTCTTCAATATCTTTCTTTGTGTTCTTTCTTTCCTAAAGATCCCCTATATATTAAAATATTTTCTTTTAGTTCTTAAGTAACAAAGGTTTTATTCTTGTGAGAAATGGCAAGTTTTCTTATATCTTTTTTCCTTTTATTCCTTCAGTTACTTCTGTGATTTTTTTTCCCTTAGAGTGGTAGTTGGTAAATGCAGGCATAGCTAGAGTGTATGGCCATAACCATATGTAACTTTACTAAGTTTTAAAACTGGGAAATCTTTGTAATGAGAGTAATGTAAGTTTATTACTATATCCTTGAGGTATTCCACCACAACTCCATGAAGAGAAAAAGAGGGATCTGCAGTCCCTGTCTATTAAACTGCAGCATTGCTGTGCACTGAATGCAAATCTGTGTAACAGCGTTTTGTAATGTGGGGAATGAGCCGAAGCCTTTTCCAGTCAATGGAAAAATTCTGATTGATTTAAAATAGGCTTTGAACAAGGCCTTGATAGAGTAAAATTAATTCTCCTCAAATTCTGTGGGACTCTTTTTATTCTCTTGTTATTCCTTTTTTCATGATTCTCCATGTCATCAATTTAGAAATGCCTTCTCACTCTTGTCATTCCAGTGGCTTGGTTCTGACCTGCATCTACATTTTCCCTTACTTTAGTTTCAGTTATGCTGGCCCTCCCATCCCATCATACTTTTTTTTTTTTACAGCTAGCAGCTTGATGCGAATATCAGTTAGAATGTCTTGATCTCTGTTAGCATTTCTTTGTTAGCAAGAATGTTCCTTCCGTCCCTGATTTAGGTAACCTAGACATGATCTTATCTCCTTCAGAGAGCAGAGACAAGTCCTCCTGAGCTCTCAGACTGCCATTTTTGGTATAAATTAACTCCTAAGCCTGAATTCTTTTTGAGGGGCAGTGACTGGATGCTTTGAGGTTCATCTAAAATTTTAATGATAAGGTTAGGAGCCTGTAAAAGCAGATTCTGTAGCCTTGTACTCAAATGCATGAGTTAAGAAAAGCGAGTAGAAAAGAGTTTCACAAACAATAGAGGCTGGTTTACTTCAGAATAGTTCAAAATAAACCTCTATTTCCTCTATTGGATTCAGATTTGGATTTGGCCTGAATCAAGGACAGCAATTCGATTAGTTGATTCAGGTCACTGTTCCCTATTTAATTCAGCCAAATCTGAATTTGAAAATTCGATGCTGATTCAGAGAATCAGTGATTCAGCCATAGACACAGCTTTAAATGTTTTTTCTACATACCTCAAGGTGCCACGTGTAGCTCATAAACCCTGCAATGCTGGGGCAGATGGAACATCCCACAGGAGTGCAGGGGGGCACCCGCATGCTCAGCAGTGAACTCGGAGGTGGACTGGAAGTACTTCGGGCCCACTTCTGGGTCTTCTGGGGAGCATGCTGGGGCTCCCCCCCTGTGCCTCCCTGGCTCAGCAATCGGCCACAGGGGGACACTGGGTGCCCCCCAGACCCAGGAAGCACCAGTTGCTTAGCCAGGGAGAATCCGGGGGGGGCACCCTGCATGTTCCCCTTTGGACCCAGAATTGAACTGGAAGTGCTTCTGGTCCACTTCTGGGCCTGCTGCTGAGCATGCTGGGGAGCCCCCTGTGCTCCTGTGGGATGCTCCATCTGCCCCAGCATCGCAACATTCACAAGCCACCTGGTACCTGGAGGTATGTAGAAAAAACATTTAAAGCTGTGTCTACGTCCAAATCCTTCTGAATCTCTCCAAATCGATTTAGGGGGTTCCAATTTGATTCGGAGACATTAAAGAGTTTTCTGATTTGATCTGGATTTGGAGATTTGGCCACTGAATGGGGCCGAATCTCCTCCAAGTCGAATCAGGGACCGAAGCTTTGCACAGCCCTAATATTTATAACATTCAGTATAAATGAGATTAGATTTTTAAACCTAGAGATTGGTAGTAAGAAAACATTGCATAATAATAATTTAACATTAATTGGCAACTTGTATTGTTATTAGGTATCAAAGACTAGAGCTACAGACGTGAATCTGTCTTTTTATCTGCATTAGGAAAAGAGAAGTAATAACATTTGATTGGAGAAGAACAGTAAACTATGAAGAAAGATGTGGAAGTTTTCATTTTATTATGACATTCATCATTTCCAAAATACCTTTTATTCCCTTGTGTAGTCTTTTATATAGTCTTTTAGGCATATGAGGCTGATAGTGTTTAAAAAGTAAATAAACAGAATTGTTAGTTACACAGGAAACCCTGGACCTTCATATTTTCTCAAGGCAGGCTGGTTCTTTTCAACCAATTAATTTCTCAGTTTTTTATTTATGAGGATCATCTTCCTTTGCCCTCAGTCCTTTGCCATTTGTATTCTTTAAAGCCAGAAGGATAATTCTCATCTTTTCACATTAGCTAAGTTGAAGCATTAGAAAAACTTTGGATAATGACAAAAGATCCATTACAAAATTTAAATGACTATAATGCTGTCTCAAAAGGAAATTGTCACCACTAGACATTGAGAAGAAAAGAAGCCTGTACCTCCATAACTCTTTCTGAAGGCAGAGATTTTCCCTTCAAGCTGTGAATGTCTGAATATCTCATTTTGAAATATTATTCATAATTTGCAGCTTTTTTAGTTACTTAGAGGTAAAGTAAAATTGAAATCTTTTCCACAGCCAGGAGACAGTTCCAGGTTTCTGAAGTACTCTTCAATGACTGTTACATTTTTGTATGAAAGGGGACAGTAAAGATCATTTTGTCTGAATTCTTACATTAGGTTGGCCATAAAACCTTACCAAGTCATAACCCTGTATGAGATATTGTCTGTCTTGTAGAAATACATCTAGCCTTGACTGAAAGACCTAAAGTGATGGAAAATCTACCAGATCTCTAAGTTACGTTTCAATTACTTTCCCTATTAAAAAAAACTAAACTTGTATTTATGCTTTTAAGTGTTTGAGTTTCAGTTTCCACCTTCTACATCCTATTATGCATTTGTATAGCAGATTAGTGAGTTCTACACATCAGAAATCATCTCCTAATGTAGGAATGGATTGATTTATCAAGTCATCTCTAAACTACTGTTGTGCAAAGAATTGATTTTTTTTTGTTTAGCAGCCAAATGAAAAAAAATATTTAAAAAGTTTGATCTAAAATATATTTCCCCCCAGGTTTTTCATGCTGAAATGGGAAACTTCATCTGTTTAATTCAACATGTAATATTCCCTTTGACCTAAAGTGAAGTGTGTAAAAAATGAAAGGGAAAGGAAAGGGAAGATTCACAAAACTACAGGAGGAGGAGTCATCCACTCAGGGCCAAATTAGGCATGTGCAAACTAGGCACACAACTAGGGCCCTGAGCTGTACAGGGTCCCAATCCTTCCCTCCTCAGTGGCGGTGTGAATGGCCCTGTCCACCTCCATTCCCTTCCCTCTGATGGCCTTACTGCCATGGCAGCTGCTTCCTAGAGGCAGCTCCAAGCCCCACTCCCCACAGGTGGCAGTACTGGAGTGGGGTCTTGATGGGCCTGGGGCCCATGAGTTTGTTTGCCTAGGGCCCACTGAAGGGTTAATCCAGCCCTGTGTGCACTACCTTTTATATAGGAATTTGGAATAAGAGCACTACCTTAGGAGATGAAGAATCAACTGGGAACTGAAACCATATGTCCCATGAACACAGCCTGACTATCACACTGCGATGTATTCTGTTCTCAGGACTTCCCATTGATGCTGTTTTGCTTTGTATAAATAATTAAATATTAATTGGAGCAGGGACTGCAACCCAGGTGCCCTAGATCACAAACCTCCTAGCTTAAACATCAGACTAGAGAGAGACGTTCTCAGTCAGTGGCTAGTAAGTATTTTATTCCAAGTGGGAACAGTATCAAAAAGGATGATTGGCCTGAAAAATGATTTTAATTCCTGCCCTAAATCACAGAGAAAACTCTTCAATCTCTAAGGTAAGAAATTTCAGGATATTCTGAACTGAATCCCCCATCTTGATACTATTCCATGCTCTATAAAATACTTAAATGAGAATTGAGACCTAGAGTAAAAAAAAAAAAATGGCTGACTAGGCTGATGGATAAGAACTCACCTGGGAGCTGGGACACTTGGGCTCCTGTCTCTCAAAGAATATTTAATATTTATATGGAATGGAAGACTGTCACAAATAGCTACAGAGAGCCACCTTTGCTAGAGTCCTCTACGTGCTGATATAGCAAGTTTCCAGCTCAGTTGTGGGAGATGAGATAGGGGAGAGGACTGAACATTTTGTGCGAGTTTCCTAGCATATTGAAAAGGTCTTTGGACCTATTGAATATTGGCACTTAAGTTTTTAAAATGTAGCATTCCTGTCCAATCTACAACCAGAAAAATCCAGGTGACCCTGTTAAGAATATCTGACTCCATAAATAATTTTGTTATGATCAAAGCTGCATTTTTCAGTCAGTGTATCCCCCCATCCCTAGTTTTAGTCTTCTTTGCTAAATTAAATAAGCTGTTTTAGTCTCTCATTGTAAAGTAGATTTTCCAGACCTCAGATCATTTTAGCTGCTCCTTTCTGAACCCTTTCCAATCTGTTTTGAAGAGTGATGACCAAAAGTTGACACACATTTTCATTAAATTTTTCGTTATGACCATATATTATGGGACTAACACCTATTTTTAATATTCTTCTGCTTATATATCCAAGGTTTGATTTGCCTTTTAGACATCACACTGCTCTGTGAGCACATGTTAAATTGGTTATCCAGTAGGAGTTCTCATTCCTTTTCTGAGTCATAGGGCTTGTCTATATGAGATGCTTTACTGTGCAGTAGACTAATTGACTGTGCAGTAAAGCATCACTGTCTACACATGCAAATGCTTACTGTGCAATTAGTCTACTCCTCAGTTAATTTGCTACTTGTCACATACATGTACACATGCACTAGTTAGTGTGCAGTGGTGCATGTGTACATGCCAATTGGAAGCAAATTTGTTCCCTGTCAGCCCCACCACCAGGGGGCCACCCTTGGGTAAGCCTAGGGCTACAGGGCTTTGATCTTCACCAGCTTCAGGGCTGGGGTGGATCTTTGCCTGCCTCAGCCTGCCCCTAAAAGTGCTGCAGTGACCACAGGGCCCTAAGCCACCTGCAGCCAGCCTCTGGCCACCAGATCCCACACCAGTGGTCCTGGACCACCTGCCCGGACCCCAGCGTTGGCCCCTCACACATCTCCAGACTGTCTGTCTGTCTGTTCTGTGCCTCTGTGCTGGGTGTTGCAGGCACCTGCCCAGACCCAGCAGCACCTGGACTGTTGTGGACAGTCTCTGAGGGCTGTCAAGGGATTCACACTGACATCATCCATGATGGTACACACTACCTTCTGGATAGAGGAGACAGTGGACCTCATTGTGCTGTGGGGTGAGGTTGAGGTCCTGGGACAGTTTGCTCCAAGCAGGGGCTCCAGTGCCCATGCCTCAGGCTGCATGAGGGAGTGCAGGCATGACCATTTGGGGCACCAGTGTTGCATAAAGGTCAAGGTCCTATGGGCATAGTGGGTCAGTGACATTGACTATAATCACCTGTTGCGAGATGCCCACGAGTCTATGCCATTTATGCAGCAGCTGGACCAGATTCTTGCCCTCTGGGACACTAGCCAGAACCACACCATGTATTACAGCTGTGTAAGAGGTATAACCCTTGCACCACTGGTGGAGGAAGGACTGGTGGAGGAAGGACCAGAGGCACTTGCTCCAGAGGAGGAAAGGAGGCAAGCTCCTGTCCAGAAGAGGAGACATAGGGTGGTGGTAGTGGGTGGCTTGCTCCTGAGGGGGACAGAGGGTGCCATCTATCGACTGGATCCCTTTGCATGGGGGGGTATACTGCCTTCCAGGGGCTCATATCTGGGATATAATGGAGAGGATTACAAAGCTCATCCGGCCCTCTGACCATTATCCTATACTACTCTTCCATGTGGGCATGAATGCCATTGCCAGGAACAACCCTGGGCAGGTTATGAGCAACTACAGGGCTCTGGGCTCAAGGGGTTAGGGGTGCAGGTGGTTTTCTCTTCCTTTCTCCCAGTCAGGGGTTAGGGCCCCTGGAGGGACAATTGTATTGAGGAGGTCAAATGGAGACTCAGGAGATGGTGCCACAGCAAAGGTTTCATCTCATACCAAGGGGGAAGAAACTGTTTTCTTGAAGATGGCTGACTTACTGGAGGACTTTAAATTAGGTGCATTGGAGGATGGGTGTTCAGATGGGAATGCAAGTCAGGGGACAGCCAAGCAGAAAGGACATAGAGAGGGCAGTCAAGGAGGTGTCAAGAGGCTGGAATGATGTTGGGGAAGTGGGTGTTACTAATGGGGGACTTAAGTGTCTATACCCAAAGCCTGGGTACCATGGGGTCTGGTGATAATGGAGATGGAAAAGGGGGCAGGGGGGATTGGGTATGGAGCTGTGGCAGCAGGTGCTGCCAGGAGCTAGGCCTGTCCTGGCCTGGGAAGGGGGTGGGGAAGGTAGACTGCCTGCGGCAAGCACCTAGCAGTCCATTTGCTTTAGAAAAGTGAATGGGAATGGGGGGTTTGGCTGCTGGCCACCTGTGCTAGGGCCTAGCTGGTCAACTTACCATTGTCCCTGGGTACTTCTGCATGTGAGACCCCTAGTCTGAGGTTGGGAAGCGCACTAGTCCCTGGTCTAGTGCATGTTATTCCAGAAATGTTGCAAACTCTCATAAACAGCCTCTTTCTCCTTGCTCTGCAGGTCCAGCAGCTGTATGCAGGGAAGAAGCACCAGCTGTGTGTGGGGATGTGCCTTCAGGGTCACCACAAGTCTCAGCTGGGGCCCTCTGTATATGGCTGATGGATTTGTGATGCTACAGCATGGAGGAAATCACACACGAGTGGGAAAGGGACCGGTGGACAAGGAGTTCCGGGATAGGCTCCTGGAACCTTGAGGAGAGGCACATGAAGGTCTAGGAGTGGCAGGCTACCATGGCAGCCAGGGAAGTGGAGGCCACAAGAGTAGGACTGCTGGGTGCCGAACACCATTCTGGCCCTGCCGGTCACTCTCATGATGCCTGCTGCCCAGCCACTAGCCACAGCCCTGCCTGCCTCCTGCCCAGCTGCAAGCCCCCAGTGGGCTTGGGCTGAGGTGCAGTAGCATCTCTAACAGCCAGGTTCCCCTGCCTCAGCTGACCTCACCTCACTAAAGCCCAGTCCCACTGCTCACCCCAGGTCCATGCAGTCCTGGAGCAGGAGCTGCCTGCAGCAGGGCCAGCACTGCAGGTAGGCCCAGCCCACTGGCTGCAGGAAGTGGAGTTGGCTGCACCAGCAAAACAGCGGCTTCTTTCACCCGTGGGCTAACCCTCTGCCTGCTGGTCTTGCCACAGTGTGTGAATACCTGGTGGTGCGGCTAGAAGCTGTGGTGCTGTGTGCCTGTCCCTGGGCTTCAACCCCCAGGTGCCCCCACCCTGGGAAGGCACACAGAGCAGACTGTACATAGCTTGCATGGGGAAGAGGGTGCTTTATTGGTGATTGGTGGGGAGGTTCGTGGAAGGGCTCTATGGGTTGGAGGGAGTGGGGAGAGACTCTCTGGTTCGGGAGTGAGCAGAGGATGGGGTTTCCTGTGGGAGAGGGATGGAGGAAGGGCTCTGTTGTTGGGGAGGGAGTGGGGATGGGGTCTGTGTTTGTGGAAGGGAATAAAATGCTTTTCAGAAAACTGTCCAAAGTGAGAGTGGTGCTGGAGGTGCACAGTGGGACCAGGGGCCAGAGCCACCCATCCAGGTGGTCTACAGTGGGGATTTCAGGAGGAGGTGGTCTTCAAATGATTCTCATGCTTGGTGCCCTGGTCCCTGCTGCCAGGTGTGCGGTTTACCTGGGGCCTTGGTTGGGGTCGGGGGAGGCAATGCTATCGCTATTGCTGCAGCTGGTATTCCTGGTGTCAGGTGTCATCTGCCTGCTGTGCCTACTCCACCCAGGCCTCATAGAAGAGTTCTCCCCAGGCCTCACAGGCAGTGATGATGATCTGGGGAATGCTGGCCTCTGAGAGCTTGAGGTGGGCAGTGAGGGTGTGCTAATGTCCCTTCAGGCATCTAAAGGAAAACTCCACCAGTATGCAAGTGTAACTCAGGCACCTGATGAAGTGTGCCTAGTTGGGGTCCATCTGGCCAGGGTAGGGCCACATGAGCCAGGGAAGGAGCAGGTAAATGGAGTCTTTGATGAGGGGGGGTGGGACTGCCACTCCACCCAACTGGAGGTCTATCTACCTTGGTGAGAAGCACCTACTTTCCACCAGGGCTGTCAGGGTGGAGTTGTGGAAGATGCGGGCCTTGTGGATACTGCCTTTCCAGATGGTATTCACATTGGTGAAGGCATTGCAGTGCTCAATCTTGGACGGCAGCACAATGGAGGGTGCTGCATACCTCCAGGGTGGTCTCCCCAGTAGTCACCTTGCCCATGCTGAAGAGGTGGCTGATGTAGTGCAGGCTGGTGGATGTGGCCAGTTTGAGTAGGGCTATGGTCAGGTATCTGCAGGCAGGAGCAGCCACGTGGTGGTGGTCTGTTCCTCCAGGTGTGGGTGGAGCTGGTTGAAAAGCTCTTGGAAGGTGGCCTGGGTCATGTGAAATGACTCCAGCCACTGATCATCATTCCAGGTGTGTACCCCCTAGTTCTAGCTGGCCGGGTGGGCCCACATGCAGGGGACCTGGCACCCCAGAAGCACATGGACAGTAGCAGGTGTCATCCAGGTGACCATTGTTGCTGTCCCTGCTGGGGTCTGGGCAACAGCAGTGCAGTGGCAGGGGACCTCAGATGCCATGATGAGCCTGGCCATGCAGCTGCATACCATGAGGGGTTGGGGAGCAGCCACGGCTGAGGCTGACCTGGGCCAGGTGGTGGTCAACACAGTAGTGAAGTGCAGCAAGAAGGATGGCAAGCCAGAGTCTGGGGCATAGGTTGTTGCTCCTGTAGCAGCAAATCTACTCCCAAATGGCTACGTGTGTATGCCACTCTCATGGCAGTGAGACACATGGGTGGAAGCCCCTTGTACCCCCATGAGCCCTGGTAGCCCCAGGCCCCCCAACAGGCCCCCCAGGCCCAATGACTCCCAGCCTACCTGGACGTAAGTGGGAGCCTGTGGTGGGAAGGACTTAGCCCAGCTGCAGGGAGGCAGCTGAGAGCAGCCAAGGAGAGTAGCACCCCTCCCCACCCCCCACTCATACTTTGCCCAGCACTCCCAGGGAACCACGCAACTGGAGCCTCATGAACAGAATGTGCAAAGAGGTACACTTTTAGGCCTGGCATGTGAGTTAGCATGGGAGTTTGCACAGAAGGGCACACAGGAGGGGCATGAGGCCCTAGGCGGAGCCTCAAGGGAGCAGTTGGCACAATAGTAGCCAAACTGCTACTGGTGCAATGGTGGGTGGGACATGTTGCACCCTGAGGTTCCCCCTGCGGCTGGATCCCTCCCCTCTGATACTTCTGAGGCTTCCACCCATATGGAACCCATGGTTCCAGCCTCCATTCAGATGGAGGCCCTGGCTCTCAGCTGTTTGGGTTGCCTGACATGACTCCAGGCACATGGGATCAAAAGCATTGCAACCTCCCCTTGTGAGGTTTGCTCCATATTGGAGTCTCTGGAATCCCAGATAGTGGAGCTCCAGACCAGTGCAGAAGCTGCGTTCCATCAAGGATGGCGAACAGGAGACTGCCAGGCCCTTCAGACCAGGACAGAAGAATGACAAGTCACCTGCCAGGACCAGGGAGGTCAAGAGGCACTTCCATACTGTTCAGCCAGGGGGCTGGACAAAGGTTGCTTCTGGCCCCAGGGCTCACTGTACCAGGGTCACCACCCCCCTTGGATCTCTGCAGCAAGTACAAATCTCTTGCAGTGCCAGTAGAGCCTGCATAGCTGCCAGCTACTGAAAGTGAGGGAGAAACATGACTGGCTATCATCCCTAAAATGAAACATAGAGTGGTTGTTGTGGGTGACTCCCTCCTGAGGGGGACGGAGGGAGCGATCTGTCACCCTGACCCCTTAGCCCAGGAGGTCTGGTGCCTCCCAGGAGTCTGTATCTGGGATGTGGCTGAGAAGATCACAAAACGTTTCCAGCTCTCTGACCACTACCCTAAGCTCATCATCCATGTGGGAACAAAAGACACAGCTTGGAGCAATCCCAGCAGGGTCTTGAGTGACTACAGGGCTCAGAGGGTTGGAGGCACAGGTTGTTTTTTCTTCGATCCTTCCAGTTATGGGTCACAGGCAGGGAGAAACAAATCAAGGGAGTAAACTAAAGGCACTTTGTTGCTGGTGCCACTGTGAAGGCTTTGGCTTCTAGGGCCACAGTTGACTTTTCAGAGAGAGAGGCAGTGGTCTGTTGGGAAGAGACAGCCTCCACCTCAGTCCACTGGGGAAGAAGCTCTTCTCAGCCAGAATGTCTGACTTGCTCAATCGGGATTTAAACTAAGCTTGCTGGGGGATTGCCGGACAACCACCAGAGCAAGCTCATCAAGCATCAACCACAAAACCAGCAGGTTAGGATGCTCAAGGGAACCCACTCCTACCCCATGCCAGGAATAGAGCTTCTCCATGAGTATAAGGAAGCCTAGGGCCTCCAACAGCACACTTACTTGCCTGTACACTGATGCTCAGAGTTTGGGAAATAAACAGGAGGAACTGGTCCTTCTACTAAACAAATATGACTATGATCTCATAGGGATCACAGAGACCTGGTGGGACTCATCCTATGACTACCCTACTGGTATAAATGGCTATACCCTGTACAGAAGAGATCATGCTGAAAAAAGGGGCGGGGGTCTAACTCTCTATGTGAAGGAGAACTACACATCTCTACAAGCTGAGATTGGTGCCCAAGGCTTCATAGATTCATAGATGTTAGAGTCAGAGTGGACCTCAGTAGGTCATCAAGTCTGACCCCCTGCCTTAGGCAGGAAACAGCGCTGGGGTCAGATGAGCCCAGGTAGGTGCTTGTCCAGTTTCCTCTTGAAGACCCCCAGGGTAGGGGAGAACATCACCTCTGTTGGAAGCCCGTTCCAGATTCTGGCAACCCTTACTGTAAAGAAGTTCTTTCTAATGTCCAACCTAAATCTGCTCTGTCAACTTGTGGCCATTGTTCCTATTTATTCCAGGAGGTGCTATAGTAAACGAAGCATCTCCTACTCCCTCCTGCCCTTCCCTGATGAATTTATAGGAAGCCATAAGATCACCTCTTAGCCTTCACTTGCGAATGCTGAAGAGATCTAGGTCGCTCTGTCTCTCCTTGTAGGGCCTTGTCCACAGGCCTCTGACCATATAAGTGGCCTCCTCTGGACCCTCTCAAGATTCTCCCCATCCCTCTTGAAGTGTGACATCCAAAACTGGATGCATTACTCCAATTGTGGCCTGACCAGTGCTGCATAGAGAGGAAGCATCACCTCCTTGGAACTGTTCATCATGCATCTGCTAATCCATGATAACATGTGGTTAGCTTTGTTTGTCACTTCATCACATTGATGATTCATGTTCATCTTGGAGTCAGTTATGACTCCAAGATCTCTTTCTGCTGCTGTGCTTCTGAGATGGTCATCCCCCAGCCTCTAAGTGTGTAGGTTCTTCTTTTTGCCCAGGTGCAGTACTTTGTCTTTGTTGAACTGCATCCTATTTCATTCTGCTCATTCACCCGAACTGTCTAGATCTTCCTGGATCTGTTCCCTACTCTCTGATGTGTTAACTTTGCCCCATAATTTGGTATCATCTGCAAACTTGGACAGGGTGGTCTTCATGACCTTGTCCAAGTCATTGATGAAGACATTACATAGATTTAATAGATTTCATAGGCATTAGGGCTGGAAGGGACCTTGGAAGATCATTGAGTCCAGCCCCTCGCCTGAAGGGCAGGAAGTCAGCTGGGGTCATAGGATCCCAGCAAGATAAGCATCCAACTTTTTCCTGAAGGTGTTCAACGTAGGTGCTTTAACCACCTTCGGTGGCAGGCTGTTCCAGACCTGGGGGCTCGGACAGTAAAGAAATTCTTCCTTATGTCCAGTCTGAAATGGTCTTGCAGTAGTTTATAACTGTTCGACCTTGACATTGAATAGCGCTCGTCCAAGGTCCGAGCCTTGTGGGACTCCCCTGTCCACATCTTTCCAGGTCAATATTGACCCATCCACCACTACTCTCTGGGTGTGACTTCTAAGCCAATTTGCCACCTACCTGACCATGTAATCATCTACATTACAGCCTGTCAGTTTATTTATGAGAAGAGAATGAGATATGGTATTGAAGGCCTTCTTAAAGTCTAGGATGACATCTATCTCAACAACTGCATCTAAGCATTTTGTGACCTGGTTATAAAAAGAAACATGGTCAGTCAGGCAGGATTACCTGATGGAAATCCATGCTGATTTCCTTTCATCATTATTCTCCCTGCTAGGCTCCCACAAATGTGATCCTTAATTATTTTTTTCCAGAGTTTTCCTAAGGACAGAGGCAAGACAGACCTATAGTTTCCTGGTTCCTCCCTCCTCCCCTTCTTGAAAATAGGAACCACACTGGCCCTTTTCCAGTCCTCTGGGACCTGACCAAAGCACTATGAGTCCTCAAACAGCTGTGCTAGTGGCTCTGCTGTGTCACTGGCCAATTCATTCAGCACCCTTGGATGAAATTCATCTGGGCCTGCTGATTTGAACACATCCAGCCCCTCCAAATGCCTTTACACTAAGTCTGTGCTAACAGTTGGTGGGCTGGGGTCTGTCTTAAAATTAATTAAAATTAACAGAAACTTGATATTGACTTCATAATCATGTGCATTTGCATCTGGTTGATTTCCATCCCCTCCCCTTCAAAAAACTGGCAACCAAGAAAGAAAGAAGTTGTAATATCTATCTCATTATTTTCCATCATTATTTACCTCCAGATATGCTGTTCCCTTCTGGTCTGTGGGGTGACTGTATCTTTCATAATGAGACAGTCTGTCACATTGTCCTGATGAATGCTAATGAGTTTTCTTGCCTTGAGCCAGGAAATCTTTCATGACAACACAATGGGAAAAGTCACATGCATATGCACTGGGCTCATGATACTACTTGCATAAACATGGAAAAAAACCACTCACTTTTATCTATTGTTATCCTTGGACATTGCTGGAAAATGAACTACAAATTCATTGAGGTCATGGATCTTATTAGCTTTGATTATATGATCAATTCCTAGATTTGAAGCATGACTAATGTCCTGGATGTGCTGTGTTTGTAAATAACCCCCCATGTCTGAGCCTGTGCAACCACATAAAGTAGAGAATGTGATTTCTTCCTTCATTGGCTTTACTGATGATGACAATATTTTTTGGCCTCACAGCTCCAACTACCATGAAATATCAAATGGCTCAATATTTCCATTGGAAATGATAGATCTGGAGCTTTAATCAGAAGCACTAAAGCTTCTTTGAGATTTCTCAATTGATTGAACTTGGTGCCCATCTCAGCAAATCCCATTTAAACAAAATGGGAGATGGAACATTAGGAATTAGATAGTGCCTTGTAAGATCAGTTAAATATCTACCTAAACCGAATGTCCTGTTCCCAATGCTTGTCTTAGTAATACCTCCTGAATAATTTGTAGTTCATGTGTTAACTTCTGAGTTAGATATTTGCATTATTTTATTAGTTTCTCATTGTTTTACTTCCTATTCATATGCACTTTACCCATTTGGGATATTTTATATTTGGTGAGTACTGCTAGTGTGCTCAATACCATACAGTAGACAAGAGGAGGCCTAATCTTAAATAAACCATGGGTTATGTAAAGGTTTTTATAAGTAGAGGTAGGATTTTTCTTTTGGTAAGTGGAAGAGAATGAAAATGCAGGTACAATTGCTCTAATATTTTATGCATTCATGTTGACTTCACCAAAAATGTTGGTGGGAAGAGTTGTTCAAGGATGTATTCTGAAGCCTACTGGATGTCCTGCTTTTATCCAGTATGGTAGGGCTTAGAGTACTCATTCACAGTGTGGGAAATCTGAATTCATGCTTCATTTCTCTGGGAGAAGGAGAGTTGAAACTATATTTCTCACAAGATTATGTAACCAATGACCTATAGTGTATTGGGCTGGATGATTTCAAGATCATCTGTGGCAACTGTTCCACTTTGTAAGTGAGTCACTGACCTGCTTCCTAGGCAAGTAAGTCAGCTCTGGTTTTCAGGTTCTCAGACCAGTTTACTCTACATAGAAGAGCCTAGTCTCCACAATAAATAGAATGAATGAACCAACCAACCCAACCCCTTTGTCTTCCTTCAGACATCCAAAGGGAGGTAATTTTAGTTTTCTCCTTGGCTCAACAATGTATGCTTTCGTCCTCCTCCTGGAGCTTTTAAGCCTTCTGGTAGATCTACCCTCATTAGGAGGTTACCTGTTCCAGCTGGCACCTAGCCTCCAGCCAGGTAGGCTATTATCCACTGACCAGCTGCAGTTGGGTTCCAAGCTCCTGAGAGCCAAACACCTCCTTACAATAACTAATGACATATTACCAAGAGTTGGGACTAGAATCTTAATGAATATTCAAACCAGACTAGAAAGTCAGTTTGACTTACTAGTTTGGGTTTTTGTTGTTGTTGTTTGTTTTCTCAATAAATATTTGAACAGTTTATAGTATGGAGAATAAATTCAACCAGAGAGTTTGGGGGAGCTATGTGTCAGAATATCTTACATTTCCTAAAATCCTGATCATCATAGTCCTGCTGTTAAATAAAGGGTAAGCCAACTCTTTGTTCTGCTTTGGGAATTTAGTTTTTCCTTTCCTTTACTTCTCTTACACTGGAACCTTGTATGTCAAATAATGAAACATTTTATAGTGTTCCTACTTCAGTGAAACAAACTTAAAACATTTTAATCCAGTTGTCAACTTTTTGATGCTTTTATGATGCTCCAGTGTTATATCAAACTGAAAAATACAGACAGAAATACCAAATTACTGGTGGGGGCTCATTTCTCACAGGAGGGCCACTCTCTCTCCAATCTCTCAGTCTTGATCCTCAAGGGAAACTTACACAATACTTCTCAGAGACAAGCCTATGAGCTCCATTTCATCAACCTCCTGGATACTAGAGATCATGGACTAAATATAGGCATTGGATTTTTGACACATAATCTGCCTGGCAATCGACTCCCCAGCCCAGCCCCTGGCTTCTTTTCTTTTCATTCTATTCAGGAAGAGCACAGCCCAACTGTTGAAGCTTCTTTAGCCTGACGAAGGTTTTTTGAACCCGAAAGCTTGCTTAATAACTATTCTGCAACTATTTGGGTTGGTCTAATAAAAGATATCAAATTCACCCAAGGAACCTTGTCTGCCTATGTCCTTAGACCAATATGGCTACAACCTACACCCCTGCAACATGGAAGATATCGAATTCAGCCTTCTGAAATGGAAACTGTACAACATGAAAAAGAAAGAAGCCAAACTCAACAGCAACATAATTTTCCTAGCCTTTGCAAGAAACACAACTTCATTCCCTGAGGACTAAACATCTACAATCCCTTGACTACTATACACAACTCCAAATATGCTTCACAGCTATGCAGAAGAACTTCAGAGAAAATTAGGAATCATCTACTTTACCTACGCTACTCCAAAAGAGACCAAATCAGGAAGGAAATCACCATATACTACAACAACTTAAAAGACAGAAATCCATGCATGTTCCCTGACAATATACAGTGGATATGAAGAGGCTACAAAAAACGTTCTACAGCATTCATCCTACATAAAAAGAAGAAATGGAACAAATTACTCCAAGAACAAGCTCCCCAGCCACAATACGACCATCAGAGGAACAACACCAACATTTTACAACATTCCAACCTCAGACTTGATAAAGCAGCAACCAACCCACAAATATTATCAATCTCTCCACACACATGCTTACCAAAACTAAAAAATCTGTCCTTTCTAAAGGCCTAAATTTCTGACCAGAAAAACATCCTAATAAAATACTTCAATGTGGAGAACTAGAAGAATTCTTCCAATGCCTGTGCCTCAAAGAACATTTCCACCACCAAACTGAACCCACTCCCAACAACAACTCATCCTCTGACAACATTCAGGAAAGGCTCAATGCCAAAAAGCCCCAAAAAACATCAGACTGGACACCTCACAGTGGACGAAACCCTAATCTTGACCACTACATTGACTGATTCAGGGAAAGAATGAACAATGAAATAATCAGCAACATGTCACCATAACAACCTCTCTCCACCAGAGAAAAAGGCCATAGAATCTCTAAGATCTAACCACAAAATAGTAATAAAACCATCAGATAAAGGAGGAGTCATAGTCATCCTAAACCATGAAGACTACATAAAGGAAGCCAAGAGACAACTCTCTGACACCATCTAGTACAAAGAACTACAAGAAGATCCTACTCCCCTTTTCACCAAAAAACTCAACGATACCATCAAATCATTTCCATCAAGACTACAAGAAAAACTACAGACCTTGATCCCCCCGCTATCTAACCCAGGGACTTTTTACATGCTCCCTAAAATCC
>JAGPOW010003648.1:43945518-43988770 GCA_030014935.1 Caiman crocodilus
CGGTCATGAGTACCCCTCAGGCATACCCCTACGGTATTTAAGATCAGCACTGAACACCCTCCCTACAAGTACATATATTTCATCAAAGTCGTGGCAGGCAAGATGAGGGGGTAGGGGTGGTCTGAAGTGGGTACCAGAGAACCCGAACTCACCAACATCACACTAAACTTCATATTTGTTATTATTTTGAATTTTTATTGTAACACAATTGTGCAAATTTGTTGTTTTAAAACTGAAAGGATGCATGTAGCCCTTAAAACAGGGGTGGACAAAATGCAGCCTTGGGGCCAGATGTAGCAATGCCAGGCCATTCTATCTGGCGGCGGGGCCCCTAAAAAGTTTAGAAAATCAATATTTATCTGCTCCTGGCTGCCTGTCATGTGGCCCATGATGGCTTCCCAAAACTCAGTAAGCAGCCCTCTGCCCAAAATAATTGCCTGCCCCTGCCTTAAAATCATCCTATTGACTTCAACAGAATTACAATAAGGGATGAATTTGCCTACTAATTTTTAACCAGGGTCCTTTTAAAATAAAATTACTGCACGTCCTTCTTTTCACATAGATGATGTAAATGTTGACAACATTATCTTTTAGGGGAGAAAAGTCTAATTAACCCTTTCTTCATGACTTTAACTGGAATGAGTTTTAGTCACTTTGTCATGCTCTTTCATATTCATTTGGTTATTCATTACAATCATTCTTTACAAATAATTAGGCCTGAAGAAATGTAATTAATTCTTCACTAAATTGCATACTTTAAGGATGCTGTCCTTGTTATCATTTGTCTGGCCACTGTCAAAACTTTATTATGGCTGAATACAGTGACAAGTTGCAGGAAGAAATGCATAGGTATTGCAGTATGTTTTCAGGACATCAATGGCTCAGTTTCAGGTTTTTGACAGGCTGTAATATCCCTCTCTAGAAACAAATGACAATTGTGCTGCAGAAGTTGTGAAAATAGCCTGGAAAATGAACATCTGTTATTTTCACAATGTTATTAAAAATGGGAAAACTATCACTAAAAAGTGCAGGGAGAGATTAGTCCTCTCAGAGATTTTCTTTTTTTGAGAAGCATTCTTCAGAGGGCTGTAGAGTACTTTTTTTAGTTCTACTTAGCAGTACAAATCAAATTCAAAGTTATAGGCTTTCACTAACAGAAAGCTTGCTAGCACTGGAATGATATTAATATACGATATGCAAATGCTTATGGGAATGTGAAATAAAGTTGTAAATTAAACTCCTCCAAAAACAGGAAATAAAAAAGTTAAGGACCTAAGAATAATGTTAACAGCCACAGTGCACATAATAAGATCAAAGAAGGTAAACATTTAATGGCTTTAATAATAATGAAAAATCCCATCACCTTGGCTGCATAGGGATTTCAAAATTGCTGTGAGAAATGTGACTTCTTTGTATCACAACTTTTCTGTGTTTAAATTTTTAAAGCTGGATAGAGCTGAATATTATTCTCCCATTTCTTCTTATCTTCTCCATTTTTTCATTTAAAAATAAGCCCCTAGGATGGATACTAATTGCTGGCAAAATGTATTCAACTACTTATATTTATCATTAAGTGCCTGTAGAGTTAAAAGGATGGTTGGTTGTAGCTGTCTTGATCTAAGGACATAGGCAGGCGAGGTTCTTTGGGTAGATGTGGTACCTTTTATTAGACTAACTAAATAGTTGGAAAAAAGTTGTTTGCAAACTTTCGGGCACAAACTCTCTTCTTCAGGTATTGGGAGACTCTGCTGCTGTTACTAGTTCTCCAAGGTAGAAAAGAAGTTGAAGTATAACAGGAAGTCTGAAAATGTAAATGAGTGAAAGTTTAGAAGACAATGGGTGGAGATAGGAGGGGAGGGGAGCTAGGGGGGGAAATGTGTGAAGGAATGCAAGAGGAAAGTTATCTGGTGTGTTAGATGTCAGGCAGGTTATAATGTGTCATAAATCTAATGTCTGTAGTAAGTCCAAGTTTTTTTGTATCCAGTAGATTTATGAAGTGAAGTTCATAGGCTCGCCTATGAAAGGTGTTATGTAAGTTCCCTTTGACTCTCTCCAATCTCTCACTTCTAATTCTCACATCTACCCAAAGAACCTTGCCCAAAGCGTTAAAAATTATACAAATTTGGGAAATTTCCAGGAAAATTACCTAAAGTTTTAGTTGAAGAAATTCTATAGAATTGGGCCCTATGTCACTGAATGGCACTTACTACTATATAGAGGGCTAATCAATGGCCATATATACTTCTTAAACCCCATGTAAGCAGCTATGGGAAAATCCTTTCCTTTTCATCATCAGTTCAAAGGAACCAAGCCAGAGGAGAAACAATGCTACTTCACTGCAAATGAGGACAGGATTTTGAGATTTTTTTAAGGGAGTTTATACCTTGCATGCCAAACAGGGGCTTCGCCACACTTCAACAAGTACTGCATTTCACCTGAATCCAAGATTACTTTGAATTTAATTTGACCACTCAATAATTAGATTCCATACATAGAATATTATACATTTGCTATAATTTTCCAAGTATAGAATTTAATTATTTAAAAAATGTTATTAAAAGTGGGAAAAAGATCACTAAAAAAGTGTGTGTGGGGGAGCAATTGCATCTCTTAGATATTTTCTTGTTTTGAGAAATATTAAGAGGGGTGTAGAGTATTTTTATAATTTAGGATGACCCTCCAATAAATAGATTCTACACATGAAGAGTTATAAATTTATTATAATATTCCGAGTATAGAATCTAAGTATTGGAGGGTCATCTTAAATTCATCTCCCAGTGCTGCTGTGGTGGGGAGTGCAGAAGCAGGAGGTAAGGGGCCAGACTTCTGCCCCTTGTCACATGCTGCCTGCACTCCCCCACCACTTAAATTCTGTGGTGGCTCTGGCTTCAGCTCCAGGGTACTCAGCAACAGTGGCCCTGTCCCTGGCTCTGGTCCCAGCCCAGGCTGGCCAGCCAGAAGCAGTGGCAACAGCTCCGGACCTGGCTGAATCAGAGCTGCAGGAGCCAGAGCTGGAGGTGAAGGTAAGTGGCAATGGGGAGGAAGACATGTAGCTGGGGGTAGGTAAGATAGGCAAGTCTCTCCTGCATGCCCCCAAGCTGCACACTAAAGGTCTCCCCCACATGCCTTTCCCTTACTCACAGCCCTCCCACACTTTTCCCACTGTGAGCCCCCTCCCCTGCTTCATGAGCCCCCCTGGCTTGGGGCAGGCATTGGAGCAGTTCTGGATTTAGCCCCAGGCCTGCCTCAGGCCAGTTCTCAAATCTAAAAGAAGACTTTTTTTCTTTATGTTGATTGGGGAAAAAACCTTGTCTTGAATTTGAGTAAATATGGCAGTTTTGGACCAGGGTGAATCTCTGGCTACAGGGATTCAGGGTAGCCATTTTCTGTTTTCCTCACCTATGGGGGTGAACTCCAGCAACTAGGGAACCAGAGATACTCAATCATTTTGTGGAGTTGAGGATTCTGTCTTCTTTGGGCAGAGCTCACTCCACCAATCCTATTTCATGGGATTAGTGTGTATGAAGATGTGTCTTTTTTCAAGGGATTGTGTTTTGTATAAACTCTTGTCTTGGCTTCTGCATTGAAAGGTGATTTTTCTTCTTCTGTTTTTGCAAGGTGATATCACCGAGTTTATTCACCTCTTTAGTCACATTAGGCCCTTGAAATGAAGTTTAATTGGGATTTATGTGACCCCCACGGATGGGCTAGGATGAAATGAAAGATATGATCTGTGTGAAGTGCGAAGATGACACTGGTTTTAGACTGGGAAAATAATGGCTTTGTGGATTGGTAGCAATTTTGAAAGGGGAAGAAAACCCTGTTGTTGATCAAACCAAAATGAATTCTTTTACTAGCTATTTGGTGAATGGAAAACTTAAAAAAAAAAAATCAATTAGAAATGAATGACACATTGTGTTTGACCTGAATAAAAAGTATCATTTCAAATGTTGTGCAATTTAATACTTTCCTTTTTTTCTAAACTAAAATGTAACAATATTTCAAAGTGAAAGCTAATCCTGTATAAAAATCCCTGAAACAATGATTTTTAGCTAGTGTAAAACAAAACGTTTCAAACAGAACCTAGAAATGCTTCCTTGAGGAAGTATTAAAAGAAATCATTTATGTTTTCTCAACCTTTTTTGTTTGGTAATATTGAAATGAATTTATTATATATTTATTTTTTCCAGAATCTGCACTTTTTGCCAAAAAATGCAGCAGGTAGAAAAATGTAACTTGGCTCTACCCGGAATGAGCATTTTTCCATTTCCTAGCTTAGGAAGTCTATTGGTAGTGCATGTATTGACAGAAGAAAATCAAAGAATTCTTTTTGCTTTGTTCTATTTGCTATTTTTTCTTGAACTATGGCTCTGTTTGATGTCTTTTCTGACATGCCTACATTGCCACAGGCAGTTGTAGCAATAAAGAGCTCACAGTGCATGTCTACATGAGAGTTTTACTGTGGAATAGCCTAATTAGCTCCATGAGAAAGTCTTAGCAGGGCTAAGACTGTGGTCTAGCAGGGCTGCATGCATGTACACATGCAGCCCTGCCAGACCATAGGAAACTAATAAATGCCACCATAGGTTAGTACTAGAAAACACAAGTACTATCTTGTGGTGGGATTATTTAGTGTGCCACCACACATGTGTAAATGCTGACAGGGATAACTGGGCACAAGAGTGCTTCAGTGAGTAGGGGTGGCTGCCAGCCAGCTAGCCACACACTGAAGCATGCTTGTGCCCCAGGCAGTCCTTCTGGAGCATGCTGAGCTGGGTCAGAGCAGCCCCGAGCTGGCAGGCTGACCCCCAGACCTCCTGCCAGCCAGGGCTTCTCTGGCCTGGGTCAATGCATTGTGGTCCTAGGCAAATGTGTAAACATGGCAGCCAGGAGTAATAAACTCTGGTGTGAACTGTCAGAGTTTATTCAGTCACATCAATAGCATGTGTAGATGTGCCCACAGTGTGCTAACCTACCCTGTGTCTCAGGCAAGTTTTGTAGCCATCCTGAGCTCTATCTTCTCATGGCTAAATTTCTACAAGTATCCAAGCTAGTTACTTTCAAGCTGGTGAGGACATGTTGATAATACACTGTAATCACAAGATTAACTGAAGTACAGCTATCATCTTGTTTATCTCCTGGTTGATTTTTGTTCAGCACTTGAAGTAGATACACTTTTGCCACTAATAACTGTGAAATTCATCACTGTACAGAAAGGCTGCATTAAACATGTTCAATAAGTCTCATATAAGCCTTCAAAATAGGACTAAAATGTGATTCAATGAAACTTCAATGTGCTTCAGTGAAACACAGAGGGGGGTTCCACTCAATTAAATGCTAGGTGTCACAGTGGGCTCCTACAGGGGGGGGGCGTGATTCCCCTGAGTTCCTTCTCACCATGTCTAGGCTGGCCCAAGGCACCCTCAAACTCTTGCCCGCCACGTCTTTGATGTTAAGGATATATGGGAGGCTGCCTTTATACCGCCCTGGGCATGGCGTATTGGGACCTCTGTCCCTGTGATCTCTCAACCCCACTGGGGTGTCTCCTTGTGTGCTGGGTGCCTTCCAGGCACCCTGGCCTTAGGGCCTCGCATGGCTCCTACCAACCCCTAATACCACGCCCCAAGCCTCACAGGTGTACTGGACGTTGGAATGTCAAAATCAAGCCTGCCCACTCTCTTGGGCCTCTTCTGTAACTTAGCACGCTCTAGGGCCTGCTCTATCATCTAGCCCGCTCTGGGCCTTCTCATCAGTGTCCCCTTCTCTAGAGGCTTGTCTTAGCGAGCCACCGGTGTTCTCAGCCCACCGCTCGGCTACCCTCTTCTAAGACCGGGCGTACTGTGCTGCTATCCCCTCTAACCAGGGACCACCACAGCACTTGCCCTTCTCTAGGGGGCACTATGCTGCTAACCCCTGTCTCCCGGGGTCCACTGCAGTATCCAGCCCCTGGCCGGGGTCTAATGCCACACTAGCCTCTGACCGGTCTCACGGTGCCTGTCCTGGGCTTCTCAAAATGCTGCCCTCATCTGGGCTTCTCAAAATGGCGCTCCCCTCTCTGGGCTCTCCGTGCCCACAGGGCTTCTCAATAATGCTGCCCCTCATGGGCTGCTTAAAATACTACCCCCTTCTAGGGCTTCTCAAATGCTGCCCCTTCTCAGGCTTCTCAATACTGCCCCTCTTGGGCCTGGGGTCTCCACACCCCCATGTTGCTGCGCCCTCTTTGGTGCTAGATCGTGCCCTCCCGGGCGCCAGGGCCCCCACACCCTGTTGGTCCCTATGAGGCCTCCTCCAACCCCTACAGCCTCGCCCAAACCACCGGTCATATTCTAAACACTAACAAAGTAAACTCCACATCATTGCTCCAGCCTCTGGAGCTCTCGTGAGCTGCACTCACATTTCTGTCTCCCAGAGCTCCTGCTCCTGCTCCGGCTGGCAGGGAACTGCCAGCCTGACTCTGGCTCTGGGCTTTATAAGGGACAAGCCCGGCCCCTTCCGTCAGCTGACTTTCATCAGTTGCCTTGGCAACTCTCAGCTGTGCTCATTATCACACTGTTGGGGCTTCCCCAGCAGCCTTCACGCACAAGGAACGAGGCAGTGAGGTGTGCCGCGACACTAGGCAAACCCCTAGAATGTAATGATGTGTAGGCCTTATATATGTTGCCAGTAGGGCTGTGCAAAACATCATCGTTTTGTTTTGACCTCCATTTCAACATCCTGAAGGGACAGTGTTTCATTTTGTCTCTTCATTTTGTTTTGAAGTACTGTCCCATTTCATTTTGTCAAAACTAGTTCGCTGTTTTGACTCATTTTGATGTTTCACCCATAGGTTATAATGGGGACTCATGGAAATGCCTAAAACATTGTCATTTGTTGCCTGATTCAGATACAAATTGCAGGGATGGTAGCCCCTTCTGAGGGCATGAAGCCTGCCAAGTTTCAAGGTGATAGGTGTAATGGTTTCTCAGAATGTCTGTGCCTCAATGTCTGCGCCTCAATGTCTTGAAAGCAGAATTTGTGACACTTTCCGGCAACCACAGCCTCCTGTTATCCTGCACACAGATTTGGGGGCTCACACCCCCAGGAGGGCTGTAAGGCTGTTTCAGACTCCTCCCAAGGGTGCAGGCCTCTGGATCTGTGCCAGATTACAGGAGGCTGCTGCTGCTGCCTGGGACTGGAGCTGGGCATAGCATGCAGCCAGGGTCAGGGCCCCAGTCAGCAGTGGCAGCCTCCTGTCACCTGGGCACAGATCCAGGGAACCACCCCACCAGGAGGGCTGCGGGGCTGGGCCAGACTCCTCCTGGGGGTGCAGGACCCTGGATAAGTGCCAGACAACAGGAGGCTGCTGCTGCCTCCTGGGGCCAGAACTGGGAGCAGCCCATGCCCAGTGCTGGGTTCCATAGAGCTCAGCCCAGTGGCGGGAGGCAGAATACAGCCCTGACTCTGCCCGCCTCCTGCCACTGGGCTGTGCTTTGATCTGCTCCGTTAGCCCCACGGAGCTCAGCCCAGAGGTGGAAAGTGGGCAGGGCTGGGGCTGTGCTCCGATTGGCTCTCCCAGCTCAGTGGTGGGAGGTGGGGAAAGCTGGGGCTGCACTTCACCTCCCACCACTGGGCTGAGCTCCATGGGGCTGCAGAGCCACTCGGAGTGCAGCCCGGTTGTGGGAGGCAGGCAGAGCCAGGGCTGCACTCCAATCAGCTTCGCCAGCCCCATGGAGCACAGCCCAGGAACGGGAGGCAGGGAGAGCCTGGGCTGTATTCTGCCCCTGCCACTGGGCTGAGCTCTATGGAACCCAGCACTGAGCATGAAGCTGCTTTATTGCTTTTTGTTTCATTTTGATTTCCCAGTTTTGAGCTAGAGATACATTGAAACAGCTTTGAAACGAAACACGTGACAAAATTTCACACAACCCTAGTTGCCAGTATAAAAGTGGATTTCATCCAACCGTACCACTCAAATACTCGAAAAAATAAAAAGGTAGATAGATAGCAGGAAAGGATGAAGTCCTCTCTGTGTTGTACATGACAACTTTGCATTCACTGAGTTTACAGTTTGTTGCAAGCATCCATTTTCATGTATGCTTCCTATTGCTGCAACACAGCAGGGGCAAAGTAAGATAAGATAAAATGGTCATAGATAAGATTTAGGAACTAAAGCTGCGGGCACAAAATGACTACCTTCAGCTTGTGGAATACAAGATGTTTAAAGAATTGGTATAAAGTTTAATGTATCCGCTCTTTTAATGGTTTCATGCTTTAATTACCAAATCAGTTAGGTTTTCAGGAGTAGTAGCTGCACTGAGAATTCAACCGTCAAGAGGCTCAGGAGGCAGGAGCTCAAAATTGCTACTTTCACCCCCTACAGAGAAAATGAATTAAAAGCTTCTATTCCCTGCCCCCTTCTCAAACAGGCTGATGTGACTTCATCTATTTGTCCTGTCTCTGTTCTGTATGATAAAAAATGAGATAAATCTGAGTTTTATTCAGTTCAGTGAGTTTTATGATGATGGTTGTTGTTTTTAGTAATTTTTTTTCTTTGGTACATAATTTATGTACTCAAAAAGGTACACAACATATTTCCTTCTGCAGATTTTTAAGAGGCATAAATTTCTGTAATACTATGAGTTCCAGTTTTCTCTCTGTGGTGCAATTCATACAACAAGACCTACACACACCTTAAGTTCTACTTAAATGTTATGAAGTTTTGTGACTGTCACTCTTGCTAGAATTGCAAGAGGGTGACACATACTCCACTTCATCAGAAGGTCAGCGTATTATTTAATATAATTAACCAGTAGTCAGTTTTCCTTAGTACCATATGCGTTCTCATATGACTAATTTCTTGCAGACATAGTGACAAAGGAGTTTTAAATAGGATTCAGGAGTTACGAAGGCCTTATGATGGAATTGTGTGAACTAAATGAAATGTTACACTCCCAAAATTCAAGCACAAATATCAGCCTCACAAAGTGAACCGCCCTGGACATTAGTTAACTGCTGCTGCTGAAGAAAATTAATGCATTGAAGAAACGCCCTCTATATAGGTTGCACTCTTTCAGCTCTTCATGCATAGGATCTGGAATAAGAGCCCTTTTTTCGTTACTTGAGAAAATTATGACCCATGCATCTGTAAATGTAAAATCTTGTCACTCTTGCTCAATTACTCTGAGAAAGTAATTAAAAGGAGACTATTGCATTTAAACTTTTAGATCCATCAGGAAGATAAATTTAAGTCAGAAAATCCAAGGGAAACCAAACAAAAGGCCAAAAACAAAAACACAGCAGCAACACTAGAATAGAACTGGAGTTACAGAATGGATAGAAAACTACAGCCTGGGGAAAGACAGAGCAGAGAGAAATAAGGAGGGGGGTGGGTGGAGGGAAGAGGGAAGCATAAAAAAGGGATTACAGACTTTTCTTCCTTATCTCTTATACCCTTTCACAGCTGATAAATACCTTGTGCATAAAATACTGCATAAATACTGTCCTAAACCGTAACCCTAAACAAGTTAAAAGTGCTGTTTCTCTGATGTCCCTACTCTAACAGGGCCCCTACCCCATTATTACCAGGGGGACCCAGAACATATTGGTTAGCCCAGCCCTATGAACAGACTTAATGGCAAAAAGGGGCCTTAAATAAAATGGCCACCCACCCCATGTGTAGGCAGTGATCGTCAGGCCTGGGGTAGAAATAGAGGGTCAGGTCACCCAGGGAGAGGCTCAAAGACTCAAGGCCTGGCCCATAAGGGGCAATCTGGCCACAGGAGTTGAAGAAGGTAGAGCTCCAGTGAGGAGTCAGCCTGAACTAACTGGGAAAAAACTTTGTGCTATTGGAGGCTAGAAGAGACCCTGCACCATGAGCAGCATGAGATAAGTAACTTGAATCTTTCACATTGGTATTATTGCTGGATGAGATTAACTTTGATAGGGGAGCTTGTGTTTTGCAAGCCTTATGTTTTGGGCTCTTTACATCTGAACTAGAGGACCATGAGGCTTGTAAGGGGCAGATCAGAGACTACTGGGGTGCAGCAGAGGTGTCCAGTTTAGAGTGCTCTTAGGGCTTGGAGCCTTGGAGTGTTTTGTGTGGGAAGGAGACCAAATACATTTCAAAAAGAGGACTGTGGTGTGTCTGAAGCCTGGGTATCTGGCAGCAAAGACTGGAAGCATCCTGCTAGGGGATGTACCTAGGGGTCAAGTGGTCCAGAGCCCGCAAAGGGCTGAACTGGTGCTGAGACCTGAAAACCTAAGGTTCTGGTGTAGTGGATCCTGGTCTGCAGGACCCAGCCAAATTAAATGTGTGCCAAGGCCAGGAAGGACCTTAGATCAGACAAGAACACACCCTCAAACCTGCATCTGCCTCTTGTGAGGCAGCCTTTCTAGGAAGCTATAACATCAAATCATGGCAGGAAAAATAAGCATGGAGAGAAGGTTGGAGCTGAGTGATGAGTCAGATCAGGGATCTCATCAGGGCAATACTATACAGACAGTTACAACCATATATATATATATATGTGTATATATATATATCTGTGTATATGTAGATATATAACATTTTACTTCTACATATCAGATATTCTCTCAAATGATTAAAACCAATGTAAACACTTATAATGAATCAAACTCAGATAATCGAACAATTTAGAAGGAGTTATCTGACTTATGCTTTTGCATATATAAAAAAAAGTTAATCTTCTCAGCTGTCCCTTTTAGAGCTTTTTGACAGTTCATTTTCTACTGATGTCAACACAAATGCCAAGTATGCATTGACTCACTTAAGATTTAAAGTAGAGGACTTCTTGCTCTGTTTATTTTTCAAAAAGCTGTCTTCTGTGGCAGCACAGAAACTGACAATGATATGTAGATAAATTTGCAGTCACAAAAATTCACCTTCACTAAAATATCTGAACATATAGGGTAAAATTTGCATAAGTGCCTAAATCTATATCTGTAAGGTAAACTTACTGTCTCCAGTGGGACCCTCAGCTGCCCCTTGTTGCTCCAGGCAGGAGTGAGCCTCTCCCCGCCCCCCCGTGGAACTTAAGGGACCACATTGGCCACAGCCCCCTGAATTTTACAGTCTGGGTGGAGCATGTGGCTTTGCCAGAATCACAAGGCATCAGCTGAAAGCTCCTGGGCACTTCAAAACTCTGGAGGTGACCTGAGCAGTAGAGGCCAGAAGCAGGGGCCCCAAGCCTCTGAAGTGAGAGTGAGATCCACAAACCAGGAACTGCACTCTCACACATCTTTTGCTTCTTCCTTCCATCCCCTTGCAGCCAGACCATCGCACACCCATTGACACCAAGACCCTACAGGTAGTGCTGTGGACCATGGCTGATTCCAACCCACCCACTGCCACTGGCACCAGCCAAGCCTGGGAATTCAAGTGACAGTTTGGGGGAATAAAGGATCGTACCTGGTGAGGTGGTGGAATCTCCATCCTTCGAGGTTTTTAAGGCCTGGCTTGACCAAGTCCTGGCTGTAATGATTTAGTTAGGGATGGTCCTGCTTTGAGCAGGAGGTTGGACCTGAAGTCCCTTCCAACCCTAATTTCCTATGATTTTTATCACCATCTAGGAGGACATCTAGCTCCAGATAGGGCATCAAATTAGAAATGTCTTCAAGTGCATCACACAGGAGACACAGGCGAGGGGTCACAACAGAGACTGGGAACAGTGTTTCACCAAGACCATGCTGATGAGCTGGCAATATTATTGCATGCTTGATGCTAACTAGGGCCCTGCGGGCCAGGGACAAAGCGTGCTGTTCTACAAAGATCTGTCCCGTCTCCTCACCAAGAACAGGGCAGACGCTCCTACCCCCCATGCTCATGGGACCAAGGGTCTTTCACAGGAGTCACCCACAGGGATCTGACCAAAGGTGGAGGGAGGCTCCCCACAAAGGGGCCATGGCTCTGTTGGACAGCATTTATTGATCTTGGGAGGAAAAACAGTAAACAACAATTTTTGCAGAGACCACCCCTGGGTTCGGGACAGGGGATACAATGCAGCTATGTCTGACAACCACTGCAGTTGTAGTGCAGCATGAACAAGAAAAATAGTCTCCTTTCCAAAAACCCCTCAGACCTTCCCCACTCCCTCCAAATCCTGGAAGGGGTGGGAACCGTTATCTCGGCAGCTTCACTCTTGCTGCCAGAGTGACTCCCAGGTTCCACACATGGATAGGCTGGCAAGTGTCCCAACAGTATATTTCTCCCTCCCCTTTAATCCTATCAGCTGATTCTGATTCTCTTGGCAGAGGCATTTACTTT
Organism: Caiman crocodilus; assembly: GCA_030014935.1. Taxonomy (NCBI): domain Eukaryota; kingdom Metazoa; phylum Chordata; order Crocodylia; family Alligatoridae; genus Caiman; species Caiman crocodilus. Next base: position 43,957,781 of record JAGPOW010003648.1, read on the forward strand.
ATTGACCTCTCAGGGCAATCCCCAACCCCCACCCCCTCACAATCATAGGCTCATTATGGTCCCTGGCCTGCCCTCCAAACTTCACCTCCCTCGCTCCTGCAAGCTAAGCAAACCCTCCCCCTTTACTGCATGCTCCACATCCGTGCACAGAAGTCCAGCTCCTAGCAGCTGGCACAGTGGGTCCACGCTGGGCAGCTGAAAACCTGCTGAGTGAATGAAAGATGTGTGTATGAGGTACTGGTGAAATGAAGAAGAGGTGTTACAAGCTCTGATTGCAGCCTTTGAGCTCAGGCTGCACACCATGGACATCTGTCACTAGGGGTTGTAAGACTGGCAGGGGGAGTGAATTGGTCTATGTATGGGGGAAATGGACAGACCAGAGGGTGTTTACACCCAGGCTGCCGAGTCGCATGACCAAGTGCTCTTGCTGTTTGTAGAAGACACCCCATGGCACACCAGGGCAGGGAGAGTTGCAGCACCAGGAAAGGGAGTTAACACTGACAGTCCTGGATTACTGCTGGTTGTCTCAAGCACAGGCCTCCCAAGTGGGGCCAGGCCAGTCCCAAAGGGGAGCAGGAGCATTCAGAATGGGTAGGAGAGCACAGCCCACCAAGCTCTCTGGGCCAGGTGGTCACTTCTTGCAGCAGAGTCTCGCAGCCTCAACTCATTCACCCCCCTGCTGGGAGACCCAGGAGGAACTCTTCCACTCCCTGTGTCCCCACTCCTGGCCTGGTTCCCACTGCAGGGCAGCAGCACATCCTTGGCAAGTATAAGCAGTCCCTCAGCTCTGGGTGGATGCCTGATATGAGCCCCAGGCATCAGCAAGGGCTGCAGGTCCATGGTCCATAGCGAAGGGGCCAAGGAGCCAAGGGGTCGGGGTCCCATGTGGAAAAGCCATCAGTCTTCAGCACCTTCTGTGGTGATGTCTCCCAGCCTGCAGCTCTCTCAGATAGACATTGGGTCCAGGATCATGCAGCTATCCCACATGGAGAAGTTCCCAGTCTTACCTTGCGACCCCTGAAAGTTGGGTGACAGGTCAAAAGCCCACTACTCCATACCTTCCTCCAAGGTTTTGTGTTTGAGTTAAGGTCCTGTGGCATTTCCCCTATCTCCAACCCCTCCTTTCAGTTTCTGTCACCCATTTTTTTTTCTGAAACCCTCCCCATCCTGCCACCACCAATGGTTTCCTGTTTTGTATTACCTGGGAGGAGGGACCAGGCTGGGATGTAGGCAATGTTGAATAGATGTTCTTTATTAAACACAGGAAAAGTCTGTCAACTGCAACATTTTAAACTGAGGCATGTCTCTTCCTCATGCTGCATTTCCCCCATCCCCTGATGTGTGCTCCTGGGAAGGATTGGGGAGGGAGAGGGCAAAGGGGACAGTGTCTAGGCAGCCTGAGTTGCAGGCAGTGGTGTCCATGACATGGGGTCTCCCCCATCCCTAGACTTCATGTGCCCGCAGTGCCAGGCCCTGTCCATAGTTGAAGTGCTCCTTCTGGTGGTCCAGTTGCCTCTATAGCACCTCATGATCCAATGCATGAGGGAGTAAGCCAGACCCCCAGTGAGGACTGGGGACACTGGGGACCCCCGGTGAGGACATCACTGATGATGAAATCAAGAACCCTGGCAGTGTAGTGTCCACTGTCTATCACCCTGGGAATTTGGGAATTGTGCAAGTGAAGGACATCTTCCTCCTCACTGATCAGCCATGTGAAAGTTGGTGGCCCAGTCATGCCCCAGACATCTGGGTTCTGTGTGTGTGTGTGTGTGTGTGTGTGTGTGTGTGTGTGAGAGAGAGAGTATCTAGGATGCCTGGATTCTGTGTGGGGCATACACATGTGTATATATACACATGCATGCACAGAACCCAGGCAACAGGGACACACACAAACACAGTTGGTTGGTATAGGATGTGCTGGGTGGGGCATGTGTGGGATGGCTAGCTCATAGCTCATGGCCATGACAAGCCATTGCTGCATCAGCTTCAGGTGGGCAGCTGTGACACCCACACCAGCCAATCAGGGGTGGCTCAGCTGTTCAACTCTGGGAGTCTTCAGCAGCCTGAGGAGCGTGCACGCATGCTGGGAGGCATGTGACAGCGCACTCTACCTGCCATGCTGAGGCTGTGCAGGCAGACTCTGAACCCCTGTCCTCACAAGGGCTAACATGTTCTGCTTCCTCCCAACCTAAACAGGGTCACTTAAAGTAAAGCTCGAAAGAGCATTTCCACTGCAGGCTTCCTGAATGCTGGTACTTCTCCTCTGTTGTTAATTATTGGTTTGAGAAAGGACTGAATATGTTAGAGTGCCAAAAAATGCCAGTGGTCCTTGGAGGGACAAAAGCAGTATTTTTAATGTTTCTGTGACTGATATAAATAAAACCAGGAATTTAACACTACTACTACATGCAACCATGTGTTATAAGAAAATGAAATATTTAGAAGCAGATTGTTTGTGGCTAGGCTGTACCTTGGGAACTTCTTGATCCTATTATCCTGGATTTGAATCACAAACTCCACCCTGGGCCTCTACTAGAACAGTACTTTTTTTTTAAGGCCTATTTAACTGTCCATGTGCATTTCAGAGCTCTTTGGGAAATCAGGTTTAAACAGAAGTTGTAACAATAGAACAGATGCCCTGTAGATACATAATGCTTTTTTTGATTGCTTTGCTATCTGCAGTATTATACTTCACTGAGTTAACTTTTGGTACAACATGTTGGACTGACAGCCCTAGAGACTAATGTACTATGTTTATAATAGGGCAGGTATATCATGAACTATAGCAGTGCAAACTCCTTCACTCCAACCTGACTATCTTTTTCAGTCTCATTCTGGTGAGACTAGCATACTGGGTCAGACAAGTTCATTCTTTATGCCTATTTGGTCATTAACCTTCTACCAATGGATCAAACATGTTGATGTCTCTTATGACAGATTGAGAAACTGGACTGAGATTCACCAACTTACTTCACAGGTGTTACATTATAGATGACAGCAGCTTTCATTCACCACTTGTACTTTGCACTGGGTCTGAACTAGAAAATAAGAAAAACAGAATTCTGTTTCACTTTGCACCTAAATGGTAGACTTTTAGTTGTTTAAGTGGTGGCTTTGGCACTTCTGTGCAAGTTTATGATTCTGTTACCAACAGCATGAAAGGATAAATGTCAGCATATGCTGAATATGCACAGTAGGCTATGCACCGTCAGTGCACATACACCGATACACTTGCATGTCCATTCTGGAGACTTAGGTCTGCGTAATTCATGAGTATGTAGCTGTCTAGAAACCCATGGTTAATGAATGGGTTATAGATACCAAAAAAGAAGGGTCTTATACATTTTAGACCTAATAATTGAATTGTTAGAGTACTTGTCTAGAATGCAGAAAACCCAAGTTCTAGGCCCTGCTCATCCAGGGGAGAAGAAACTGTGACTAATTTCTCCACACAGTGCTGTGCTGAATGCTGTGCTCAGAATCCCATGCCGCAGATTAGGTCAGTAGTTTTTAAACTTTTTAGACTTGTAACAGTCCTTGTTAGCCTGAAGGTACCCCCTTAGAAAATGACAGATTTTAGCTTTCACTTGTGTCTTGACTACAGAAAAATAACAGAGCAGTTATGTTGAGGAAAAACTCAGAAAGACCACAACAGATCAGAGCATTGTTCTATTTGTATGTAAGGGCAGATCCAAAATGGGTACAATGCAGGGGCTACACTCCCTTTTCAGACCACACCAGGAAAAGAGCAGCTAGAGACCTTTTAAAAAGCTCTTGAAACAGGTAAGAATCTCTCTGCTCCCCTCCCCTTCATACTCAGTGGCATGTCTCCTCCTTTCCCATTCCTCCTCCTCTTCCCCAGTGCTGCTGCTGTTCTCAGCTGATCCAGAAACCCGAAGAGCTCTAGAACCACTCTTGCCACTCTCCAGATGGCCTATGTAGCCGGCCAGGCTCAGGTGGGGAGAGTGGCAGCAACAGTTTCTCAATCTGCTCCTTATTAGGCCTGCTCCCAGGCTTGTGGGTAACACCCTGGGGGAAGTAGGCAGAGAGGAGGAACCTAGATGCACCTGGTCTGGTCCCAGCTAAGCCCAGCCCTTGCACAGCCTGTATGGAGCAAGGCAAGAAAATTTCTGGATCTGCCCCTGCCCCTGGGCCTTGGGCAGCCAGAGACAGAAGGGACGGTGGCAGCAATGGGCAGGACAGGGGATGCCTGGGAGGGATGGAGATGTGTCACTGAGCAGAGTGGGGAGTGGGGGGAAGTGCTGAGAGCATGGAAATAAATGTAGGGGAAGGGGTGGGATTCTTACCTGATTTGGGACTTAAAAAATTCCCTTGATGCTGCATCCATAGAATGGCCTGATGGGTGGAGGGGGTGGGGGAGGGGAGGAGGATGGCTGGGAGCAGAAAGTGCAGGCACCCCTGCAGCACTCATCACTGCTCCTGCACCCCCTCTATGAAATCTTGGATTCACCTATGTTATAATGGGATCCTATTTAAAATCTCTGGATGCATGCCTAATAATACTAATATGGAGCAGCACTCCAAGGTACCCTTAAAAGGATCTTATAGCACCCAAATGTACTATATCAACCTGGTACAGAATCACTGGGTTAGGCTTTATCCAGTTGCCTCTAAAATCGCCTTTTTGAAACTGTCCCCTTGTCAGCCAAGAAGAACTAACCAACCAGGAGGGTGCATGGTTCAGTGAGATGACTGCTGGCCTGGCAAGAGAGCAGTCTTGCATTCTGGCTTGTGTGCATGTTCCATTGGGGCAGAAACCTTTGCACTGCCTCCTATCCACTGACTATTAAAATTCAAGTGGTAGTGGTTCAGCTCCAAAAGGGTCACTTCCGAGGGACTGTGTCATGCCTAACCTGGGCACAGACATTAGAACACTGTGTGGGGGAGCGTGAAACACAGATGTAATACAGGAGCCTGAGTCTTCAGCTTCTTGGACAAGTGCCCTAGCCATGGGCAGATCGAAGAGGGAGGTGGGAGAGCAGCCACAGGCCCATGTTGCTGTGAAATGCATGAGCTCACCAGCTTGTCCTTAGACCATTGCTTTCATGTGGCTCTGGAAACCACAGTGTGAAAGTTGCCACCATACACACTCTTTCCCCCCCCCATCCCTTGCTTCTCTCTTCCCCCCTACTGCCTTCTGAATTCAGTGACAGAGCTAAAATTGAGATGAGCAGCTTTGAGCCCTGGGTCATGGAGCCTTGCAAAAACCGTGGCTCTGGCCAAAGCCTGTGCCAATAAGCTGGCAAGCTCAAAGAGCTCACTGCACATATAGCACCCAGCCAAAAGGGGTTGCAACTACATCCTGCTTACTGCCACTGGATCTGCCTGTGGACCTAGCTGTTCTGCTATTGGGACCACAGAAAGGCCCCCCTCACCCTGCTTTTTCCTGGACTTGTATTCAGTTATATGTCTAACCACTGCATAGCCTACTGTGAATGCTCAGTCTATGTATAAATGCTTATGCATCCACAGCACAGGAGTAAGTACCAAACATGCTGGGTCCTTGGCTAGAAAACTGTCCCTGAGGCGTGCAGGGAGAAATCAAGTTTCACACAAAGTATCTGTGTCATATTAGCTGTCCTCTCCACTAATAATTTCTCTAATGATTTCTCCTCCCACTCCTCATTCTACTACAAGGAAATATAATGGTATTTCCTATCCTTGAAGCAATGTATTTCAACCCTTTACCTCTATGATCATGTGTCATTTTCAGTTCACTTCCATTTGAATTAGTGTATATTTTACTAAATTATGGTGCTTTCATAATTCCCATCTTATTTTTTTTATTAAGGCTCTTTCATAAATGTTAGAATCATGGCCTGTCATGTATCTGATACACAAAAGAAAATGTAAAGCACAGAAAACCTTTATCACCTCACTCTTCATAGGGCACTGTCACTGAGCACTAGTGTGTATGGTGGAATTTCATGGATGCCAAGGAGTCTCAAGGAGAAGCATCTCTCCTGGCTCTACCTCCATGACTTTGCTGTCACTGGAAGTTAGTACAGCAATAGGAGGGAGGATGAGGATAAATGTGTTGGATGAAAGAGTGAAGGAAAAGTGCTGATCTGGCTGACAGTCAGTTTGCACTCAGTGAAACTGGTCAATAAAATTGGAGCTAGTACCTTGTTATCTAATGGACACAATACTTGGAAGTTAAATAGATTCGAGTCCTAAGAGATTCTATACAGTCTTGGCCTCTTTATTTCTCCCTGCCATATTATACTGGGTACCAAGGGAACAATTTTACCCTAATTTAGCATCCCAGAGATGAAGTGTTTCCCGTATGTAACTAAAACTTGGTAACTCTGTTGAGTAAGGCAATGTGAGAAGCAAGGAGTTCTTAGAGTGGTATCTTTTATTGGACCAACTATATAGTTGAAATAAAGTTATACAAGCTTTTGAATACCAAATCTTATAAACTACTGCTTGCATGCATCATTTCTGGACCATCATTCTTACACCACTGAGTAATACAATGACATATTAACAGGAAATTTTTAAGAAGAAAATCGGACTATTAGGTTGCACACATTAATCAACCTAGTCTCCAGTCAGTACATGCATTCTGTTATTCAAGATAACATTACAAAACTAACACAGAAAATGCAGCACCCGTTTTTGTGTATATAATTGTACTTTGAAGATTTTAGCTAAACAAGACTTGACTGACACACAATAGTATAGTGCTAAGCTTATAATTTTGTGAACTTTGAAAAACAAATAAAAGATTCTGAGTTTTCACTGTTTACCTTGACACCTTAGGACACATTAGGGAAAAAGAGGCCCAAGTTTTCTGTTCCTTACAGTGCATAATTACCCCATATATGGCCACATTATTGCAGACAAAGGCAAGAGATAGTTCTTTATGATCTTTCCTAAATTGTTAAAAACACCTCTATTTAGCCATATTCTGATTTCTAACTCACCTTGATTAGTAACTGATGTATCAGGTTCTACCATTTGTTTCAGTGAAAGTGCTGAAGGAGTACAGCACTTCTCAAATTATGTGCAGAATATGGCTTATATTTATAGGAGATCTTTTCCTGCCAATGACTTCAGCTGTCTCACAAGACTCTTATTTTTTTTGTGAGCACTTAAAAAATGTTGTTGAGCATTGGAACGGTTAAGGTGAATTGTCAGCCCTTCGATGCTTTTGCAAGGATTTCACAGATATCTCTAATTAATATTGATCTTTTCTTTCCTCCTGTCTTATGAAGTGATAGTAAAAACAGACACCGTTCATTCTAACAGAAGGTAATACAGTAGGAGATTAGTTATAGTAATTTGGATTTGAAACAATTATGAGGACAGATACCAAAGAACATATTAGTAAAGTCCATAGCTATAACCAATTATAAATTAAAAAATGAAAAATAACAGAAGTAACTTCTAAGGTTTGTAAAAAACGTCCATTTAAAAGTTAGATATATGACTGGAAAAAAATAAGAAATACATAAGTGGTGAGAGCAGTGGGGGTTTTTGAAACAATATTATTTTAGTGTATATAAAGCACCTGCTGTAAAAGCTGTAAAAATAAATAATCTAGAACCCTGGCTGCTTTGCAAGCCTTTCTAGAAAGCCCAAGCTTTCATGTTAAGTTGTATAATGCTCAATAAACTCCAGGTCAGATCCTCAGCTGGTATAACTTGGAGGAGCTCCATCACAGAATTTAACAGAGCTCTGTCAGTTTAGATCAACTGAAAATCACCTCAAGATTTTTTTTTCCTTTTTAAAAAGCTGCTGATCATTTTGTAAGTGTCAAACATAAGAAATGCAAAAATCTAGAATTCTTGGTTCCAAAATAATACCTCTTATTAGAGCAACTGAGAAATTGCAACAAAAAATCTTTTTCTGCAAGCTTTCAGACTCATGCACACTTCATCAGGCTCAGGGAAAGTTCAAGATGTCAAAAAGTCCCCATATGTAGGAAATAAACTTCATTTTTGCACAAAGGAAGCAGAAGATGAAAAACTGTTCTTCTGGGTTCATGAGAGTCTCTTGAACAAAGAGTTGTAGATTTTTACATTTCTTTTTTGTCTCAGACCAACACGCCTACCACATACATCCCTCAAACCTATGAATAAATTCATCTATATTATTTTGCTTCTCAGATTTTCCATGGCTAAATTTTTGGCAATATGTTGACTGTGACTTTTCCTTTTTCAGAATTCTGTTTCTTTGCTTTCAAATATCTCTGTCTCTCATAATGGTGTCTTGATCTCTATGGGCTAGGCTCATCCTTTCTGCCAGGCTCTGAGTATTAACTGTCAGGTTCTTGTGATGTAACATCTACTGTTCTACTACATTTAATTGGTTAGAAGCTAAAACCTACTGAAATGTGTGTGACAGCCAATCAACCATTGGGAGTTAGCTGACAGATAGCAAAAATATTACTACTGCTCTCACAACCTCTGTAGTGTAATTTTGTGGCTAAGGCACATTTGATTTTGCTTGAAGATAGAGGTATTCTGAACAAAACTAAGTTGTAAGTAAATTTACGTACCCTGGCTCCACAGTTACCAACATTGTATCACTTGAACTGAATACTTATATTGGCAAAGCATCAGGTATCATGAGCATGCTGAGTCGACTAGTATGGAACAAACACTAACTGTTAAGACCAAGGTCAAAGTATATCATACTTGGGTTATCAATACCCTTTTGTATGGGAGTGAATCCTGGAGCACACACTGTATTCAAGAAAAGTGCCTCAACAGCTTTCCCTTGTGTTGCCTTCTCTACAATCTAGGAATGTCCTGGCAGGACAAAGTTGCTCATGCTTAAAACTTGGAATGTGCCAACATCCTGAGCATTCATTCTGTCCTCAGTCAGAGTAGTCTTTGACAGTTTGATCATATATGGAGAATGGATGATGGCTGTATGTATACCCAAGGATCTCTTATATGATGAGTTCTTTGCAGGAAGAAGACCACACGGGCACCATTATCTCCATTTCAAAGATGTTTGCAAGAGAAATAGAAAGGCAATAAACATTGAGCCAAATGACTGAGAAGATTTCTGAGGATTGAAGTGCTTAAAAACTGTGGAATGAAGGCTTTTGAGGAAAGAAGAGCCTAACATATGGAGGAAAGAAGAAATCTTAGGAAGCAGCCCACACCACATTCAACTGTTACAAACTCTGCATGTGAAAAATGCAGAAGGGACTGTCATTCAAGAATTGGCCTCTATAGCTACACACACAGTTGTTCAGGTGTGTTACTCAGCCAGTACAAGCCTATTGTCCCATGAGACAGACAGATGCCTATCAGGCAAATAACTTAAACTTTAGTGCCTCTGTTTCTTCATATGGAAAATAGGACCAGTGTGTCTCACAGTGGGATAGATTCTGATACTCTTACTTCCACTATTTTTTTTAAATTTTAATTTGAGAAAAGTTGCATATAGGGCCACTTGCAGAGTAAAGTAATTTAAAGGGTGTACAACAATTTGAGGTCTTCAGAGGAAAATTTATATATAAATACCTAAAAATGACAGAAACTATATTTTTAGGTAAACTTGTCAGATATTCACAATTTTGCATTGGCAGTTGTATATTAGTTCAGTTTTACTGATTTGCCTCATGTTGTCATATGTACATCCTCATATTATTCACAGAAAGGCATCTGCTTCATTCTTATACTTGACCTTGTGAGAATCTCTGACATTTGATAACAAACTTTGCCTATTTAGGAGGAGTATACACAATGCTAGCTGATATTTGCATACACCATTTGTCTTGAATAGGCAGAAAGTAATGCTGGCTCCTTTAAGTGCTCTCAACTAGTTGGTCTCTATAGTCTACAAGTTCTAGTATTGCTATAGTTAATGAAAACCCTTCCTTAACTTATGTTGCAGACGTCTTTGTTTATGGAGTTCAAGAGAGTTGACTGCGTACAGTTTCCTAGGTAACATGATTTCTGAATAGGGAGCCAAGAATTAATTTATCACAGTCTACATTTACAGGTCTCAGTCACCCATCTTTGTTTCAACCCTGAATGTCTTCCCTCCTTCATGCAGTAGTACCACATGCCACTTGACTGTACTTCTGCTGTTATTTACACTGCTTCTTTTCCCTGCACGAAAAGCATTGCTCTGTTAGAGCCTGATCCAGGGCTCTTTAAAATCAGAGAGTACGTGTCACTAGTCACAGGCTTTGAATTGGGTTTATATGATTGCTGTTGGTTCATTGTTTATCCTTATCTTTATTACATGTTCACACTCAGCACCAAGCAGTGAATCCTGACTGTCTGCAAGAGCTGTGAAGAAAGAAACTGTGATTCAAAACTCTTACTAAATAAGAATATAAACTTTTGACCAATAACCTAGAGTGAAGGCTGCACAATCAGCGTTGCCAACCTTGGGTGCTATTACACTTATCAACATACCTTATTAGGGGTTTGGAGAACTCTTAAATATTTAAATTATGCTTTTTTTTATGGTGTAACCCCTCTCAAGAGGGGGTGTGGGTGAGTGTCAGTGGTGACTTTGTTTCTCCTAACAGTACCCAAGTTTAACAGGAGGGTACAAATATGTGTGATTTATTTACTCACATAAGTATCTGAACTGCAAGCTGAAACCCAGAATGAAAACTTGATAACATAATTACACCTTTGAACACTGAAATTTAACCCCCCCCTCCAGACAGTCTCCCAAGAACCCTCCTCCTTTATGGGGAAGTTGATCATTCTTCTAGCTGCACTCAAAGCAGGCTCCTCTACAGTCTATCCGGGCCTCTTTCAGTGGTGCTTGGAGCATGTTGGGGAATAAGACCTGTCCCTTGCTCCAACCACGAGTTTCAGGCAAATTGGCCCCCTAAGTTGAAGTTCTTCTTTCCCACTTCCCCTCCTGCTGGTTCTCAGAGCACCTGGAGTTCAACCCATTGTCCCCTCTTTTCCATTTTCATAGGCCTCTCATAGCCCCACCCATGCCTTCTCCTATTTTCTGGAGGCAACTTCCTGCCAGCTCCTAAAATACATTGAGAGCGGTAGCTCAACCCATTTCCCTAGGCTTGGAGTAGCTCCACCCCTTTCTGCTTAACCCAGAGGTGGGAGGTTACACAACTGTAATAAATGATCATGTTTTAAGCTGTTATATATTCCAGTCGATAAAGGGTTCATTCACATATGACTGCACCAGCCCCCAGTGAATGTACAGGAAAACTGCGTGCATCAACATGGTGTTAAATTCTAATAAAAAAGTAGAGGAGGGTGGAAGCTGATAAGAAGTAGTGACTCAGGGAAGGAAGATAGTTCAAACAAGAATAAGCAGTGAGCATCAGATCGTGAAAGAAGAACCTCAACGTTTTCAAAAGTCTAATGCAAATATTAAAGCTACAGATGAAGGCTTTAAATAACACAGCTGGAACATAAGTAGCAGTAAGAACACCACTGATCTAGCTTTGGTTGGGATTAATTTGTATATAACTGGATGTTATATATTCATATAACTGGATATATTAACCCCTATATTTATGTAAGGATGAAATCTTATGATTAAGAGTTTCCAACATATTACGCATAAGTCTGCATGTTTTTTCTTTTCTGGGTTTTATCACAGCTGTGACAAAAAATAAAGAGGGTGAAGCAGGATAAGGTAATTTCTTTTAAAATCTGTGGACTTGCCAAGAAACGGACTGATTTTGGGGGGGGGGGGGCGGTAAGGGAGAAAATGTTAATGTTTTTGAAGGTGAAGTACTCATGGTATTAGCAAAGAACAGCATAGGCAAAAGCTCTGAAATGTTGCCATGTCACCCAGCAATTTAGTTCTGACCTTCGTCACCCCTGCTATCCCACTTAAGAGCAGGCACTGCTTTCTAGGGTATTTTGTGATATATGGGCTTGCAGTCTATAGTGCAGACACTGCTTTTGGGAAAAAGGGTTTTTTTGCTTTTGGCAAAAAGGGTCTTTACCATCTCGGAGCAATATTCCCTTCACTGCAAAGGGTACATTCCCATAGAATAGGGTGTTCCCTTGGCAACGAGACATATATAAGTACTTACTAGGGAACTCTTGACTGGATTAGCTCAGATATGGTGTGCAGCTCTCCACTGAGGAGAAGGGGGAAGTTTGGTATTAATGGGCTAGGACATGAGAGGTGAATCTGGGGGTTTCTTTCCTATCAGCTCTCTCATGAAGAAATCGGGGAGGAAGAGGCTCTACTTGCTCAGCTTACTGTAGAGGCAGAAGCAGAGTGGAGACAGAAGAGAAAAGTATTTGGATTATACAAGCTGAGCACAGGAGGGAAAAGGAAGGAGGGGGTCTAGGTTTGAAAAAAGGGAAATTTCTTTAAGCAGATCTCATGGTGAAAAGAGACTAATTAGACCTAGAATTAAGTGGATTAGTAGAAGTGCCTGCAAGGAGAAAAAATGCCAAATGCCTTGTCCAATCAAAGAAACCAAGAAACTGATCATATATAGCTGTATGGGTGGGTGTCTGCATGTGTGTGCATGTGTGTGTGCGTGTGTGTGTATATATATATATGTGTGTGTGTATGTGGCAAAAGCAAATAAGACATTCAGTCTCAGATGGGAAGCCAAGCTACTGAAAGGTCAGAATTCGTATAGACTAATCTACAGGATCAGCCATTCACTCGAGCTAAGATTAGGATCAAATTGCAAGGATTTTCCTTGCATTACATTTGGCTGTTAATAGCATATGAATGAGCACCAATACACAGTGTATATCTAGGGCTAGGAACTTATTTGGCATGTTAAGAGAATATCTGTTAGGTAGGTGTTTTTAACATTGTATCTCTTTTCTGTTAGTGTTGCACTCAATTACTGTATATGCATGTTTACTCCAGTTTTTAGGGGTTTATCTATTGGCTGCTCAGTGGTTTCTGCCAACAGCTACATTTGGATTTTCTTTCTTGTCAGCTTTATGCTCATGGCATAGAAAATTACTGACTGATAGGAAATTGTCAGCTCCCAAAGAGAGGAACCTAAGACCCAGCAGTCTGCAACCTTTCTTTAGCTTCATATAAATGAGAAATCTCCTAACTTCTTTCTATGATAATCTGAGTTATTTATCTCCAAAGCATGTACTCTGAATTTTCTTTGAAGTCAGGGGGATGCAGGGCATTCTGGGACACTTCTACCTAGTCACCTGAGAGCCTGTGATGTAAGTAGGCTTGGCAGATTTCAATGTCTATGTTTTTAATAATTTTGATGGATAATATTGATGCTTACTTTTAAGCATTTGTTTTGATTTTTATCAACTAAAATTTTCAGGATTGTGCAGTTTAACTGCCTGCTGTTACAAACATAACTACTGTAGGACTGATGCCAGCTGATTGGCATAGCTCCCTCATCTGCTTGGTCACTTCCTCTTTCTTTGTTCCCAGTCCCATGGGCTTTTTGGGAATTGCAGTCCAAAATGCAATCTGAACGGTTGTATTGGACTGCTCCCCCTGACATCACACAGTCCATCAGCCATCATTATTCTTACATCTCCTTTGTATAAATTTTGATTATTAAAGATGGACATAATTTTTCATTGATATGTGTGTGAGGTGAAATCGCCGTTTATCGTTTACCAATAAAAATTGAATCCTGCCAAGCCTAAATGTAAGATGTGAATGCATTAATTGGCACAACAGAGACCACTAGAGGGACTGGCTGAAGCTCATTCATCTCTAGCAGAGGCCAAGTTTTCAAGCATGGCCACCTAAAGATACAACTCTATATTGTCATTTTCAGAAATGCTGAATACCCACAGCAATCTTTGATCTCCGTGTTTGCTCCAGATGCCCAGAACAAAGCTGTACAATGTTTGAAATGGTCAGTGGTTTAGTAGTCCTCAGGTACTGAACTTCAGGTACCTAGATGAGGCAGTGTTGGCAATAAAGTTATAACATTTTCATGTACCTTACTCTGTGCATTTCCCTATGATATGCGAGATACTATATAAAAAGAGGATATAGGAACATCAGTGAAATAGCTATAATATGTAGGAGTAAATACCTATATCACAGCTGTGATAGAGTGGCCAAGACTGGGTAATCACAAAGCGATTGTATGGTCATCTGCAGCATCCAGATTAGCTTCCCTTGATTTAAGTAATACTGTCTCTCACCTTGACCTCTCTATTATACTTCCTGGGTACAGGATCACTTTTTGTAGCCACCTAGTGGAAATGAAGCCCTGTGGCTCAGTGGTGGCAGGCCCCTGTTATTAGTGTTAATCAGATACCCTGGTAGGTTTCTCAGTCCACCTGTTTTCAGACTTCCAAATACAATAATGAAAGGAGACAAACTCACAGAATCTTCAAAGTTCCAGAAACAAATGATCCTTCACTTCAGGTAGCACACAAGATGTATACATTCGGAAAAATATGGGAGCGTTCAAGGACACTTCCCACAAAATACACAGATGTCTCTGCTTTGGTCTTAATAGTCTGGAATTGTCCTCTGGATTTATGGCAGAATTTCTTTGGGCTGTTCCTGATCCTTCTCCTGTAGTTCATGATTTTTCCTCTAAGTCATAATCTTTCTCCTTCCTTTTCTCCCTCCACCCCTTAAAAAGTTAGTCTTGCAGTCAAAAGCAGTCCCCCTTGCATGCCTCCTTTTTTCTTCTCTCTTTCCTTTAAGTACTCTTTCCCTTGCCCAGGCTTTCTTCACTTTGAATTCACCTGAATTTCCTCTGAGCCCCTCAGGTTCTGTTGCTTTTAAGGTACTTGACCTGACTTTACTTGATTTTCCACTCTCCTAATGCCATTACATTCAGATAAACATGGTTGGACTGTTCTCCCTAGACTTCAACCATCCCTTCAATCCAAACTTCTCTCACTTGGATGGGAGCTGTCAACGTGTGATGACCCTAAATAGTTCCTAGTCTGGGGATGGATACTGTGACAGTGCCCTGACAGCAAATGGGTTATTCTGTATACACAGAGGAATTCATGATACAACAGTTCTATAACATCAACCAGAATTCATAAGCTGCATGTAGATTCTGCAATTCATCACAAAGTCTATCTGTGAAATCTTATCCTTTTTATGGTGCCTCTATAAAACCACAGCTTTATCTGCCGTGCTTCCTTTAAACAAGTCAAGTACTGAAGAAGTTATGAAGATAAATTATATAATAATATTTTTCATCTGCAAGAACCAATTTATATAAATATATCTTTAGGAATTTGGTACTCTGCTCATAATCCTCATCACTAACATTTTCTGATAAAATATTTTTAAAGCACTGTTGAATTTTTTGCAAGTTGAAGAATGCCTGATTTATGAGCTTTATATGTAAAGAGAGTCATAAAGAGTTGCATATTGGTGAAAGAAATATAACAACCAGCTTTCCTTGGGGAAGTTTTTTATGTGTTCTGTGAGAGACTGTTTTATGGAAAGCCTAGATTTTTTACTTGAAAACAATGTGCTGTCTAAGTACTATAGTTCAGCTGTTACCTTTGTACGTGCTGAGAATATTATAGGGTTGAACACTTATGCTACCTCTATTTTACTTGGCCCTGTGTTGCAAATCTATTGTAAATTGATGTACTGAAAATTTATTATGTGCATCATAAGTTAAAAAACTCAGTAGAGATGCATCTAGGTGTTTGATTTAGAAATGTAAAAAATAATTTGAAATCCAAAGAAATAAAAAGTTGCAATGTTAATACAATATTAACTGTTTTAAACTTCAATTGAATATGTAAACTTTTAGCTGTAGTTTTCTACTAGCAAGAAACTTAGTTAAGAGACGTGCATCTGGTCATGGTTTTTGTATGAAAGAGGCTGCTTATTTAAAGGCCTTTGTTCTGGGAGAAGTACAAATGCCTTAAAGTATGCAGATCTTTTTGCAACAAGAACTGTGTTCTGCCATGAATAGTCCTTGTAAAATCCCAGTTATACATGTGTGGGTAAATATGGTCAGAAGATGCACTTTGGATACTTAAGACAACCTGGGAAGAAATTAAATACTAGTCCAAATGCACAGCTTTGCCTAACAGAATCATGCATTTTATTTTATTTTTGGTTCTGAGATAGTGACTATTGACAAAATGCCTGACAAATTAGAGATATTAAGAACTATGAAGTAGTAGCCATTGGTTTAGGTTGAATTTTTCTAATAGAACAAATGTATGTCTGCAGATGATAATGACGAATGTGTTGCAATAAAATAAATATCAGCTTACTGAACAGGTGACATGGTTCTTTTATCCCACAATATCACCATACCAGCCTACCATATAACAAAGCAAAGGTCCAAGGCAGCATTAGCTAGTCACTTGTTCCACAAATCATACATGGCTAATATCTATGGGATGCTTTTTAAAAACAATTGAACTGTTTCTATAGAAAATTAATGCATGAATCCATTGTTTATGAAGGTTTCTTTTTCTGTGTCTCTTTTTTTTTAATACACAAACTGAAGTGTTTTAGTTTTTCAACTTAAGAATTGTTTTCTTTTGGAGAATCTGCTTTGGTATCTTATGGTAGAAGTTACACTGCAATTGCTTTATATTATTACTCTTTTCTATTAACCAAACTCCCCAGCTGGACCTCATGTCCCATGATGCACCACTGTTATGCAGCTCCCATTATGTTCTACCTCTGTAACTGAGAGAGGTTGGTCCACCAGGAAGCCCATATTACAGAAAAGGATGAGAAAATGAAGCACTTCACCTACAACTCCCATGAAGCGATGCAGAAATATTTCAGTTTCAAAATATTGTATTTGCCCCCAAAATATTTTTGTTTTGATTTTTTGCTGAAAAGCTGACATTTTCTGTGGAACTGCTTCCATCTCTGGGTGGTGTACAATTGCCTTATGATCTCCAGACTGTTTCTATTGTGTGTCCTTAGTTCATAGCACCCACAGTGGGGCCTGGAGAGGATGCAGACTGCAGGTAGGCTGGATCCACAAATTATAACAACCTTAGTATGTTACCGGAATGAGGCTGGCATCTCAGAAGAGGCTGTGATGCTTTCTGTTGCTGGGCCAGACCAGTATGCATGCCCTTGAACATCTCTGGAAGTGTGACCACCCTGTGCCCTATGTGGTCCCTATGCCAGTGACCACCCTTTGCAAGGCTGCCACTTTATCTCCCCATCTTGGGTAATGAGGTGTGCAATGTTAAGCTCCCCTGCCTCTTACCCATGTGTTCATTTATGGCCTGAATTTTCTATGAAGTAAAGTTGGGGCTGCATGCAGGGGCATAGCATTACCCCTCAGACTTTACCGGTGCTGGGCTGACCTCTTCCACCTTCACTGCTGTCCACCCTGTCTTGCAAGCAGGAGGCAGACTTCAGACAGTTCTCTTTAAAAGCATGGAGTGGAATCCATAACTACCCAGCCAGAGCTGCCAGGGAGCTCTATGCAGCAGCAATGTGGGCAGGGGCAATACAGTTGTACCTGTGCTGCATGCACAAAGGCCAATGGAATTGACTGAGGTTCTTGACATGTAAACAGCCCTGTTTTGACCCCCCTCCCCCTTAGGACTTGGGACAGTCATTACACATAACATGGTTTAAGTGATCAGAAACTGGTTTACACTTGTAACACAAACAAGTTCAGTGTGAATAAACCAATTTCAAAATGGCCAAAACCACTTTGAGATAAATCTGGTTGAATGTAGTATCAGACTTAACTGACTGAGTGCAAACTGGTTTATGGAACTTCTGTCCCAGACTCCTTCCTAATTTAAGTTAAACCAGAGTCCCACAGTATCCCAGCATTCTCTTTGGGCTATGCTCTCTGCTCCAGCAGAGCAGGACTGGCCCTGCCCCTCTGGTTCCTAGCCAGAGTAGGGACAGGCAGGGGCAGTGGCCTGGCTAGATGCCAGCCCTGGAAGGGATCAGGGAAGAGGTTCATTTTCCCCTCTCCCTCCCTTGTCCCATGGGTGCAGACCTGCATGTCTCTGGCTGCTCCAGCAGCAGGGGCATGGCCAGCCCTGGCAGTCACCTGGAGTAAACTGGCCAGGATGGGGGTTGGGTGGTAGGGTTAGCCCCCTCCTGCCCCTGCTGCCAGACACCAGAGGGAGGGGGGAATAAGTCCCCCCCACCTAAGGGGGCCATGCTAGCGAGCTTCTGGATGTGCCCTGTTCCTGCCGCTGGAGTGGTGACTGGGCAGAGCCTTTGATGGGGACCATACTTCCTTTTGCACACTGGGGAGTGTGAGCCTCTTCCCAGTGAGGGGAGGGGCCATGAGTGGCAGCACTAGGGTTCAGAGAGGGCCAATCCCCACAGTGTTGCCACATGAACAGTTGTCCATGTCAGCTCTGACTGCCCTGCAGCACGGTCCCCCCCAGCACCTGTAGCATAGCTTCCCCTGGGTAAGAGGCTAGGGGTGGGGCCAGAAGCAAGCAAGTAGGGCCTCTTAGCTGAAGGGGCAGGGAGGGGGTTATTCCCACTTCCCTCCAGCATCTGGTGGAGGTGGCAGGAAGGGGCTTATCCCACCACTTGCTCCTTACAAGAAGCACTCCACAGTGGTGGTGGTCAGGGCAGGTAGACCCCACTGTGGTCCCCAGGGGAAGAATGGGGAATAACCACCCCCTTGTCCCTCCAAAGGGCCATGATGACCAGGATCTGGCTGCACCCCTACCCCCAGAGTAGTGAGGGGGAAGTGACCATGATGGGGGAAGCAGACTCTGTCACGGTGTCCCAAGCATAAGCCTCTTCCCAGCTGCGGGGGGGGGGGAGAGGGAGCTGCTGGAGGGGGGAGGGGCATGGGCAGGGAAAGTTGCCATGGGCTGTATGTGGTGAGGAGTGGGGGCAATGCAGGTTATTCCCTCACTTCCTCTGGTGTCTGCTCACCTCATGCAGGGAGTGAGTGGTGGCAGTGGCGGTTGGACCCTGCTGCACCCTCCTAGAGTACAGAGGGTGGAATAGTCCCACCTCCTTGCCTCCTCTGCATCAGGGGCCTATGCTGGCCAGCCTCTGGCCATGTTCCCACTGGTGTGGCAGCAAGGTGTGGGGTGATGCCAGGCAGACCCACAGCCCAGGTCTGTGAGACAGAGAGGGGGGAATTCAACCCCTTTCCTGGCCAGGTCACTCCAGGCTACTGCCAGGTCTGGCCACACCCTCCAGCACAGCTTCCCTATAGCCAAGGATACGCTCTAGAGCCCCTGGCTCCTGGTCCGAGCAAGTGCAGGCATGTGCCTGCATTTCCTCAGTCCAGAGTGAATGCCTTTTCACTTACAAACTGGTTCAATCTAGGCAGGCTAGACTAACCTGCAAAGATTCAGTCACTTCAGGCTCTGGCTTTTTTGAATGTCTGTCCCTAACCTAGATGTTTGGGTAACCAGGAGGAATGTGTCTGGCCATTTGAAGCCAAGCACCTGCAGACAGCTTCTTGTTACTGAAGAGCCTATGTATGTGTGACCCAGGGATGTATGTATTGGTTGCTTGAGTTAATAAAAGTATGTTTTTTTTCCCTCCAAAAAACCTCCTTAAAACATCTGGCTCTACTGGTGGCTGGCTGTACTGATAATTAGGCTCCCTCTAATCTTAACTGTACTTGCAGTGTTTTATTGCTTGCATGTAATAAAAACTATTGAGTCAGAATAATTTTCAGTGCAGTATTTTAGCATCTTTAGTGCACTTAACCTTTAAGCCCTTCCTTGGTTATTTGATTCTCCTGAGGGATTTTTAAGGGCAATAGCAAATTCAAGTTCTTTATCTGTAGTTATTAATTTACATTCAGGGAAAAAATAATTTTCCTAAAATTAAACCTGAAAATGCGGTTTGATTTATAATTGGAATAATACTGTACTCTCACTTCAAAGATGGATGGAGGTTGATTCAATCTTATCTCTTCAGCCAGCAACAATTGACATACAAATCAGCACTCAGCCAATTTGATGTTTTAAGGGAAAGAACACTAACTTTTTGGTTTTTTTCCCTTCCCAAGGAAATTGATCTGCAGAGCTGAATGGCAAAGTGGAGAAGGAGGGATGACTTTTAGATAGGATAGAGGACAATAACTATGTTATTGAAAACAGAAATTATTACACTTTTCCCCCATATGGTTCATTTAATCAAATGTTAGTATGTTGAAATTCAGATGTAACTTGCACAAACAGGTTAGGAATCCCATTATGCTGTCAATCTCTAAATGGTCCCAATTTATGAGTAGGAAGAAAGTTAAGACATCTAACTTTGTAAGTATTTTTCTTTGACTGACTGGCTGACCAGGAAGATCAAAAAGAAGAAAGCTCTTCCTAGAAAGGTAAGCTATTTTTTGAGCATAATTTAAAACTGAAAGAAATTGAAGCAAGATTTTTTTCAGTAGAGTTCAAGAATACTAGCTACATGTCAATTCACGTGGAAACAGCCGTAAAGGAAATATTTTGTTTCTTGTTTTCTGATTGATACAATCTTTTCTTTTTTTTGACAAATTCAAAATCTGTCTTGGAATATTCCAGTATTGCAGAAACATTTGTGTTGAAAATGGTTCTGACAGAACATTTTCAACCACTCTACTTGTGACCAACTACTCAGATGAGTGGAGTTTGCTTTGTGATCAGAGCTTCTCAGAGTTCTACCATCTCCTTTCCTTTATTTGAATGAGACTTTATTAAGAATATTTGGGCATGTCTACATGAGATGCTAATGGTGCAGTAGCCGAATAACACTGCGCAGTACTGTGCTGGGCAAAAAATGTGCTAATACACTACTGCACATTATTACTAGGCTATTGTGTGGTAAGTGTTACTAAAAACATGTGTGCCAGTGCTGTAGCACAGTAGCATGAGTTACTGCTCATTGACTTAGTACTTGGTTATTGGTGTATTCATGTATGTGTAGATGTGCCCCTTGATGCTTAGCCTATTGCCTAAGAATTTCATACCGACCATTTTAGAGGAAAGTATCTGTTCAATTCTAAGCACGAATATTGAGGGAAGTGTTTAGTACCTTGTGAAATTCATGGTAAAAAAGGTGCAGATTTAGGTAGGCTGATGGATTTGCTTGGGATGCCATACATGAAAATCTAGTTTAAGTGGCCGCAGGCAACACAGCACATTTACTAATGCAAAGAGATCCACTGAATTCATTGGAGCTTTCTTGTGAGAAGACATGGCTTTCTTGATCTAGACATGGCTAAGCCTATTCCATTATGAATATTTCCTATGCTTCTGGGCTTTGCTTTTTTCCTTACCCTCCTCTCCCCCCTTTTCTGATACGTGTGTCATGGTGGTTTTTAAGCCTCCCTCAGAGGCATTGGGAGGCTACAGCACAGGGGGGCTACAGCACAGGGGGGCTACAGCACAGGATTTTTGACTGGGAGGTGCCAATGCTCCTACTAGAAGCAAAGACAGATTTTCCAGGCTAGAGCATCTTGTCTCTCCACTCAGGTTCAGACCAATCTCCATATTTTAGGTCAGAAAGGAATTTTTCCCATGGTCAGTTTGGTACTTTTTTGCATTCCTCTGTAGCTAGGGGCATTGCTGCCTAGGATCTCTTAAGCATTTACTGACAACACTTTATAGAAGCAGGACACTGGCTGCCATGGTTCTCCTGCTTTACTTGTGGCAGGCTAGGATGTTATGTCTTTGTTGTATCAGGGTTGATGGTAGTCTTATGTTGAGTTTAGATTCTGGGTTGTAGAGGATGGTTTGGTTAGGGATGATCCTGCCTCAGGCAAGGGGTTGGACTTAATGACCTCTGGAGGTCTCTCCCAGCCCTACATCTCTATGTGAGTAATGATTGCAGAGTGGAATTCCTTTTTAGGGCTGTGTGAAGCTTTGAGTAGTGATTTGATTTGGAAGAGATTTGACCTGATTTGGTGGCTGAATCTCCAAATCTGAATTAAATCAGGAGACAAATGAAAAGGTCTGAATTGATTCAAACCTCCCTGAATCAATCTGGAAAAGATTTGGAGAGATTGGGAGATGTGGGCAGTCCCTGCTTGCTGCTGCAGGGAGCTGGACCTGGACTCTGTGCTGGTAAGTAAGGGGAGAGGGAGGGAGGGCTGGAGGAGAGTGGAGTGGGAGGGGGAGCTGGAGGAGGAGGGAGGGGATCATGGGGGTTCCCCACCAGGCCCCATACCCTTCCTGCTCCCCCAGCCACTCTTCCAGCCCCCCCCATTGCTGCCCTGCCCACTGCAGTTCCTGGCTTCTTAAAAAAAATTAGAAGCCCACATAGTCACTGCTGCAGTAGCCATTGGAGCTTTCGGGGGCTCATGGCAGAGCCCGCTCCCACAGCTTGGAGCAGTGAGGGGCAGCAGGGATTGCCCCCCACAGCTGGCAGGGGCCGGTGTGTCCAGGGCTTTATTTATTTATTTTTTTTAAGAACTGGGAGCTGGGGCTGGTCAGGGAAGCCATGGAGGGGTGGGCTGGGACAGTGAGTAGAGGCCAGAGGGCTCACAGCAGAACCCCCCACGTAGGGTGGGGCAGCAGGGCTCAGCAGGGATCACGCCCCCCGCCTGGCAGCAGCTGGTGAGCAGGGTTTTTTTGGGTTTTTTTTAAGAGCCGGGAGCTTGGCTGGGAGAGCGGCGGGTGATGGGGGCTTATGACAGAGCCCCGCCATGCAGCACAGGGCAGCAGGGTGCAGCAGGGATCTCCCCGCAACCTGGCAGCAGCCGGTCAGTGCTGGGCTTTTTTTTCCAAAGAGCTGAGTGCTGGGGCCAGGCAGGGCAGCCATTGACGAGGCTGGGAGAATGGCCAGAGGATGGGGCCGTTTTGGAGATTTGGCCGATTCAGCTGCAGCCCAATCTCTGAGTCAAATTGAGCCAAATTGATTTGGGACAGTGATTTGAATCACTGAATCGAATCACAGTTTCTTGAATCAGCTGAATCCAAATCCGAAGTGAATACTAGCCACTTTGTGCAGGCCTACACCTTATGTTGTGGCTATGATATTTTTAAATAAAATATACTGAACACATCAGTTTACTTCAGCTTTCAAGGAAATTCAGGTCAGCACTATACTGTAGATCATGTTCTTTTCAGTGTGGGAAAGATGAGAACGTGTTGTCAGTAACCAGTCAAGCACTATGAAAAAGGTCTGGTTTCAAATGGTCATCATTATACTTGCAAATGGTAGAACCAATGCTTCTTGGTTGAGCAGCAGGGGAAATGAAGAAGCTTGTGATGCTCCAATGCTGTCACCTGCTCAGGGCAGATAATACGTTTGTGGTTTAACAGAACCCCTTAGGAAAGAGGACACGCCAATTATAGGCAATTTTACATTGTTTTTCAGCAACTTAATATTCTTTTTTGCTTTATTTTATTTATTTAAAGTTGAACTGCAGTTTCCTTTGTGAATTTTAGCTTATTTTCTTTAATTATTCCATTTCTTTTTCAGTCTCTTTTTTAGTTCCTAAACAATGACCAAATTATGATCCTCTTAGGCAGGCTCCGTGATGGCTGCTTCCACAAATACTGTCATTCTTCCTGGGACTGCTGTGTGAGGGTGGTTAAGGGAATTACAATCTGGTTCTCTCTCTCTCTCTCTTTTTTTTTCCCCCACCCCCTCCATAACAGTTCCATTTAAGATGTTAATTTTAGTTGAAAGAAAGGACAAGGTATACTGGGCTAAATCCTTAGCTGATGTAAATCCATGTGGATCCATTAAGCAGAGGATGCTAGGGTTAGCTCTTTTATTATGTAAAGTCTCATAGAAAAAAATATCATTTTGATTGAGCACACGTTATTTTAAACCTTCTAATTTAAGAACCTCTGTAATGTTCTATTACAGGATTAACAAGTGGTCTGAGGAGGTGGGGCAGGACTTAAATCTGCTGTAAATTTAGGAAGCCTTGGTCTTTGCAAGTTTTTGAGCACAAATGCCCTTCTTCAGGCATTGGGAGAGTCTGCTGGTGTTTGTGTAGGAAGTTGTGCTTTGGGCCATAGGAAGTTGCATTTTTTGTCCAGGCATGGTCTGGATCCATTTGGTGTGCTTTAGGCCATAAGAGGTTGCTTCCTGTGGCCCAAAGCACACTGAATGGATCCAGACCATGCTGGGACAAACAATTTAAAACCTGCCAACACATCTCCACCACTCCCACAGTAACTACATCCCACAATAGAACCATCACCATTCCTTATACCTGCACCTCCAGAAATGTAATATTCCTTATCCAGTGCACTAAGTGCCCTGATGCACCTCATGCCTGAAGAAAGGCATTTGTGCTTGAAAGCTCGCAAAGAACAATTTTTCCAGCTGTTTAGTTGATCTAATAAAAGATATCACATCTACCCAAAGAACCTTGCCAGCTTTGTCTCAGAAATTCACTCCCCAGCCAGGAACCTTGGTTCTTCCTAAATTGGCCACTTGCAAGATCAATGCTTCTTTGAAACTTAGTCCCTGGAAACTGGATAAGAAATTGTTTTCTTTGACAGGCTGACCACCTGCTACAAGTTCTTAAGAGTTTAAGACTCAGTGGCTTTAAGATTGATTTCTTTCTGTAGAAATGATTCTGTTATTCCTTTGGGTTAGCGAGTCCTTTCCTCTTTGTAATCATTAGCTTAATAAGCTTTATTTTTATGGTCTTATCATTTATCTGTTGTTTGGAGTTCAGTTTCAGAACTGCTGTTCAAATTCAATTGATTTTATTTTTCTGAGGCTGCATCTACATGAGATGCTGACTGTGCAGTAGCCCGTAACTACTGTGCAGTGGTGTTGCATGGTAGAAAGCATGATGCGATGCTACTGCACAGTAGTCTCAATTTACTGTGCAGTCGGCATCACAAAAAAGCCATTCGGTGACACTACTGAATGATAATGCTGGCTACTGTGCAGTCATTTAGTAGTTGTGTATAATGTACAAGTACTAAACGACTGCACAGCAAAGACTGCACAGTGAACATCTCATGTAGATATGGCCTGAGTGTGAATTTTATTGGAGCAGGCCTCTTGAACCTTCCTTGGTCTGCAGAACCTCTCTGGGGGTCAACATGATCCTAAAGTTCACCTTTAGGAGTTTTGGCCTTAAAAGTTCCCATGGTTACATAAATGACTCCAGCAATTGCTTTGATGAGAGAGAAACAGGAAACTTTACAAGCAGTTATCTTTGAAGCAAATCCATATTGATGGGTGACTTTTGTGAAATCTTTTGCCCTCATAATTCTCATATATTTCAAAAGGTAAAAGGGTTGTGGACTCCATGAGAATGAGGAAGTGCAATGTTTTCTAAGGGGATTTTAATAGTGAGCTAGCAAAGTGCCTGTCAAGAATGACGTGCGAGAGGAAGGCAGCGGGGTGGAGCACCACCACCCACAGCCCTGTGCTGTTGCCGCTCTGCATCCAACTATGCGCAACCCTCCCCCTCACTCTGTGTCTGGCCCCATGAGCCCCTCCACTTCAGACACACACCCACCCACACACATGCCACTTCAGACACATGCCACATACACTCACCAGCCAGCCACATGCAACACACCCATCCAACAACACACAACACACACACACACACACAGAGGCACATGCTACACACCACACACCCACCCAGCCACACACCACATACACCTGGCCACATGCCACACCCACCCAGCCACATGCCATTCACGCACACTCAGCCACATGCCACCCACCCACCCAGCCGCACACACACACTCACCCAGACATGTGCTACGCAGCCACACACCACATACATATCCAGCCACATGTCACATGCCACCTAGCCACATGCCACACAGACACCCACCCACCCATGCGCCCTGCTGGTGCAGCTGGCAGGTGCTCCGGGCACGGTGGGGTGTGGTGCGTGGCTGAAGGGTGCCACATCCTGCCCCATGGCCATGTGCTGCATTCAATGGGCACTGCCCACACCCCGCTTCCTGCTGCCTTTGTGGCACCCTGCGGCCATGCCCCCCTCCTCCCCACAGGGCGCACTCACCGCATGGAGGGAGCATGGCTGCAGGGTGCCATGCAGGGAATGGGCAGGTGGGTGCGTCCACCTTATGGCCTTGTGCTGCAGCCAGTGAGCACTGCCTGTGCCCCCCTGCCTGCTCCCCTTGTGGTACCCTGCAGCCATGTGCCACACTCCTCCCTCACACTGGGAGCACCTGTTGGCTGTGGGCAGTAGGGCATGCAGTGGGGGAGTGGGGAGTGTGGCCACAAAGTGCCACACAGGGAAGGGGCATGTTAGGCATGGGCAGTGCCTGCCACTTGTAGCATGCAGGGCGGGACATGCCTCTCGTTTCTGCTCCCGCAGTACTCTGCGGCCACGCGTCCTGCCCCCCTGTGCCTGTTGGCTCCAAGCTGCGGGGAGCGGGGATGAGTGGCCACAGGCTGCCCTAAGGGGAGCAGGCAAAGGGACATGGGCAGCGCCTGCTAGCTGCAGCACATGGCTGCAGGGCAGTGCGTCTCCCCCGTGCGGAACCATGTGGCCATATGCCATGCCCCTCCCATGTTTTGGTGCTCCTGGCACAGGGAGGGGCATGGTGTGTGGCTACAGGGTGCCGCACAGGGAGCACGTATGGAGGATGTGCCCTGCCCCATGACTGTGTGCTGCATTTAGCAGATGCTGCCCATGCCCCCCTGCCCACTCTCCTTGCAGCACACTGTAGCTAAGTGCCAAGCTCTCCACCCCCCATGGCCACACATCATGCCCCTGTACTGTCGCAAGCCATGCTCTCCCATGGTTACAAGCCATGACCCTGGATGGCCAGTCCCCACAGAGGGGAGCACAGCCTGGCCCCACTTGCATTGGCCCCAACCTCTGCCTCCACCTGTCAGCTTGTCTGTCCTAATGCTCCGAGCTGAGCATGCATAGTTGGCCTGGAGCATTGCAAACAGACAGACAGAATGGTAAGGTGAATGTTGTAAAACAACAAAGAAACCAGAAGGCAAGTATATCTGCATCTTGTAGACCAGGGGTTTTCAAACTTTTTTAAGGAGAGTACCCCTTCTGGTAGTTACTCCTTCTGATGGGTACCATCTTCTGGATATGGAGCAGAGGGTGGGGCCCCCGGCAGCCAGTCACTGAGTAGGTGAGGGGTATGTGGCGGTGGTGTCAAAGGGTGGTGAAGCAGTGGCAGTGCAGCAGGCAGGTGTGTGGCAGTGGTGCTTCCAAAGTACCCCTGCTTCTCCATGCCACCACTGCATATCCCCTGGGGCTTTCCCAGCTACCCTCAGGTGTATGCATACACCAGGTTGACAACCACTGTTATAGACTAATGAAATTCTACACACACACCGCACGCACACATGCACGCACATAATGTATCTGCCTGTCTTTCTATAAATCTAATGAACTTTTGTAAGTTGTAGCTCCTTTACCATATGCTGTGAAAGGACATGCACAGAGCAGTATATAGAGTGGAGAGAGTGATTTGAGTACAAAAAGCAGGAAAGGAGAGGTCTGGGAGAGAGGTGGGCAGTGCTGGGAGAGGCAAACAAGCAAAACAAACAGGTCACAAAACCTAATCCAGGTAATGGAATAAGAATTCATAGTCCCTCTTTAAACCATATTTAATAATTCAGTCTGTGAGCGATTTGTTATTGTTCCATTTCCTGTTCAAAGGCTTTCTGAAATCATCCACAGACTGGACTGTGTTAAGTGTGTTACAGATTACCTGGATTAGCTTCTGTGACTCCTTTGTTCCTACAGGTTCTTAATCTGTTCTTTATCGCTTCTCTTCCCTGACCCTCCTTCCTGTCCCCCACTCACCCTGACTTTGTATTGAAATTACTTTCTCCATTTTATACATTGCACTGGGCACATCCTTTCACAGAATCTGGTGAAGTGAGCTTCAGCTATTGAAAGCTCATGCTATGAAGGTCATGCTATTTATTTCTGTAATTTGGTTAATCTATAAAGTACAAATCTACCTTGCCTTCTTTTTGGCTTCAGGTTAATGTGGTTACCTATATGTCTTTGAACAAAGACACCATGCATCCCTTAGGGCAAACGGACTTGGTGGTGTATAAGGACAGAAGTGTGAATTGGAAAAGTCGCACATCCTAGGAGTGAGTGCTGGACACACTTTTTGAACAGTCATTCTAAAATTTACCTGGGACAACTGATAGTCAGAGGTTCTATTTTCCATTTCACATACCTTGAAGGAACTAGATGAAAAATTCGACAGCCTAATTAATCACTGAAGAAGGGACTTTTGTCCTGGCAGGATTCAGATACCCATTCCAGAGGCAGACAGCCTAACTGGATGAAGAATAATCAAGTGCATATTGAGGGAAGAATGAAGAGCAGAATAGTAATGAAGTAGATAATTTAGCAAGGAAAGTTAACAGAAATAGTAGTATGTAGAGATAAGATTGTGGATATGTCAGAGTTAACAGAAAGCTGCGTAAGAAGTAGAAGAAAGTTAAATGTTAGTGATGTTGAAGAAGGGTTCACACTGAACTGTGTTGCAAGTAGTAAGAAAGGAAAACTCAGCACAGGTTCCAGATGTTATTATTTTATTAGATTTCCAGGTTAGGTAAGAACTTCAAATTCTTCTAAGACAGTGGTGCTCAATGTTTTAGCTCTGTAGGCCAGATAAGTGGGATGGGACTGGTTCAGGACTGGACTGAACCCTGCATGTCAAGATCAGGTCTACACATCTGGATTGGGTTTGTATAGCCTCAGTAGGCCCCATGAGCTGGAATTGAGCCCTGTGCTACTCCTGCATGCTGGGATCAGGCCATGGGGCCCTGTACCACTTCTGCTTGGCCCTGCATGCTAGGATCAGACTCTGGGGCCCTATGCTACCCCTGCCTGGCCCTATGTGCTGGGATTGGGCTCCATGTGCCACATCTAGAGTGCAGGGCCATGGCCTGCAGGATTCCCCATGAACCCATGAGGAGACCCATGGGCTGGTTGACCCAATGCAGTGGGCTGGATCTGGCCCACAGGCCAGGGTTTGACTGCCCCTCTCCTCGGTATCAGGTCTGAAAAATACTGTGTAGAAATGCCATTTCAAGGTCCCATATTCACTGTTTCATTGATTTATTAATGAACTGCTTAGCTTGGGAGCAAAAATGATGTTTTTTCCTAAATGCAAGAACAGGAAGCTTGGATTCCTAAAGGTAAATTGGGTGCATTCTGGAATTAGCTTACCCACAATGAAGATGAATATAACTAAAAAAACTGTATTATGAAGTAGCAAGCAAAGAATTCATTTAACTTTTCTTATTTGTGTTGGCTCTCCAGTGTAAAAAGTAAAAAAAGTAAAGACAAAACAAAACACGTTTTCCTGGTTTAGGCCT
The DNA here is from genome assembly GCA_030014935.1 of Caiman crocodilus. Classification (NCBI taxonomy): domain Eukaryota; kingdom Metazoa; phylum Chordata; order Crocodylia; family Alligatoridae; genus Caiman; species Caiman crocodilus. The sequence continues at coordinate 43,986,899 of JAGPOW010003648.1, forward strand.
AGCTCTTCCTATAACCTTAATCAACCAGCTTCCATTGGATTCAGTGGGGCAGGCCCATGGATAGTGGGTATTATTCTGAATGTACTCAAATAAAATTCTACTGTTTTCAATGGAACCATGCCAGCTGAGTTTCCAGTAGGTCTATTAGATAAAATGACGATATTACAGATGTTAATAATTTATGTATCGATATAGTCAAAACACATGTATGAAAACAAAACCAGAAACACACAAAGTAGCAAAACCAGGAAACAACACCATTTATACTTAACAGAAAGGGCTCTTCACAATGTTTTACTATTCCCCTCATTTCTCCCCCCTTCACTCAGTTTTCTTTCTTTGCTGTCTTGTCTCAGATTCGGATGATAAGATCCCTGAAGCAGTTCTCTTTCTCCCTGTTATTATTTGTCTGTAAAGTGTCGTGAATATTTACAATCATAATAGTCAATCAGAAGAAAGAGAAGTGACAAAAGAAAAAGTTGTTTCCCAACTATCATCAATTGTTTGCCAAAAGTGTCTTTTTGTGTGTTAGATCAACTACAGACAATTCTATCAGGCAATCCTATGTAGAACTTTCTGAGAGAATTGGCTAATTCACTCATGCTGAGGCAATATCTGAGTTCCTGACCCCATGAAATTACATGTTAAGCAGAAACTCTTCCACTTCACCCTGGTGTCCTGAAGAACAGCTTTCTCTCTTCTTCACTATGCAATTTTAAATCACCGAGATACACTCAAGCCATGTTATGTGCTGAAACAGCAATGTACTTGCAATGAGCTCCACCCTCCCAGCTTTCTTTTATGCAGTAAACATCGCTTGTACCATGCCAGACATGGGCATTTTCCTCAATAGGAATAGCTGATTTTGCAACATTTCATTTCTTCCCAGGAGGAAAGTATCTAGCCAGTCTCAGAGACCATAGATCTTTCCCCTCGCAGTGCAAGTATGCTTTAGTTTCTCCCATCTTAAAAAAATGCTTTTGACTTCATTTGGCTCTCCAGCAACATCCTTCTATTTTTTTTATCTTTAAGTTAATTTAAAATGCTGTTTACAAACATTGGAGTTTTTCTTCTTTGGTTTCAACCTAGCCCCTCTCCAGTCTTGTTTCTGCAGCTTATATTGAACTGAACCTGCTCTCACCCAAGTCTCTTTCAGCCAAATATCAGAACCAGTACAATATTTTCATCCTTGACCATTATATCATCTACAATACAGTCAGTTGCTCACACTTTCTTTTTTTGCAGAACATTGTCCTCCTTTGGCTTCAATGACTTTTTTTACTCTCCTGATTCTCATCTTGTCTCTCTAGCTGTTCCTTTAGGCTAGGGTATCATTTAGAGGACGACTCAGGGTGGGTGGGAGCTACAAGTCACCTTGGCCACCATCTTTCTTCCATCTACTCTCTAGTTCTAGGTTGACCCATATACAAACACAAATTAATCTACAATCTGTATGATGATGATTCATCGGAATGTAAGAACATAGGAGCCATCTGGGTCATCAAGTCTGGTCTTCTACAATTGCTGATCCATGTAATGGATCTTAACTCCATTTTGCCCCACACTACTCTGCAAATCAAAAGGCAGAATGCACCGTGATACATCCTGTAACAATATGTACCAGTGTTATCATTAGGAAACTATATGGAAGTCTCAATAACCATGCCTCAGAAAGAAATTAAAAGAGACGAAGTGTTCTACTAGTGCCTAGGTCCCCTCCAAAGGCAGGGAATGTGTTAGGAAAAATAGTTGACTCAATTAAATGAGCCATACCTAGTTTCATAGTTTCATAGTAACTAGGGTCAGAAGGGGCCTAGAGCAGGCCATCTAGTCTGACCCCCTGCCAATGGCAGGAACAAGTGCTGGGGTCAC
>JAGPOW010003648.1:43988870-44037303 GCA_030014935.1 Caiman crocodilus
CCACAGTTTGGTGTCGTCAGCAAACTTGGACAGCTTGCTTTCCACCCCCTCATCCAAGTCAGCGACAAAGATATTGAACAGCGCGGGCCCAAGGACCGAGCCCTGCAACCTCATGTTGCAGCAGGCAGCAAAAACAAGATTAGAGAAAAACAAGGAACACCCCCACCCCAAAAAATATAAAAAAAAGATCCCTGGCAGTTTGATTTGGAGAAAAACTCTTTCCTTGAAACCTGCTGAATCCCTGCATTCCCCATCACATCCACTGAATTCAATGGGAGATTCATATTTATTTTACAATAGTCTAGTATTTAGCTCATTAATTCCTGTCATGTGTCCTAAAAGAACACACTTTTCTCAGTGTGAAACACCGATTTTCTTTGGAAAGTTCTCAGAAATAAATCTTTGGAAATTTTCCACCAAAATGCTATTCTACAAAAAGAGAGAATCCCCAGAACCAACATTCCCCCTCTGCTGCCTGCCAAAGACCATTTGAAAGGCAACCCTAAATTTTTCAGCTTTTATTTTTTCAGTTTTTATATGGAATTTTGCACAAATGGAACTTTTTGTATGAAATGAAAGTCAATTTTCCATGAAAATTGTCATTTAGTAAAAATGACATTTTTCACTGGAAACAGGTTTGGAGAGATATTTTTCAATCTTAACTCCTCTTTTTTACGGGCTTATTCTTATTTATGTACACGTTTCTTGTTTCTTTTTCACATCAACTATTTTTTGGAAAAAGTGTTCCAAAGTGATTCATTCATTTTGGAGTCCTCAGTGTTGAGTGGTCAAATCCTTAAGATATCTGATTTCCAGAAAGTGAGTGCTCAGAACTTTTTAAAACTGTCTTTTTAGAGTAGCTCATGTTAGACATGGAAAAAAACGTGAATTGCCCCAAATCACTGGTCACATTTTAAAGTCATAGCCTCTTCATAACTCCCATCAGCTGACCCAGGCTCCTAGCCATGGGGGCACACCTCACCTTACATGCAATTTAAAACACAATAAGAAACCAGCCACATAGTTATTACACATTTTTTGTGGAATAACTTTCTGGCTTCTTCTTTATCTTAAGATGCCATTAACTGCTTTCATGTGTGACTGTGTTACAACCCAATATGTAATGAAGTGGTGGATCACATCTTAAGTATAATGTGTGGCAGGGGCCTTAGTTATATAGTTGACTAATATTGAAACTTTTATTGTTATGTAACAAAATACTAATGATGGAAAGAAGAATAAATCGAACTCCATAACTATTATAAGAAATGTTGTTATTAATGTTAGCAGTAGTAGTCAAAGAGTAGTCATGTATGACTCATTGTTTAATTGGGAGGAAATTTCAAGTGGCGTTTCCTAGGGTCCAGTACCATTTAAAATCTTTATAATGGCTTGGAGGAGAGGGCTAAATGTAGAACTATCAAATTTGCAGATGACACTAAACTGGGATAGAGTTGCAGACACTTTGGAGATTAAGATTAAGACTCAGAAATAATTCAGGATTAATTTAATGAAACTCAGTAAAGACAGATGCAAAGTTATGCATGAATACAGAATAGGCCATGACTGATTATGCTACAGCGGAAAAGGAGATGGAATAAATTGCATATGAGTTAACAAAGTAATCTTGTTGCCAAAAGCCAATGCCATCCTGGGTTGTATTACGAGGAATGTCACCTGAACATCAATATTTCAAAGTAAGTCATTCTTCCTCTCTGATACTGGTAAGGCCTCATCTAGAGTACTGTGTCCAATTTCAGGTACCATACTTCAAGAAAGATGTAGACAAACTGGAAGGATTCCAACAGAGATTAACAAAAACACCTAGAGGTCTAGCAAACTTGGTTTATGAACATAGGCAAAGAAAAAAATATGATTTGGGAATGCTGACTGTGCAATTATGCACACATGCACCACCCCACCAAGCAAATAAGTCTGTCATGGGGAAGGGGCATGAGGGAGGCAGATCAAAGCCCCCACAGTGGGGGCAGCAGTGGGGCAGAGACAGGTACTGTGGTGAATGGGGCCCCAGGGCTGGGGTGGGTCACTGGATGTTCGGAGCTCAGGCGGCTTGTTCAGGGGTTCAGGGGAATTTACGCCACTGAGCGCAACCCTGGGGTGCATGCTCTGGGATGTGATCCCCTGCTCCACGTACGGGGTGGAGGCAGCTACCACTACAGGCTGGGCTTCATACCCTGCTGCTGGTGCCCCAGGAGTGGCATGATGCCACATGCCTCCTGCATGCTGGCTATATCACCTGCCTGGTGGTGGGAGCCCTGTTAGCCCTGGTCTTCCTTCCCTTATGTTTATGTGCAAAGATTGAGGAACTGGTATTATTTGATCTGGAGAAGATAAGATTAAAGGAATTTGGTAACAATCTTCAAATATGTGAAGGTTGGTTATGTGGGGAATGGTGAAGAAGTAATGATTGTAAATTGCAACAAGGGAACTTTAGATTGGATGTTGGGAAGAACTTTCTAACTATGAGGGAAATTAAGAATTGGTATAGATTACAGGTTGTAGAGTCTCCATCCTTGGAAGCTTTTAAGATCAGGTTAGATAAACACTCGACTGAGAGATTTTAAACTGGAATCTTGCCTTGAGCACAGGGTTGAACTATATCAGGGCTCTCCAAATGGCAGTTTGGGGGCCACATGTGGCCTGAAAGGGGTTAATTTGCAATCCCTGGGCTACTTCTTGACTGCTATCTCCCACTGACTCCAGCTGCAACAGTAGCCTGGGTCTATGGACTCCTGTTCCCTCCTTCATTTTTGCCCCGGCCCAAAGAGTGGGGTGGTATAGTGTAGCACATAACAGCACAGGCCACAGAGCTGGTGAAGCCCAGGACCAGGGAACTGTGGGTGAGGCTGAGGTGCCTGCACGTCAGGTGCAACCTGGGGGTACCTTCTTTCAGGGTGTACAGCAGGGCCTATGGCTTTTACTGGTGCTGTCCCTGCTCATGCAGCCCATGGGGTGTGGCCCCTGGACACTTAGAAGGTGGATTGTCCTGAATTAGATGACCCCTGAGGTTCCTTCCTGGCCTATTTTTATGTGATTTGGCTCATGTTCTTAATGTTATTATTATTATATATTTAAAAAAAAGGGTTAGAATCTTGGAGAACAGGTAAAAGGAACAAAGGGCAGTTAGCTAATTGACTTCTTTTAAAATTTAATGGAAATTGAGTGCTTAACTCCTGTTTGCTCTTTAAGTAAATCTCCACCCCTTACTAACTTAACTGGAAAACAAAAATTTTGCAAAAAATCATTATTTACAGTTTTATATACCTATTGCAATGAAGTGAAGTGAAAATCCCGGTGTTTTGCTGCGTATGAGTGTTTACAGCTGTCAGGTTAACAGGCAAAAGGGCATCAACTCTGACTATTGATGGTTATGGACCATTATATGATAGAATTTAGAATCACCACAAAAAACTGAGAGTCAGATTTTTCTTTCTGCTACATGTATGGAATTCCAGCTGTCTCATGCCTTATGCTCACGTCTTATCTATGTCACAAGCCAAATCAAGTGAGTGTCCCTGACACAATAGACCACCCCTCCACATGGTTGGCATTAAGACTACCCCTCTATATGATTGACATTATTCTAAATTTGGCATGTTCTGCCTAATTAAGTATTCCTGCTTGGCAGTTTGTAATTGGCTACTCTGAAAGTATAAAAATCTGCTCAGTTTCCGCCCAAATCGGAGCGAAGCGCATTCTGACCATGTTGTAGAAAAGATCTCGCAGAGCTCTGAGCATGCTGCAAGGACCCCTGAGCATGTGGCAGGGTGACTTTGGTGGACTGATCACCCACCAACGGCTCACCGTCTGCGACTTCCTGACATACCCCTTCCCTGCGTGCTCGTTTTGTGTACAAACTCGTTGTGGTAACCCGGACTGTAACCAAGCAAGTGAGCCTACAGCCTACGTCGCGGCCACCAGCGGCGTAAATAAAATCTGTTTTAAAACCAACACGCTGTCCCACCTCTCCAACACTAGCCTGCCTGATTTCTGAACACCGTCCGCCCACCTCGGTCGGCCCTGACCGGTCGGCCAGTCAAGACAATCTAAAAAGAAATGTGGGCCCTGAAATAGTAAATACTGATGGACATTAAGCCTAGGAATACTAAAAGGAAATGCTTTAATATGATCTCTCTTTGCATGCAGTAAGTATGTTCTTGACGACAGAAGTGATGCAAAACTATAGTCCATTGCAACTATCAACTACCTATTTGAAACCAAGCAGAGAAAGGCAGACAGACAGCCATCTTTATTTAGACGATTTTATTATTTCCAGATTAATCTTGATTTCAGATTGCACATAACATGCAAAATCCACTGGATTATTATTAGTATTAATAGTATTATTATTAATAAAATAAAACTCTGTTTTATTTTTGCATCATTTACATTTTTAAGTAAAGGGCCTAAAACCCAGAAGCTATTTCTGCAAGATCCAGATTGTCTTCCTCAGTTATTTAAGTAACTGGGAAATCTGGGTACTGAGCACCTGAACGAGGTCAAGACATTTTTACAGAACTGGGTTGTATCACATAATTCTATATCAAATTGGTACAGAAGCCAAAACATGTAGTTGAGTCATCACTGTTGAGTGGTTGTCTGATATATCACAGAACTGTGCTGCCAAAGATAACAAAAGGAATGTCATGAATTAAGAGCATGGGCCATTTTATCAATTGGCATGATCTTTTGGATTTTTATACATTGTATTTCCACAAAAATGCATTCATTTTTTCATTCTGCCCTGATGATCCTTATCACACAGATATAGTTGACTAGCTACCTGCTCATCTAGAGCCTGATCTGAAGTCAGTTGAAGTCATAAGAGGTCTTTCCATTTCATTCAATGGGCTCTGGATCAGCTCCTTAATAGCCTCATTCAGTAATTGACTATGGGAAAGCTTTTGAAAGCAGCCTTAAATCCACTTGTTAATCTGTCCCTGTACAGATTATACAGACAGAGACAACTTCTTTAATGTGTTCAGACTGCATTCACCCATATCTATTATGTAGTCAGACCTTACCTTTTCTATTTGTACATGAAATATTATGGATTTATACATATAAAATTAGATACATTGTGGTGGCTTCTAAAAATGTGTCATTCTGTAGCACCTTTCATAGACTTGCCTTCTTAGTAAGGGATCGTGTGAGTGGGAATGGGGATTTACAGTCCTTTGAGAAAAGAAATTTCTTTCTTTCTATTGTTGTTAATATTGTTAACTAATTGTTTTCAGTGTTGTTTTAAGTGTTGTTAACTTGGATTATGTTAGAGCCTACAGGCTTCAGTCAGGATCAATACCCCTTTACAAACGCATCACAACATACATTCCCTGCCCCAAAGATACTAGCATCCAAGGAAATGTGGCAGACAATGAACGTGGGATAAATCTATTATTCTTTATTTTAAGGTTTTTTTATGTATACCCACATCAAGAACTGAAGTTCTGAGAGTTAGCTATTCATGTTCGAATTACTTGGTTCATCTTGGAGAATTCAGTGCTCTTGTTCATTTATGTGTAGACTTTGATACTATTACTTATTTGGAAGTCAGGGTCTCCTATACATGTGTAGGAAGCCTGCTCCAATGCACTGCAATTCAAGTGCGTTGGAACAGACTCAATTAACCAAGTTTGCTGGAGCACGGAAATAAACATGCTCCAGCAGGCTCTAGTGTCATGTGTATCAGCATCTGTGCACTGAAAAATGGCAGTAGGATGCTTTAAACTAAAGCTCATTCAATGAGTTTCAGTTCAAAGCACCCCACCAACATTTTTCAGTGCAGGGATCCTGATACATATGATGATCTGGGCACTTTTAATTAGAGTGGCTTTTGAAGCTGCACTAATTAAAGTGCTCCGCTGTGCCTCCCGGAACACATGTTTAAGTACCCTAGGATGTTAATGGCATTTTTGTAAGGGTGTTGTTATATTTTATTCTTAGGACCGCTTAACCCCTGGAATGTCCACATGATAACATGTTTAAGTGACTTAAAGTACTTGTTACATGGCTCAAAGTTATGCCACTCCAGGACAGGATTATGTCTGATCCATACAACTCCGTCCCTGTTCCATTAACATGGGGTCATTCCCCATGTTGTGTGGAGAGTGGTCACATGGCCATGCAGGTGAAGTCCTTCAGTATCCCAGGATTCAGTGATCCCTCCTCCACCCCCTGTTCTGTGTGGGCACTGAGCAACCCCATTTAGCCTACTGCTGCACAGGTGCTGTGTGGCAGGGTTGATCCCTCTGTCTCCCACTCTCTTCTACTACCATCATCTTCTTCCCTACAGGTCCCTCTTACCAGCAGCCAAAAAGGGACTCTCACGCTTTGCATTTTGCCTGCCAGACTTCCTGTGGTCCCCAGCATCCTCTGCTCCTATCTGTTCAGTGTGCTCCACAGCCCTTCCTCTCCCTCCCTTTCCTCATTGCTGGCCCAGCCTCCTCCTAGCTAGAGACTCCAAGCCATGCAGCCCAGAGGTTTTACTGAGAGCAAATCTGAGCCACACACACATGCGTGCACCTGGTAACTGCCAATCCAACCTTTCCCAAACCTTTTCTGAGCCCAACCAACCTCCCTCATACCATCAACTCCTCTCATTCCCTGATCAGCCCAGATTCACTCACAGCTGCCCTGGCCCAGAACAGCAATTTCCCTGGCACCAGGCTGTCTCCCACTCCATAGCAGTTACGTTGTGTGTGGATTGGGTACGTGGAGCAGAGCACTGCTTGAGCCATGGGGTTGGAGCTCTTTGCCTATCAGAAGAGGTAAGGGGTAAGCTGCAGCCTTAGACTCATAGAAAATCAGAGGAGTGGGGCTGGAAAAGACATCTCTGCTCACCAGGCCTCTAGTGACAAGACACAGTTGTGCAGGTAAGGGAAAATCAGAGAAGGTTTCTAGACCAAAGGTGTGACTGCTCCATACTCCAAGCTAGCACTAAGCTGATCAAAATTTGTGTGGCTCAAAGTACAACATGTGACAAGGCCCTAAAATGGCTTTTTCTTTCTTGCTGTCCTGTCCGTGTAGGGGACAACGTAGAGCTGCCCCATGAGGCTGGGAAATATCGGTACTTGTTAATAGTGGGGAGAACAATCCTTTCTGTTTACTAGGTTATAGCAGCTTGCTCTGTGCAGTTGACATTAAGAAAGGGGACTAAGGGCAGGTCTTGCCTTCTTCTTGTCCCTATTCACCAATTCTTGGAGTGCTGAGTTGAAGCAGCATTCCTGTGTACTCTTGGTCACAGGGTGGAGGGTAGTGGAAGTACTATGGTGAGGGCCTTTACACAGCCAGACAATGGAATATGAGGTAGCATCTTGCTTGTCTTTCAGACTGTGCACAAGGACCACTCATAATCTCAATGTTATATGAGTTTTTCCTTTTATCTGTTAAGGATAAATCAAGAGAGACTCAGAAATCATATATGTTTTGATTTCTTTCCCTTCCCTTCTTTATCTGGCTCACTTTTGTTCCACATTTTCATGAATTTGTCACCAGAAGGTGGATCCTCAAAAAAGAAAATGCAGTGTCACAGGATGGCTCACATCTGAGGATGGGAGACTTGGAAATCTTTGGGTAGGTACTGGAGAGCTGGTGTTAAGTTTTTGCAGAAGCCAAATCACAGAAAGGCACTTCTGGTTTGATCTGTAAAAGTAGTTAGGCACCATATTCCCCTTGAAACCAATGGAAAGTAGGCAGTAAATACATTAAAGATTTTTTAAGAGACACTCAATCACCTAGTTGTACTATTCTTCTGTCCACAAACCAAGGGTTATAAGCTCTCTGAAAATCCAAGATACCTATCATTTTGCAAACACAAAAAACCACTGGAGAAGCATACAGATAAAACCCTAACAACCTAGGTTCCCAGTGCGTTCAAACATTAGAGCAGAAAAAGATGGCTGAATTACAGGACTTTGTGGAATCAGTAGATAAGAAATCCTCTGACTCTACATCAGCACTGCAGGGCACTAGGCAGCTCTCTGGTATCGTCCTTTGCAATATGCACTGTGTATATTATGTCTGCTTAACACTCTTGAAAAAAGTGTAGATTGCAAGTTTGCATACATTTACATATTTTTGCAGGAATCTGGGAACAAACCATTACAAGTACACGCTTCCCCATTTTAAAGTTATAGCGCAATGACACTTCAGTGCAAGGAGGCAATTACATGCATATGTATAGAGTACCTAGGCTCGTTATGATTGGTGCCTTATATATAAAGCAAATAGTACATATATATCTGACTTTTACCTTTAGGCAAATATATGTCTCCTGTGTTAGCTGAGTGATAGCTGAACCAGAAACCTTCAAAACATATTTTGTTTGGATTAATACAAATCAATACATACGATCAGGGCTGGCCAGGTTTGGTGTGGCCGGGGACCACAGGTGGTACCAGAGTGCAGCCTCTGGGCTGTATAGTGCTTAGGCAGTGGGAACACCCTTGTAATATTGTTTCCTTTGTGGATGGCACAAGCTTTCCCCCATTGTCTGGGCTGTGCTGGCAGCACATGGCCCCTGCTGTGACCCCATAGATAGCATGTGGGTGGCCTCCTCACAGCTCCAGTTCCCTCATGCCATACAGCCCTACCTGGATCCTTCTCTGCAGCATTGCAGTGGAAGAGGCAGCGACTGGGGCTGCCTCACAGGTCCCATGAGGCTCCCATTATGGCCAGGTCTGTTGTCACCTCTAATGAACTTGATGTTTCAGAAGCTCTACCTCTTATCCCATCTGCAATGATTACAGCTGGACAGCTCTATTTTGCATAGTTCTACTCTTGTAGAAGATTTGTAGCAATGAGTTCCACACACTAGCAGGTAAGTTATGTGATGTGTTAAAATATGTATTTCCTGTCAGCAGTTTTGCAGTTGTTTGCCTTAGAAACATTTTAGAAAGTTTTAAAATGTTAGTTTAATCTTGTTTTTATCCAGTTACTTATAAGCACAAAAAGGTTTGTTACCAGGAGACCAATGTGAGGCTATATTCACTATTAGTAAGTATACAAATACCATTTTAAAAATGAGAGCAAAAATACAGTCTATATACATATTTTTCTTCCAGACAATGGAGGCTTGTATTAATGGGATCCCTTTGAATTTTGCTGTGCAATTTTTTCATCAAAATTATTTGTTCTTCAGATCTCATGTAGCAACTATTCCTAATATGCATTATTTAAATGAACATGTCTTTTTAGTTTAATAAATTTAATTGATAGCTTCATCTTGGTGATATTACAGAAGCACTCTATGCAAAAGAGTGATAATTTTTAGTCCATTAAAAGTTGATCATTCTGTTTTCCTTTGTACTTTCTCTGACATTTTTCTTAATCCTTTATTTCTCATACTGCCTGAAAATACTATGTATTATCAAAAGGCTTTAGGCGGTAGAGGGAAAATTATCACTGTTTCATTTCAGTCCTGTCAGATACATGGCAGTCTGTTGTTACCTCTCACTACATCAGGCAAGTCTATCAATAACTTCTGTCTTCAACATTGAAACATTAAGGGTATGTGCAGATGTTATATCTATATTGACCTAATTGGCTTTAGGTTGATCGAAGAGTGGATATGTACAGATGTTTGGGGAGGTTAGATCAGGCAAAAAATGTCTAGTTCACCTGAGGAGGGGAACTAAGTTAGATTGGGAATGGCTGAGCCTGATTGACTCAATATGGGAGTTCAGGGTGCAGCTGGCTTGCCCCAGCCTCAGCCCCAGCCTCACACTCTTCTTACTTCCTCTACACTCCTGACCCTGACCAGGCTATCTTTAGCCTCACAATTTCCTCCCCTCCCTGGATGGACAATAGGGGTATGCAAAATGGGCTGCATTCAATTCAGATTCAGATTCAGTCTGAATCATGGACAATGATTCAATTAATTGATTTGAATCACTGTCCTCAATTTGATTTGGCTGAATCTGAAGATTTGATGCTGATTCGGAGAATCAGTGATTCAGCCATAGACATAGTGTCAAATGTTTTTTCTACATACCTTGAAGTGCCAGGCGTGGCTGGTGAATGTTGCAATGCTGGGGTGGATGGAGTGTCCCATAGGAGTGTGGGGCCCCCTTCTGCATGCTTGGCAGTGAACCCGGAAGTGGACTGGAAATAATTCTGGTCCATTTCCGGCTCTGCTGCTGAGTGCACTGGGGGGGCTCCCCCCACTCCCCTGACTTGGTAATTGGCTGTGGGGGGAACCCAGGTGCTCCCCCCAGATCCTGGAGGCACTAGTCACTGAGCCAGGGGGCTGGGGGAGGGTAGTGTGCTCCCCAGTGGATCCAGAAGTGGACTGGAAATGCTTCTGGTCCACTTCTGAGTCTGGTGCTGAATGTGCTGGGGACCCCCTTCCACCCCGTGCTCCTGTGGGGTGTTCCATCTGCCCCACCATCACAGCATTCACAAGCTGCCTGGTACCTTGAGGTATGTGTAACAACATTTAAAACTTTGTCTATGTCTGAATTGTTGAATCTTTCCAAATCCCTCCTAATTGATTTGGAGGGTTCTGATTTGATTTGGAGAGATTAAAGGGTCTCCTGATTTGATTTGAAATTGAGATTTGGCTGCTGGATCTGGCTGAATCTCCATCAAATTGAATCAGTGACTGAAGCTTTGCACAACCCTAATGGGCAACCTCCCACTGCAGACCCATCAACTCCTACAAATGCTGCCTGCCCCTCCCTCACCCTGACTGACTTAGATTGGGTTCCCAGCATGACTCCCAGCACTTTCAAATGTGAGTGCAAGCTGCTTCTGATCTACAACCACACAGCTTAAAGCAAGCCATGTGATTGTAGATTGGGTACGACGAATATCTGCATATACTCTAAGAACACTATTTGTAATTAAAACCTGAATTAGTACAGTTCAAGGTTTTCCCAGTTAGTCCTTCAGTTGGGCACAAGAGCAGTAGAATTGCAGTGTGGCAAAGCTAGTAGAGGGATCAGCTGCTGATATAGAATTAAGTTGAGGGTCAGGAATTAAATTTGACAGAAAGATTAATAATTCAACTGGGAACAGCAGGGGGAACAAAAATGGCATCAGAGTTTGCTTGCCAACTGTGGCATCTGCAAAAGGAATCTAAAAAGTTCAATCACATTTTGGGCCTTTATGCACTGAGCAGTAGAATATTAACTGTCTAACACAGCCCCTGAAGTTGATATCGCAGTCCCTGTGGATAGCTGCTTTCACCAGTGTCTGCTGTGGCTGATCGATCAAGCTGTCACAGCCCTAGTGTATCAGAAGGGGAAAAGGCCCTCCAGGAAAATTTTTAATGGTGCTTGTCGTCAAAGAAAAATGTTGTGTTTCTCACTTCAGTGGCCTTGCTGACACCAATCATCATGGCGTCTTGACTCATCCTGTCGCACATTACACCAACTTAATTTTGCTGGCCTGATCTTTATGGAGGCTGCATCTAGCTACTGTTGATTGGTCATGATCTTTTTTCTATATAATTAAAGACACTAGGGACCCCAGCTGCTAAGAAAAGACAAATTATAATGATTATACCAATTCTAGCAAGCTATGCAAATCATGAATATGTAGGATTCAAAAGAAATATAATCCAGTTTTCTTGAAGCAAGAGTCTAAGTAGAGAGGGATTTACCTTACTCAACCTACCCTGGTAGGTAAAAATCTCCACTTTTTATTGTTTATACAATTTTACTTAAAATGGGTATCTCTACTCATGAAGGAATTAGTAATTCTGTAAACTTGCAACCCGAGTGGGTTGGTGTCCAGAACAGACAATGAAGAAAACATCAGCCTGGGTATTTAGTAGAAAACCGGTCTGCATGAACTAAAACATTAGTGACACTGGGACTAAGGGCATAGTCATTTTGAGGGCTTCCTTTGGTCAGAGCACAGAAATGGTTACAGGATAAGGCATGATCAAGAAATATGATGGAGTGAAAAGCATGGCATTTCAGTAATGGAAACAGTAGTGGGAAGGCAGAAGTCAGGGTAAAGATGCACCTTATAGACTACCAGAATCAGAAATACATAAGCTTTCATGAGCAAGAGCTCACTTCAGCCGATGTGATGAAAGGACATGCAAGTGAGCTCTTGCTGACAAAAGTCTGTACATCTCTGATTCAGTTGGTCAAAAGATGCATCTTTATTCTTCCTTCTGCCTGACTTCAGACTAACCGGGCTAACTACCTCTGAGTAATGGGAAGGTTAGGTAAGGAGTTGTAAGTCTTGTGGCATGATGCCCTAGAGAAACCCATGAGTGAACAGGGAGCATCCCAGAGATACCTGAGCACTCTAGGTGAGTCTCCAGAGGAGAGGCAACTTTCTGTAGGTTTTGTGGGTGAAAAATGGGGAAAGCCAGAATGGGCTAGGCGTTGTTCATTTTTAGGGCAGGGGGTGTCAACCAGGTGTACTTGGGAAGGCCCCAGGAGGTATGTGGCAGTAGTGAGGAGAAGCAGGGGACAGGGCTGCCAGCACTTTGTGCTGCTTGCACTGCTGTGCCACTTTTGTGCTGCCAGCATTTCCAGTTTCGCTGCTGTGTGCCGCTGGCATTTCTGGTTTTGCTGCCATGTGCTGCATGGGGAACATCCCTCCTGTCATCAATTGGCTGCTGGGGTACCCCTTGCTTCTTGACCAGCCACTGGGGGTGCACTGACCAAAAAAGGTTGAAAACCCCTGGTTTAGGGCGTTTGAATTAAATATAGTTAAGTTTTGATTTTGCAGCAATAAATATTTGGTTATGAATTGACAAGAAAACTGTAACAAATGTACCCAGGGTAAGAGGTCATGCTAAAAATACCACACTGTGGAGTGGCTGAGTAAAGTGGATCAGGAAAAGGCTAAGAAGAGAATGAGAAATTCCTTATGCTAGAAGTAAGGCTCTTATTAGAGATCCTATATGGCCCACATTACTGAACCATGCTTAAAATTCAGATGGTATGAAAGCAGCTTAGGAGAAGCAAGCTAAGCTGAGACTGTTTGGCCTGAAAACACAGAAAGCATCAACCTTGCTGAGGGTCCCTTGTAAGTGTAAGTATACCAGGTCTGAAAAAGGATGGTCTGTCCACTCAGCTGTAATCATTTCAGATGGGATAGGAGGTAGGGCTTCTCAAACAGCAAGTTCATTAGGAGTGACAATGGACCTGTCCGTAATTTAGATTGTTTGCAACCCTGGAGAGTAAAGTTTGACTGCAGTATAATGCTAGAAGGAGGCAAGGTTCTTTTGGTAGATGTGATATGTTTTATTAGACCAACTAAGTAATTGGAAAAAAGTTTTATACAAACTTTTGGGCACAATCACCTTTCTTTAGGTATAGGAAGTTCCTGCTGTTCACAGAGACTTCTCTGTTCAGAGCAGAGACACCCTATGCTTGAAGAAGAGTGATTGCATCTGAAAGTTTGCATAAAACTTTTTTCCAACTACTCAGTTGGTTTAATAAAATATATCACATCTACCAAAAGAACCTCTCCTGCCTATGTCCTTAGACCAACATGGCTACACCCAAAAACCCAATATAATGCTAGAATGTGTTGTCCCAACTATGAGAAGAAGGTGAGGGTTAAGATTATTCTACAAGACAACCTGATGCAGGATATTAATTCTGATATATATTAATAGTTCTGGATATTGAAAGTTTATCTCTCACTTCTCCCCAATATACTTATCTTTGTGGAACTCCCTGGACTTGGTGTTTATGGGGAAAATTGTTCAACAAGTGGGGAAAACTGTTTACCAATAGTGCCCATATAATGTAATTTAGTTTTGAAGGTCTTTAAATGGAGCTGAAGACTGTGTGTATTTGTGTTTTCTAGAAAGAACCCTTAAGTAATTGAGTTTATCCTGAACTGCTGTTAACTGTGGCTGGCAGAGGCTTATAGAGGGTGCATCTACGTGTGTGTTTTAATGCTCAGTAGCCTATTTTACTATGCATTAAAGTGGTGTGTAAAAAACTGTGCTATTATGCTAATGCAGGGGTGATGCATAGGGGTGCATGGGGGTACGTGTTCACCTCCTGAGAGCACCGGTGCACTTCCTGCCAGGCTGTACTCCTTGTTTAGCCAGTGGGCAGGGGGGTAGGCAGGAGCACAAGTGCCCTGCCCCATGAGTGCTAGCCTGTGATCAGGGTCATCAGCAGAAGTCCAGCATGGCTGCGGGACTTCCAGAAGCAGTGCGACTGCTTTCATGGTGAGTGAGATCGGTCAGGGGGATTGGCTGCCGCCACCTCCCACCCCGTGCCTGGTTGCTGACTCAAGAGGCACCAGACACCCACGTGGTATGTGCAGTAAAATAGGCTACTGTGCATTGTCATCTAAAAAGCCCCCAGACAGATTAATGTTGATGTCCATTGAGTACACATGCTATGACTCATGAAGGAATTGCATTGCAGGAGGGGGTCTTTTAATCAAAAGATACTATGCTCCAAGACTTCAACCACAGGAATTAAGAGTACAGAAGTCTGGGTAGCCTTTGAACAACTATCCTATCCTAACAATACTGAAGGGTAAATATTAGCATACTACAGTAACTTCAGATGTTACCAACCTTTACTGCGTATTTTGGCAAGATGTGGAGAAAGATATAGGTCAGGGGAAAAGGATAGTTTAATAGTGAAGTGATGGCTAGTGGAACCTATTTCAACATTTTAATTTCAACTTGTGATAAACTCTACTCAGAAACAGGTTGGGTTGTAATTAACCATCTCCATTTGGCTAGGGGAAGAATTATAATAGTTTCTTTTACCGTAAATGAAAGGAATTCTGAAGTAGCATTATGGGCTAGTGTGAAATAATTAATTCTATGCTCTGCTCAGTCTCACTTGTAAAGGAATATTTGAATAGGTTTAAGTATGCATGGTAGACTGAGGACACATAGGGTGCATCCACACATGCACATTTACTGTGCAGTAACCTAAATTGCTGTGTAATAACCTAAAATTACTGTTCAGTGTAGGTGCACATTGATATGTACACTCCTGTACAGCACAGTAGCTATGGCGACTTACATTGACTTGGGCAAAATTTTGATATCTGCATCATGCAGGTATCAAATTTATGCCCAAGCAGTTACTGCACAGTAATGTACATATAGATGCCTTACTGCACAGTAACGCTGTGTGTGGACTAACTTGGGGCTAGCTTTAGTCCCAAGTTAGACCACACACAGTGTTCATGCACTTTAATGCTTGCATGTATAGACACCAGTGTATTTTTGCTAACTGTGCAATAACTTACCGCACAGTAAATTTAATGCAATGTAGATGTATGTGTAGACACGCCCATGGTCAGCTACAGTGTGACTAATAATCCCCCACTGAACTGATTACCATCCATTTTATCCAATGCTTAGTAAGTGCAATGACTATGTCTTGGTTTCAAAAGTAGTGCTCGAGAAAGGTGTGGCTTGAGCTGCAGTGTGGTGGTTAGATCAGTGTACTCAAAAGTCAGAGAGAGATCATTTCAATACTTCTCTCAGTAATGGAGGGGGAGCTTGAAAAATGCTGTTAAGTTTCACTAAAAAATGGCATTACAATAAACACATTTGACTTTGTTCTAATGTACATCTTGATTTTATATTTCTGGCTCTCCATATAGAAGAATTTTTTAAAACATATTGTAGACCTTTTTGTAGCTTGAATTATTTCTTTTTCCCAAATCTCCTTAAGTTTCTTCATTAAAACTGAGTAATAGATATAGCTCAAGCCCAAATGTACTATCAGTTTTAAGAATAACTTCTCATTGAGGTCAATGGGGATTTCTGCTTAACAAGTAATGGCATAATGTGGCCTATGGCTACAAAGTTGCTTACTTGATAAATGTGATAGGAAATGGGTTCTGATTATTGCAGTGTGTAGAGTGCCTTACTACCAGGGATACTGTCCATTAAGTTTTTCTAGTTAGTGGCTTTCCCACTTAACTTAATGTATTTCTTCTGCCTGAGGGAAATCAGTTGTGTGAGGGAAATCAGTTGTGTAGAAGTAAATGATAGTTGACAACTGTCCCTCTTAAAGAACAGCTGGTACTTCTTCAAAGATTGAAGAAAATCAAAAAGAATGGTCAGGCTAGCCATAAAGATGAAGATTTCCATAATCTTCTCCATGTTGTAGGCTAAATCCTCAACTGGTAGAGCTGGCTTCAGTTAAACTATGTAAATTCCAACACTGAAGACTCCATCCCTCATGTTGTTCTAGACCAGGATGACCAAGATACAGACTGTGGGGTGGATCTAGTACACAGAGCCATGTTGTGAAGCCCACAGGGTAGCCCATGGATCTGGAAATGTAGCAGTGGGGGGAATGGTATTATTTTTAATTGCTGTAACTCCCAGAGCTCTCCCTTGCCCTGCTGCCAAATTTCCAGGCTTGTTGAGAATCCAGAGGACTGTCCCTTTGAGCCAAACTGGGTCCACAGACTGGCTCTGTGCTACTCCTTTGGCCTACACTTGGGAAACACTGTTCTAGACATCTTCATACCAAATGTAATTTTTTTCCTCACCCAGATTGAATCAATAATAAAAACAGCCACCAGGTTGACAGTTCTATATGATATTTCCTGACAGTTATTATGAGCTTACTGCATAACATAACTGAGCATCCACATTCTGAACTAACTAAAACTTCCACAGTTGGCACCATTACATAGGCGATGCATAGGGGGGTACGGGGGGGTGGTAATGTGCCCCCCCTGAGAATGAGCACTCTGCTGGTAGAGGGGCATGGAGAGTGTTCATGCCTACCCTCTATTTGGCTTCACCGGTGGCACTTCTGTCAGCATGCCGCTGACGCACTCTGCGACTGGCTGCAGGGGGAACCCCCTCCCGGTTGCTGGCTGGCCACTGGGGGACCCCTCCAGTTGCCGGCTGGCTGCTGGTCATGCCCTGCTAGTGTCCCCCCAGACTCAGGAGGCACTGGTCACCCATGCACCATTGTATTTTCACTCGTAGCCCCGATCAACCAAACTAGTTGGATTACGTAAAAGTGATACAGAGATCACTGAGAGAGTTAATTCTGGTGTGTAGCTACTGTTTAATTTCACCCATGTAGTTGCCATAAAGGTACTCAGTGCACTGAGTTAGACATATAACATTTTGGGAATGTGTAAGATCCATGGATTCTGGTGGGGTTTTATGGGAGGTGTTAATAATAGTGGCAGTGAAGATATGCTGAGAAGTTAATCATTTCTTGCCAAGGCAAGGCTATATCCAACCTGATGCTTGTTGTGCAAGAGAGAATTTACTTCTGATGCTGAGTTGGGCAAGGTTAAGGAACTGTTTGAAGCCAGGAGTCGAAGGCCTTGGAATATTTCTCTCGGGGTCTGATTTTTGTTGATCATGGACTGGCTATTGGTCCATCATTTGGTGATTCTTCTGATTAGTTTCAGTGTGGAGTGGAAGGTGACCACAAGGAGTTTGCAGTCACAGGGAGTTTTCCTTTTACATTTTAGCATTTTAGGTTGGGGTCTTTGGATATCTTGTTCAAATATATGCTATATTTCTCTACTGGAGTGTCCTTGTTGTGTAAAGGCAGATTTTAGGCTGGTTAGGTGGTCATTATGAGTCTTTTCCTCAGAGCAGATGCTGTGATCTGAGGATCTGGCTGTAGGGAACAGCTTTTTTGGTGTTCTTGGGATGATTGCTGGTCTTGTTGACAGAGATATGGTGATCTGTGGATTTTCTGTTAATACTGGTTTGTAGGGTGCCGTCCTGCATATAGATTGTGGTACCTAGAAAGTTGATGTTAATGCATGAGTGTTCCAGAGAAATATTGATTGAAGGATGCTAGTTGTTAAATCTGTGGTAAAAGTCAAAAAGTGAGTCCAGGTGTTCAGTCCAGATAATGAAAATGTGTATCTAGGTAACACAGGTATAGTGTAGGTTTAATGGTGCAGTTTTCTACAAGGTTTTTCTCCAGGTGTCTGATGTAGAGGTTGATATATTGAGGATCCATTTTTGTGCCCATTGCTGTGCCCATGGTATGGAGGAATTGATGATTGTTGAAAGTGAAGCTGTTGTGGACGAGGATGAAGTACAACATGTTGTTGCAAATCTGAGTCTACTCCACGTTCTTGAAGGTATTTCAGGCAGGCAGCTGAGCTGTCACAGTGTAGGATATTAGTGTACAGGTTGGTGACATCCATCTTTGCAAGTATGACTTCTAAGAGAGGTAGGTGATGTTCTGGATTCTACTGAGCAAGTCTGTGGTGTCTTGTAGAAAACTTGCTCTTTGAGTGACAAGTGTTTTCAGGCTATGACCCCTGATAGCTCTTCATTGAGGGTTTCACACTTGGATACGATGGGTCTGACAAAGTTGCCTTGTTTGTGGATCTTTGGGAGCATACAGAAAGTTCCTGGGGTGGGAGAGTAGGGGATAAGTGGAAGTAATTTTTTTTCTGAAGCTGGCATGGGAAGGATTTGATATTTTCCAGTTCCAGAGTAAATTCTGGCGTGGGATCCTTCCCAAATTCTTTATAGTATTTAGCATTGGGAAGTTGACTGTCAGCTTCACTGATGTAGTCTTGACAGTTGAGGATGACTATAGCTTCACTTTTGTATGATGATTTGACTAGTATTTCATTGTTGGATCTTAGGGACTGTATGACTTTTCTTTCTGAGGGAGTGAGGTTTGTGTGTTCCTGTCTTTTGCTGAGAATTTCACTGTTAGCTTTTTCTGTGAAACAGTCAATGTAGAAGCCCAAGGTAGAAAATGTCCAGTCCAGTGCTTTATTGTTGTTTGTTTTGTCATTGTAGCTGAAGGGTTATTAGAGATGGTAGTGACCCTGGTTGTGGAACTATTCTTTCAGGCAAAGTCTACAGAAAAACAACTCTTCTATTTCTCCACATACTAGTATCTTGTCAGGTTTCTTCTCAGTATTATAGCATGTTGTATTTTACCCAACTCCCGAGTTTTTTCTACACAGGAGAGGTGAGAATAACCCTCTTTCCCTTTTGACAGGCCTTTATCTTCCACTAACCAGCTTCTTTTCTTCTGCTAATTGTGCATCTGCTACCCCTAAGAATTTCTCCCACCCACTCCCCTCTGCTATTTTTCATTATGCTGTGCCTGGCTTCCTATGATCAGACAGTCAAGGAAGAATATCTTTCATTTGAAAGCTTGTCTAACTTTATCTCAGCTACATAGTTGTTCATGTGAAGTGCCACTAGTTACAATGAGAATCTGCTCTTCTGTCTGCACCTTTATAACAGTAAAAGTGTAATGCCTATACCTGACCTAAGTGATTAGGTAGCAACTAAGTTACAGCTATAGCTTTCCATGTTCACTGGAACTATCTTATTGTTCCCTGGTGCTATTTCCGGATGCATCTACACTAGACGCTATGTCACTGTAGCAACAAGATACATAGCTGTAGCTCATTGCTATGGTGATGTAGCATCTAAAAATAACCATGTGCCTCTGGAACTGTGAGGTACCGGCGGGGTACTGTGCAGTCATTTGGTACTTTCTAAACCTGGGCATGTGTAGACATGCCGACTGTCTGTTTGATACATCCATTTATTTTTCCTCATCTTAGATTGTAAGCTGCTTAGAGGAGGGGGTAATTTTTTATTTATTTTTTTTCCAGGGCCTATACCAATTGGTCGCTAGTCAGTGATGGGTATTTTTAGCCACTGTTGTATACAACTAATCTGCTTCTTCTACCCTTGACATTTATTTAAAGAGGTACCCAGAACCAGTTGCTTATCCACTGTAAATGGATACAACTTTATAGAGCCCAGTAGATCTATGCCCATTAATGCATTGTGTATGTCCAGATGTGCAGGCACATGCAGTTAGTGGCACCACAAGCTTCTTTGTGGTGCCACAAAATGCATATATTGCACATTAAACTATGCATAAGGCTGTTAATTTGCAGCACAGGGACAAAATTTGCTACTGGAATTTCCCAGTAGAACAAAAACAGTGGCCAAAACACATGAAAATAGTAGGTACCAAGACAAAAATGGAGATGGGAGACCCCCACACTGAAATGCACTGTAGAGCCCCTGCATGGAGGCACACAGAGACAGGAGAGCATCAGCCCTGGGCTGTCTGCTCCTTTGCCTCAAGGCATACTGCACCCCAGACAGTTGCTCCTAGTTGCATGTTAAACTGAGGCACACAGAAGCAGAGGAGCAGCCAGTTCAGGGCTGCCTGCTCCCCTATCTTGAGGCACAATGCGTCCCCGTGTGGGGGCTCCACTGTGCATTGAGATGGGGGAGCAGGCAGCCCTGGGCTGTCTGCTTCCCTGTCTCCATGTGCTGCTCCCCAGCTGGCTATTGTGTAGCATGCCTCAGTGCAGGGACTGCCTGCCAGTTAGCCCCCACACCATAGAACATGGAGCCTGACTAGGAGCTGGGAGGAGCTGGACATTGCCCAGAACAAAGAGCATATGCAGGGGCACACGCTCTGGCACAAAGTCGCAGCACAAATTTGTGCCACAACTATTTGTGCCACTGCAAGCGCATGTCCCTGCTTGTCTGGACATGGCCATTGTGTGCATTCTTGGAGCCTAAACTGTAGTATGTTTGAAAGTGTTAATATGCATTCTGTTCTGTGCTAGAGGGAGAAGGCACAATCAGTCCCATATGCTACCCTATAAACAAACAATCATTCAGTCCTCATCAGCTCCTATTGCTTCTATATTTATCCTTCTCTTTGTGACCACTGCATTTAGTTTTAGTTATGAAGATAAGGTTTATACAGTATGATGCATGTGAAGAAAATAGCCCTTTAAAAATTGAAACAGATTGGGCTCTGTTAATGTTTCAGTATGAAAGCTTTGGATGAGAAAGGATAAAATGCATGAGTGAAAACTTTGGTAAATTGTTAAATGTACTAAGAATATACAAGTAGCCTCCTGATTTGACATTAAGTTGAGATTGGTTAAAAAATAAAAGCAGCTGCTTTGCCATCATAAACAAAGAATTAAAGAGTTCAACACTCTTCGTTATCCTCTTGCCAAACTGCTGCTTGGTCTTATCTTTTAATTAAACCTGAACTTTAAAATAAATGTGTCTAGAATGCCAACTTATTAAATGAAATATCAATGGCTGCACACTAGATTCAGCGATTAGCATGCTATATAGGGTCTTTTTTTATTGGATGGACACATTAAAGAGCCTAATTTCACTGCACTTCTGTGTTTAAAGTCCCCCATTAGAAAGAAAGAGAATGCATGATTCTCACATTGAAAATTATTTTGCTTTGGACTCTCTTTATTTTTTGTCATAGCCAAATCAGTTAAGTGTCCATGTCACAATAGACCGCGTGGAGCCATTACCCCAAATCTGGTCACGTTCCACTTCATTAGTTATTCAGTCCGTTATTGGCCACTTTGGACATATAAAAGTTCATGCAGTCGGAGACCTCCAAGCACGTGACAAAGTAATCACAGAGAACTCTGTAGCGCGACCAAGGAAACTTAGCGGACTGATCACCCACCAATATCTCCCCGTCACCAGGTCCTCTTGACATATCCTCGTTATCCTGCAGGTTCCTTTTTGTTCAAAAACTCGTTAACTTGCAACTCATTTAATTATCCGTGACAACTCAAGCAAGCTACCTCGAGGCCTGCGCTGCCATTCCATGCGGCTTAAGTAAAGTAATATTTTAAAAACCAATAAGCTGTCTCGCCTCTCCATCACTGGCCTGCCTGACGTCTGATTAAATTAGTGATCCTCTGGATGGCTCCGGCCACCCGAGACATGGCATCACGAACAGGATCTAAGGGCACGGCAGTGGAGGAGATTCTAAATGAGTGTTGCCCTTGGTGCACCGGAGGGCACTCTGTGGCCAATTAAAACGAGCTATGGGCCCACATTGTATACCACCAAGTGGGTGGGTCGAACAAAAGGCTTATCAGTGGCTACCTTTCGCTAAAAGGGGAAGAAGGAGTTTTGAACGAATGGGAGGCACACCTTCACCCCAGGGCGTTTGGGTGCATGGTGAGCAATGAGTGGGTCTGATTCAGACCCCGAGACAAAGTAATCACTGTGTCTCTTGCTGGAGTAAAACCAACAAGCGTAGCAGACCCAACTCTCACCCAAGAGTATCCCCGCTGTATAAGGTGTGTAAGAGAAGGCGGAGAACTGACACTGGTTGACTGGTTCAATCCCCCGACTCTAGCATCTGGGTCAAGGAGGCACGAGCTGCTTTTGGATTTCCGGGAAAAGTTAGAGACGGAGGGCTGTGTTGTGGCGTGGTGGACGGCCCCGAAGTGGGACAAGGGGAAGATGTTGAATATTATGTTTCGCACTGTTACAACTTTGCTGCAGGAAAATGCAAATTTAGAGGTTCAACTGCTCACAGCTGCCCAGATGGCTAAGGAAGCAGCAGTAAAGGAAAGCTCTGAACCATCAGAGAACCCCGAGCCGCCGCCGTTCCAAGATGGCACTGGGGAAAAAGAAGAGCACGCAAAAAGTCTTGGGGAAGAAGGGGCGGTCACGCGGTTCTCGGCCTCACCCCTTGGAGTGGCACCAAAAGAAACTCCGCCTCCTGATGCAGCGCGAGCAGGAGAACCATCCCCTTATGAGGGAGAGAAGTTATACTTGATGTTCCCGCCTACGCTCCTCCCAGCTGCGGTCCACCCAATAGCATTAGTCAAGCAAGTTACAGATGCGCAGGGTGCGACCCACATCGCCACTACATGCCGCACCAGCATGCAGGGGAAAATGCAAGAATTGTACAAAGAATTGAAACTGAAGCCTGAAGAGACCCTGGCTATATGGTTAGGATGCCTAGTAGTGGAATTTGGGTCAGACTTGCTGGACCTGGAAGAGGCTGACTACCTAACCTGCCAAGCCTTGTGGAGTGGAGGGCATGCCACCGACCTGAAAGTGGTAGTGAGTAATGCTCGCTGGCCCATCCCACTCCCGGCGCTTGTTGCAGGCCAGGTTAGTTACAAGTCTCACATGTGGCACGATGGCTGTTCACCAAAAGTCAGCGCGGAACAATTTCTGCTGACCATAATAGGGGTATCATATGCCTCTTGGCATCCTAGCATACACCAGTTGGGACTGATATGGGCTCAGTGCAAAGGAGGGTGGCCTCACCATCATCTATGGAACCCTGGAACTGCTCCTGCAACCCTTGATAGCATAGAAGCCTGCACAGAGGTCTATGGAGGAGATGACACCAAAATGCTTTGACTCCTCCTCAACCCGATGACCAGACAGCAGGCGGGAAACCTCCTGAGTCACCTTCCATGGTTGCAAGCCCTTATGAAGACATCCATGAGAGTCTCCAGTAACGCAGAACACCGACCCTCGGCGTACTTCATCGAAGCCCAAAGACCAAGGCGTTATGAGTCCCACACCCCATGAGTCGCAACAGTTGCCGCAACGAACGCCAGAGGAGAGAGCCATGTTTGGGTTCCTCCTACACCGCTCCAGGATTACAAAGCAACAATTGCGCATTCTGAGGGACGAAGGCCAACGGAACCTGGCAAATGAAATAGGCTTCAGGTTTGAAGCATAAGAACACACGATGCCCAATTACCAATCCTGGCTTATTGCAACCCGCTAGCTTGCCACCGTATCGTTCTCCCAGCTTTCTCTTTCCGTTTTTTTGTTTGTTTGTTTGTTTGATTTGTCCCCTTACATGCCCAGCGGTGACAAAGCGGCGATGTGTGACTGCTCAATCGCGGGAACCACCGAACGCTGACCCGCAGTATGTCCGGGTCGACACAGAAATGGCTGCCTACCTGTATGTCACGAATGGAGTTGTCACCTTATTCCTGCCATTACCGATGGGTTCCTCGGTGAACTGAACTGACTTTGAGACCTCCAACTCGGTCCTGAACTTTCTATCATTCTGAGCCAAAGCCATAATTAATAGCCCATCAACAGATGACCTTGCCATGTGCTTACAGTTCCCCCTTTTCTGTTAATGACCCTGTGTTCACACCCTTGGTCTACAAAAATGTCTTGTACATACTTGTTTTTGTTTTGTTTTAAAGCCTGTTCAAAACTTTACACAGTGAAGACAAGCCATAATGTTTTGAGTGAGAAGGATAACTCACTTAACGGAGCAATCCAAGTTGTTTGACATGCTGATTGTAACCAGTTTGTGCATGCTCTAAATTACTGAAAGAGAACAGCATTGGTAATCTGAAGGTTTTGGGGATGTCACAGAAAGGTCGTGTGTAGACAGAAAGTAAATGAGAAAGAGGGAGGCACAAGAGAGAAATGTGAAAGCTTATTATAGTATGTTGTAGGTGGATAGAGAGCAGAAAGTGTGTAGTTTCAAGTCATTGAAAGGAGAAACAAGTAGTGAAGCATGACAAGATTAATGAATTTTAATAATCTTAAGTAAAGAAATGAGGAAAGGCCGCTCAATAATAGTTATGGTTAAATTGGCAATACTTATAATGAGAGCATAATGGGGTTACTTTGTTAAACAAATATGTCTTCTTGTGTATATATGTATATATGTGTGTGTATATGTGTAAGTATGTGTTTATATATCAGACAATTATAGGAACCCTCTATATAGGGGGCATTAATTTAATACCCCACTCTCAGTTACCTTGGAAAATTGAATTAGAGAAAAAATTACATAAAAATAAGGATAACAATTTGCTGCTTATAAGTAAATTCAATTGTCAATGTCTTTAGTTACCTTGTGTTTGCCGTTGATCGCAATAATCATTGTTGTGTATATAAATCGTTGTATTTTATAGTTTGTTAAAAAAGTAACTTGTTAAACTGTCCATTGTTGTGTGTGTGTGTGTGTGTGTGTGTGTATATCTATCTATCTATCTATCTGCGTGTTACCCTAAACCTTGTAACAGTAACGAGTTTCTAGATGAAAATTGCCTTTAACCTAAAGTTCTTGGTCTATTGTGCCACAGCTAAGGAGGCATGTCATAACCAAATCAGCTGAGTGTCCATGTCACAATAGACTGCATGGAGCCATTACCCCAAATTTGGTCATGTTCCACTTCATTAGTTATTCAGTCTGTTATTGGCCGCTTCGGACATATACAAATTCATGCAGCTTCTGCCCATGTCGGAGACCTTCAAGCACGTGACAGAGTAATCACGAAGAACTCTCTAGCGCGACCAAGGAAACTTGGTGGACTGATCACCCATCAATATCTCTCCATCACTGAGTCCTTGTGATGTACCCTCGTTATCCTGCAGGTTCCTTTCCATTCAAAAACTCGTTAACTTGCAACTCGGTTAATTATTCGTGACAATGCAAACAAGCTACCTCGAGGCCTTCACTGCCATTCCACGCGGCTTAAGTAAAGCAATCTTTTAAAAACCAATAAGCTGTCTCGCCTCTCCATCACTGCCCCGGCTGATGTCTGATTAAATTAGTGATCCTCTGGACGGCTCTGGCCACCCGAGACATTTTTTACTGCAAAACCGCACATATCCACTTGAAAACAGCTTGAAAAGCAAATAAAGAAGAGTTCACAGGCAGTGAAATCAGTGTTTGAGAGATTATAATATCTTTATGGATTCGCTGATGGCATCTTCATCAGTCTCGCATCACAAAAGCTTGATCTTCATTTGTAGTTTCTACACATTTTAAGTCAGTTGACAAAAAACCCCAAACAAGTTGACCTTATTATGTAAGAATGACCTCAAGTTCATCCAGTAACAGGAAAATGCAGTGAAATTCAGACTTCACTGACATCTGTGCCATTCAGGTTTTCATCCACACTACTCACCTGGTGCTAAGAAAAGTCATATGTGAAAGAAAAATCAGCTCCCTATTTTTGCCAAAGTGCCATTGCCATTCAAAACATGCATGATTTCACCTTGAAAAATTGAGTCTCAAAGTCAGGGAATAGAAAGGAAACAATGGACTAAATCCTATTTCATTCTACATGCCTCGGTGGCACTATATCGCTGCATAGTCCCAGCAGCTGAGTGGAGAAATAGAATGGCCCAGCACATTATCCTATGCAGGTAAGGTCAGGCAGCTCCCAAAATATCAGTTAGGCAAAAAGAGGGAGTGGAGTGGGGAGGAAAAGGACCCTCCTAGCTTTTTAGGTCAGGTTAATGTCTTCGCCAGGGAGCAGGAGGACAAGGCTCTAGGCATCCTTACTCAGGGGGCATTTGAACCTGCATCTCATGATTCCCACCACAATATGCTAGCCAACAGGCCACATTCTTGAAGCTGGTTCACTAGGCAGCCCACACAGGGAGATATGGGGAGACAGGAGATGCCTTTGTGTGGCACAGGGATATATATGCTGTCCTGGAAGGGAAGGGATTGCTAGATACTAGCTTGGTCCCTGTCTCCAATGGAGTAGAATTTTCCCCAGGCCAGTTTATCCAATGAATTTTAAATGCAAGGTGAAGTGGGCCAGCTTCAAGAGGAGAGCTGAAGCTGGATATTGACAATGCCTTGTCTAGGGCCAAGTGGTTAGTGAACTTCACTGAGAAGGAGGAGATAGAGGTTCAAGCTCCCTCTGGGTGAGGGGTTTTAGAACCCGAACCTCTTGCCCCATGGGCAAGTGCTTAAATCATTACAGTCTTGGGCTAAAAAGGTGGGAGGATAGTTCTTCTCCATTATACTTCTGAGACAGAAAAAGTCTACTCTAAGGCTGGGAGAAATAGAATCCCCAACTGTGTGAAAATGCCCAGACCTTCCAGTACATATATACATACCTGCTGCCTTTCAAGAAGTGAAACCAGATTTAGTCCTATGTGAATTAAGTGCTCACGCCCACAAAACTTAGATGAGTCAAAGCAAGCAATCTGTGAATAACCTAAAAGACTGAAAATTGTTCATCTACACTATTTAAGCAGGTCCCAGTTCAGAAAAAAATATTTAAATCATGTGCTCAACTTGAAGCCTAAGGGAAAAACTTAATGTGCACTTAAATGCTTTTCTGGGTTAAAGCCCAAATTAGAGAGACATTAAAAGAGAATTAAGACTGGTTCACAAACAATTAGTTGAGGAGCTACATTTGTAACAGATATAATTCTTGTTCAGTCAGGTATATTATTTGTTAAGGGGACAGGATATTTCAAAATCCAGGGCACTATGTAAAACCTTTAAGTTGAAGTTATAAAAAATGAATGACCATATTCTGCCCTTGGATATATGTGATGAAAAAAAATCATTAAATGCAATACTGTTTTAAGTCATAGCACTGTATAAATTAAGAGAACAACACTATCATAAGCATGTACTTACAACTCATTGGGTGTGTCTACATGACATGCTACGGAGCAGTAGCAACCATCTACTGTGCAGCGGCTTGTTGCTACTGTGCAGTAGTGTTGGTGGACACTAACCGTGACATGCTGCGACTGTGCAGTAGCATCAGAAAAACATTGTTCGGGAACAGTACTTATGCAAGTACTCAATGACTTCAGTAGCAACTGTGCAGTCTGATGCTCATATAGAAGCAGCCATTATAAACAAATGTAAACCTAATCTATTGCTGTAATAGACAACCACATGGCTAGCAATGAGACTAGAACAAGCATTAAAAAAGAAATTAATGTTGGGAGCAAACAAGAGTATTTCCATTGCTTCTGTGCAAACACCAAGAGAATAATTAATTGACAGAATAGTATTTAATTATGCATGAGCAGAAGTAGGGTCTTGTGGCAAGTACAGAAACATGTTGAATATACTCAGAAGCAATAAACTTTGAACCCCAGGAGGCCCTACAGTATTAGAACCTGATCTGGAAAACTTTGCTCAAATTCATTGATGTCTAGGACAATTGCTTGACTGAGGATCTCATGAGAATAAAGCTATTGGATCAAACTCTAGCTTAATTTGGAATAATTTCCCCCAAATTAAATAATAATAAGTTTTGAACCACTTATGATTACCTTTGAGACCCTGTGGAACTTGTGTCCTCAGAACAGGAAAAGAATAAACTCTGTACTTTTTCTTTAATAAAAGGGGAGGACGGGGGGGGAGAAGTCATGAAATTATAAACCAATTCAATCTAACTTTAATCCTTGAAAAGATTCTGTAACAAATTAATTTGTAAGCACATAAAAGATAAGGTGATGAAAAAACTAACCTGCGTAGTTATGTCAAGAACAGGTTGTGTCAAACCAATCTAATTTCCTTCTTCGATCAGTTAACTGGCTTACTGGATAACAGCAAAGACTAGATGTGATGCATCTTAACTTTTGTAAGGTTCTTGACACCATGCTGCTGCATGACCTTCTCATAAGCAAGCTAAGAAAATATGATCTATATGCAATCACCATAAACTGGGATGCACAACTGGCTGAAAATTACTTTCAAGGAGTAGTTATCAGAGATTCATAATCAGACTGTGGGGGAGAGATTTCAAGTGGGGTCTCTCAGGTGTCTCTCCTGAGCCTTGTTCTATACAATATTTTCATTAATGAATTATATGTTTATAAAATGTTCAAACAACATTGAAAGGGGAAGAGGGTTTCAAGCACTTTGAGAGACAGAATGAAAATTCAGAATGAACTTTACAAATTGGAGAGATGATCTGAAATAAAAAAGACAAAATTAATTAAAGACTAGGGCAAAGGGAGAAATCAAATACATGAATGCACGATAAAGACTGCTATACAGCAGTATAGCAGAAAAGTGTCCAGTGGTTATGGTGGATCAGAAACTAAGCACAAGTCAGAACTATAATCTTGTTACAAACAAGATGGATCTTAGCTGGGATCCACTAACAAGAATGTAAGACATAGAGGGTACATTTACATAAGGCACTTTACTTTGCAGTAGACTAATCTACTGCACAGTAAAGTGTCACCGGGCGGGTCTACAGGTGCATTAATGTGCCATTAGTATGGTGCATTAAGTTTAGTACCAGTAACAACAGGTACTAACTAAATGCACAGTAGCTGGTGCTAATGCACAGTAACACTAGCACAAGGCCCACTGGTGACACTTAATGGACAGTAGACTGATTGTACTCTGTATTAGCACATTATCACAGCTTTTGCCGTGACACACTATTGCACAATAGATGGTTTACTGTGCCTTTACTGTCTCATGTAGACGTGCCCCCTATGTAACCGTGCACTGAAATAATGTGCAGGAAAATATGCTCATGTGCAAGAAATCGACTACCAGTATTTACATTAGCTGATGCCCAGTAGCGCACATGCAGATGCTGACTGGGAGCAAATTTGCTCCTGGTTAGTCAGAACAGAAGGAGGCCATACTCATGCCATGGGCAGAACACCATAGCTAGGAGTCTCTCCAGCCCCGGGGCAAGTACAGCTCTGTAGCAGTCCCTGGCTGGCCTTTAGACCCCTGGCTTGACTCTTGGAACCTGGGCCTGCTGATGCCTGCCCCTGGCCAGTGTGTGCTAGTGTGGTGGGCACGTGATGGTTGTAGCAGCACTACAGAGTCCTGGCCTGACCCCCAGGCCACAGGCCATTGCATGTGACTGGGAAATGGACCAGGAGGACCACACCTTCTCAGCCAGGCTCCTCACCCTCTAGGAGAGGCACATTGTCTTCCTCGAGAGGATGCTGGAGGTGTAGGAGAAGAAGGCCGCTGTGGTGGCCTGGGTAGTGAAGGTCAGGGAGGAGGACTACTGGGTGCTGGGCACCATCCTGGCTCTGGTCACTTTCATGCTGCCCACTGCCCAGCCCCTGGCTCTGGCCATGGCTTCTGCCTGGCAGATGCCCACCACCCAGCCACCAGCCATGGCCTGAGCCCCAGCCCAGGCTCTGGCCCTGCCTGCTGCCTGGCAGCAATCTATGCCCCTGCACTAAGCCCCCTAGTGGGCCTGGGAGGAGGTCCAGTGATGCTTGCAGTGGTCAGGGCCCACTCCCCTTGCTTCTCAGCTGGGTCACCTGGCCACCCATGCGCGCTGTTGCCCACTGCTCACCTTCCTGCCATGTGGCCCCTGAGGGGGAGATGGCCCTTACTGGGCCTGGCTTCATGGAGGAGAAGAGAGAGAAGGCTGGACAGCACCTACTCTTGGTAGTACTGCTAATCTACTGCTGTATACTGCCATGGCCCCAAGTCACCAGCCTCACTGCACTGTCCACACCCATGATGCTGCCACCAGAGGCCAGGTTGCTAGGCACCTCCCTCCAGACTCCACAGCATAGGCACCTCTAGCCTACCATTCCCTCCTGACACTGAAACATCCACACTCTTGTAAATAGTTGCATGAGGAAGAGGGATTTTATTGGGGTTGGGGTGGGGGCTGTTGTTGGGAAGGGAGGGAGGGCAGAAAGGAGTGTGTTGCTAGGGAAGGAGGGTGGGAGGGCGTGTGTTGTGGTGGAGGGAAATAAAGATTGTTGAATGGAAACTGTCCAGAGTGTGGGTATTCATGGGGGTGTGCTGTAGGCCTAGGGTTTGTGGGCAGCTGCCCAGGCACCTTATTGTGGGGGGTGGGGGAAGGAGGTGGTCCATGAATGCCTTGTGGACATGGTGCCCTGTCTGCCACTGCTGTGGGGGAGGGTAGGGAGTGTCCATGGAGCAGTTGACTCTGGTATTTGAGCTAGCATCCCCAGCCAACTTGAGCCTTTCCTCCTTGGGCACCCCTGACAGCCTGATCCTGTCACCCGCTCCTCCCCCAGAGACACCTGGCACCTGGGCAGCTGTATCTGGAGCCTGCAGCTCCCCCTGGCTGCTGCAGGAGGTCATAGCAGGGCAGGGGCAGACCTGGATGTGCTTAATCCTATAAGAAGCAAATCTGCTCCCAGCAGGGAACACATGTAGATGACTCAGAGAATGCATCTACACGTGCACTTTAATGCTCATTAGCCTATTTTAATGCTGATTAAAGCATCACAAAAAAACCCAATGCCCTTTAGCTAACATGCATTAAAATAGGCTAAGCTCTTCTTTCTAGTACCCAGCAATGAAGGAACCAAATTTAATGTGCATTACCTAAAGTCCATTAATGAATTGTAGATGCACCAGGAAGTATTTCTTCTTTTCTGTTCAACATTGGTGAGGCCTTGTTAGGAATATTCCATCCAGTTTTGAGAACCGTACTTACAGAAAGATGTGGATAAAATTGAGAGTCAGGGGAGAGCAACAAGAATGAAGAGAGGCTTAGAAAATGTGGTGTGTGAAAAGTTGTAGTCTTTAGGCTTGTAGCAGGAAACTGAGTGGGGCACATTGAGTCTTCTAATGCATAGCATAGCATGAAAAAAGGTTGCTATATAGAGGATGGTTATAATTTGTTCTCCATCTCCACTAGAGGAAGACAAAAACATCTTAATCTCCAACAAGGAAGATTTAGATTAGATATCAGGAAAATCATTTGGATCGTGCCTTGGCATAGCCTTCTTATCAATGTTGCACTTTCTTCTTTGGTAGTTAGACCAACATCTGTTAAAGATGATCTAAGGGTATGTTGTCCTGACACAGTACTGGTGATTGGACTAGATGCTCTGTTGAAGTCCTTTCCAGCTTGACATTTCTATGATGCTATGAAAAATGCAAGAAATATGTGTCTTCAGACAAGTAATCTTGTCATCCAAGTGATAACTATGGCAATGGATTCTGAATATGAGGGTTAGGACTAGCTCTTGCCACCCCCCCTTTTTATGACCAAATAGGATAAGAGGTCCAAAGCTTTCAGGAGATAAGTCTTGAGGTATATTTGGTTGGGGGGTGGGCGGGCAGGCAGGCGAGTGAGCGAGAAGGTTGTTTTTTGTTTTGCTTGACTTGAGATCATATTATATAGAAAAGTTGCAGATCAGTGCTCCATAGGGTGGAGTATTCTTTAATACATCTTTGTTCCTTTGGGAGACAGATAAAATGCCAACAGGGAAATATTAATCTAAAGAAATCTAGGCTCTAGTACTGATGAATAAATTGAAAATATTATAGCAATGTTGTGTATATGAACTTCATTTGTGCAGGAACATTGCAAATCAAAAAACCTGTGGGTGGTATTATATGAGTGGATGTGTTAGGTAGATGGGTGAAATGGGTAATATTTTAGAGATATTGTAATTATTTTAAGTGAGACATATCGAAGGAGACTACATGACAGAGTTATAGAAGTGTAAAGGAAGAGCTTATAAATTAAAAAAATACATGGATGAAGATTAAAAAAAGACAACTTAAAGACAGTATAATGAATAACTGGAACATAAGAAATGGTTTCACTTTACAGGAATGGGAAAGATCTGAGAATTATCAAGGAATCATCAAGGAATTGAAAGAGAAAAAAAGAAACCCAAAATAATGGTGGCCCCCCATTTGCCTAGCACATTCATAGAAAAATAGAAACTTTGGAACAAAAATAGTAGCTCTCCAAAATGAGAAAGGTATGTGGCACTGAAAAAGCAAATGAAGATACTAGAACTACTGGAAGCAGTTTAAGGAGTTTTATGCACTCAGTTTTCAGTAAAAACTGCAAGAAGGGAAACCAAATTAGAAAGTTGTTCTGCAAGAAGCAAGGAAACAACTACCGACAAAAAATAGCAAAAGAGAAAAAGGCAACCAAAGAGATTCTTTAATGAAAATTGTAGAAAACAACTAATACATCTTCAAGTTCATAAAAAGATAGAACTGAGCATGTGAAAATGAGTAGAAGAAATCTTGAAAATTCTAAAAATAATTTTCAATAACTCATGAGAGCTTGGAGCAGTACTTGATACTGAAGGAAAAGCAAAGATGGTGGCAATATAGCAGAAGGGCAGGGAAACTACTGGCTAACTAGCCTGATATTTATATTGAGAAAAATATTCAAACATAGAACAAAGACACAATTTATAATATGGTCTATTAGCAGCAATACATTAAAAAAACCTGTACATAAAATATATGATTATTTGCTTTACAAAGTCATACCAAGCAAGGGTTACTGCATTGTTCCATACTCCCTTATAAAATCTTAATAAAGAAAAAAGTTGGATATGGCCACATATGTGGAGCTGGAAAAGTGATAGTTCTGAGCCACGGTTCTCATCTAGACATGTTCTTATTAAGCCTTCCAAAGGGAGTTTGTCTTATTGAATGAGACCACATTTTTTGGCCTATGTAATGTGGGTGATCCCTTTGAAGTCAATGATAAAATACGTACTGGCTTCAGATGGAAGGAGAGATGAATGCTTTTTAAACTCCACCCACAGGCATGTGATGCCACTTAAATCTAGCCTGCCATCCTGAACTCAGAGACTTAGTTGTAGACTAGTTTTGTTAGGTAGAACCCTGGTCAAGGAACCGTTGCTCTCTCAACACAACATTGCAACCTCTTGCCAAATAATTCTAACAGTTTTATTCTCAAGAGTTACATTTTCAGAACTGAAGTACCTTTGCCATGCAGCTTATTGAAATGTGAGAAATCCTTCTGTTCATGACATCAAACAGAATTAAAGAAAGCAAATATTGCACTTTGAAAATGTGGCGGCTTACCAAGAGTATGACCCACATTCTCTGCCTTGAAACCAGAACAGATAAATATCATGAGATGCCCCCAAGAAAGGAAATACGTAATAGATCCAATTAGTAACAGTACTTAAAGTACGTGGTGCTTAAAGTACCTTTTTCTAACTGGCCCTTGTTAGTTTCTGCTCAGGTTTTCATATCTTTTAGATTTTTATGTAAAATATATAATTCAATCATTTTTTTTCAAGATAACAGTTTGGAATACATCAATTACCATGATCATGCTGAAATGAGTCTGTAGTTCAAGGCAATGTATTATCTCTCTTTTCCAGGTTTGGATTACCTTTCTTGGGAAAGGAACAAATAGCTGCAAATGTAATGCCTATTAATCATGTTAATATATAAATTAAACAAAACAACTTGTCTGGATTACTTTTACTCTTATTTCCTTTGCAGTGCCAGTAAATATCTCTTCAGTTTTAGTTGCAGATTTGTTTCCTCAGCCACATTCAAAATGGAAATAATTACTTATTCTTGTAAACAACTATACTCTTCTGCTGTCCTGACAAGCACTTCATGAGTTACGAGACAAGGAAAAAAGCTCTCCAGCCAAATTTTACAAAACATTCCCAGAATGCACTTGGAATCTTTTGGTCTTCCATTCACTGAGCTAGGCCCACCTTATAAGATATAGAGCCTTTTTTTATTGTCACCGGCCATGGCCGCCTTTACATTTAGTGTCTCTACTAAATCGTAGCAAAGACTTAGACAAATATAACATTTTAAATCCTGCCCTATGGAGTTCTTTCTTTCAGATCTCATCTTCAGAAGGTGGTGACCCTATGACCCTATCACTGAGACCTATGTTCAGTTCCCTTCTCCTCTGATGGGGTACAAAGTTTCTGTAAGCTGTCTACAGTAAGTTTATGCTATCTCTGACCCAACGACTATTGCATACTGTTGCAAAGCAGAACAGCTCCAATAGATGAAAATGAAGGTTATAACCTGCTAGTTAGGGTACTTTAGGGGAAATGTTGGTTCAAATCCCTTTAGGCAGAGAAGGACATTGAATATAGGCTTTCCACATTCTGGGTGAGCGCTCTTACAACCTCAGTACTGGCAGAAAGAAGATAGCTATTGTTGTCTCCTGTGCTCAGTATTATGGAACCTGATCCACTAGCCATAATGTATTAGTCCCTATCAAATTTGGCCTGGGGGAATGACAGGTTACTGAATCCTGACAGGATTGCTAAATATTGTCAGGGCGAAGGTGCCTCTGCACACATCCAGAAGCAGAATTGTACATGGCTGGGTTATCAACACGAAGTTTATGTTGAAAAACTAGGCATCTATAGATGCATCTCCAGACTTTAGGTGCCACCTATGTGAAGACTTTGATCTACATTGTAGATCAAATATTTGGAACAGTTCTCAGCTGAATGCTACTGGAGTCACTGGAAAAAATGCCATCAAATTCAAGGATCTTTGGTCCCATATTTGAATATTCAGATTTTCATTTGGGTTCTCACTTTGATACCTGGGTAACTAAATATCTTCGTGTATTAAGTTCTTAAATGTAGTTTTGAATTTTGAAAAGTGGAGCTGGACAACTTCTGTGTCCAGGTTTAAAAGCCTGCTGATCTGTAAATAGTTTTTTTGAGACCAACAAATAAAAAAGCTACCTAACTACTATATATCATATGTTATGATTTTTTTATTGAAATAATAACTCTCCCTCATGTTTGAGAAAATATTTATATGCTGAGTTGAATAACTTTGAAAGCAAGCATCAATTTTTTCAGTAGGAATAAATGCTGAGGTTGAAAGCTGAGGATTTTATTTCCCCATGGGATAATTAGTGCTGGCTGAATATGAAGCATATAGTCAGAAACTAAATGAAAGTTTCAAGGATAGTAAGCCTTGCCAAACACATTTATTGTCATTTTGACAGGATTGTTGGTCTCTCTGACAGAAGGTAACTGGGTTAATACAGCATACTGGGAATTTTCTGAGGCATTTGACTGTAACACATGACATTTTGATTCAAAAGTTTGCTTTACATGAAATGAACAGGGCATATATTTGATGGATTAAAATGGCTCATGCAGATCTGCAAATGTACATGTTAATATACATGGGAGATATCAGTGAGTAGGACTCTTTCTGGTGGGTATACTGAAGAATAAGGTCTCCATCCAATACTACATAATATCTATAAATTGACTAGACACTGACTTTTAATTTTGGCTGATGAGACAAACTTAGGTAGGATAGTAAGTAGTGAGGAGGATAGGATGGTGTTACAGAATGATTTAGACCAGGGGTGCTCAACCCCCGGCCCATGGGCCTAATCTGGTTTGCGAAACCATAACATCTAGACTACAGGCTTCTCACAGTTTGGGAAAATTGATGGTAGGGGAACAGTAGAAATTAATACTGCCACTCCTCTCCTGCTGCCAAATTTTCAAGCTCTGCCTGGCTCAGTTGAAGCCAGGCAATGACTCCTAACCCTGCGTGGTGAGATCAGGGCTGGGCCAGGCCCCCTCCTTCCTCATGTGGTTGAATTGGGGCCTGGCCACATCCCTATCCTCCTCCTCGGCTGAGTCAGGGCCAGGCCAAGGCCCTTTCCTCCACACAGATAGACTGAGGCTGGACTGCCCTCTGCCCCCCATTTGCCTAGCACATGAACAGTCTTCATGACTGGATCAGGCCCTACTACACCCACCCTGCATGCTGGATTGAGTCTATAGGCCTGATCCAGCATGTGGATCAGGTACTGTAGGATTTGCCCCCATCGCACCTGTGGGGCAAAAAAGGTTGGGCACTACTGTTCTAGACTGTAGACTGGTCACTATCCAGCAGTGTATCTATTTTAAAATGAACAAAGAATACAGGCTACAGCTATAGGATAGGTAATTCTGTTTTGAAAAATATTAGCTCAGAGGCAGATTTAGCTATCATTGTGGATACGTGCTTCAATATATGCATTTCATGCAAGGCTATGGTTAAAAGTCTAATGTGATCTTTGGATTTATAAAAAATCAGAGTATCAAGAATAACTAAGACATGATCTTGCCACTGCACACACAGCTGGTAAAATCAGCACTATACTATTATACTAGGATCTGGTGTTCACAGTTCAAGGATGTTGTAGAAATTAGTGGCCAAAGGAGATTGCTCACCTTCCCTGGATTCCTCCATTTGCAGAGGTGCATCCTGGGGATCCCTCAGCAGGGAATTCCCTGGCTGTGTACCATACCACTGGGTCCTGACTCATGATGCACCTCTGCAAATGGGAAAGTCCTGGGTTTCCCTGGTTGAAGAGGTTCTGACTTGGGGTATGTCTCTGCAAATGGGGAAATCTTTGGGGCTTCCCACTATCAGAGGCATACCTGGGGATTCCCTCAGGTATTATTGTCTCACAGGATAGGGCCCTGGCCACTCCTGGAAGTGGCAGGGGTGTGACTTTGTGGGACAACAGGCAATGACTGTTTCACCCAGTGAAGCAAACCAGTTGCTCTGGGACACATCTTTACACAGCTGATCTGCTTCATTTGACAACATCTGTTTATAGCCCGGGTCCATCTGATCCAAGTAGTTCCCAGCTATTGCAGAGACGGCAGGTACTGGTGGCACTTTGACTTCTCCTCTTCTCCACCTCTGGTGCATAGTTTTTTGGAGGGGTAAAATTTATGTAGCAAAGCCTTTGGGCTTGTTATAGGGAATCTGGGTGACAGTGGCCTGTGAAATGGGACTAGATAATAAAGGACTAGGTCTTAATTTCTTTTAAGGAGAAATAGATAAAGAACTAGGAACCAGGGGACAGAAGGATGAGTAGAAAGAGTGGACGAGAAAAATGAGTCAAAAGTAAGATAAATTAAGTGCTATGTT
This sequence comes from Caiman crocodilus, assembly GCA_030014935.1. Taxonomy (NCBI): domain Eukaryota; kingdom Metazoa; phylum Chordata; order Crocodylia; family Alligatoridae; genus Caiman; species Caiman crocodilus. The sequence goes on from JAGPOW010003648.1 coordinate 44,026,028, forward strand.
TGGAGACCTGTTGAACAAGCTTTCAGGCTTCCTCAGGCCCAGCTCTTCCAACCATACAGTTGGTCTAACAAAAGATATCACAAAATAATTTTGCCTCTCTTATATTTCCTGAACTATCATGGCTGGAACAGTACTCCAAACCCACTACAAGTTTTATGTTGAAACTGTTTATTTTTGGCAGAAAAATGCTATTTTGACCAAATATTTTGTGAGAAGCGTCTGCTTTTAGAGGGGGGGAAAGGATTTTTGTGGAAGCATTTATTCTATTCCACAGCTGACAACTATAGAATAGCGGAATTGAAAACCAAAGGATTTTGGCTGAAAGTTAACAGACTAAGTCGAAAATCTGTTCATTTTCATCTGAAAAGTTTTTGTTTCTTATGATTTGGGCTAAAAATTTGAAACCTTGTACAGAGAAAACACATTATAGATCCACTCTGATCTAAAAGAACTCTTTAAAAGAAATCATTTACAGGTCTGTTTCTTTGCTTTCAAAATGTTTCCTTCTCTTTCATGTGGATATTAGAATTTTTTTAATCATCTGAAGCAAGTAAAGGGTGAGGGTTTTTTACTACCAACAAACACAATTTGGAAAAGACTAACCAGCAGAGGGAGCTGGCATTTTTATTTGTCATTGTAAGGCGATTTAAAATGCACAGGAGAAATCATGCAAATCTGGACACACCGGCGGGGCTGGTGCAGGTGCAACAGAAGCAAGTAAGTGGGTCTTGTTTCTTTAGCAGTGGTCATGGCAGGCAGGACTAGGAACAAGGCTGTTATCAGACACTAAAGTCACATGCCCCGCAGTAGGTGGATGTGGGCTAATGTACTCCCAAGGTGAATCACACTAAAAACCAGTCTCTAAAGACTGTGAACAAGGCCTGAAGTATGACGTCTTATGTCTGTTCTAGTCTTTTTATTGCTTTTTCTTGTTAGAATTGTGGATATTCTTGATTTCGTATCTAAATCCCTCTTTGAAACTTGTCATGTCCTTAGCCTGGGTGACATGCTTTCTCAGTAAGTTCTGTCTGATTATCCCTGTGTGAAAAGGCATTCACTTTTCTGCAGTTTTGAATTTCATTTTTATTGAATGCCTCCTTATTCCCCTATTTCAGTTGTGCATGGGCATAATAACAAAAGCTAAAACAAAAACAAATGCAGCCCAAAGATAAAACAAAAATCATCCTTTCCTGTGGACTTTTAACTTTGGCTTATAGTAGGGATGAATCAATATCGAGGCCATTTTCAGTTCTTATGACAATTTTTTGCCATGCGCATAGCATGAAGTAAAGAGTAAGTTTGAAAATGAACTAATAAAACAACTTCTCAAAAAGCATGGCAGAAAGCAGTGCATACTTAATGAATTTCTTGTCAACAAGTAACACACAGTTTTTCTGGCATTTGGCATTGCCATGAAAGAAAGCAGAGGAGAAAGAAAAAAAATATGAAGGAAGTTGATTATTCATATAAATTATAAAAACATCACAAGTAATCTGAATAATTATATCTCAGAAGGCAGATTTCTCACCCTATCAAATCTCGCTCAAGCTTCTATAGATGAGGCTTTAGTTACTATATCAGGACTACCTTCCTAACATGGCACTTCAGCTGTTATTTGTAACAGCACACAGCTAGCAGAGCCAGCTTGAGGCCAAAAGTGAGGCCTGCCTCCTATGGTTTTGCAGCAAACAGGCAATCCAGACATGCTGTGACATCCCACTGTGCTGAATTAATGCTAATATGTTGGTGTAAACCCTGGAGGGAGAAAGAAGAAAACAAAACAAATGTGACTTTTCTAACCTTTTATTCAACCTGTAGTCTCCATGGGCATATTCAAGGTTAAAATACAAGTGGAATGCTATGCTAGCTATGCTTGTAATGTGGAAGGACTTGATGAACTGCTTGTTTTCAGTATTTTTAAAAGATTATCAGAACAAGATTCGCATTGTAGAAAAAAAAATAAGTCAAGTCCTGTAAAAAGGTGTCAGAGCTTTGTGATCTTAGGTAAACCTGCCTCATGCAAAGTAATCATGTTCACGATTTTTTAGGGGTTTTTCCCTCCCCCCCTTTTTTTTTTAAGAAAACCACTTTGAGTTTGTTAGACTTGAAACCTGGAGTAATAAACAAGCTTTAAAAGGGGATTTATCAGGTCTCACAAATTTTAAACAAGTTCAGTTTTGAAACAGAGTGCAGAGTTTATTTCCCAAACAATGGTATAGAAATACCAATTTCCTAGGAAGTTGTTGTGAGAAATCGTAAGCTACTATAACTGGAAGATTGTTTTTAATAGATGTCACTAATCCATGGCTTTATTTGTGATTAATATATTATTGGTTGGGGTACTCACCCAGAAAGCCAGAGACCTGTGTTCTGTGCTTTCATTGCAGGTTTGAAACTTTTTTGATTTTTCAACATGTGCTGTGAACACCACACCACAGGTCAGGCATTACCCTGATGCTTCTCCAGTGCTCCTTGTGAAAATGAACTACTGAGCCTTGCATTTAATAGTTATCAGATAAAATAGATGGAGAGCAATGCAGAAATTGCTCTTAGTGGGAGCGGGGACCCTGGTGAGACCTCAGGGTTTGCTCTTTTCCAGAACAGTACCACTCACTCAGCTATGCATCAAGTGTCTGGCTTGTTGGCTTTTTCCTGAAACTATATATGTTCTAGGGCTGTATGAAGCTTCGGTCCCTGATTCAATTCGGAAGAGATTCAGCCTGACTTGGTGGCCGAATCTCTGAATCTGAATTGAATCAAAGGACCTTTTAATCTCTCCAAATTGAATTGGAACCTTCCAAATCGATTTGGAGAGATTCAGAAAGATTCGGAGATTCAGACATAGAGACAGCTTTAAATGTTTTTTCTACATACCTCTATGTAGCAGGTGGCTCATGAATGCTGTGATGCTGGGGCACATAGAGTGTCCCACAGGAGCATGGGGGCTTCCCAGTGTGCTTGGCAGCAGACCTGGAAGTGGACCAGAAGCACTTTGGCTCTGCTTCTGGGCCTGCTGGGAAGCGCACTGGGGATCCCCTGCTTCCCCCCAGCTCAGTGTCTGGTGCCTTCTGGGTGTGGGGGGGACACCTAGGATCCCACCGCGGTTGACTGCCAAGCCTAGGTGGCACAGGGGGACCCTAAGCATGCTCCTCAGTGGACCTGGAAGTGGACTGGAAGTACTTCTGGGTTTGCATGCGGAGGGCCCTGCTGCACTTATATAGGATGCTACATCTACCTCAGCATTGCAGTATTCACAAGCTGTGCTCATGCCCCGAGGTATATAAAAAAAATATTTAAAGCTGTGTCTGTCCAGATTGCTGATTCTCCAAATCAGCATTGAAGCTTCAGATTTGGATTCAGCTGAATCAAATCAGGGACAGTGAACCAAATCAACGAATCAAATCACTGTCCCTGATTCAGACTGAATTCACATCTGAATTGAATAGGGCCTGATGTGCACACCCCTAATATCTTCCTCATGACCGCTTAGGGTGCCATTGTTAGAAGGAGGGCTTGAGAGGGCACTTGAGAGGGCCCTTAGTCTCTCACTGCCTAACTTGGGTATTACTGGTTGTGGAGTTAGTAAAATGCAGATTTAAACCTCTTTTGGGCAAAGGGTTCTAGAATCTTGTCCTCATGTTTCTAGGCAAGAGCTCTAATCACTCAGTTATTAGGACTAAAAAAAAGGAAGGCTGCTCTCCTGCTTTTCCAGAGTCTAATATCCTCTACTCATGGGTGTCTGGCCAGCTAGATTTTTGTGACATAGATGCAAGTGCATGTCCAGAATTCAAGTTTGTTGCTGCCTATAGTATCTTGTTAATGTTTCTGGTGTACAAACAACTTTCCTTATTATATATAAGAACTTACATAGCAAACTATTTACAATAAAGGGGAAGCAAGCTTCCTATTGTCCTTGCAAGGATCTAGGGCCTAGCCTTATTACTGTACTGCCACATCAAAAAGTTCCTGCTGGCCCCACGCAGTTGATTTCTAGATGCCATACTTCATGGACACTGTGTTTCTAGGCAGGGTCAGACATAGGCATGGGTGAACCAGGTGGCATCAGGCATGGGTGAACCAGGAGCTCAGACAGAAAGGTGGCCAGAAAATACTAATCCCCCCCACCATTGTCTGATTATTATTATCCTTATCTCTGGTGAATAGAGCCCAATACTAGAAGTTTGCCTGGGGCTGCCAGGAGTCTAGGGATGCTGCTGTTTCCAGGAGAACTTTCTCTGTCTCTCACTGCCAAGCCAGTGCATATACTGTACATGTTGTGTCTGTGCTTGCACGCTTACTTGCCCACAGTGGAAGGGTGGTAAAATTATAACCTGTGTATAAGGAGCCAAAATGCCACTCACACAGTTAGAAAACTACCATTTAAATGTGCAAAAGAAGTAGAATCCCCCCATATTATATTAAATAATATTTCTATCTCATTTTAGTTTGCCACAACCAGCCCTCTTCCTTCCCATAACTCTCCATACTCCTTTCAACACTCAATAACATATCAATGTGCCTTCAGCTAACAGAGGGCTAGAAGTTTAAATTACCTTGTTATAGAGTTACTGACTAAAGAGTTTTCTTTATTTGGTTAGCGTAGACTAAGTGTCCATAGGAGGCTAAGTTTAGGGTTGTAACTTACCTACAATTAGAGTCACAGAAAATTTTTCAAAAGAATTTCAAAGCACCTTTGAATCACATTAGTTTAATGTGTAGCTAGTATTATGTTAGGGATGGGTGGTAAAGGCAGTGGGTTGAGTTCAATTATCATCAGTTGGGGTAGTTCACTTTTGTTGGGGAAAATGAAAATTGTAGGTGTCACTTGTTTGAGCAGGAACTTGTTATTACTAAGTATGTTTGATGAAAGTTCACTAGAGATCCCCTTCAAGATCTCTAGCTGTCTAAGTAAAAGTAATTTATCTACTAAGTCACCCACTGATAATCTTTTCCATGTATGGTCTATCCTCTGATATACTATTGCTATGAGTATGAACTATCCATATGGGTTTTTCTTTTAGTATTTGGAAAGCCTACAACAATGATGTCATGCTGTGACATAACAGCATTTTGGAGTCTGATTCAAACCCATTGAACTGAATAGGAGTCCTTCGGTTAAGTGTTCTTTAGGAACAGGTGTTGAGATGCCCATAAATTTTGAAGACTTTCTGCAGAAGTTTTTGTTGTTTAGATTTGTCTTTAATCAGAATCCTGAATGTGATTTCAGGTTCTTACTTAAGCCCCAAAGCAGGAAACTCATGACATTTCAGGGGTTTGTTCCTCAATTTTCACAAAGTTTGGTTCTTCTACCGTAGGCTAGATACAGTAATCTAGTGATTATATCAAAGGAACTTGGCTTAATCCCAGATGAACCACTGACTGTGTAATGAGAAGCTCCTAAGTCTTTCCAAGTTACTGAAACAGGTGTTTTGAAGGATAAGAACATCACACTGAAGCAGAAAAAAAATGTGTCATATAAGCTTTGCTTCAATAGCCACTTCTGCTGAGCAGATTTTCTACACCATCCAAAGTTAGCATGTGGCTTCACCTCATTTTATCTTTTTAAAAGTCAATCTAAATGCTCCCGAAGACAGCAGGCTAACAGTTCTAGGAAATGAAACTGTACATGCAATGCAGCTACAATGGAAGTAGCAGTGCAGTTATCAGCTTCTCTGCTGAAACTGCTAACTGGGGCACCAACCCCAGTGTTTGCTTTTATGAGACAGACAAATATCTACTAGGAACTAGATGGAGGTCATCAACACATTTCATTTGGGTCGCTGAATAAAGATCAAGAGGTAACAACTTCAGTTTGAATCAGTACTGTGGAGGTAGAAAGCTCTGTATTTCATTACAGTGGCATACATAGCCCACTCCTTTGCTTTTTTCCCTTCATATTAACGAGTATAAACCTTTGAGGTACTATATGATTTTAGATTAGGTAGGTTATGTTTTGTTTTTTGGGGTTTTTTTAAATGATTTTGCAACATAGGTTTTGAGCCTCAAGATCTATCCATTCACTGTAGCACTACTGGTTGAAAGTAGGATTCACTAATCTGGGAAACAGTATTTCTAGACACCATAGCCACATCCCCATAAGTGGGAACATGACAGCTGTGGCATCTCAAAGCCTTTGAGGTGCCACGAAATGCCTGCGGCTACATGTTAATCTGTTCATCATGCTGCATATTTGCAGAACAGGAGCAAAATTAGATAGCGAGAAATCCCAGTATCTAAAAAAAATGTCAGAAAAAAGTGGCATGGCACACGTGGCAGCAGTTTGTGCCACCTGAAACCAGAGCCTGGCCATCCAGAACCATGCTGTCCTTCTGAAATGACATTGAATACCAAATGGATGGACTGCTCTTCAAATAGATGCTGGTATCAAGAGCTGATCTCTAATGGCAGCACAATCCCCAACAAGTGGCAAACTGCTTCAAGGTAAAGTGTCTTGCCCTCACAGCAGAGAAGACAGAGTGAAGAAAATAGAGAGAAATCCCAGCCTACAACCTACTTTCCCCTGGGGAAAGACCTACTACTTCTGCAGATGGATCTGTGGCTCAAGTATTCAACTCTTAAGTCACCACAAGCCCCATAAATTATTCCACAGTGGAGATAATTCTTAAATTGAGGGATTGGTGCTACTAATGACTTTCAGAGCATTAGGTTCCTAAAAGTTTAGGACTACATGTGGTACATGATATAGGTAGTTCTCTCTTTCCCATAGCAGACAAGCATCATAACAAAATTTTCCATGGACAAAAATGATTCTACCTAAGACACAAGAACCAGTGAATTTGTACTTATCTAACTCGAATGTATCTAACTGCTTTGACAGGAAATTGTGGGAATTATTCTGACCTCTTCTTCATTCCTTCTCAAAGCTTTTATAATAGTAAAGCCTTGGCTCTCCTTTGTAATTTCTTAACTTTCCTTTTCCTTCTGGATATTAAGCTGCTCTGATTTCCTCCAGATCAGTGTCCTTTCTGTTTATGATTTCATATATTTCTCTTATGAGGCAAATTTTATTATAAGTCCATTTTCCCTTTATACTGTTGCCTTTGCTTTATACTATTGTATCCCCATTTCCCAGTATTCTTGGATTCTATCAAAAGAAAGCCTTGTTTTTTCCCAAGAATCTGCTGGTATTAAGAGTATTGAGAAAAAACCCCAAACTTTATCCATGCCTGATTGCCCCAGAAGTTTTTATAAGTCTCTTCACCAAATGTATACAATATTTGCTTAAAGCAAATGAATTCTATACAATCTAATAACCGAATCAAGTGACCTAAGGTTAAATTTGCGTACGATCCCTGAATGAAAGAACAATAACTGGTAGTGCTATCTGTGAATAGAGTGGACCATTCCACTCACAAAGTTGAGTTGGGCAAAATCCCTCAATTCTATCTCTTTGAACAAGCAGAAACAGACATTTTAAGAAAAAAAAATGTTTGTAGACATGCTATAATCAGTATGATTATTTTGTGAGTTGAATGTGATATTTAGTATTATTTAAAATCTCTAATACCACATCTTGGGATGTGCACTTTAATAGTATCATTTAGCAAGGGCCTAGGCTTGTTTCTCCTTTTCTTGATATTTTTATTTGAAGGGCAGAATTCTAATATTAGGCAGTAAGCATAGTCAAGTGATTCATCTGTCCCATGCACCTCACTAATCCATCAGTGTAGGAACAGCACTAGATTTTCTAGTCCACAGAATAACCTCAAAGCATTATCAATCAAGCATGATCAATCAGTCATGAAGCAATACTTTACAACTATCAGTCAAACTTATATTTCCTGTCCTCCTTCAGTCTGCAAAATAAAGCACTACTTGCAAGTTACTTTTGGCAGACTAAAATAAAAAACAAATCATTTTACAAAGTTTTTTTTTTAATTTATGTGGTACAGTAAATTTATTTAGAGCATTTTTCCTTTCAAGTTACATGAAAAAAAGGCTTTGCACTTTTTTTGTTAAGCCAGTGTAATCATTAAAACTTCAAGAGCTTTATACAACCAATCTAGTTTATAAGTGTTCTTCAAAAATTGAAAAAAATTAGGACTATTTAATTTGGGTTCCCACTGAGCATGTCTACACATGCAGTTAATGCAGCTGAATAAACTCCAGTGCAATCTGAGTCAGAGTAAACTAATCCCAATGTCACCACCTCCCCATGCATTTTAGCGCAGTAATTTATTCCACTGTTAGATAGTACCTGACTGGGATTATTTGATGGCACTGTAAATTCATAGATTCATAAATTATAGAGTTGGAAGCGATCCAATCGATTATCATGCCTGACCCCCTGCCCCTGGCAGAAAAGAAGACTGAGATCAGATGATCCCAGCCAGGTGATTGTCAAGCCTCCTCTTGAAGACCTCCAAGTTAGGTGACAGTATCACCTGTCTTGGAAGCCCATTCTAGACTCTGGCCACCCTTATTGTAAAAAATTTCTTCCTAATGTCTAGCCTAAATCTACTCTCCACTAGTTTGGACCCATTATTCCTCATTATTCCCTGAGGTAGTAAACAGCGCATCCCCAATTCCCTGCTGTCCTCCCCTGATAAATTTATAGTTGGCCACAAGGTCAACCCTCAGCCATCTTTTGTATAGGCTGAAGAGATCCCAATCTCTCAACCTCTCCTTGTAGGATCCTTCATGGAGACCACTAATCATGTGGGTGGCCCTCCTCTGAACCCTTTCCATATCCTCCATGTTCCTCTTAAAATGCGATGCCCAGAAGTGGATGCAGTACTCCAACTGCGGCCTGACTAGTGCTGCATAGAGGGGGAACATCACAAATTAGTCTACACCATCCCAATTGCAGCACATGTGTAGACAGTGACACATCACTGTAAAGTAAATTAGTCTATTGTGCAGTAAAGCTTGTGAGTAGATGTACCCACTTAGAGCCAGCTTGACTCCTCAGTATATCTTAGCTGTGTTTCCTTTTGTATTTAATACTGTAAAACAGCAGGTTTAAAATTCTGCTCTCCACTACAGTCATACTATATCTGATACACAGTGGGGATCATTCTCTAATCTGCTGCCTATTGTATACTTGTAATCTGTTACGCGTGTCTTACATGTCCTGCTATCTACTCAGTATAGGGAGAAAGGGGGAGTTTGTCACAGCTTGTACATGAAAGACTTTGCATGAGCTATGAAAACCCATGCATTTGCCTCTAGATTGCCCTGATTCAAGCCAGGATGCCAGCTAACACCTAGTTGTTTGCAATAGGGCTAGGTGCATACTGAGTACTATCAAATCCAAATAAGGGTTGAGGCATTCAATCAGTATGAGTGCAAATGACAGCACATGGAATGAGGGAGGGGAGAGTTAGCCACTTCTAAAACTGCATTGCTTGTGCCTGTAATGACACTTTGACACAATGCCACATCCTTTTTCTAAAACAGCCACCTCCCCCATGTAGACTTTTCTATTCAGCCTGGCACTGGCAGGGAACTGTCTTGGTTAGGGGTAGTTCCTAGTGAGCTCCAGAATGGGAAGGGAACTCTCCCTGTGCAGGGGGATCCCAGTCTCTGCTCCATGATTGTAGAGCTGGACTTGGGAGCAGGCTAAACTCCCAGCCTTCACTCTGCAATTGCAGAGTGGAGGCTGGGTGATTATCCCCAGCCCCTACTCTGCGATCATGGAGTTCAGGCTGGGAAAAATCTCCCAGCCTGTTCCCAGCCCCAACTCCACAATCAAAATCATGGAACAAGCTCCCAGTCCCCACTCTGTGATTGGAATCAGGGAGCAGGGTCTGGGAGCTCCCTGATGCTGGCGGAGAAGGACATTGTTCCCACTCAGGGTCCAGTGGGAGAGTTCATCCCAGCTGCAGGCAGCTCCTGGGAGCAGGGAGCAATCTTCCGCTCCCTGCTAGCCAGCTCCTCAGGAGCAAGTTTGCTCCTGGTCAACTGTCCACATGTGCTGTACTGCACAGTAACTACTTGAGAGTAAATTTGCTTCTTATATGTACAGGTAGCAAATTTACTTGCAATTAGAGCAAATCACTGAGCAATAAGCATCTGTATATCTAGACAGTGACACTTACTGAGTGGTAATTTGCTCTAATCTTGAGCAAAGCATTTCATGTAGACATGCCCACAGAAACCAATTTCATAGAATCATAGAATAATAGAAGTAAGGCCAGAAGGGACCTTGTAGATCTTCAAGTCTGACTCCCTGCCTGGGCAGGAGGAAAACTGGGCTCAAATGACCCCAGCCAGGTAGGCATCAAGCCTCTTCTTAAGGACCCCCAGAGTAGAAGCCAGCACCACTTACCTTGGAAGTTGCTTCCAGATCCTAGCCGCCCTACATGTGAAGTAGTTCTTACGGATGTCTAATCTAAACCTACTCTCCAGCAACTTGTGGCTGTTATTCCTTGTTATCCTGGGGGGCACTAGGGGAAACAAGTTCTCCCCCAAACATTTCTGGTCCCCCCTAGTGAGTTTATAGATGGTCAAAATGTCCCCCCTCAGCCTTCTCTTGTGAAGGCTGAACAGATTCAGGTCCCCATTGTAGGGTCTGCCCTGTTGTCCCCAGATCATGTGGGTGGCCCTCCTCTGGACCCTCTCAATGTCATTTGCGTCCCTCTTGAAGTGGGGTGCCCAGAACTGGACACAGTACTCCAGCTGTGACCTGACCAGTGTCGCGTAGAGGGGGAGGATCACCTCCTTGGCCCTACTTGAGATGCACCTGTGGATGCACGATAAGGTCCAGTTAGCCCTGCCGACCATGACCTCGAATTGTCGGCCCATGTTCATCTTGGAGTCAGTAATGACTTCAAGATCCCTTTTTGCTTCTGTGCTTTCAGGAAGGGAGTTTGCCATCTTATAAGTGTGCTGCTAGTTACTACTGTACAAATGCAGCACCCTGCACTTATCTGTATTGAAACGCATCCTGTTTTTGTTAGCCCACCCCTGCAACCTATCTAGGTCTTTCTGCAGTCTTTCCCTCCCTACTAGCATGCCCACCTCACCCCAAATTTTGGTATCATCAGCAAATTTAAACAGGTTGCTTTTCACCCTGTCATCCAAATTGCTGATAAAGAAATTGAACAGCACGGGCCCAAGGACCTAGCCCTGGGGGACTCCACTGCCCACTTCCCCCCAAGTCAAATATGACCCGTCCACCACCACCCTTTGAGTATGACCCTTCAGCCAATTTGCAATCCATCTGACCGTGTAGGCATCGATGCCACAGTCACCTAGTTTTTTAATGAGGATGGGGTGGGAGACAGTGTCAAAGGCCTTGCTGAAGTCCAGAA
>JAGPOW010003648.1:44037403-44058990 GCA_030014935.1 Caiman crocodilus
CTTGCTGAAGTCCAGAAAGATTACATCCACGGCAACACCTGCATCCAATGCTTTTGTGACCTGATTGTAAAAGGCAATCAGGTTGGTCTGACATGACCTTCCCCTAATGAAACTGTGCTGGTTGCCCTTGAGCATCATCCCTGATGCTGGCCCATCACAGATATGCTCCTTGATGAACTTCTCAAAGAGTTTCCCCAGGATTGAGGTAAAACTGATGGGCCTATAGTTGCCCAGATCCTCCCTCCTCCCTTTTTTAAAGATGGGGACCACACTGACTATCTTCCAATCATCTGGCTCATGGCCCAAGCACCACAAGTGCTCATAAAGCCATGCCAAGGGCCCTGGAATAACCTCTGCTAGCTCCCTCAGCATGCTGGGGTGGAGAGCATCTGGACCTGCTGATTCGAACACGTCCAGCCCCTCCAGAAGCACTCTAACCCGATCCTCCTCAACTTTAGGTCTGGAGGCGTTCCCCTCGAGTCCATCTTGAATCACGGTGGGGGAGTCCTGGTCCCTGCACAAGAAAACAGAGGTGAAGAATTTGTTAAAGAGGTCTGCTTTTTCCTCTGGAGCCACCACCAGATTGCCCAGTGTATCTTGCAGGGGCCCCACATTTCCTGGTGCCTTCTTCATCCTCCCTATATATTTGAAAAAGGACTTTTATTATCTTTGATTTTGGACACTAGTCCTAGCTCTGTCCACCTTAGCTTTCCTAACAGCCCCCCTACAGGCCCAAGCAGTGGAGGTATACTGCTCTTTGGAGATAGCCCCTCACCTTCCACCAGGTGTATGCCGCCTTTTTGGCAACCGGGCATTCCCAGACATCCTTGGTGAGCCAGGGGGGCTTTGGGGCACCCTTGCCTCCCTTGCTTCTTGTTGGGATCATCACCCCTTTGGCCCTGAGTATTGTCCCTTAAGGAACTAGCTTCCTTTTCTTTTTTCCTGTTTAGTGTCTTAAAAAGTCATCTACAGCCCTCTGATATAGCTGAGTAGAACAAGGGGTGCAGACAGAAGTGACAAACTTTCACCCGATCTGGCCATAGAAAGGAGTTTATAACTGAGACCAAACACAAGTGCATAGCTGCAGACAGTTTCAAAAATGGCTAATCAGGTAAAAATCTGACCCCTCATTGCATGAGGAATCAGATAAAGACATTTCAAAATGTAGTGTCTTTTGTAACTTGTATCTGTGGAGCTCCCAGCCTGTTTCTGTTTTCAGAATGGGAGAAGGGAAGAAAACCGAGGGAGTTCAGTCTGGAGTTTTTTCAGCTTCTCCTGAAGGGTGAGGTGGATGTATGGGAGTGCCCCTAAGGTGGGGGTAGGGGCTCCAGTTCACCTACCCCGCCTTCCAGCACCAAAGGAAGAGCCACAAGAATGAACTTCATTCTGAAAACAGCGACAGGCTGGACACTCCACAGACAGAAGTTACAAAAGATGCTACATTTTGAAATGCCAGACAACCTTAGCTGTTGCTATGGCAACCTAGTGGCTGGGTGATTATTCCCAGCCCCTACTCTGTGATCACGGAGTTGGGGCTGAGAAAAATCTTCCAGCCTGTTCCCAGCCCCAAGCTCCACAATCAAAATCATGGAGCAGGGACTGGGAACAAGCTCTCAGTCCCCAGTCTGTGATTGCAATCAGGGAGAGGGGGCTACATTCCCCTCCCCGATGGAACCAACAGTGAACTTCTGTTTGGTCTGGGGTAATGTTGTAACTCAGAACGCTTTGCAAAAACTATTCTGAGTTACAGCTTGGAAATGCATTTCTGTCTGCACTCCAGGGTAATTGTGGAACGTAGAAATTGGGAAAAACTAAAAAGCACTAGCCATAAGTACCCTAATTATGCTTTTCTTTGTCCAGAGCTTTGTTTTTATACATTTTAAAAAAGAATGTTGAATTCAAAATACTGAAACTGATTTGTCTGTCAAGTACCTTATGCTGATGTCAGTGAAGTGTAACTGCACTGATTTTAATGCAATTCAACTGGTATAAGTTAGTTCTAAATCTGACCAATTGTAGCAAAGCTACAAAAGCCTCATTTCTATGCTATCTGTGTAATAAAGCAGCATTTGACCCAGTACCGAGTGAACAAATGGAAAAAAACCCAAAACATTCCAGTTTGTATATAGGCAGTAACTGAGGAATTAACATTTGAGGCCCTGAAAGCATTTACCTAATATAAAAACAGTTTGGGATGGGGCAAAGATTATGTAGAATGTTAACTCAGAATACTTTCTATTACAGGACATACATGAATATTTATTGTATTAATCCAGGGACAAAGGACAAGGCAAGTTTCTACTGCTACCATTTGCTTTTCCTGGTAACTCGATCCTGACATAAAAATATATTCATAGGGTGCATCTACACATGCATTAAGACACTTTTGCTAATTATTAAATTTAGTACCACCAATGTAATTTAGTAAAGAAATGTTCATCAGGCTACTTTAATGCATAGTAATGAATGTGCATGGTTTTTAAGTGATGCTTAATGTACAATAACCTATTTTATTGCACATTAGTGTAATTGCATGTTTTTTTTTTAATGTGACGCTTTAATGCACAGTAAAATAGGTTACTGCATATTCAAGCACGCATGCGGACATGCCCATAGCTTGATAGAACAGAATCTTGAGAGCCTTTCCCTATAAATGTAATAAGATTTCTCCTGGCTGCTGCTAAAATGCTATCCATGTCAGGTATAGCAGAGATTATGACCGCTATGATTCTGGTTAGGTACTGTACATTGATTTTTTTTGACCTTGTACATTATGGCACACTCTAAATAATGGCCATATAGTTATATGGTCTGCAGTCTAGAAACCCAAGGATGAATTTGTAAACACACAGCCAGGTTGTGTAGGAACTACAATTATGATCAGGTTGCGTCTGGGAATTGCAAGTGGGAAAAGGCAATCCTCCCTATACAACTGTAAACAGACTTGGGTGAAATATTTCATACAAACATACTTGGAGAAAATGAAAATTTGATGCCACTGAATTAATTCGGTTTTTTGGTTTTTATTTATTTTTGCTTTAGTTTTTATGTCAAATCAGAAAAAACCTGAAACACCTTTATTCAAAAATACTTTCAAACTTTTTTTTTTACTATTATTGTTCAGTTCAGTATGGCTTTTTCTTTAGAATATTCAATTTACTTTAAAACATTACACCATTATAAACAATTGAACTAAAGTTAGATATGTCAAAAAGACTCCAAACCAGATCAAAACATTTTGTTTCACCCAAACTGTTTTTTGACTTTTTAAATTCTTAATAAATTAAAAATCCATTATATTCATCTAGATATATATTAAATGTGAAATCATTATATTCATCACTCTTGTTGTATGACATGATCTGCGCCACATTTCTTGGCCTGTGGCACTTTGTCTTTGTTAATATTCTAGGAATTAAAGTAATTTTGCTTCAGGCTGCTCTCCAACACTTTATTGATTTAATGTATTGCTTTGGCTTGCAGAATACCTTTGGGAAGACATTTCTTTTTCACTTTTCTGTTCCTATGTCTCCATTATATTTACCTATATAGTAGAATAAATTTCCCACAGAGTGATAATGTTTATTTTATTTCAGTGAAATACTTCCTACATTTGTTCTGGCATCAGAAGAACTCAAATGTTGGTTGATTTTGTGTGTATTCTCTTTATTCATGTAGGCCTAAATTGTGGTTACATTAATGGCAATGTTGTCTTTTACTTCAATAGAAATGGGATTTGGCTCATCATATTTCATCTGCTTGTGCTGAAAAATTTAATAGTTGGAGGCAAAAGAATACTAACCATGTTGTCTGGAAGGAAACTTCTTGCAAGCAGGACAATAATGTTTTACCATTTCTGTATCATCAATCCAAACTCATTAAAAAAGAAGTGGTTTTGTCAGCACTTCTCCCATTACTGTATTTGCTGTCACAAGTGAACTGTTTAGCAAATGAGTAAACTGAAAACTTATATGCAAGCAATTCTTTGCAATCATATGTGGATTTTGTGCCTCACCATTTATATTGTTTTAAAAGGAATGGGAGAGGCACAGTTGAATCACCATTAAACTATGTGGCAATGTAAGCCTAATAGTCAACAGTAGAGGGAATCTAGAAAAAACGATGTAATTACCAGGGATCATGGTTTTTTTTCTGTTTAAAAATCCCAAATTCTCTGATAAAAATCCAACATCTCTGATTAAAAAACCTCAAATCTACATTTTTTCATGATCAAAATGAAATGCCATACTGATAATATGTATCAATTTAACTCAATGTTTTGTTGATAAATTTACAACTTTAAAGCAATTTGGAAGCCTACCAGTGCCTTGATCATTATAATACAATGAATTCTAAATACCAATATATTTTGATGTTTACTTTTGGTTTTTTTATCATGGAAAATCAGAGCTCCTCCTGTCCCCTTTGCTCAACAGGACATGGATCCAGCTATGGCTGTCCCACCAGCTGCTTTGTTGCACTGAGTAGTCCTGATATGCCATTGCCCTGCCTCAGTTCACAATGTTACTGCTCACTCCCAAACCACAGCTACCCCCAGCCCTGCCAGGGCCCCTCATTCCTGATTGCAAACCTGCTTGCCCTGTACTTGCTCCCTCCAATCAGCAGCTCCCTCCCTGCATCAGGACACAGGTCCAGCTGCAGCTGTCATCTTCCTCCCTGCCCCCACCTGCTTTGTTGCTCTGAGCACTGCTGGCCTCTGCTGTTCTACTGCCTGAACCTATATTCAGGCCCCAGTGGTCCCCATGCCCTTCCTGGGAAGTCCTTGACTGGGGCTCAAAGATTGGGTTGGGTCTGCCTGTGGCTGTACAAGCCCCTTCTCCTCCAGGCTGGCCTCCCCCAACACAGGCTGCTCTAGGAGGGCCAGGAGGCTCCAGGCCCAGGTTTGGCAGCTGCTTCGACCTGGAGGCACCTCCCCTGATCTCTCTCTCTCTCTCTCTCTCTCTCTCTCTTTCTCCTTTACCCACACCTCTGCTACCATGCCTGGCCCATCACACACACGTACACACACATAGATCCTGATGCCACCACAATCCTCTGTACATCACTTTCCTCCCACACCTCCACTGCCACCTCCACTCCCCCATTACACATCCCTGAATAGTTCCTGGGACCAGGAGCATCACCCCCCACACCAATCAGGGTCGCAGGTCCTGGTGCTGGTGCAGGGCCTGGGTCGCAGGTCCTGCTGGCTAGTCCTGTCCTGTCTAGCTATTCACACAGGGGCAGTGCTTCCCCAGGGCTGGAAAGGCTGGCAGGACCCCAGGCTGGATGCAGCAGCATGCAGATTCGTTGTGCTGCTCCTCCTCTCCCTGCACCCTGCTGTCCATCCCCAGTTGCTGCCTCCAGTACTAGCTCTGCTGGAGGCCCCAGCAGCTGGAGGCTGGGCCAGGCCAATGGGATGCGGCATGGTGAACAGTGGGGCAGTGGCTGCCAATGCAGAGGATGGGCAATGTTCACCCCAGCACCCACACCCTAGCTGAGCAGTGCACCTAGCCCCAGCCCCAACCCTGCCCTGAGGGCACCCAGCCTGTTGAGCAGGGATGAAGTACACACTCTCTCCCTCCCATACCAAGTTGCCACCACTTCTGTCCCAGCTGGGCAGTAGGCCCAGCCACAGCCTGAGCTGAGCCAGGGTGAGCCATGGTGGGATGATGCAGCATGGCTGGGGATGAGGGATCCTGCACTCTCCCTGGCCCAAGCTCTGATGTCCTGGCTCTGGTTCTGGACCCAAACCTGGGCTGTAGCATGGGACTGTGGCATGGGACAGGGTGATCTCCGGCCACTACAGCAGCAGCACTCTACACACCTCGGTGTTCCTGGAGTTGCAGCACCGTGGTCAGCCTACCCCTGGTGAGGCCAGGTGGGGCTGAGTCCTGGCATGAGAATGCTGCCCGGGTTCCCCTGCACTATCCTGAGAGCGCCTATGGACCCCTCCCTGTTCCTTCATCTCCCATCCACACAACCTTGCCAACTTTCCCTACAGCCTCCCCCACTTCCCCAGCCCTTCTGGAGGAGGCCCCCAGCTTCCCCCCACCTTGAAGCCCCAGTCCTCAAAAGCCAGACTTATCTTAAAGGCCACAAAATGGAAATCAAGTTTGAGCCAGTCCTGGCTGATTCATTCCCTGCCCCTGCCCCAGCCCCCTCCAGACAGGGCTTAGGATTTCTTCACCCTGGTCATTGCAGGCTGGAACTCTGTCATAGAGGCAGCCCAGCCCAGCCTGCCGAGAGCTGTTTGTAAAAGAGGAAAACTGCAGTTTTCTGCTCAAATAGGGGAAAATCTGCGCTTTTCTCCTTCAAATCTGTGTTTTTCTCCTTTAGAAGGGAAAATCCATATTTTTCCTCAGGAAATGGAAAACCTGGATCCCTGGTCATTACATCCCATTTTGAATATACAGTTTTAAAACTCTCAGGGAGGACAAAGAAATTAGAATAGCATAATCATAGTAAAGGTAGGCCTGGAAGGGACATCAGGAGGTCATTCAGTCCAGGGGTGTCCAACCTCTGGTACATTTGCTGCAAAGGCATGGACAGCTTCTGCATGTGGCACACGACAGATTGGGATGTGTATAGGCAGCATTTGGAAGACAGAGCAGGAAACAGAAGGCAGAGCAGTACATCAGGCAGGGGAAGGAGTTGGAGTGGTACTCAGGGAGGGTATGGAGGTAATTTGTAGCACACCTGCCAAAAGAAGGTTGGCTCCGATTTGATGTAATCCAACCCCTTGCTCAAGGCAGGATCATCCCCATCTAAACCATCCTATAGAAGGGTTTGTCTAACTCCTTCTTAAAACTGCCTGAGCAACCCTCCTTCCCACCTACTAGATTCAGTGTCTGAAAGTATCAAGAACACCTTAACTGGATTCAGGTAGAGCAGGGGGATGAGATAACTGCCAATGTCCTGCCACTACAAGGACAGGAAATGGTTTGTTAAAATACCCTTGAGAGATACAAGGAAGAGGACCTGTCTCCCTTCCCTCCCACCCCCTGCTACAGGAGAAGACAAAAACATTCACAGTTTATGTCAATCTGATTGCAGGGTCAAATCCCTTCCTGATTCCCCGTGTAGTGAAGAGCCTGGTCATGAGTGAAGGGGCAAGACCATCTAGCCAGGAACCTCTGGGTTCCAGCAGAAGCTGCAGGGAGTACCTGATGTTTATGAGGAAGGTGAGGAACCCTTCCCCGCCCTCCCCGGCCTGTGAGAACAGGAGAGGAAGTAATTCCTTTTTGCTCCCTAATATTAACTAGCAGATCCAAGAAGCATTGACAATACCAATCCCCTCTACTCTCCAGTGCAGCCTAAGGACAACAAACACAACTCCATGCATCATACACCCTAACCAGAAAGGCAGAAACCTCTTTCTGTCATCCCATCTCTTCCATAGATTTGTAATCTCCTTTAATCTTGTTTCATAACCAAGATGGTTATGGAATTCTTTTTCACCTGCTGCTGAGAATCATTCTCTCCAAGTTCCAGTGCATGCATGGGAATCTCTCTTGTGAAATATTAGGATGCTGTTTCATTCCGAGCAATAGGAAAACTGGATGAAATGAACGAAGACAAATTATTTCTGTATGGTTTAGGAGTTTACACCAATCTTAGAGAAACTAACATTAAATGATAATTGCCTGAGCTAATCATAAATGGATTAAGAGTTGACTACTTTGTTTTACACTTTATAATATTTACTATATCATCACAAGTATTAGAAGAATTATATATATACAATATACATTTTATACACACACACACACACATGTCTTATCTATATCTATATCTATATCTATATCTATATCTATATCTATATCTATATCTATCTTTTTTCCTAATAGTCTTCATATTTTCAGGTAGGTGCATTTTCCTTGTCAGCATTTTATGATTCTGGATAATTAAACAGGAGCAGATCCTCACTTTGGTTTGAAGGAAGATATGTCAGTTTACACCAACTGAAACTGAAACCAAATGTCAATTTCTAAAACATTTCCTCTCTAACTGGGAGTATCTACATGAGATGTGTTACTGTGCATTAGTGTAGTTTGCTGTGCAGTAAGTGTGCATGTCTACATATGCACACAATTACTGGACAGTAAACACCTTTAATCCCACTTAAATTTGCTATTTGCAAATGTAAGAAGCAAAGTTAAGCAGGACTAGTTATTGTGCAGTAATGTACTTGTAGAAATAACCCAGGACAAAGTTCGCTTCTGGGTCTGTCCAGCCACTACTGGGGCAGCCTTAGGCTGGCCCCAGGGTTGTGGACAGGAGTCTCTCCTGCTCCAGGGCTGGGCTGCCTCTATGGCAGCCCCTGTCTCCAGGCTTTAAAAGCCTGCAGACATCTTGAGCCCTAGGACACAAAGACTGGGAGCCTGAGGGCACTCCAGGTCCCTGTGCCTCCCTGGGCAGGCCACAGTCTAGCCACGCAGCTGCCAGGGCAGTGCTATCTAGGTGAGCAGGGTGCTGTAAGCCCCCCAGGGCCACCTGCAGGTAGCTTCTGCCCAGCAGGCCAGTGCCACCTACCTGCAGCATACCCTGAACAGCCTTTCCTGTGCCTGCATGTGCTGATGGGCATTGCCTCTGCTGCACGTCTGCCAGTCTCATGCTGTGGTCCTATGCTGGGTGCTGTAGGCAGATGCCCAGGCCTGGCAGCACTGATAGAGCTGCACAAGGGCCCAGATAACTAGCATGGGACACACCATGGCCTCATTCTCCTTGCATACCTGTGCGCAAGCCCATTTCTTCCACCTGGGGCCACAACTGGAGCTAGGAGAAAGGGTGTTTGTGTCTGAAAGCTTGTGAAGAACAATTTGTCCAACTATTTAGTTGGTCTAATAAAAGATATCACATTTACCCAAAGAACCTTGTCTGCCTCATCCTAAAGGGAGTCAACCCTAAAGGGATGCTCCCATCCCTCTTCCATGAGTATGCCCTGACCAGAATAATTCAGATGGTGGGAGCAAGGGCAGCCTTCTATTGCAACAGACTCCCATGAAGCTAAGAATACATGAATGATTGGGCCAAGAAATACAAAGAGCAAACAAGGAGGGGGTGACTGTGTAGTGCGGAGAGAGATTCCTGCATTCCTGAACCTGCATTCAGGACAATTTATTAGGGCCGTGTGAAATGGCAGCCTTCCATTTTGACCAGTATTTCAATGTTTTGATGGAACAACATTTCATTTATAATTTTGTTTCGATTCAAAACAGCTGGTCTATTCTGTTCCCTTGAAACAGGGTCAAAATGGCAAAACTGTTTCTATGTGTCGCCCATAGGATATAATGAGGAAGGACAAAACAGCCTATAATGTTGTCATTTCCAACCTGATTTTGATGAAACTTGCAGAAATGGCATCTCCTTCGGAGTGCACAAAGTCTGCTCAATTTCAAGGAGATAGGTGCAGGAGGTTCGGAGAAACTGTACCCTAAAATCTTGAAAGCAAAATTGATGTCATGTGTATGTGTTAAGCCACTGTGGGGTCAAAAGTGCAGGGATAGTAGTCCCTACTGAGGCCACAAAGTCTGCCAAGTTTCAAAGAGATAGGTGCAGGGGTTTGTGGGAAACTTCACCTCAAGCTGCAGACAAGCAAAACTTGTGACATGGGTGTCAGTGTGTGTGTTAAGGTGCAGCAGGGTGAAAGCTGCAGGCCTGCTAGCCTCTGCTGAGTCCATGAAGCCTGGCAGCTGTAAAGGAGATAGGCGATGGGGCTTCTGGGTTCTCATCACCCATGTCACAAGCTTTGCTTGTCCGCAGCTTGAGATAGGGTTTCCCACAAAACCCTGTACCTAGCTCTTTGAAACTTGGCAGGCTTTGTGGCCTCCACAGGGGCTATCATGCCTGCAGTTTTGACCTCACTGTGGCTTAATAGATATATGTGACACAAGTTTTGCTTTCAAGATTTTGGGGTGCAGTTTCTCCAAACCCCCTACATCTATCTCCTTGAAAACTGGAAGGCTTCATGCCTCAAAAGGGGATACCATTCCTGCATGTTTCATCCAAATAAGGCCAGAAATGACAAATTTATAGGCTGTTTCAACCTTCCCCATTATAGCCTATGGGTGAAATGTCAAAACAGCACTGAAATGATGAAATGTTTGACTTGCCTCATTTTGTTTTGAGGCTATTTTGACTATATCTGTTTTGTTTTGATTTTGCTGTTTTGACCTTGAAAGGAGCCAAAACAAAACTGCCAGTGAAATTTTGCATAGCCCTACTATTTCTGAATTAGACAATCAGTGTTTAAAAAATAGAAACAACCCTGGAAGTAGGTATCAAAACTGACCCAGCCTGCATTCTTACTGTTGAGCAACCAGCACTGCAATGGGCTTCCTACTGCTCATGCAGGCATTGTCCTGTTGTGCAGACAGAAGTGCAGCTCTCAGCTGTAACAGAATGGTTTTTGCAAAGCATTCTCAGTTACAACATTACCTCTGACCAAATAGAAGTTCAGTGTTGGTTACAGGAGAGCGGGGGTAGGGAGGTGGCAGGGGATCTAGTTGCCACCTGGCAGCCTTTGGCTAGGTTTCCATTGCAATGGCCAGGGCTGTCTGACAGTCCTCACTGTTTTCAGAATGGGAGGGGGGAAGGCAGCAGAGGGAGCTCATTCTTGGGGCTCCTCAATTGGTACTGAAGGGTGTGATGGATGAATTGGAGCCCCCCACCTCGCCGGGTAATGTACTTGTCCCACCTTCTGGGGGAGGGGGAAGGTGAAAAACCCGGGACTGAACTCTCTCTGCTTCCTTTCCCCCTCCCATTCTGAAAACAGCAATGGTCTGGGAGCTCCGCAGACACAAGTTCCAAAAGACGCTATATTTTGAAATGTCTTTATCTGATACCTCATGCAATGAGGGGTCAGATTCTTACCTGATCAGCCATTTTTGAAGCTGTCTGCAGCTGTGTACTTATGTTTGTTCACAGTGATAAACTACTTTCTGTGGCCAGATTGGGTGAAAATTGTCACTTCTATCTGCATCCTCATAGGTCCTGCTTCCCTGGGCCAGTTCTCCTGCAGCCACCATCTGGGGCACTCCTGGGGCTCTTTTCCCTTTAAAATAACAAAGATTCCAAGGCCCTCTGTTAAAATAGGTTAAGAACAAGGTTCAGCACCTGTCCCCTGAATGAGTCAAGGGAGCCTGTGGATGCCAACCAGTGAAACTGCCTGGACACAGAGGAGTGTCAGAAAGGTAGCCCCATGCTTGCCTGTGTTCCTCCTAGCCGGTGCCTCCTTCCTGGTTTTGTAGATAGTCAGCTTAGCCACAGCCAGGAGTAGGTTTCCCAGGAGGTCCTGGACTTGGTGGGGCCCACAGATGGGGAGTGCATAACAAAAAAGGTGTGAGGAGAATTGAAGCCAGAACCTCAATAGGAGGTTCTGGAAGAGGAGGTGGAAGAGGGGCTGCAACCTGGTGCACTTGAGGTAGGCATATGGTCTCCCTCTGTTGATGAAAAGGGCAGGTTTCATAGTAGGTAGGGTCAGAAGGGACCTGAACACATCATCAAGTCTGACCCCCTGCCATTGCAGGAAAAAGTACTGGGGTCAAACAACCCCAGCGAGGTGTTCATCTAACCTCCTCTTAAAGACCCCCACGGTAGGAGCCAGCACCATTTCTCTTGGAAGTTGGTTCCAGATCCTAGCCACCCTGACAGTGAAGTAGCACCTCCTGATGTCTAGTCTGAATCTACCCTCTGCCAGCTTGTAACCATTATTTCTAGTCACTCCTGGTAGTGCTCGAGGGAACAGGGACTCCCCCAGTGTCTGCTGGTCCCCTCTGACTAGTTTGTAACAGGTCACTAGATCCCCCCTCAGCCTTTTCTTGTGGAGGCTGAACAGGTTCAGGTCCCGTAGCCTCTCCTTATAGGACCTGCCCTGTTGCTCCCTAATCATGCAGGTGGCCCTTCTCTGAACCCTCTCGATGCTGTCTACATCTCCCCTGAAGTGTGGCAGCCAGAACTGGATGCAGTACTCCAACTGCGGCCTGACCAGTGCCGCATAGAGGGGAAGGATCACCTCTTTGGACCTGCTTGAGATGCATCTGTGGATGCATGACAAGGTGTGGTTGGCCTTCCTGACTGTGTCCCCATACTGTAGGCCCATGTTCATTTTGGCATCAATAATGATTCCAAGATCCTTTTCTGCCTCTGTACTGACAAGAAGGGAGTTCCCCAGCCTGTAAGTATGCTGCTGGTTCTTCCTCCCCAGGTGCAGTACTTGTCAGTGTTGAAACCCATCCTGTTCTCATCTGTCCACCCCTGTAACCTGTCTAGGTCCAATTGCAGCCTATTCCTCTGTTCTAGTGTGCCCACATCCCCCCACATCTTAGTGTCATCAGCAAATTTGAATAGAGTGCTTTTTACCCCCTCATCCAAGTCGCTGATGAAGATGTTGAACAGTGTGGGTCCGAGGACTGAGACCTGGGGGACCCCACTGCCCACATCCCTCCAGGTCAAAAATGACCTGTCCATCACCACTCTCTGGGTGCGGCCCTCTAGCCAGTTAGTGACCCATTTGACTGTGTAGGTGTCGACGCCACAATCCCCTAGTTTTTTAATGAGAATGCGGTGACAGACAGTGTCAAAGGCCTTCCTGAAGTTCAGAAAGACTACGTCCGCTGCTACCCCTGCATCTAAGGATTTTGTGACCTGATCATAGAAGGCCACCAGGTTGGTCTGACAGGACCTGACTCTAATGAACCTATGCTGGTTGCTCCTAAGCATAACCTCCCCTACTGGCCCCTCATAGACACGCACCAGGATAATCCTCTCAAAAAGCTTACCTAGGATTGAAGTGAGACTAACTGTTCCCTGGGTCATCCTTCCTCCCTTTTTTAAAAATGGGAACCACATTGGCCCTTTTCCAGTCCTCTGGCACCACACCAGAGCACCACAAGTGCTCATAAAGCTATGCCAGGGTCCCACAGTGACCTCTACTAATTCCCTCAGCACTCTGGGGTTGAGGTCATCAGGACCAGCTGATTTAAATATGTCCAGTCCCCCCAGAAGTTCCCTGACTAGATCCTCACTGACTCTAGGCCTGGGTACACCTCCCCCGGGGCCTGAGGGGATCCTGGTGGATGGGCTGATCTGGTCCCTACTCAGAACAATGGAGGCAAAGAAATCATTAAATAGGTTAGCCTTGTCATCTGGTGTGACAACCAGATTTCCTAGTGTGTCTTGCAGAGGTCCCACGTTACCCAGTACCTTCTTTTTGCCCCTTATGTATTTAAAAAAGGACTTTTTGTTGTCCTTGATCCAGGTAGCTAGTCCCAGTTCCATCTCCGCCTTGGCCTTCCTGATCCCCCCTGTAGCCCTGAGCAACTGAGGTATAGTCCTCCCTGGTGATGGCCCCTCCCTTCCATTGGGTGTATACCTCCCTTTTAGCTAGGAGACATTTCCATATGCTTTTGGTGAGCCATGGGGGCTTTTTTGCCCTCTTGCCCCCTTTGGTCCTTGTTGGGATTACCTCCCTTTGGGCATGGAGGATCGTCTCCTTAAGGAAAGACCACTCTTCTTGGACACCTGACTCCCCTCCCCTCCGAGACCTCAGTACTTCCCCAACTATTCTTTTTACCAGGGGTTTCCATAAAACATGCCGAATACATGTCCATGGCTATAACTCCATGAGGTAGCCACCTGCTGAGGCCTCAAGTAGCTCATGATATCAGGGAATACAGACTTGTCCACTGGGGAACTTCATCCCCATCTTCACATAGGGTGTCCACTTATTGTCAGGGTGGGATACAAGGACAGGATGTTGGATTGTGTAGAGTGTGAGTAGATTGTATGGATTGTATAGAGCTGGTGGTAATTGGCTGTTTGAAGGTGGACTGGCTTGGTATCTTCCAGCCTGCTAAGATGGTGGGGAGGGGAGTGCAATAGGACTTGCTGAGGCAGCAGCCTCACAACTTGTTTTAGAAGACTGGGAGATACTGAGGGGGAGGACTGCCCTTGCACAGGACCTGGTTGGTAGAGGAGAGGGCATTGGGTAGAAGGTCAGCCTTTACCTGCTGGACTAAGTGGGAGGGAGCACACACTGTGTACATCTCCATATGCTGGGTTAGTGCAAAGGGATATGCCCATCTCTGCCTGGCATAGTTCAGGAGGTTTCCAGTATGAGTGATGTTGGCTAGAACTTTCTTTTAGTGCACCTAGGGTACCTCCACTGCTGGCACCACTGTGCTGGTGTTTCAGTATGATGGGATCAGTGAGGAGCTTGGTGCCTTAGGTGACCATGTCTGGGGACCTGAAGGCAGACCAGCCTCCAGGCCCTAATGAAGTCCTGTTAGAAATACAGTAGCTTCCACCTGGGGAGACCTTGCAGGTAGAAGGAGCTGCTGGTTGTATTGGAAGTGTTGGAGGAAGGTGCAGCCAATCAGACTAGACACCATGTACTCTGGCTACTGCTACTATATATGAACCTTTTCAGGGCCTGAATATGTGACCCGCTGGCCACTCTACCCTGCTTGCACCCCCTGCTTTGAGACTTTGCTGGTGGCTGTGACAGAGCAGAAGCTGGGGTCCTGGCACCCAAGTGAGAAGTAGGGAAGTAGGGGACATGGGGCTAAGTACCACCCAGGTCCCTAGCACTTCCAGAGACTTGGCAGGGACATACTTGTACCCCCGCCTCACTGCTCGCAAGTCTCATTTTCACCACTTCTGTGCAGTGGCCTCCATAGCAAGTCTGGAGGGTGTCTTGATCTTTGGGGCCCCCACTGCCTGAGCAAGTGCACACATGTATGTTTTGAGGGAGGCAGCTCAATCTTGGGCATATTGCAACGCACCCTGTAGTACTTGCTGATGGTGGGGCAGGGGCTCTGATTACTTGAGGTGGTATAGGTGGAGGTGGTGGAGGGTCTAGGCTTTGAAAAGAAAAATAGAGGACATAAAGGTGTTGGGTTTTGTATCAATAGAGGACAGAGTAGCAGAAAACCTGGATGTCATCTATGATGGTCACCCTATGTAGATGGTGGGGGAGTAGGCAAGGCACCTATCAAATAGGTGCTGATAGTCCCTGAAGGTACTGATGGCTTCTTCTTGCTTGCAGGCCCTTTACCTTTCCCACCCCTTTGGAGGATGAGGATAAGGATCTCTGGCCTTTTCCCCTGCCCTTGTTAGGTTTGGGGAGCCCTGTGGCCCCTCCAGGAGGGACTGGTCAGGTGGAGCCCCCTGGCCCTGTAAGGTGTCTCCCAGGTTAGGCACTGTTTCCCTGCCATGGAAGGTGAGAAGGGGAAGGGATCAGGTGGGAGGGGGGCAAGTGCTCCCCCTCAATCTGAGATGAAGAGGGTGGCTTGCTTTGGGGTGGGGGGGAACAGAGTGCCTCCTCTGCACTGGATAGGGGCCTGTGTGTGGGGGGTGTTTTTCATGTGAGGGGCTGGGGCTGAGGTGTAAACACAAAAAGACATACAAGGACAAACACAAGAGGGAGGAGGGAAAGCACTCTGTTGGCTTACTCAGCCATATACAAAACACCGGGAGAGGGAGAGTGGAGCACAAGACTCATTACAGGAAGGTCAACATAGGGGTTATCTTTGGAGCAGTTAGCAGGAAAGCAGATGGCATTTGCTGGTGGAGGGGCCTCACTACCATTGTGGAGTCTCCTCTTGTTGCAGGCGGCTGCAGCAGCAGGTGGTGGCTATTGGTGGGTGAAACAAGAGGCCACTCCTCTCCAGAAGGGAGAGAGGTTGTTGGCCCATGTGAAGGTGCTAGTGGGGAGAGCGGGAGCCTGTGGCAGCTCAGCAGAGCTCCTGGTGCACCCTGGCCTAGTAGATCCAGCGATCCGGGGAGAAGTGATGGCACCCTCTGGTAGACCTCTGTATCTCAGTGCCTCTGATACTGGGGAAGATGGATCTAAAGTTTGACCCAGTAAATGGCTGTTCTTCTTTAGCCTTGAATCTCCTCTGATGAAGAGGGCTTAAAACTGAGGTCTCCTACTTACTGAATGACTGGTATAACCACTTGGCTATCATGGAAAATACAATTGCCACCATTACTTTTCCTAGTTGAACATAGTGCTATTGATGAGAATTAGATATGCTTGGAATATGCTAAATAGGTTTTTTTCACTCCAAGGATTAAGATGCCATGCTGGATTGTAAATGGAGTTGAAGTGAGAGTTAGGGGTGCCTGTACACATGTAGGGATGCTGCTCCAATGTGCTGTAATTATAGCACATTGGGGTAAACTTGATTAATTGAGTGTCCTGGAGCATGTCACACCTCCTGCTACAGAGGAAGGCAAAAACTCCCACAGTCTACACCAGTCTGTCCCTGTGGTAAAATTCCTTCCTGATCCCAAATATAGTGATCAGGTTGATCCAGGCAAGACCCTCTATCCAGGTACCCCCAGCTTTGTTCCCCTTAAGAATATTTTCAAACTCTATTCAAAGTCCTCAACCTTGGCTATAGCTAACACCCAATGCTTCTTAGGTACCTTCATACATGTAGCACAAAGGGGTGGCTGGGGGGGGAACAAATCTGGGAAATACTCATAATAGAACATAGGCATAGTTAAACCTAGATCATCTCTGACCAGTGGCTGCCCATCCTTTTCTTGGACACTTCCCGTGATGGAGAGTCCACAATTTCCCTAGGCACTCTATTCCACTGCTTCACTGTTCTAACAGGGAAGAAGCATTTCTGGATAGCCAGTCTAAACTTACTTTGCTGCAGCTTCAAGCCATTGTAACTTCATACCACTGGTCTGTTCCCTCCTCTCTACAGCAAGAGATAAAAGGTACTTTCCCTCTTCTTTATGGCAGGCCTTCAAGTAATTGAAAACTGCTATCATGCCCCATCTATGTGCCTTTTTGACAAGTTGAGCACGCCTAGCTCTTTTAGCCTCTCCTCATATGACTTGCATTATTATCTTTGTTGCTCATCTCTGGACCCCCTTTAACTTCTCCACATACTTAAAAAAATATGGAGTCTAGAAATGCACACACTACTCCAGATGAAATCTAACCAGTGCTGAGTACAGAGGCACTATTACCTCATGTCTTACACCTGATGCTTCTATTGATGCAGCCCAAAGCTGCATTTGCCTTTTGTGTGGCTCCATCACACTGCATCCTCAGTCTGTGACCTACCAAGACTTCCAAGTCCTTTTCCATAGTGCTACCATTCAGCCAGATGTCACCCATTTTATATTTGTGATTTTGATTATGCCTCCTGAGGTGTAGCACCTTGCATTTGTCGACATTGAATTCAATTGCTGAATGTCTGTGAAGTATCTCTGCAAATTCACTTTCCTGCCTACTTTTCTTTTAATTTCCATGACATTTCAGCCACTATTCTTTTCGTGTCCTCCGAAGTTGTATCAGTCATTCTGTACTGTGAAGAGCATTTTTTTTTCCCCCTGGAAGCATTTCATTCCAACCCAAGTAAAATATATTGTTTCTGTTCTCCCAAGATAGATAATAGGGTAATTCAGGGCAATGCATATTTTAGCTCTGTCAGTTTGAGTTGTGGGTGCTCATCTCCTCTCAGGAGCAGGACATTTTATTCTTAACAAATTAAAAAGAATTGAACATGAAAAAGAAATTGCAGTGAAGAAGTCCCAGGTACTTAGTACTGACAGATAGCCTATGTTTCTTTTTATCATAAACCTATGAAAAATCAGGGTTTTGCCTTTTCAGATGTTATTACCATAAATTACTGCATAGCAAGTTTTTGGTAACATAAGTCTTTGGTTTTACAGACCAAACACTTATATTTGAACTAATTGCCAAATGTCATAAGCTTTCTTGACATCTTGCACATACATCTACAATGGACTTTATTTTCTAGATCAAAAGATAATAGCTAATACTCATTCTGATCTTGTGTCTGAAAACACGATTCATACAATATATTCCTTTATCAAGGGTCCATTCTCAGGAGGTGAATGAGTTCATAACACTGTAGGATGAGGAAGCTATCTTTCTTTCTGCTGTATTTCATGCTCAGTTAATATAGTTCTTTCAGATCTATGTCATTTCATGAACTATGGGACTGTGCATTCCTAAATCTGACATCTAGTCAGAGATCTCTGTCAAACTCCCTCTGGTTTGCAGAGCTCTCAGGGCAGCTTATTAAAAGTAAACAAGAACATCTCACTTTAAAAAGATGTCTTGAGATCATCTCTTGCTTTTTTTTCTGAGGGCTTTGTTAAATGGTAATTTTAGGTGGCTCCTGGAGCTATTAACTCCCAGACTGGCTTCACATTAACTCCGTTAAGTATCTTAAAGCAGTAGTTCTCAACCTTTTTTGTACCAGGACCCATTTGTAAACATTGATGGCCAGTCACAACACAGTGCCCCTTACTCCTGACCTGCTGCCCCCCACCTCCAGGCCCCAGACCCCCCCAATGTGGGATGGGGGGAGCCCCAAGCAGCCCCTTGCATGCTGGAACTCTGCCAGCCTGCAAGGGAAAAGCCAGGGTTTCCCCTGGTTTTCTCCTTTAAAGGAGAATCCATTTTTAAAGTTTGCTGATCCATTTTAAAGTGTGTTTATGACCCTTTCATATATTTTTGTGACCCACTTTTGGGTCATGATTCATGGGTTGAGAAATGCTGGTTTAAAGCATTCATTATGCAGCTTAAAGTTATGCCACTCTGAGGAAGGATTATCGCTGCTCCTCATGACCTTGGTCCTGTTTGAATAAAGTATGACCACTCCCCACAGCTGTGCTGCTCCAGATGAAGTCCTCAGGTCTTGATACATGTTACGGTGTAAACCAAACAATTGTTAATCTAATCCTTATACCCCCTCCACAACTCCCCAGGCAAATTCCTGGACCACAGTTAGGAACTAGGGACAGAAACAGCACCACAGCCTGGATCTTGCTCACTGCATTCAGACCCAGTGATCCAGGACCATGCTGGGGGAGGGAGGGAGGTGGTAGTACAGGGATGGGATTTCCTATCCCTGCTGGGTTTGGGAGGTGACTGTGAGTGGAGCAGCCTCCCCACCTGCTCTATGCAGCCCCAGTGCTGAGCCCGACAATCTGCTAAAAGCTTAATGTCATGGCTAGAAGTTGATTGAAATCCTCCCTGGGATGGAGAGGTAATTGAATGCCAGTGCTGTGCAGCCCATCGGGCTTGCTGCTCACTATGTATTAGGAAGGGAGCTTGGATGGGGCAGGAGCCATCTTGTCAGGTGTGATGCTGCACGTCTTTGGAATTTGTGTTGGCTTTGCCTACAGACAAATGAAAGTGGAACCCCTTATAAAGGCACTGATATACCCTGGAGGGCATGGGCAGAGGCAGAGGAGGAAACAGGGGTGTCTGTAGACAGCGTAATCCCAAGGCTCAGGCTCGGCTGGGATTGGGGAAAAGACAGGGATGGGAAGGGACAGAGAACCAAGACCAGCACCAGGCAGCATCTACACCTCCACTCCTCCTCCCCCACTTTCTGTGGTTCCGGTTCTACATGGGAGAGCTGTGTGCTGGGATTTGCCAGGTGCTGGGCAGGGAGTGGACAGCTAGGCATCCCTGATTGCGGCCTTCCCCCTCAGCTTGGTGAAAGCCCCCACTTGCTTTGCTGGAACTTGATCCCATGATCTTCCCCCAGAAAAGCTTCCCTTCCCCTGCCCTCCCCCCCTGCCAAAGTAGCTGCATCCTAAGAGGGTGTTACATCTCAGTTTCATGTTCTTGGGGAACCCTGGCACAGGATGCAGCCTTTCTAACTCACAAGAATTTTCCCCCTCCCCACCTCTACCTGAACAAGAACTGATTACGAAAGACAATGAAGGTGCAGTGGGAGACACACCTAAAGTCCTCCAGATAAGGGTGACAAGAATGAAGCAACTCCCCTAGGTCTCATTTGCATCTGAGATGGAAACAGATGACAATTCATTTACATGGGAGACGGAGAACAGAAAGCACCTTCATTAGCATTCAGGATGGAGAACAGAGAGCATGAAGCAAAGACCGCAGTGAATTCTGGGATCAGAGAAGCAGGGAAGTGTTGCATGATGGGGAATCTGTGCTCCAAAATGCTAATCAACCCACATTTACACACACCCAGCTCAGCATTTATCAGACCAATTCTAGCCTGAATTTACAAAGGACTTTCCCACCTACCCCACTTCATCTAACCAGAACTAAGCAGAAGTAAAGTTTAATAGGCATCTCAAGCCATATGTTACCCAGTCCCACTATGGGAGGCCTATTTAAACTTGATTGACTAAAACTCAGTTGCCGGGTTAGGGAATGCTGAGGCAAAAGATCAAGTCAGAGTGGGTATGGGCAACATTTGATCAGTGATAAAAGGTTCATCACAATATCCAGCCCGTTGGAGCCCTGACCACAAACGCTGTCATACTTTTCCCGGGATGACTGGCTGAAGTCCTCCTCACAAAGTTTATGAACACTCCAATAATCCCCTTATGTCTGTTAAAAGACTACAGTAAGATCTGGGAAAGTCATGCTAAACTGAGGTTTATTCACAGGGAAAAATACAAAACCCTGATGCTGCAAGGTATCTATTATTTCTGAAGAAACAATGAGGTATCCCATCCTGTATATCTGTTATCCATAAGAATTTCAAGCTGACTCCTAAGTGTCTGGTTAGTCATTAAAAGCTTATGTTTTTCCTGGTTGTTAATCAGTTTCTTTAGATGTTCCAAGCTAGATAACCCCTTGTCAATAGAAAAGACAATGATTTACACAAAAGAATGCTTTGAAGAATCTGAACTAAGAGTTTAAAAAGCTGTAAAATCAGCAAACAATTGTGCTTCAAGAGAGAAATCTCTCTGACACCATCTGCAGTTGTTCTCAAGAAGATGGACGAAACAGATCATTTCCCTTCAAGGATTGTGCTAAGAACTTTACCTGTCAGCAGTAAAACCGAGTGCCTTGCATTGGTGAGACCTCAGCTCTTGCTCTCTCTTTCTCTTTCTCTTCTCTCTAGGCATAGATTTCTGAACCTGAATTGTATTAGTTAAGCGTGAGATAGGGTAATATTGTAATTATTTTAATTGTTTTCCTTTGCAGGTCTATTGTTACTAGTACCATTATATATTTAATATACTTAGCAATAAATAACTTTTATAGTCAAACTGATAGTAACTGGGTATATTTTGCCTTCTCTACTTCTCCTTCCCCACTTGCTCGGCAGCAACGCTTCCTTTACCTAAGCTAAAGGTCACTGTGAAACCCAGAAATACTGTGGGGTCTGCTCATCAAGAGGCTACCCCTACTAGGGCAGTTAGGGCAAAACATTGGGATGTGCTGACTTTGAAACACATAAGGGGATCAACTTGTACAGACTGATTGACCCAGTTTGGCTCAGACGTGACCTAATAAACTGAATGCTGGCCCACGAGGGTGTCAGCTAGACACCCAGCTGGGTTCAGAGGTCTTCTGTTTGCTTGTGTCTGACTGCATTTTATTGTTATCTTAATGAGCTGATTCCTGGCATATGAGGATGTCATCCTGTCCATGTTGATCAACCCAGCTGGGTCAGGCATGTCATAGTATCATAGTATCATAGTAGCTAGAGTCAGAAGGGACCTGGGCAGATCATCTAGTCCGACCCCCTGCCTTGGCAGGAAAGAGCACCAGGGTCAGATGACCCCAGCAAGGTGCTCATCTAACTTCCTCT
>JAGPOW010003648.1:44059090-44080088 GCA_030014935.1 Caiman crocodilus
GAACTCCATCCTATTCTCATCTGCCCACCGCTGTAACCTGTCAAGGTCAGCCTGGAGCCTACCGCTTCCTTCTAATGTGCCCACATCCCCCCACAACTTTACATTATATGGGGCCCACATTTTTTAGGGGTTTTGCAAGGAACTGACTCAATTTGCATTTTAAGACTCAACTATTTATCTAATTCCCCCCTGCCCCAAATATTAAAAAGATCCACAATACAACTGTGGTAGGTTAATATTTACCTGAGTACATACTTCTATGGGGCCCCAAATGACTCTCTTGCTCACAGCCCCAAGAACCCTAAGGCCACCCTTGCCCACAGTCTGTAATGCTGCAGCTGCACTGGGTGAGTGATGGATGAAGCACAGAGAATCATAGAGAAGGAGGGCTGGAAGGGACTGCCCTGCTCACCCGGCCTCTGGTGACAAGTCACAGCTGTGCAGGTAGGGGACCAGTCAGAGAAGGTTTCTAGACTAAAAGTGTGACTGCTCCAACTCCAAGCTAGCTGATCAATGTTTGTGTGGCTTACAGCATGAGATGTAACAAGGCTGTTATTTATTTGAAAACACACTTGAAAGAAAAGCATAGCTCTCAAGTAATGTTATCTATCCCCTTAATTTGTTGCAATGAGGTGACTAATAGAGGAAGGCAGCAGAGTATTCAGTGTGCTAGCAGGACTGTAGACTTCAGGGAAGTGGGTGGATAAAACCCAGTAACATTTATTGACGTTGGTTGTTCTAGGTACTTATCTTCCTCTGCCTGGATCACTAATTTGCAGAGTAACCAATATGGTCTGGTTTCTCTTCCTGATTTAATGCTATCCTTTTCTTTCACCCCTTCTCTCAGATGCTGGGTTTATTCGCTCATGTTGTTGTTAAAAGCAACTACTGTAGCTGTTTTTAAGTTCTCTATTAACAACAAACAATTTCTTAGATAAATGTCAAGAAGACTGGGAATTATAATATATGCTTTCCACTTGAAATGCATCTTTTAATTGTGAAAATTCTTAGAATTATTTATTAGAATTCTGTCCAGACATCTGAACCATTTTAATGTATTTTATACAATTTCTTCATGAAAAAGGTAAGGAAATCCTTTAGGAGAATGGATATGTACTCCACATGAAAAAAAACTTGGTATAGAAATTATTGAGCAGAAGGCATTTCAGTAATTAACGTTTACTCGGTCATTAAAAATAGACTAAACTCATAATTAATCAAAGGAAAGGGAGAAGAGTTACAAAACTTTCTCATTACAGGATACTGAGGGAATTGAGACAAAGCCTTGTAGTAACAAAAGTCCATTAAAGCACTGTAGGGACAATAAAAAGATGTAAAAAATAATCTTAACAGATTCCAGTAAGCATCTAGAGTTACAATCTATGCAATTTTGTACAGTAAATGAAGTATTTCAAAGCAACCAATTTACAATTAAAATGTGTCTTCAAAAAAAGGGTGGGGGATGGGGGGCACACGCAGGAAAGTATATCTAGTCAGAAAACCAAGAATTATCCAAGATATCTTCTCTAGGACTAAAGAGCATGAACTCTCTCTTCTTCATATGTTAGTAGAGTGTCTTTTCTATTAGCATAATAAAAACCACATCTGTCTTTAGCTCTGTTTCACTTGTTATGACACTGACCTCTTAGACGTCGAAGCTGCAAGATCAGTTAGTTTTTTCTCTAACTTTAGGCAATGTATACATGTCGACAGAAATCATCTTTATCATCGTTATCACCGTTCTCCATACACAATCTAAGTAGGTCAGTGTCCCATCAAGGATGATCCAGAGTGCCTACTGGGAAGCAGGGTGGCATCTGTAGGTAGCTAATGAGAATACTAGGCATAGGGCTGTGTCAACTTCCATTTTTTCTTAGAGTAGTTGTCTGTCTCAGAGCTGCAGATGAGATGCCTGTATCCTCTCCCAGAATCTAGAGGACCCAGATGGGAGATGCCTATATAGCTGATAGCAGTGTTGCATTTAGTGTAAGGAATAATATCGTCTCTTCACGGTTGGAGATGGCTGATGGCTGCCTTTGCCTAGCAGTCTGCTGGTTAGAGCACTCATCCATGAAATGGGAGCTTGGCAGCATCTTCTCAGGGTTCAAACATATATTTGTAACTTCTTAGGAGCTTGTCCTGATTATCAGGCTATCAGCAAGTCTGGATGGACTGACTCTAGCCTCTGTGTTGAACTGGGCCACTTGGCAGGCAAGAGTCTCTGCTGCTATGTTATTTCTGCTTTTCAATTAATGTCTTTTTAATCAATGAAAAAATATAGTCTAGGAAGCAAGCAAGAGGGCGTGTAACTCAGTAGCTCAGTGTAGGTCCTAGGCAGTCTTGTCTAATGTTTAGGCAACTAAGGGAAGATCAGGGACTAAGTCAGGATTTGGGTTGGAATCTGATGCCTCATCTGGGACTAAAAGGGCAGATGTTCTCAGCAGCTAATCAGGAAGTCAGCTAGTTAATTGGATGGGGCATAACTCATCAGTCAGAGACGCAAGGCTTATATGGTTGCCTAGACAAGTAATCCAAGCCTGGCTGCTGGCTGAGGTCCCTGACATCAAATGAAGAGGTAACTATCTTACTCTTTAGCTGTTCACAAGGGCAGCCCTGGGGAGGACAAGGAGCAATGGATACAAACTCCTAGAAGTCCACTTCATGCTCAATTCCAGGAAAAACTCCTTTACAGTCAGGGTGTCCAGACTGTGGAATAAATTCCCTGCAGTGGTGTTGCAGTCACCTACCCTGGAAATCCTCAAAAGGAGACTAGGCAGTCAACTTTCTGGGGACACCTGATCCCAGTTGTCTTTTCCTGCCTAGTGCAGGGGGAGTGGACCCAATGATCTACAAGGTCCCTTCCAGCCCCTTACAATCTATGAATCATGGGAGGGAGGAGAGTTGGGTTATGGTCCCTGATCCCAGCATTGTTAGTGCATTTTATAATGCTTAGTCATTGGATAAGAACAAAACTAGCTATGGCATCACGGACAGGAGCCTAGGACTTTCCTCATATAAGAAAATATTGTCTCAAGTCTGTCTATGTCCTGTTTAAATGTCTACAAGTTTGACTTATATCTTTTTCTTGAACTCTAGGCCCAATGGGACCACTCTTACCATTAAATTTAAGCACTTGCATGCATATTTGCAAGACTGAAGCCTTAAAGGTAAGATGCAACAGATGGATAAGACCAAAAGCAGATTCAGAGGAGGTGCAGTGGTACAATTACGCCTCACTTTTAGACCACATCATAGAACCAGCTGCCTGGGACTTAAAATAAGACCCCCAAATCAGGTCAAAATTCCCACCCCCTTCCCCTCCATGCTTAGTGGCATACCCCTTTCCACACATTCCCTTACCTCCCACTCACCTCTGCCACTGTCCCCACTGTTTCTGGCTGCCCCTGGGGTGGGAGGAGCTCCAGAGCTGCTCCTGCCCTGCTCCAGCAGGTCTGTACATGAATCAAGGTGTGGGCAGGGACAGTGGCAATGGTGCAGTGATGGCAGCATGTGGGTTCTTCCTCTTTGCCCAATCCCTCTGGGTGTTTTCCAGCAGTCTGGGAGCATGTTCAGGGAGGGGGAAACTGCCTGCCACCATCACTACCTCTGCCACTGTCCCAGGCCGAGCTCAGATCCCTGTGCAGCCTAGCTGGAGTGGGGCAGGAGTGGATTCAGAGCTCCTTATGCCCTTGGGGCAGCCAGAAACAGCAGGGACAATGGCAGCAGCAGTGATTGAGGAGAATGGGAAGGATGGGGATTTGCCATTATTTTGTCTGTTTTAGCTCAAGCTGGGTTGCTTTTTTTCCCAAGCTACTTTGTGTCTGAAAGCTTGCCCAGTATCTCTTCCAACTAAACTGTTGTCTCAGGAAGAGAGATTAAAAAAAAGCAACCTGAAACCCCCCCAAACCCTTGCCCCCTATTTCCTGGACCATCATGGCATCAACAGCATTCCAGCCCTACTACAAACTTAGCAAAGGAATTAGAGGACCTTTTTTCATTGATTTTGTCCTTTCCTAGTGACCCACAAGAGCTGAAAATCTTCAGTGTCAGATTTCATAAAATATCTCCAGCACCTGAATGAAAAAAATCCTTCGTTTCATTAGGATGGAGAGAATCAGCTGCAGTGCTCAAAAGGATTTGTAGTGTTGTGGTATCATACTCAGATCTCTTTAAAAGGCTGATACTAGTGGGAAGGGCTCCTGTATAAACACTGCAAAGTAAAGTATTTAAACCCGTTGTCATGGCGCACCTCGCTGTACCGCTCCTTGAGAGGAAAACTGCTGGGCAAAAGCCCCAGCAGAGATAATGAGCACAACTGAGGGTTGCTGAGGCAACTGAGGAGAGTCAGCTGACTTAGGGGGCAGGGCTTGGCCCTATAAAGCCCAGAGCCAGAGGCAGGCAGTTCTCTGCCAGCAGCCAAAGGGGCAGGAGCTCTGAGAGACAGGGGATGTGAGTGCAGCTCACGAGTGCTCCAGAGGCTGGAGCAATGATGTGGAGTGGTAGCTGGGAGGCTTACTTTGTTATGGCCAGGTGCCGTATGTTTGAGTTACAGCCAGAGGCTGGTGTTATGTTTTGTTAGTAGTGAATTAGACCGGTGGTTTGGGCGAGGCTGTAGGGGAAGGAGGAGGCCTCAGTGGGGATCCCAGCGTCCGGGAGGGCGCAATTCAGCGCCAGAGAGGGTGCGGCAAAATGGGGTGAGGAGACACCAGGCCTGAGAGGGGCAGTATCTTTGAGGGGCACAGACTAGGGGCAGTATCTTTGAGACACATTGGGAGAAAACTGTGAGAGGCGCTATTTGGGAGAAGCCTGAGAAGGGGCAGTGTTGAGAAGCCCGAGAGTGGCAATACATGCTGAGAAGCCCAAGCAGGGGGCAGTATTTTAAGGAGCCCAGATGAGGGGCAGCATTGTGAAGCCCTAGAAGGAGCAAGATGAGCCGCTAAGGCTAGCACGGCATGAGACTCTGGCCAGAGGCTGGCTGCTGCGATAGACCCTGGGAGAGAGAGGGGCTAGCAGCAGAGCCCTGGTCTAGGAGGTGCAAGTGCTGCGGTGGTCCCCAATCTTGCAGGGGGATAGCAGCACAGTACACCCGGCCTTATCAGAGGGTAGCCGAGTGGTGGGCCAAAGAGACCAGAGAGAGAGAAAGCCCGGAGAGCGGGCGAGTATATTGAGAGCCCTGGAGAGGAGGGCAAGACTGAGAGCCCCAGAGGGGGCCAAGCATATGGTTTTGACACACCACAATCTGGTACATCTCAGCGAGGCTTGGGACATGGTATCAGGTGGTAGGAGCCACGTTTGGCCCTAAGGCCAAGGTGCCTAGAATGCACCCTTCATATGGGCAACATCCTGGTGGGTCCGGGAGATCGTAGGGACGAAGGTCCTGGTACGCTGCGCCCAAAGTGGTATAAAGGTAGCTTCCCAATATATACCTCTTGTCATCAAAGTTGCGGCTGGCGAGAATAAAGGGTGCCTTGGGCTGGACTTGGCGTGGGTGGAGGGCCTTCAGGACATCACGGCCCTCCTGAGGGACACCACCATGACACCCATGTCCACAGTGCCACCCTTGAAGAGGATGATAAAGGCATGGAAATCTTTTGTGCTTCCTCCCCTAGACAGAGGAAGCAAAAACGCCAAAAAACAAGCAGCGCCTCCCCCCCCCCCATCATCCCACTAGTTTCATTAATTGCAGGCAGCTAATATAACTGGAATCCAAGCTATTAGACAAATTCACAAAGGACAGATCCATTGGGAGCTACTGAGAAGAATCAAGGATGTGCCGTCTGACATCCCTAAATCCCTCAGTGATGGGTGATGTCAGGGACGGTATGACAGGGGATGGATTGCACTAGACATACCGTGTACATATACTTTCCTTCTAAAGCTGTGCTTCTCAACTTTTACTGGTTCAAGGCACCCTACAGATTTTTTTGGAATTTAGCTGTATGTCAGAACCACTGAGCTAGTATCAGGTTGCCGGGGAGCGGGGAGGAGGGACAGCGAGAAGGCTGGACCTCACTCCACCATGCCCTGGTTTTCCACCCTGCTCCCTCATCCCCACATCTGGTCTATACATGAAGGGGAAATTTCTGCTGTCCCCAGGGTGGTGTCTGTGGAGACACACCAGCAACTGAAGCCATATGCACATGTAGCCCCTTGCACTTGCCTTAGAAGCATGAAAGGATCTGAGGATGAGCCAGGATAAAGTCTGTGGCCACTGCAGCCCCACATCTCTCTGCTGACCCATATGTGTGGCAGAATGTGTTACTGTGAGCATGGGGACTACTGGGCAGTGGAAAGCAACTTGTCTGGGGAGGGCACTACTTGTCTGCAGGGCACTGGGACATGTGACAGAAGAAAGATCAATCACTTATCTCTTGGCATTAGGTCAGGGCTCCCTGGCACCCTTGGAAGGAACTTCTGGCATCCCCCTTGAGAATCACTCTTTTAAACCATCTACTACTTGCCACTGTTGGAGACAGGATACTGGGCTGGATGGACAATCAATTTGATGCAGTATGGCACCTCTTGTGTGCTTAATATCAGTAGATAGATGGATGATTGGGGTGGACACATAGCAGTGGCTACATAGGGGCAGCAGGAACAGTTGTTTGAAAGGCTGGACAGGCTTTTATTCCTACTTTCTACCCTGTACCAGTACTATTAAGTCCTGAGATATTGGTTTATAGCAGATGCACCATTTGACACCTGACTGAAAGACATGAAATTGCCATTTTTTATTTGAAATATCCTTTGGATACTGAAGCTGTTCTTTCCAGTGTCATGGTTGCTACTTCTTACTATATTAAAATGCATAATTCTATGATAGGAAACATTACAGAATAAATGAGTGGAATTTGTGGGCCTTTCAGTTCAAAAAGTCTATATAATAATGATAAAAGGCTCTTCAGCCAAAGGTCTCAGCAAAATTGGGACAACAAAGAAAATTAGCACAAAAGACAATTGAACAGGAAAAAGAGATTTTTAAATAAATATGTTTAAGAGCTAAATTCAATAGTTCCGTTCAATAAAAAATGTCTAAAGGCTCTAGGAAGTCAGTAGAAAAAATACAGGTGGTTTTAGTGCTAATGGACTGCACTCAGGGTGGTTAGTGGTCAGACTGACTAGGAAATATTTTTGGATCTATGAAAGAATCACAAGAAATCAAGAAAAGTTACAGAATGAAGTTGGAGTCAGCAGGCTTGATTTTTACCACTGACAGCATGGGGTGACAGATTTATATTGCCAATCTTTATGTCCAAGTGTGCTTTAACCAGCAGGAGATGCCAATTTAAATTGCTTCTCTGTCTTGGAGGATCTAGAAACATGAAACCTGCAGCTGGAGTGTCTTCAGAGCCCTGCTGGCAAGAGGATACCCTGAGATAGTGCTGAAATGATGCCTCCCAGGGCACATCTCTTCCTTGCCTAGTTAACACATGCCAGCCTCTACTGGCCTGCCTCAGGCTTGTCAGCTAAACAGAAGTCACAGGCTCTTTGAACCCTAAGTGGCTTTCCCCAGTTGGAGACCCCCACACAATCTTTCCTCTGCAGCGGAACCTATATATAATTTATAAAGTATTTAGGAGTAGGAAATGTTAGAAATAGGGTTTTTTTAATAACCATGAACTAAACACTGAGCAAGGTAGTTTGCCACATTAGTCTGAAATCAGAAGGCAGGATACATATTCATCTTTATAGACTAAATAAGAGCTATACATACATACATACACACACACATATACATTTATATGCATACATACATGTATAAACACGCATATATATACATAAACTTCTCTCTCTCTCCACACGCGCACATGCACAGAGCACAAGGTTTCATGGGCCCAAGTTTTCCATAAGCTCAGGATCAAAGTCTGAAGAATGCCAGTCCTGTGATGCTCACAGATTCCAAAAAGCCTGGATGAAAAATAGTGCCCTGACTGTATTATTTTACATCTCACATGCTGTGAGCATGTGATTACTTAGAATTTAAAAAAATGACTTGCTCACTAGTACTTGGCTTGGTTTCTTTATTAGAAGATGCTACATTTAGGTACACAGGCTCAGAGCAGGACATAAAGCCTCTACTTCTGTTTGCTTTTTTCACTACTCTTTCTTACAGCTTCTTATGTGCCTATCATCTCTCTACCTGCCTGCAGGAGTAAGTGGTATCTCCAATTTCCTGAACAATTTCCAGCATCTCCAATTTCCAGGAGGAGAACAAAAATTTCTTTGTGCTAGTTGCACAGTTTAAAGAGTTGCATTAACAATCTTTAAGGGAGGGATTAGAAACACAAAGGATGATCTAGATGCCACTAAAGGCTAAGGTACTTCAAATATAAACTTTTATGCTGGCTGTAACAGGGAACCCTAGCCCTGTTACCAGCAGGCAGGTCGGCCCCTTTAAAACCACAACTTTCTGGGCACAGCATGCTGGAAAGGGAGAGTGGAGGCAGGGTTAAAAGCTGAGCCTGGCCAGCTAGTCAGCTGACCAGAATGGGGCAGGCCTGGACTATAAAAACCCTGGGCTGGGCGGCAGT
The DNA here is from genome assembly GCA_030014935.1 of Caiman crocodilus. Taxonomy (NCBI): domain Eukaryota; kingdom Metazoa; phylum Chordata; order Crocodylia; family Alligatoridae; genus Caiman; species Caiman crocodilus. Next base: position 44,067,622 of record JAGPOW010003648.1, read on the forward strand.
AGAGGGGGACAACCAGAGGGGAAGAAGTGCATCTCAGAGCTCCCTGGAGAGGCTTGGTGAGCAGTTCAGTTGCAGGAGGGGAACTACTGAGGACTCCTGGAGAAACGGCAGCAACCCCAGAAGAAGGACTGTAGCAGATGGTGGGGGAACAGAAGCATGAACCCCTGAGACACTGTAAACTGGCATGCTGCCTTCTTTAATCATATTTGCTTGGTGGTAGTTATAGGCCATGGACAGGACTGTTCATATTTTCTTTTTTTGTTATTGAACAACACTGGTGTTTTAGGTGAGGCTATTGAGGAAGGAGGAGACCTCATTGGAGCCTCACTATAGTGTGGGAACTCCGGTGCCTGCGTGTTCAGGGTGCACAGGCACAGTGCCAGAGAGGGCGCAGTATTTGGGGGTACAGGCCCAGTGCCAGAAAGGCAAGTCTAAAAGGCTTGGGTGGCCTGGTGCACTCAGGGTGTGACTCTTGTGACCCCCTGGTTGTGGGGCCAGTGGATGGGCCTCTGGGTCAGGGAGGCTGTGCTCCAGATTGGAGCAAAAAGGAGGGCCATGAACCCCAAGACTAAGGAGCAAGAGGCTCAGAGTCAAACCCTATCTGGTGGGTTTAGACGGGGAGGCCTAGCTAGAGAAAGACTGAGGTCAAGGCCAGTATTGGCAGAGGACCACAATACACAAAAACAACAAGTAGTATCCTGCTTATAATATTTCCATCTACACGTAGCAGATGAGTAGAAAGCGGGAAACCTTAAGGGGACTCCAAGAGTGCCCCCACACAGGGCACGGATAATGCAAAAGATGTCACTGGGGTGGGTGACCTGTTATACTGGCCCATAACATTCAAAGAGGTCAGACCATAATCATGGAGGTCAACACGCTTAGACTTGGGGAAGTATAAGTTTGGATTCAAACTAGGCATATCTACATGAGATGCTAGCTGCACAGTAGCCTAATAACACTGTGCAGTAGCATGCCTGGCAAAAACTGTGCTAATCCACTACTGCGCACTAGTATTAGGCTACTGTACATTAAGTGTCACTAAAAACCCATGTGCTGGTTCTACTGCACCGTAGCACAAGTTACTGTGCATTGTTTTAGTACTTGGTTATCCAAGTACTGAACTCAATGCACAGTAACTACAGTGAAATAATGAACACGTAGACATGCCCACTGTGAGCTAAACTTTGTGTATCAGGCTGCTGTCTAAGTGAAAGTATACCCTTGACACTCAAATTTTCACACACAAAGGTTATGTGCAACTGATATAGAGGCCGCTAATATGCAGTATTTTACTATTATGAATCCTATACATAAAAACACATGGCAGTAAAGAATTTAATTGTGTTACTATATTTTATCATTTTATTGGAATAAAAGAAGATCGTCATCTTGTCAGTCTCAGACTCTTGTAGGTAGACAAGGAACAAAAAAATAAGTGCTCTTCATGGTGTAATATCCCCATTTTAGTGGAAATGTGTGAGAAAACTAGTAAGGACATGATGATTTGGGGTTTTAGGATAAACTGCAGCAAAAATGTAGAAAAAAATTCCAGATATATTTTAACTAAATTCACTTGGCTAGTGTTCTCACCTCTTTACAGTTCTCTCATTGAGCAAGTAGGTTTTACTGACACAAATATTGGTAATGTACATTAATTCTAAGGCTGCATGCATAAAAATTTGTGTATGTTGGTATTTTTTCTCTGAAGTATTGCCCAAAATATGGTTCTCCACTCAGGAAATAGAAATATAGTCATTTGATTAATGAGGATACACTAAGCAAACCACCTTGACTTTTGAATCACTAGAGTAGATATTATTTGGAAGGAACTGTTCAAAACCAATTCACTGATTAAAGAGAGAAATCAGAAAATAATATTTCCCAACTAAATCTGAATAGCAGATTAAAGGCAATCGAAATCTGCTCTCAGCTTTTCCTACAGCGGAAAGAAGAGACTGGATCTATTTAATTAGCTATTTGGAATGATTTATTCATTACAGGTTATTATATAACAGTTTGATAGGGCATCTGAGTGTATGTTAAGAAGTTAATCAATCAGCGGTTACAATGCAAAATGGTGAAGCCACCCATACTCACCACCAGTGAAAATGTCAATTTATCACTATCTGAGTGCATCTACAGATGATGCTTTACTCTGCAGTAGACTAATCTAGTGTGCAGTAAAGCATTCTACATGTGTGGGATTTACTGAGCAGTAAATTAGTCTACTGAACAGTTACCTAGTACTTATAAATACAGGTACTACCTTAACTGTGCAATAATTACTGCACAGTAGTGCTCATGTAGACACTGATCAGGAACAAATTTGTTTCCTATCAGCCATACAAGCAGGGAGCCACAGGGGTTGGGGAGTTCTCTTTCCCTGGTCTTGGTGCTGCTTAGTTCCCAACTCCTTCCAACTGGATGGGGTCACTTTCTGCCTTCCTGTCCCAGCGCTGTGCTTTGCTGCTCAGCTGGGAGCTTGCCTGCAGCTGTCCTGCTTATGAGGTGACTGTCAATGAGCCCCCAGCTGGGCAGGAGTTCCCCACCCATAAAGGGCCTGGCTGGGACCTGTCCCACTCCTAGAGCAGCTGTCAGTCAGCCCCAGCTGGGTAAAGATTACCTATCTGGCTGGGCATTCACTGGCAGCTGCCCCAGGAGTGGGAGAGGTTCTGGGCAGCTGGAGGTCACCAGCAACTGCCTTAGAAGCAGGACTGGTCCTGGCCGGCCCCCTGCTGGGCAGGGAAACCCCACTGAATACGGGGCTCACTGGCAGCTGTATGTCCCAATGTACACAGGACCAGGAGAGCTTTGCCAGCTGCCGCAGGAGCTGTGCCCTGGCCCCATGCACATCAAGATTCCTCCTGATGTGCGCAGGGTCAGGAGACAGCTGCCACTGCAGCTGGCAGAGCTGTCCTGGCCCTGTGCAAATCAGGACCAGCCCCCATCCCCTTTGCCCTGGGCTAGCAGTCCATGGAAGCCTAGAACCCCACCTCACTGCTGCAGGGGCCATAACAAGGCAGGAGGAGCCCTGTACTGGGCCGCTCCCATTGGGAGCAGATCTGCTCCCAACAGGATGCATGTGTAAACATGCTCTCAGGAGGGCTTACTGCACAGTATTTTACGGCACAGTAAGCCTATATTGCTTTATAGCACAGATAGATGTGCTCTTTCGGGATGTTAGTGCTGTCTTATGGGTACAAATAGCAAAGATATAGTACCATGGAGATGATAGTGTAGTAGTTGACATTTTTAATCCCTTTTTTGCACATGTAAGTGTCTGCTGTTGCTGTTGGCAGAACTCATATACACTTAGTCACTGGATTTGTAACATATATAGTCATAAAATGGAGGTTGGGAAGATGGATCATGGTGAGAAGGACACAGTTTTAGTACTTGGGAGGGACCTAAGGTGAAATTCTATTCTCTTTTGATCATCTAAGTGGCCATTGTTTGATGCTCTGCAGCGCATTTTGCTAATTATGCGCCCAGGGGAATTTTATTCTTGGATGTGTAACTCTGCACACATGGGGGACTATATATGATAGGCTGAATATGCACTGTACTGGCCACAACCTATATGTACATCATTTACAGATGTATAGTACCCTTAGGGTGCATCTACATGTGTGCTTTAATGCACATTAGCCTATTTTACTGTGAATAATAGTGGTGTGTAAAAAACCATGCAATTATGCAAATGCCCAGTAAAACAGGCTAGTACACATTAAGTGCTACTTTAAAAACATGCACTTATTGCGCATTTATTTCATGCCTCACATTGGAGGTACAAATTTAATGTGCATTAGGAAAAGCACATTAATGCGCATATAAATGCATCCTTAGACATCTGAAAATAGTCAGCCAAAAACCATGACTACCAGGCTTAACCTCAGAAACAGAAGTGGGATGAATTCTTACCCCTTTGCTTTTATTCCCATGCTCAGGGGCTAGGGCACTCACATAGGAAGCTTGAGGTCCTAGGTTCTTCCTCACCCAGCAGAGGTTTGAACTAGAGCCTCTCTTACTTTCCAAGATAGCATTCAAACCCCCACACCACACCTCCTTAATTGCTTTAAATCTGAGTTTAGACTGCAGATGTTCCCACTCTGTCCTGTCAACATCCAGAATGAATGAGAGCTGACATCTGCTGCCCACTGGTAAAATGCCTCCATTGTCTCCCATACCCATCTGCATTATACTGCTTCAATGACAGGGCAGCTTCCATCAGGAACAGTTCATCCAGCCATGCTGGATCCATGCCTTGCCATTGGCTGTAATGGACAGAGTAAGAAGCAGCAAGGGCAGGAAATGCCTCAGTTAAATATCTTGGTGGATTAAGAAAACTTTTACACAGGGTCTCAGGATGGAGAGACGGCTTCTTGCACACCATCATGTTAACTCCCAGAACAGATCGAGTTAGTGAGGTATTAAGGGATTTGGGGTATACCCCCAGAAATTCTGGTGCTAAACATGAATAACTATAGTGACAGCATGGTTGCAGCTACGTGGATAAAGATTACGTATAGTCCTATGATGAGGACACTTACAGGAAACCCTGTGCAGCTCAGGTTTGTCTGCATGGGATCTGAGCCCCAGAGACTCTCCTCGGCATAGACACATTCACCGGGAGCTCAGACAAGGGGATGGGCTCTGAATATCACTGACACATGAAGTGCTTTAGCTAATCAGAAATGGGCATCCCACAATGCTTGTGTAAACTATACTTTCACCCATCTCGTGTCCTTCAGGACATTAAGTTAAGGCCTTCAACCATCTTCATTATTTGTCTCCCTTAAGAATATGGTTTTAAAGCTACGTTTCCCCTGCAAGTCATTGTGATTATCTCAAGTAGGGTACTCTTCATTCAACATCTCCAATTTTGTTCTCTTGTGAAGACAATGACAGAATAAGGCAGTGATCAGTTAGTTGCAACAAAGCCCAGCCCCAGTGCTTGGGGTCCTGTAGGTACAAGTACCTGTATTCTTTGGTTTGGACACAGAACCTAAACTCCCTTGTCTACCCAACATCCTAGATCAGAGCTGTTTCTTTTAACTTTTTCCTTTCCTTAAAGTTCAGGTTCATTAACCAGAACAAGTCAAGAGGTTTGTTTCTCCCAGAATGTGAGATTTTTCTCCAGACTTCTTCACTTTTTCTGGGTATTAGCTATAATTACCCATCAGTAACCCAGGAAAACTCTCATGGGGGTGAGTGTAGCAGACCTGTGTGCATAATATCTATCACACTTACCTCAGTGTACTACCCCTGAAGTTTTTTTATGTTTCTGGGATCTCACATTTATCACAGTGCTTATGAAGGTTTTACTCCTGTGCCCCTGGAGTAAAGCCTTTGACATGCCTGATACAAACCCGGGAGTGGCAACCAAATTTCAGAATCACCGGTTTACCTGTAGATACTAGATGGCAAAACCTTTGTGTATTCAGCTTTTTGTCTTGGCCATTTGGGAACATCAAGAGCTCTCAGGTGGGAAAAAAAAAAGATTGCACACTTTAGTATGGTGTATAAAATAAGCACACATGCTTAAAAGAGTTTTTAATTAAATCAAAAGAAACATTTACTTACTACATGCCACAGGGAAAGCGCTCTCAAGTTAAGATGAGCCTTCAAACACACTGTGACTTGCTTTATTCAAAACACTCCTGTATGCTTATCTTTCAGGATGTGCACTCTTTTAAAATAGGAAGCTAACTAACAATAAATAAAGGAGATTTGGATTTCCTTCTTCTTGTGCCCTTGTCATAAACTAGATGTTTTTCTAGAAATATGGATTTGCTGATAAAGAAGAGTTCTTTAGGGTTGTCCACATCATGGAACATTTTTGATAAGTACCAAACTTCATACTATTTATTGGTCCTTTAAGGTGAAATTTTTCCTGCATACCTATGTATGAGAGCTGAACACTGTTTCTATGCAGGAGGGCACATGGGGCAGGGCAAAGAATGAGAGGATTAAGGTCCCGTCATCAGAGAGGAGAGGGGTAGAAGATATTTTCTAGTGGTGTAAACCACTGCCAGGTTATTTCACCTCAGACCAAAATATGAGCCAGGATCATGGGCCTGTGAATGCTTGGCATGTTTGTGAACAAGCACAGCTACATGTTACCTCTTATGTTGGTAACATACTTTCTAGCCCTTAGTGATTCTAGTGGGTGCATCTACACATGCTACTAATGTACTTGAATAAATTCTGGTGCAGTTTGCACTGGAGTCAGCTGCTTCCCAAGTGCAGCATCTTTACATGTGCCCATGGCCACAGCAGTTGAAGCCAGGGCAGAGCAGCCCTAGGCCCGGAGGGTCAGCCCTGGGCACCAGGTGGTAGTGTCAAGTGACAGAGGGCTGTCTAGGGCGCAAGGGTGCTACTACAGTTTGGGGCTAGGCAGCAAGCAGCCACTTGTGTCTCAGCCAGCCCTGGTCATAATCTTCCCATGTGTTCAAGAGCACATAATTACTCCACTGTAGGATAGTACTTGTCCCAGACAATTAGTAGAGCTAATTAGTCAATTCCACAGTAAAATGTACATGTAGATGTACCCAGTGTGACTAACACTTCGTACAGATATTGCTTCAAAATTACACTTTGCATTGGGTTATAAATAATTCAAGAAAGGCTAATAGGAAGAAGAGAGTCTGTGGTTGTAGATCACCATGGAAGACATGCCTGGAACAGACAAAGAAAAAGAAAGGACTACAAATGCCTGATCCCCCTGGAGTTTAACATGGATGACTCAAATCTGTGAAACAAACAGAAAGATCCTTCTTTCTTTTTAAGTTAAGGGTAGTTATGGAACTGTACACAACTAACATACATTGAAAAAATAGTTTGTATAGTGTGTAGTCAATGAGGAATGGGTAGGAAAGGTTGTATTTTTGTAGTTCATCTTGCTTAAGCAAAGAAAAGGCAACTCCCACCCAAACTTGCCAATATCTATTCCTAAAATTACATTATTTCTTGTAGTATTGCTTTGAAACTATTAATTCAATTCATGCCCTCCTTCATTAGTTGAAATAATGTCTCTGAATGGCATGTTTTTTGTTAAGAATTTAACAAACGTGTTATTAGAAAGTCAATAGGAAAATCTTTTTGAGCACTTCAAATGTTGCTTTCCCAAGTGATAACAACAACAAATGCTGGGGAGCCTGAAGAGGTTGTTTGCCTCTGGCTTGTTTTCCTTTCCTTCCTTCCCCCATTTTATTTGCTGGAGTCTTCAGAATAGTACGTAGACCCTGATGACTGTTGCCTTCAAGTGAACCCAGGGCAGGACATTCTGGCATTCTAGCGGGGCTGAAAAGGACAGTTATTCATGATCCCTTGTTTGACTGAATAAGTTATTTATCATATCGGAAGGAAACAGAAGAGGAAGTACCACCTTTGACATAACTCTTTTTATCCCCGAATCTAGTCAAAGAAGAGGCAACTGGGTGGCAGTCACTGGCTGAGGTGGCAGTTGCTTAGCATCATGCACAAGTCCAAGCATGTGAGTCTCATGCCCTTTGGGCTCTTTCCAGTGAAAACTGATCCCTGGTTATTGGTACCCGCATACTTGGAGACACTAACATAAGTATGGCAGGGAATCGGGAAGGGGAGTAGTAAGCTAGCTAGACCTTTCAACTGTAGGGATTGCAATGAACTGCTTACTAAATAAAAGGTAAGCACCTCAATGACTTTATGGGTATGGACCCTAATTTCTGTTGTCAGAACTAAATGGTTAAAAAGTGCCTCGGCACAGCTGTGTTCTAGCACGATGTGAGTACCCAGTGCAGGGATTTCCCCTGCGGTGGGAAAGAGCCCTTGGTGCAAAATCAGCTCCCACCAAAAGCTTGCAGCTGCACCATTGAGTTCATGCTTGTGATTAGTCTGATGTAAATTATGCACACGTGGCAGCTGGCAATTGGCTCGCTAGCCATACACAAGGCTTAGGAAGTTTCTGCCCAAGTCGGAGGAGAGCTCGGATGCACAGAGGAGAGCTTCGCATGCTCGCGCGTGTCCTGGAGCCACGCTGGGGCCAGATCAACCACCACCGACACCTCGTCGATGCATTCCCGACATAACCCGTACCCTACTGTGCCACACAGAGTTTTCTACTTTCTGTTTGCAACTCTTTTAAGCACACCTACACTGCATACCTTGACGCAAGTCCCTGTATCGCAGCTTGTAAGTAAAGTATTTTCTTTCCAACCACTATGCATGCTGTGCCTAATTCCACTCCATTGGCAGCCCCATACCGGCCCATTTCTCGGCCCCCACATCTGTCATTGTCTTTAGTAAAGTAAAATAGCAATAGATGATCCACCTGTAAGCATACATTTTCTTTGTTTGTCTACAAGGAAGTAGATTAAGATTTCACCAAAGTGAGTATGAGCACTTAAAATTGCAGGTCATGGGGACTACTGTAGTCTCTATGTGAGACATGCTTCTGGGGCTGGCTTATATATCAAGTGTGCCTTCCCAACAACTCCCCATCACAGAGAGTTTCAGCATTAGTCTCATCAAGATCTAGGATGTCTGGAGCTATTGCCTGGGATTAGTGGCTTACAGGTTACATTCACTGTCATTCTTAAAAATTAAAAGAGCTTTTGCCCCTGTTTCCCCCAATTCTACCTCCATTGTAGGCCTCTTAAAAATCAAGTCTAACTACTTTTGTGGGTCTGGTCTTTAAATTCTGTTTAGGTGTTCAACTGCACTGGGATAGGACCTGGGTCACTAAAAGTCTTTTACCATCTGGCCCCAGGCTACTGAATATGCCTGGTACTTGTGTTGCCACGGTTCTTTGAGTAGATGTGATATCTTTCATTAGACTGAGTGAGTGGTTAGAGAAAAGTTCTTAGCAAGATTTTGGATGCGATCTTGATTGCAGCTGAAAGCAGCTAAGAACTTTTTTCCAGCTACTTAGTTACATATGACATAGTGCCTGACATCAATATACATCACTTCACTCTGGCGTGAAAATAACCTTTAGAAAATGTGCAATAACTATATCTCAGTGTATGTTAGACCAGTGTAGTGGCGATGTTTCCATTTTATGATAATATAAGAATGATGTAGTAGCCACGATGATCTAAAAATTACGCAAGAGGCAATGATGTCTTATGCTGGTATGTTTTACTGGACCAACTGTAATCCTAGGAAAAAGAATTTCAGAAAGTTGATATGTAGGAACTACTAAAATTACAACTGAAGATTGTTTTAGGAGCCAAGGATTGCTCTTATGTAAAGGTTTTGATTATATGGAAACATAAAGGAACCTTCTTCCAGCTGGATCAGACCAGGTCCACTTGTGAGGGATAACAAGAAATAAGGGAGTTGTTGAATCATTACCTGAGACCCAGGAATGTTAACCCCCAAACAGGCAGGAGAGACATTTGGTTTTCTCCCAGCTCTTACTAAAATAAAGTAGTTCTAGAGGCAGGGATCTGCTTTGGTTTCTGTTATTCAGAGTCAGTGGAGGGCATAAATGATGCTAATAACAGAAGGAGATGGGAAAATGAAAATGTCACAAACTAGAAGTAATATTGAATTAATGGGCAACAGTATTTCTTCTTTATGCCAGCATCCTTTGTGAAAAATATGCAGATGACTCCTGCAGTCTCATTTCAGTGGAGTTACATCTCAGATGCCAGAATAAAAAATGGCATGTTGGGCTTTGAGGGAGGGGCAGGGCTTTTCCTGCATGCAGGTATGTCTATATGAATACTATCAAAATAGATGATCAAAATAGACCTTTCTAACTCTATCTATATCTGACTGGAGGGGAAAAGTGACTTCTGATGTTGGACACTGGTTATCTCACAAATAGGCAAAAGCTGTGGCAAGACTGGTCAGAGTTTTGGGGCAGTTCAAAAACAATGCTATCCCATTGTCCTCAGGTTTTGTGAACTACTGGGAAAGACTATAGCATGAGTTATTGTAGCTCAATGACATTTGATCCAGTTATGAGTGCATTGTTATTTAAAGTGTTTATTATGCTACTATCTTGGATCATGACCAGGTTGTGCTAGTCACTGAAGAAATACAGAGCTAAAAGTTGGACCAACCATGTCATCATTTCAGTATTCAGGAGGCCATCAGCAGAGAGATTCTATGTGGTTGCTTCACTTCAGTGATTTAGAGGAAACTGCTAGAAGAATAAAAAATCATTTGCATTCAGCTTTTACTCAGATGTGACACTGTCATTTACAAAAATGCAGAGATAATGTTCCATATTTTTCTTTTCCAAATTTCAGCGCTGACCAAGTAATTCTCAGATCCTAATTCCAGTTTGTATGGGGTGTTAATTGCAATATGCTTGTGACTGAAATATTGAACAACAGGGTGATAAGGCCAAGAATATCCTGCAGGTAAAATACCATTTGGGCTGCATTGATCTGTAAGAAGTAAGAACAGCCCCATACACTGCAGTGCATTTAATTCAGTTACATTCGATGCGCAACATATGGAAAAATCAAGTTTGGGAAGTGAGCCTGGGTTAAACCAGTCACTTGGCTGCACTTCATCTAAAAAGGTGAAAAATAATCTGTCAAGGATACTGGAGGAAACAGCTCTGCTCAAGACATGATTGGGAGGAAGGAGTACAAGGTCAGTTCCCATGTGTAGCTTTGATTGGCTTACTCATTTAGCTTTTTGTCATGTTCTAAACCCTCTTCTGCTTGAGAGAGCCTGGACTTCCTTCTGAGTTTCTATTGCTTAAGCACTGAATCCGAATGTTTTTACTTTCCTATGTCTGAAGTAGGTTTTCCCTTCTATTTACTAATTGAATATTGGCTAGCTCATTAACATCTTACTTGTTAATCTTGCTTATATTGTTTTTAATGTAAGAAACCATACAATGTAGGTATTTCCTAGGCTGCAATTACTATTTGATAAGGCTTGTGGGAGGTTTCACTGGAACCACTGTTTTTTCTATTTAAAGTGTTATCAGCACACTGAACTCTTTCCTGTAAGATGTAATTTTAAAAATGTGTTTCCTATCTATAATCAGTTCTTTATAACATGGGCTAATTTCTGCTAATTTGTTCTCAAGCAAGGAAAAAAATATCCAATGAGAAATAGAACAGATTTTTCTCATTTTTTTTTTCATAGTAGCTAAACTAGACCTTGGACTATATATAAAGTAACCTGAATATCTTGAGTAGCTCTATTTAGGGACCAGAGAATAGTATGTTAAATGCATTAGGACTGCCAGTTAAAAGGCAATTAAAAAGTTTCTGAAGAAAAGCCTAAGGTCTTGATGAAACCCAAAGAAAGGTCTTGGTAAAATCTCTAAGTACTTTTTCTTTATCAGCTCAGGCAGTGAATGACAATCTTAATTTCAATAGAGAAGGTGCCTTAACCTATATGAAGTCCTAATTAGATTGTGGTTAGCACGTTCCTTCATACCCCAGAACCAAATTGACTTAGCTACTGGGAGATGAAACAGAAAAGGAGTGGAAGTGGGAAATCCTGTCCAAGCCTCCTCACAGAAAAAGGTTTGAAGTTTTACGTACGTAATCGGTGTCCACAAAGTTAATAAGGCTACTAAGGTTACTCATTTGTGAAAATGTCTGTGATATAAAGATAACGTTGTCACAGAGCTAAAGAGGGTATGTGGGTGGGGGGAGATGGAGGGACTGAGGTTGGGGGCGAAGGAATACTGAATTTATATAATTATTCAGTTTATACCTTTGGTTCACTGAGAGGTGCATCATCCTGTATGCCTTACCAAATTTATTTAAGAGCGGTGTGAAAAGTAAATAAGGAGTTGTTTCCTCCTTTAATTACAATTCATAATACATCCACTTGAAATTCCTGACCCCATTTAATTTTTCATGGAGAAAGTATAGCATCTTCAGTGACACCAAAACCTGTTTAGACTTTTAAGCAAAAACATGACTTCATTTGGGGGGAAGGGGTTTGCTGCCCATTTAAAGGGATATTTTACACGTTTCAAGAATGGGAGGGTGTGCTTTTTCAGGAATACACAAGCAAAAATCCCCTCTGGATTCTGACTTTAAACATCTACTGTTTCCCAATTCCTATATCACTGACATAAGAGGACCAGAAAAAAATGCAACAGTTCACAAAAGAAATAATATTTAGCAAACCGGGGTTTGTTCTGAGACCAGCTGATGGTCTTTATACAGAGTAGGGGGCCAATTGTGCAAAACACTTCTGTGAGCTGAGTTGCTTCTGTGCAGGTATCTCCAGGATTGGAACCCTGGAAAGAGACACCTAAAGATTTTTACAAGTATGTTCTCTTCTGGGCTGACAAGGAAACTGATAATGAAATTGTAGATGTGTTTCTAATATGTGAAACCACATTCACTATCTCAGCTTTCCCCTTTCCATTTGATCCATTTATTTTGCCCTGTCATAGTATCATAGTAACATAGTAGCTAGAGTCGGAAGGGACCTGGGCAGATCATCTAGTCCGACCCCCTGCCTTGGCAGGAAAGAGCACCGGGGTCAGA